>OV702292.1:429276999-430501285 GCA_916181665.1 Avena sativa | reverse complement strand
CTTCACAGCCTTCCTGCAATTTGAAATATATACTTGATTAGTACTGTTTTTCTCCCGTTTGCAAAAAGAGAGCAATATTATCATCTCGGGTTGGCCTATTGCAGCTAAATCAAATTCATGTCAGCAACAATCCTCACAGTGGCAGTTGATTCGCAACAAATCTCATCACTTACGATATCAGGGCGGCGAACTCCGGGTCGAGATAGAGCACGTTCGCACGCACTGGCGGGTCGGCGGCCTGAAGATCAGCAGTCACATTTCAGGAAAAATAAATCATGCATGACATGCGCAACCCAAGGGGAGAGCAGGGGACGGAGAAACCTTGACCTTGAGCTTGGGCACGACGGCGCCATCCCTGACATCGAAGAGGTCCGACAGCGTGAGCGACTGCGATGTCTCGCCGCCTTTCAAGAACGCCGCGCCGCGCTCGTCGAGGTCCCGCGCCATCCTGCTGTACAGCTCGGCGCGCCGGGACGACACGGAGGTGGCTGGGAGAACGAACAAAAGAAAAAAAAATGCTCAAGATTTCACAGCCTGGCACAGTAGAGAAGGTGGAAGAAGGCATCCGAGAACCGAGGAAATCAAGAGAAAGCAAAAATATATAAAAACCGAGGGGAAGGAAAAAAATTGAAGAACCGCATGGGAAACGGGGTGGGGGACGAAGAAGGTCTAGGGAGAATTACGAGGGACCGAGGGTGCCAAAGGATCCATGGGCGGGCGGCGCAGGAGGAGGAACAGGAGGAGGAAGACGGCGGCCGGTAGGAACCAGACGGCGCTGGCTGGAGATCTGAAGCGGGTGGAGCTGCTCGGCGCTTTCGTGGCCATCAATGGCAGCTAGGCGTGTGTTCAGGCGTGCAGACTCTGTCGATTTTCTAGTAGTACTACTATCCATGTCATCAATCCCTCCAATCCAAATTAATTTTGGATTTGTCTAGATTCGGATATATCATGTCTAGATACATCTGAATCTAGACAAATCCAAGTTAATTAATTTCAATCGGAGGAAGTACTTTCTAGTCTCTATAACATAAATTTTAAAATGTCAAAATATTCTGAAATAACTTTGCATGTACATCCAGACATTTTATTTAGAGTTTTCAGGAAAAAATTATTTTATGTGGCTTGTGTAAAAAGTATTCTTTATTATGTTGGAGTATTGAAATTTGTCTTTTTACATAAAAAAATATCCCGAAAACTTGTGCGCGAAACATGTACGCCCGAATATTTTGTTCTTAATTTTTTTGATATTTTGATAGTGTTTTCAAACAATGGATTCATATGCAGCCATGAGCCGAATCAGATTTTGGTTCGTCTTTTTCCTTTTTGATTTTGCCCATAAAGTTTGGCAATATTACACGGTTTGCCAACACCGAGTGAAACATGGATAAGAAAAAAGTCGGTCATCCCAAGCTCTCCGATACGGACGAGTGGAAGAAGAAGCGGTAGAGCTCCTCCCGGAGCTACCCGGCCAACTCAGAGACCTCCTCGACGCGGTGCACAAGCCGATCGATTCGTGCGTCGACCTTCTCACGAAGGCGATACGATAGAGCTCCTCCCAACCGGCGTCCAACTCAGCAGAGGGAGGGAAGGGGAGGGGTCGCTCCGGTGAAATTGATGCAGTGGATTGGAGGGTGGCTCCAGTGAGCTCGAGGCAGGGGATTGGATGGAAGCAACAACAAGATTGAGATAGGGGATTGGAAGGTTGCACTGGCGGGCTTGAGGACGGGGATGGAGAGGGCAGGGGTGGGAAATATCGAGGTAGAGGATGGGAGGCACCGTCTGTGGGGCAGGAGGGTCCTGCGACGCTCGAGCTAGCCGATTCGCACGTCGGCCTCCTCGCGGAGGCGAGCAGTTTCTCCTCTCTCCCAAATTCTCTCTCCCCGGGTCTAACCACCCGATCCATCCAGTAGACCATTGCCGGTTTGTTGGAAATATTCCGTAGAGTTAATAATAAAGATTGTTATTATCATATTTCCTAGTTTCATGATAAGTGTTTATTCTTTATGTTATAATTGTATTACCTGGAGACTCAATAAATGTGTGGATACATAAATAACACATTGTCCCTAGTAAGCCTCTACTAGGCTAGCTTGTTGATTAAATGATGGTTAAGGTTTTCTAACTACATGTGGTCATTTAATAACGAAGTTATATCATTAGAAGAATGGTGCGATGAACATATCCAAAACCAAACATAGCATTTGACAGTGTAACTAAGTTTTAGTTGTTGTGGCTTTCTGATGGTAGCAAACCACGTGGACACCAATTCATTGGGACTCCAAACGCGGATTGATTTAATAAGGGAATTTTTGTTGGGATTCTCGAGGAAACAGTAGTTGTACATTTTTCTTTCCTCTTCTAGCAACCCGTAAAACAAAGATGATTATCTTGTGTTCCCAACTTCACCAAATGGTTGTCAAGCACAAGGTTTCGTATTATAATTAAAAACAAATGATTAAATAAAATAACTAAAATAAATATGCAGCAAATAAAGTAAACTAAATGCAATATGGAAGATAAACTAAATGCAATGCAAGATTTTGGTGTAATAGTGAAAACTATATGCAAGAACTAAATGAGTGTAGTAGATCTTTTTGTATTTTCGGAATAAATGGGTGCTGGAAATAAGAAGGGTTGTAAATTCAAATAAAAGGTGTTACTTATGATTAAAAACGGGATTCATAGGTTCACTTGTCTACTCTCTCGTAAATATGGTGGGATCAAATCAACTTATCATAAGCATAATATAGATGGATCTTCATTAAGTGTTTAATAAGAATTCATATGAGCATGATGTCCTATATTTGAGATGATGCAACACATCTCACCAATACTCTACAAGTAAGAGAAAACTATACAAACTAGTATTAAGAATAAATAGAGTATTGTCTTTGCTTCACTGACATGATGTTGATCACATAGTACTACCTCAAAAGATATGAGCTCACCTAAAATCTTCACTAGGCAATAATAGTACATGCATTCATTTATCCCTAGTGAGGTAACAAAAGAAAGGTAAAAACCATAGATGGACCCAAATTTCTATCATTGTCTAGTTCCATACTATCATGTTACTCCAACTAATACACATGTTTCCCCTCTAGTTCTCCATCATACTTAGTTGTATCAGATGGGGTACATAATATGCATCTACTTATACATCAAACACAATTTTAAAATACTAATCTCAAATACTCAAATCATAAAAGCCAAATATCCACCACAAGGGATTACAAATAGATGGCCATAATCATGTTGGACAGCTCATATGGCACTAGAACATTGATAGCGTGAGAGAGAGAGAGAACAAGCTACTTTCACAAACACATAGTCTGGCGGTGGACTACTCCCTCTTCATCATGGTGATGATGGAGATGTTGTTGGAGAGGTTGGAGATGCGAGCCAGTGGTGTTCCGGCAACATCCCCCCCTACAATCTTCACACAATCTCCTATATTTTGTGTTCATTTATCCGTGGTGCACCCCCTCCTTGTGGTGGTTGCTTCTCTTGTTCGGGCCTTCTTGCTCTTCTTCTATTTCTTCCTCTCCTTGTGGTTCTGCTTGTGGTGGTAAAGTTGCCTCAACCTGCACATAAGAATGCAGACGTCCATTCTTGATATAGAATAAACCGTTATGTAAAGGAGCAATGGTCAAGTGATCGGCTCTAGGTATATCAAAGTAATACCTACCATTAATTCTTCTAATCATACCACATGCATTTAGAGTAGCAAAACCAAGAAAGCGAACACCTTTCAATTGTTGTAAATGACTTACGTTGAGATGGAGTGCATGGGCAAGAACGGTGATAACTCCTCTTCCGCATATGGGTCCACGAGTTTGGAGAGCTTGATACTTCAAATAAATCACTAGAAGAGCGCCCAAATTTGGTGTTAAGTTACAATTTTAAATGGCAGCTTTTACGAGGATCATCATGTCCTCTTCATTGACTCTTGTGAACTCACCACGAGACTGAAGGGTGTTACCAATAACAAAGAACAAATAGCAAACTGAGGACACTCAATTTGATTCCCTTTTGGAATAGGATTGGCAATTCTCATCTTATTGAAATAGTAATTAGGGGTAGGACTTAGTGCGAAACAAGTGGAGCAGATGTCGATGTTGTTGTTGGCAAACCCAAAATAATGGCATCAATCATCAAGAGACAAGTGATACTCACGTTTCATCAAACGGAAGTGATCCTATCAGCTCCTAGGATGTCCTCCTAAGAACTGTAGAATGGACATACTGTATGCTTAAAGGTGCTAAGAAACTCGAGTGTCAAGCGGCGATAGGTGTTGGCCTCTTGAAAAACAAAGTCAAGCAAACCAACATTGTTGCAAACATAATTAAAATCATGGCGACTTGGCGAGGACCCAGTTGGTTTAGAATATGGGGGCACACCCATTTGGTGGACTTGATCTCGCAGTCCTTGAGATAGTTGAAATGATTGAGATGAAAATCTTTGGTGAACTCGATGTTGAGTTCTGCAGGGGTTAGTACTTCAACTGGTGGCACATCTTATGCGGACACCGCACGCGAATGGCTCCTTGTGTTCATCTAGAAATAAAAACTTCCACTAATTTAAAACTTTCTTCAAATAAAATTTTATCTGATAGAAATAAGTATGGAGTACTCCTATACATATTCTACAAAAGAATCTCCTCTAATACAAACTAATCATGCTCAACTAGGATAATATGTTCGAAACAAGACCTAAGTCTAGATTGATAATGACAAGAGCTAGGGCATGATTTTATTGAAATAAGTTGGGGATCGGAGGAGAAATGTACCTAGGATCGATTGTGTGCGAAGAATCGAATAAAAAACAAGTAGAGGTGAAGATCTAGTGGAGGTGGTTTGGAGTTTGGAGGAAGGAGAAAGAGAATATGAGAGTTTAGGTTTAAGTTTTACCTCTTCCCTGGGTAAACATCACGGTCGAATGGTCAGTACCGGTGAGCGGTATGGTCATGGTGATCGCATCCTGCCCATACTGAGTGAAGTTGCCTGGGATCTAGGCGACCCACTCGGTATAGGCGCGCGGTATGGCAGCGCCCCACCGTACATATGGTTGTTATGCGTGTAGTAACTTTATGAGTTTTTATAAAGTTTGGCTCCGAACATGGTACAGACGGATGGTACGACCGGTTTCCACTGTACTGTTGCTTGTTATGAGCTCAGTACCCTTTGAACAAAATTTTCAAACCTTCATCTCCGCTGCCGGGATGCGGTATGGTTGCATGGTACGGTGGTCTCCCACCGTACCGGTGGTTGTTATGACCACAGATGTTTGCAGAACTTGAATTTTTTTGCTACATCTTTTTTACAAGCCTTTGCACATCCATTATACCTAAAAAATGACAGTAGAAATACAACAGTACACCAGTACTAAAATAACCACGTGTTAGTGAATAAAATCAATGGAAATATTACCTTTATTTCTTCTCCTCTCTTTAATGGATCTTTTGAACACTCTTTATTAGAAACAAAAACAAAACAAAACAAACAAAAATGGAACTAACACTAACACAATTTAGAACTTTTTATTTCACATGGGTTACCTCCCACGAAGCACTTCTAGTCAATTAGCTTGACCCAAATGGTGATCATTTTGGTCTTGGAAGTGGAACACCCATGCCAAATAGTTGGATTTTAATGTGATGATCGCATCTTTATTATGTTTGGCCTTTTTCTTTCTAGGAAAGTGGACTACAAATGGTTCTCTAGACGGTAGTCCTATTCTACATTTCCTTCATGCAAATTGATTAAATCTTTATTAGTTCTTAGAAACGGCCTTCCTAGAATTATAGGTGCTATATGATATTCATGGATGTCCATGAAGGGAATATGCCCGAGAGGCAATAATAAAGTGGTTATTATCTTATTTCATGTTTATGATAAATGTTTATTTTGCATGCTATAATTGTATTAATTGGAAACGTTAATACATGTGTGTTTAATAAACAAAATACAAAGTTCCTAGTACTGCCTCTCTTATAAACTAGCTCGTTGATTAACAAGATGATGAAGGTTTCCTGATCATGGACATTGGATGTTGTTAATAACGAGATCACAACATTAGTTGAATGATGTGATAAACATTCATCCGAAGTATAGCATTACGATCAAAGTCATTATGTTTATATTGCTATAACATCATACGAAGTAATCTTAGTCCTTAGACCATGAGATCATGTTAATTGCTAACACCGGAAGAGTATCTTGATAACATCAAACGTCACACCGTACAGGGTGACTATAAAGGTGGGTTCAGTGCTACGAAGGTGTTATGTTGAGGCTCATGGATCAAGAGTGGGATTTGTCCATCCCGATGACGAATAGATATACTCAGGGCCCTCTCGGTGATATCACATTGAAATAGCTTGCAAGCAAGTGATGTGATCACTAGAATGTTATATCACGGGAACAAGAAAAGAGTACATGTCGGTAACGAGATCAAACTAGGTATGGAGATACCGATGATCGAATCTCGGACATGTAATATATCGCCCGACAAAGGGATTTAGTTACTAGCGTTAAAGGTTCTCACGATCACAGAAGTCATCGTTGAATGTGTAGGAGTCAGTATGGATCTCCAGGTCCCGCTTTTTATTATTGATCTGAGAGAGGTCTCGATCATGTCTGCATTATTCGCGAACCGTAGGGTGACACACTTAAGGTATACCGACACAATTTGGAGCAAATATGTTTCAGATAAAGATTTAAGAAAGCACTGGAATTATTTCAATAGACACCAAAACTGTTTCGGGTGAAATTGCTAAAATTGGTTCTGCATGTAATATTGAAATGTTGCAGGGCGTTTTATGTGAATGTTTGTTAATTAAAGTAATTAACAAAATTCTGAATAAAAATAATAAAAGAGTTTTATTAAATGAGAGAGCATTAAAGTTAGAGAAATTTAATGCATTTAAAGTGGAGACATTAAAAAAGAATGTGAAGGGGCATTTTAATGTGGAGGGGGTTACCACCACATGAATGGGAGAGGTGAAGGGACACCCTCCCCTCCTCCTATAAAAGGCTCCCCTCTCACTCCTTCTTCCACACACCTCCTCATGAAGGATCTCTCTCCCCCTCTAGTATTATTCCCCATGGTCTCGAATTAGCGAGATACATGTTCCTGGTGGCTTTATCTAGAAAGGAGTTGCTGCTTTTGCTGCTTTGCTGGAGCGAGGGATGGAGGTTTTCGGGGTACTGGACGTGTGTGCGATCACGGATGCACTGCTTCTTTGCGGTGCTGGACTTGGTGGTGCTGGACTTGCTGGAGCTGGATCTGATGGACGTGCTGGAGCCGGACCTGCTGGACTTCATCACGATCTTGAGATCGGCAAGTGTACGACTACATCATCCACGAGTTCCAACTTGTTAACAAAGCTTTGTTGTCTTTGAGGGTAAGTTCTCTATGGATGTATATCCACCCGTTACTTGTATCTAGTAGATAGATCTTGGCGTACAGTTCCCATCGTAGGATTTTTTTGTTTTCTATGCTGCGAACCCCAACAGTGAAATCAGAGCCTGATCTATGCGTAGGTGCTCTGCACGGGTAGTACACATATGTTTATATGTGGGCAATGATGATCATGTTATTGCATCTTCTATGTATTTTGGATATTGGTGGCATAGTGGGATGAAGCGCCCCGGAGCAACCTTACATGTCATCGTACATGAGACCGGTTCCACGACTAACATGCAACTTGTTTTGCATAAGTGGCTGGCGGGTGTCTGTCTCTCCTACTATAGTTAATATCTGATTTACAACGAGTTGCTAATAACTTAGTTATCATCGTTGTGGTTCCATGTTCGTAGGTAAGACCGGTTCTATCTTCGAAAGCCCTAAGTCACGTGAAAACTTGCAATTGATAAATTAGAGGCGTCTAGTTTAGATTGTTGCTAGGCTAGTGTCATGATATGGTAATGTTGTAAGTTGATGTATAATTGATACTATTACAACACACCTAACGTGTAAGTTCCATAGACCTTGGCCTTACACACAAAGGAATGATAGAGATCATACCACGATGCATATGATGGTGATCAAATGCATGGACCATATCATTCCACTTTACACATATGATGTTCGCATCTTATATTGCTAGTTTGGTGTTTTAGTAGCATTTTAAGATGATCCCTCATTTAGATATCAAGATAAAAATGCGTTCTTCCTTAAGTATACACCGTTCTATGGATCGTGATTCGAGACATCACGTGATGATCGGGTGTACTCGACACTACGCTTTTATATAACGGATGTAAGACAGTTTTACACACGCGAATACTAAGGTTCTTACTTGGCGAGCCTAGCATGTACAGACATGGCCTCGGAACACGGACCGAAAGGTTAAGCATGAGTCATATAGTTGATATGATGCCCATATTGATGCTCGCCTTTGAAGCTACACCGACTCACATGATGATCGGACTTGGTGTAGTGGATTTGGTTCATGTAATCACCAAAAAGGCACGAGGGATGTCGTTTTTGAGTGGGAGTTCATTTCTAATTTGGACCAGTTGAACTCAATTTGTCATAAACTAAATCAAAGTGAATTCGCATAATTTGTTGTAGTCATTGGCGTCTATTCACTACCTTATGCTTAGTTTTAATTGAGATAATAGAACTATAGAATTCTGGATATTTACTTTATGAACTGGTATCGTATTGTTTTGAATGTCAATTTAAGGTTTATAAGTCCTATTGCAAACTTTCAGCAAACTCTATTTACTCCATGAAGTTTAATAAGTAGTATTAAATCAAGAGTAAGAATTCCAATGTTAGTATCTAAAGTATCATGTTTGCCTCCATGATTATTGATATTCAAAAGTTGTTTTAATATCAAGATTATCTAGGAGCTGAAAAATTGTTTCAGAAACCATCATGTGTGGAAGATATTGTGATATCTGAAACAATGTTTTTGGTTGCATTATGATAGAGTATAATTTAGTAAAATACATGTTCTCATATTGTATGAGAATCTGTGAAGGATGGAGATGCTAAGCATCCGGATCTCCCAAAAAGTTTTTGGGAACTAACATTATACTCGCGATTCTTCCTTACAGGCTATAGTAGCTTGATCATGAAAGTTGTCATGATAAGGATGAATAGAAGATGTAAGTAAAATGTTTACTACACTAATAGATTACTAAAGAATGGATTTTTGAAAGAACACCAAACATTTGATGATGGTGATCCACTTCAAAGTGCAAGTTCAAAGGTATTAGTATTTAACTATATACACTTTGTACTATGTGTCATGTGAATGACACCACTATTGATGTTGATAGATTCTTTTAAAAGAAAAGGAATTGTTGAAAGAGAATCTATAAAATATTTGGCAGAAAAGAAAAGGTTGGAGATGTCCAACTTAAGTATATAGAAGATATACATGTTATGGCTGTATTCCTTGCTTGTTAAACAATGTGGTTCTGAGGTATTGGATACCGGTATTGGATAACGAATTGGTTGGTATGAAGTGTCATATAGGACAACGCAATTCATGAACTGCAATGGCCTAAGTAACTAGCAAGAGAATAAGTGATGATGTTCATCAAAAACAAATAAAGTGTTATTGTGTTTTTGTTGTCGTCAAACCTAGCCTTCAAGATTTTTTTTAATAATTGTTATTTTGTTCCGGTATTACGAGAACAATGGTTGTTCAAATAATTACCGTATTGCATAAAGGATGGATGAACTTTTATAAGTCTAGTGGGAGAAATCACATCCATAAACACTATTGCTAAAATGTCGCAAGACAAATGATTGAAAGATCACTTATGAAGTGACATCGCTGTTTAAATTATATTGGAAAGAAAACATGAAGAAACTCCATGTTGATGGATTTTTGGAGTCTTTGATTTTGATCAACTGACGTTTGTGAGACTTTCCTTGAGATAATTGAAACTCCATCCATATGCCAAAGAGGAACGGATGACTAACTTATTGGATATTATGCATGTTGATGTATATAGTCCATTATGTGTAGCCATATGCGATGGATCTTTTTGCTTTATATGCTTTCTCCAGAAATTTGAGTGAATATATCTATATATTTACTTAATAAGGAAGAAGTATGAAACATTTGAAAATTGTTCAAAGACTTTCAAGATGAAGTGAAAAATCATGGTAACAAGAAAATAAAAGAGTTTATGATTTGATCATAAAGGAAGATATTTGAGTTACATGTTTAGCAAAACACTTAAGGTTTGAGGAATTGTTCCATGATTTGTGTTTTTCGGTAAACCATAGGAGTATGGCATATTCGAGAGATCAAATCAAACCTTGTTTGACATGGTAAGATCAAAGGTGTCATTTATAAAACTGCCATTATGTTTTAAGGATTGAAGCTTTAGAGTCTACCGCTTTTACACTGAAAAGAGCACCATCGTGATCCGTTGAAATGACACCATATAAGTTATGGTTTGGGATAAAACCCGAATTGTCTTTTCTTAAATTTTGGTATTCTATGCATAAGTAAAATGTTTACAACCAAAGTTGGATAAGCATGTATTTGTAGGTTATCCCAAAGAATTTGTTGGGAATTTCTCCATAACACCGAGGACAAAAGAGTTTGTTACTTGGAACGTCAAGTTTCTTGAGAAGGAATTTTTCGCGAAAAGTTAAGTGGGAGGACAATAGAACTTTGATAAGGTTGTTGAACCTTAGCTATATGTGCTAAGTAGCACAGTGCCGGAAAGTGTCCCGGTGGCGGCCACAATGCTCATGGCTCCCGTGATTACAAAGGTTGTGATCTAGGAGATTAGAGTTCCTATTGAACCGTGTGGGTCGGTAAGAATCAAATAGTGTGATTTGATAAGCAAGTCGTTATTGTTTTGACAATGATGAACCGACTACATGCAAAGAAGCGATGATGGGCCCTGACTCCATAAAATGACTAGAAGTCATAGAATCTGTGATAGTATCCATACACGAGAAATCAAGTTTCTAAACTTGGAAGGCCCTCCGGAAAGGCGTGAAGCCTATCGGTCGTGTTTGGATCTATAAATAAATATACATGGATGTTTAACATCTATGAAATAGTCGACATGTCGGAAAGAAGTTTACGTCAATGTTCAAGGAGTTGACTATGACAAGATTTGATCTTTCATAACGATATTTAGTCTTGACGGATTAATGTAGCAACCACTACATATAATTTGATGTATGGTAGTTGAACAAACAAAACAATATTCTTCTAATAGAATGGTTACCTAGGACGTGTACAAGACACTGTCCGAAGGGTTTTGTTAATTCAAAGGGTGCTAAAAGGGCATGCAAACTTCAATAGTTGAAGTAAGCATAGCGGAGTTGGAATCTTCACCATGATGAAACTGTTAAAAGAGTTTAAATTCATCGGAGATGATGAAGATGCTTGCATTTGCAAGAAATTAAGTGGGAGCGCTGAGACATATTTCTAATACATTATGTAGAGAACATATTGTTGATTGGAAATCATGTATCTTGTATTGACACAAGTTAAGAATTTCATTAAAATAAGATTTCGATGAAAGACTTGGGAAAAACCGGAATATTTAGCATTAATATCTATATGGATAGATTGAGGCGCTAATATGGTTGTGCCAGACATACATATATGAGATATTGAAAGGGTTCAATATGGAAACAACAAGAAAGGTTCTTGCTGCATGGAAAGGATTGTATCAAGATTCAAGTGTTTCAACACTTGGTGTGTAAAATCACATAAAGATTTTGATCGATTATACCGTGATATGTATATATCCAGAATGTCCTATGCTCTAAGTGTTATGAGAACATACCAGAATGATTCATAATATGATCATTGGACAATACTAAAGGTATTATTATGAGCTTTGGAAGAACTAAGAATATATCATGTATAAGTGACAAATAGTTAAAGGTAGTTCATTGTAAAGTGTTACATTGATACTAGTTTTGTCACAAGATACAAATTAAATTTATCTCAATTTAGACTATGGGTGGCACAATGTAATGGAAAGGTTGTTCCATGATGGATTTGGATAAGTTCCAAAGTTGAAACATTGTGACGGATACTACAACAAAAGGCTAAGTATATGACTACTATAGTAGCAGCAAAGGAGGGAATTTGTGTTAAGAAGTTTGCTATCAAACTAGGTGTGGTTCAAAGTGGGATAATACTATGAAGATATATTGTATGACAATAATATAAACATATTTTAACCCGAACAAACTAAAGGTCTCACCAAAGGACCAAATTTATACAATGCCATCTCATTTGAGAATGAGTGATGCGTAGAGACGCAAAGACATGCAAATACACACGGACCTGAAAGTGCCTGATCTAAAGATTATGTTAACCACTAGCAAACGCGTATATTCAACACCTAGGTGTTGTATATACAAGTTTACAAACTAGATTATTGACTCTAGTACAAGTGGGAGACTGAAGGGAATATGACCGAGAGGCAATAATAAAGTGGTTATTATCTTATTCCATGTTTATGATAAATGTTTATTTTGCATGCTATAATTGTATTAATTGGAAACGTTAATACATGTGTGTTTAATAAACAAAATACAAAGTTCCTAGTACTGCCTCTCTTATAAACTAGCTCGTTGATTAACAAGATGATCAAGGTTTCCTGATCATGGACATTGGATGTTGTTAATAACGAGGTCACAACATTAGTTGAATGATATGATGAACATTCATCCGAAGTATAGCATTACGATCAAAGTCATTATGTTTATATTGCTATAACATCATACGAAGTAATCTTAGTCCTTAGACTATGAGATTATATTAATTGCTAACACCGGAAGAGTATCTTGATAACATCAAACGTCACACCGTAACAGGGTGACTATAAAGGTGGGTTCAGTGCTACGAAGGTGTTATGTTGAGGCTCATGGATCAAGAGTGGGATTTGTCCATCCCGATGACGAATAGATATACTTAGGGCCCTCTCGGTGATATCACATTGAAATAGCTTGCAAGCAAGTGATGTGATCACTAGAATGTTATATCACGGGAACGAGAAAAGAGTACATGTCGGTAACGAGATCAAACTAGGTATGGAGATACCGATGATCGAATCTCGGACATGTAATATATCGCCCGACAAAGGGATTTAGTTACTAGCGTTAAAGGTTCTCACGATCACAGAAGTCATCGTTGAATGTGTAGGAGTCAGTATGGATCTCCAGGTCCCGCTTCTTATTATTGATCTGAGAGAGGTCTCGATCATGTCTGCATTATTCGCGAACCGTAGGGTGACACACTTAAGGGATACCGACACCATTTGGAGCAAATATGTTTCAAATAAAGATTTAAGAAAGCACTGGAATTATTTCAATAGACACCGAAACTGTTTTGGGTGAAATTGCTGAAATTGGTTCTGCATGCAATATTGAAATGTTGCAGGGTGTTTTATGTGAATGTTTGTTAATTAAAGTAATTAACAAAATTCTGAGTAAAAATAATAAAAGAGTTTTATTAAATGAGAGAGCATTAAATTTAGAGAAATTTAATGCATTTAAAGTGGAGACTTTAAAAGAGAATGTGAAGGGGCATTTTAATGTGGAGGGGGTTACCACCACATGAATGGGGGAGGTGAAGGGGCACCCTCCCCTCCTCCTATAAAAGGCCCCCCTCTCACTCCTTCCACACACCTCCTCGTGAAGAATCTCTCTCCCCCTCTAGTATTATTCCCCATGGTCTCGGATTAGCGAGATACATGTTCCTGGTGGCTTTATCTGGAAAGGAGTTGCTGCTTTTGCTGCTTTGCTAGAGCGAGGGACGAAGGTTGTCGGGGTACTGGACGTGTGTGCGATCAGGGATGCACCGCTGCTTTGTGGTGCTGGACTTGGTGGTGCTGGACTTGCTGGAGCTGGATCTGATGGACGTGCTGGAGCCGGACCTGCTGGACTTCATCACGATCTTGAGATCAGCAAGTATACGACTACATCATCCATAAGTTCCAACTCGTTAATAAAGCTTTGTTGTCTTCGAGGGTAAGTTCTCTATGGATGTATATCCACCCGTTGCTTGTATCTAGTAGATAGATCTTGGCGTATAGTTCCCATCGTAGGAAATTTTTTGTTTTCTATGCTGCGAACCCCAACAGTCCACTATAATAAGATCAATTAGTGCAAGACATCCTTTGATTTCTACAACAATATTTTATTTGACTCCTATAACTTGTTTGTAAGTTGAATCAACTAAGTGGAGTCTTAGTTTAGTAGTTTGAAATGGCCCAAGGTTAAGTTTTTAAATAGACTTTTATAAATTGTTGAGATACTTGCACCAAGATCAGAAAGTGCAAAAATTAAATCCTATATGAATTTTAATAGTGGGCTCAAAGATATCATCAAGTTTAGTTGGGAGCTTCTCTGCTAATTTCTTATATTGCATTTCTAGCTCATGTACCTTGAGTGCTACTTTGTGAATGAAATGTTGGTACATGGCATCATTTTCTCCTTTAATACCAGGATTCTTCACAGTGATCATCTTCACAAGATCTTCCACGATATCGTTTTCAATCCTCATCATCTTGAGGTCTTCAACCAGATTTGGCTTGGGCTTTCCTGCAAATCTAGTTAGTATGAGAGTTTGATTGTCAGCTATTTTGCCCAATTGTTCCTCCACGGTCTTTGTCCTTTCCTATAAAGCTTGAACATCATTTTTAATAGCAACTACTTGGTTAGATAGTTTACCAATAATTGTTTCATGGTTCTCTGTTGCTTGGTTTTGTGCTTGCATAAAATCTTTGAAAGAATTTTAGAGCAGGAGATTACCATTACTTGATCCATTACTATTAGTATAATTGTTGTTGTTTGGAGTACCTACAGGACTAGCGTATATTTGAAAATTTGAGCCAAAGTTTTGACTCTTCCATGCAAGGTTATAAGGATTACGAGCTATAAAATCTACTTCCTCAATATTAGAATTGGTGATGGCATTAACTTGGGTTTCCTTACCCTTGATGATACTTAAAATCTCATCTACATTTGAAGTAAGCTCTTCATTTGTCTCCTCAGTGATTGCATTCACCTTTCTTGAGGAAGATCTCTCTACATGCCATTGGGCATGGTTGCTTTGCATGTCATCTATAAGATTCTTGGCAACAATTACTTGTTTGCCAATGAATATGCCTCCGGCTGCAGTGTCAATCATAGATTTAGGCATTGGGTTAAGGGCATTATAAAATAAGTGGAGAGTTAACCACTCTTCCATTTCATGGCTAGGATAGCTCATCACGACTTACTTCATCCTTTCGTCCCAAGCAAGCGCTAGTAGCTCACGATTGTCTTGTCTAAAACCGATAATATTAGATTGAAGTTACATAGTCTTAGCTAGAGGGAAAAACTTAGTCATAAAAATAATAGTATATTCCTCCCATGAAGTGATAGTGCCTTTAGGCAAAGCTAGCAACCAATCTTTTGCTTTTCCTCTAAGTGAAAAGGTAAATAAGCATAATTTAACCGCATCGGGGTCAACATCTCTTATGCACATCATATCACATATTGCAGTAAATGTGTTTAAGTACAAACCTGAATCTTCATCAACTGAGCCTCCAAATTAGTTTTTTTTGAACTAAACTAAAAAGTTTAGGCTCAATCTCATATTTCTCCGTTGTAACAACGGGCTGTGTAATAGGTGCACAAATAAAATCATCATTGGGAGTGGCATACTCCCCAAGCTTCTTTTGTGCCATGATACTTATCTTTTTGGTATTTTTAGATTGAGAAAAACAATTAAACAAGTAACTAATATTTTTGGATTTTCAAATAGATAACAAAATTTAAACTAATAAAAAAACAATTCTTTAATAAGGTCTCTAATAACCTCACCATGATAGCGAAATTGCTTCCCCTGCAACGCCGCTAGAAAAATGTTTGATACCTTCGATCTGGATTACTGATGCAGTATGGTAGCGTTTTCCTAGAAAATACCTAGGTTTATTGAACCTTGGGAAGCCCTTGCTAAAAGGAATTGAGGAATGTCTACAAGACTTACTAAAAATATTTGTTTTTTGTTTACCGGACCTTTCTAGTTTACTCTATATCTTTTTGCTGTTTTCAGTGGATGGAGATAGGCCAGGGTGGAAGATCCACCTACAACTATGCATTCATATGGGATAAAGATAAATTTAAGCACATTCATGTGTAAAATGGTCTAATAGTGATAAGAGTTGTGGGTAGTACATCCTTAGCTACTAGAGCCCCTGAAACCACACGTGAAAATAGTCTCTTGGTCGAACCTATTACACCCCGAAACCATGAGTCACAATAATTATTAAGTAAAACAGACCAAAGCCTTATGATTGGTGATGTTGTTGTAGATCCCAAGAGGATCACTAAGCAAACACTGTATTCCCCCTTTCTGTCAGTGAGGTTTCGCGCATCAGACGCCGTTCTCCACTCACCTCACCTCACACCTAGATCAATCCGTGGGGTATTGGGTACCTACAAGTCCTTGGATTGAGCTAGATACAAAGATATAAGATAAAAAATCTCCTATTAAATCACTACACAATATTCCCATGTAATTAGATGCACATAATCGTTGTGAGGTATCACCTCAACTCGCAGCCCGTGAGGACTACTCACTCATAATAATAAGATCAAGGATAGAAATAACTGATAAAATACTTAGATCTAATTCAAATATTCTTACAATGGTCGCTAATTCACTTTAGGGAAACGGGTAGGCTACACTAGCGTAAAATCAAAATTTTCTACCGCGTCAATCAGGAATACTATTGTCATAGATCACGGGATTACCACTAGACGCGCAGTTGCGGAACTCGATGAAGCACATCGGGGCAGTGTAGATGTTCTACGTCTCCTCCTCGTCCTCGTCCCACGAGCATCTTTCCTTTGCGCGGCTTGTCCAAGTGCTACAGCTGCAGCACCTCCGAGGTATCCACACGTCCGGAGTGGAAGCCGTCGCACGCCAGACTGCTAGGTCTGCACGTGCAACACAGGCGGAAGAGAAGTGGCGGCTGAGTGGAATGCTCAACCCTATTTAGCTCTCCCCACTCTCTCTTATATAGGCATACCTGGTGGGCTTCTACATTAGTAGCCCATTAGCAGCCTAAGCCTGGTCTAAATTGGATCCAATCCTTATTAGGCTTCCAGCCCCTAAAGTGTGTGATCCTATAGGTTCATACACGTATAGACATGACACGAGTACACTTACTCCGTCAATAGTTGGTAGCAGCCTCTAGCAAGACGTGCCAACTCCTAAACGCATATAAAGATCATTCGGACAAATCATCACAAGGTAGAGTACATGTCTTTCCCTTTGCCTCACGATATTTGGTCTAGCTCCAAGCTGACCTCTCTTTCTCGATACTGTGATTCGGAATCCCTTTACTAGGTTAAATCTTAACCATATGTAGCACGGCCATGCATTTCTGGATCCGATCACTCGAGGGGCCCAGAGATATCTCTCTCAAGTAGAGAGGGGCAAATCCCATCTTGATTGACCGATGCCTTGCAGCATGTATCAGGACAAATCCGAAATCTACCTTTATAACTACCCAGCTATGGAGTAGTGTTTGATAGCCCCAAAGTAGGGCGATCCACATCTCAAGTACATGTGACAATATCAGGTCTAAGGACAAAACGTACACGATGTGTAGAGAGAGCTGCAAGTATTATTGCTAGTCTCAAGTTGGGTCAGTCCAACCCCATGTTCATAACATGTGTCCACATCATTGGTTTGACATCTCCATGTCTATGACTTGCGAAACATAGTCATCAACCAATCGATGTGCTAGTCTAATATTCACGTGTGTCCTCACATGAAATCCGACTAGGGACAATTATTAGATAACCATACAAGTAAAGAGTTTCACAAACAATTCACATAATTGCCAATCAATACAAGTTGCCTGGTATAAGGATCTTCAAGGAACATTATAATAACTCAAGGATACACATGAAATACAATCATCTCTATGATTGCCTCTAGGGCATATTTCCTTCAGTCTCCCACGTGCACTAGAGTCAATCTAGATAGTATCTAATACCTATTGCTCTTGTGTGCGCTTTATGCGCAGGATGCGGGAGTGGCTTAGTCAAGGGATCAGCAACATTTGAGTCTGTATGTATTTTGCATAACATGACACTACCATCTTCAATTAACTCACGAATCATATGGTAACGCATGCAAATATGTTTATTATTTTGGTGCTATCTAGGTTCCTTGGCTTGTGCAATAGCACCATTGTTGTCACAATAAATGTCCAAGAGATTGGACGAGCCCTGAACCACACCAAGAGCGATCAGGAAAGTCCTAATCCAAACAGCTTCCTTTGCAGCCTCCGAGGTAGCAATATATTCAGCTTCTGTTGAAGAGGAGGCCACTGTATCTTGCTTGGAACTTTTCCAGCTCACAACACCACCATTCATGACAAACACATAACCTGATTGCGATTTTGAGTCATCTGAGTCATTAAGGTAACTTGTATCTGTGTAACCCTTTACACTGAGTTCAACCTCACCTCCATAAACTAGGAACATATCCTTAGTCCTTCTCAAGTACTTAAGGATATTCTTTACTGCTGTCCAGTGACTCTCACCTGGATCAGCCTGGTATCTGCTCGTAACACTTAGAGCATAGGAAACATCTGGGTGAGTATATGTCATCGCATACATGATGGATCCAATAGCCGAAGCATATGGAACCCTACTCATGCGCTCTCGCTAATCAATGGTTGAAGGACATCGAGTCTTGCTAAGTTTAATGCCGTAAGACATGGGCAAGAACCCCTTCTTAGCCTCTTCCATGCTGAACCATTTCAACACTTTTTCAATGTACGTACTCTAGCTTAATAAAATTAGCCTCCTTGATCTATCTCTATAGATCTTGATACCCAGAATATAAGCCGCTTCTCCTAAGTCCTTCATAGAAAAACTATTTTTCAATGAGGTCTTAACAGACTCGAGCATAGGAATGTCATTTCCAATCAGTAATATGTCATCTACATATAAGATTAGAAATACAAGCGATTTCCCATTTTCTTTCTTATACACACAAGGTTCTTGTTCGTTTTTGATGAAGCCAAACTCTTTTACAACTTCATCAAATCGAATGTTCCAACTCCGAGATGCTTGCTTCAGCCCATAAATAGACTTTTGAAGTTTGCATACCTTTCCAGCATTGTTTGGATCGACAAAACCTTCGGGCTGCATCATATACATGTCCTCAGTAAGGATTCCATTTAAGAAAGCTGCCTTGACGTCCATCTGCCATATCTCATAATCGAAATATGCAGCAATGGCTAGAATGATCCGTATAGATTTAAGCATCACTACGGGCGAGAAAGTCTCGTCGTAGTCCACTCCTTGAACTTGTCGAAAATCTTTTGCAACAAGTCGAGCTTTATGGATGTGAACATTTCCATCCATATCAATCTTCTTCTTATAGATCCACTTGCACTCAATGGCTTTAAAACCATCAGGCAGGTCAACCAAGTTCCAAACTTGATTGTCTCCCATGGACTCTATCTCGGATCTCATGGCAATCAGCCATTTCTCAGAGTCTGGGTCCACCATCGCTTCTGCATAGGTCGCAGGCTCATCATTGTCTAACAATAATAACTCTCGTGCTTCGCGGAGCCTTGCCGACCTTCGTGGCTGTGCTGCTTCTATTGCCACGGGTTCCTCAACTTGTTCTGCTACAATAGCATCACTTATAGAAGCATCCCCGACTGGCTCATCTTGAACTTCTTCAAGTCGCACCGACCTTCCACTCGTTCCCTTTGTGAGAAACTCTTTCTCTAGGAAAACACCACTACGAGCGACAAACACTTTGCCCTCTTCTCGGTTGTAGAAGTAATACCCTAAGGTTTCCCTTGGGTATCCCACAAAAATGCACTTATCCGATTTGGGTGTTAGCTTGTTCGACTGAAGTCGCTTGACAAATGCATCACAACCCTAAATCTTTAGAAAAGACAAACTGGGATTCTTTCCAGTCCACATCTCATATGGTGTCTTAACTATGTATTTAGATGGTACCCTGTTTAGTGTGAAAGCTGCTGTTTCTAGCGTGTAACCCCAAAATGATAATGGTAAATCCGACTGGCTCATCATCGATCGAACCATGTCCAACAAAGTTCGATTATGCCGTTCAGAGACCCTGTTTCTTTGAGGCGTTCCGGGCAGCGTGAGCTGTGGAACAATTCCGCAACTCTTAAGATGATTGCTAAACTCGTGACTCAAATATTCACCTCCGCGATCAGATCGCAAGGCCTTTATTTTCTTGCCACGTTGATTGTCTACCTCACTCTGAAACTCTTTGAACTTTTCAAAAGTTTCAGACTTATGCTTCATCAAGTAGACATTGCCATATCTACTAAAATCATCAGTGAAAGTAATGAAGTAGTCATATCCTCCTCTGGCTGTCATGCTCATTGGTCTACATACATCAGTATGTATGAGTTCCAACAAGTCTGTCGCTCTCTCGGGAAAACCCGTAAAAGGCGTCTTGGTCATCTTTCCAAGTAAACAAGGTTGACATGTCTCGTATGATTCGAAATCAAACAAAGTTAGAAGACCATCACCATGGAGCTTCTTCATGCGCTTTTCACTTATATGCCCCAAACGACAATGCCATAAATATGTAGGACTCAAATCATTAGGCCGAAGCCTTTTAGCACTAACATTGTAAACATATGCGTCATCAAGATTTAAAATAAATAACCCATTCACAATGGGAGCATCAGCCATAAACATAGCATTCTTAGAGATTACACAACCATTGTTTGCACTCACGAATGAATAACCATCCCTCATCAAACATGAAGGTGATAAAATGTTTCGACCCATACTAGGAATGTAATAACAGTTATTTAACTCCATAATAAATCCTGACGGAAGGTGAAGTTGCATGACACCGACGAACAATGCAGCAACCCTTGCTTTATTTCCGACGCGAAAATCCACTTCGCCTTTCTGCACTTCTCTAGTTCTTATTAGCCCCTGCACCGAATTGCAAATATGAGCAACTGATCCGGTATCAAATACCCAAGAGTTCACATAAGAATCTGCGAGAAAAATGTCCACAACATTTGCAACAAGCGTACCTGAGTGGGAAGTACTCTTACTTCCACCCTTCTTCAAAGAAGCCTGGTACTTGTTGCAGTTTCTCTTCCAGTGGCCATATTCATGACAAAAGAAACACTCAGTGTCTCCTGCAGGTCCAGCCTTTTGCTTGGGCGCAGGGTTTGGCTTAGGGATCGTATCCTTAGCCTTGCCCTTCTTCTTCTGCCAAGAAGTGCCCTTTTTCTTGAAGCTAGGCTTGTTCTGCATAGCCATCACATGGCTATGCCCTACACACTTCTTAATGTCACATTCTGCTGTTTTCAGCATCCCACATAATTCATTAAGGCCCCTCTCCACCCCATGCATATGGTAGTTCGAATGAAATGCCCATAGCTAGATGGAAGAGATGCCAAAATGAAATCAGTGGCCAACTCTTGGCCTAATGGAAAACCAAGCTTTTCCAAAGTCTGACTGTAACCAACCATTTTGATCACATGGGGGCCTACAGCTGCTCCCTCTGCCAGCTTGCATTCCACAAAGGACTTAGCGACATTGTACCTCTCAGTCCTAGCCTGAGTCTGGAACATGTCCTTAAGCGCAACGATCATATCGTATGCTTCCTGATCCTCAAACTGCTTTTGAAGATCAGGTTCCATGCATGCAAGCATAAGGCAGCTAACCTTAAGAGATTCATCACATGCTTTCTTGTAGGCACTCTTAAGGGCAGCAGTTGCATTATCAGCAGGTTCATCCAGGATTGGGGTATCCAGAACAGTTTCCTTTTTCTCAGCCCTGAGAACAATTCTCAGGTTACGGACCCAGTCCGAATAGTTTGTTCCATTTAGTTTATCCTTTTCAAGAATCAAACGCAAAGCAAAAGGTGATGAATTGTTCGGTGCCATTGATCTACAACAAAAATATGCAAAATACTAAGCCATGTAACCATGAAAGAGTAAAACATATTAAACAATTTAATAGCAAATACTCCCACTTAAATCAACATCCCTCTATTGATACTAAGTGATTCAAGATCCACAATTAACAAGTCGACTAGTGAGCTTTAGCATCACTGCTAGTAGACAAGGTAAATCGGTAAGCAACCTTTGCTAATCATATCACACATGACTCTTGTTGTTGGGTGACATCTCTATGTCAAAACTAGGCGCCCAACCTTTATGCCCCAAGGTCCTTAACTGTTAAGATGACCTTGTTGAGCTCACCAACCCTTATGCGTGTAGGTATCCGATACAAACCCATCCAGCCAAGGAAAACTGCGGCACCCTAATTTCATAGACCCACCAACGATTGTACAAGGCATAGGATGGTGCAAGGTTTGGTTGGGAGGGCATGGTTTAACTTAAACTTTATGAGGGATCGTTCTACTTCTATCATCTAAGCATGCATAGTAGTAAAACGTATAAGTATAGCATTCACATAGATGTGATACAGTATGGCCCATTTTTCTCATGGTGATCTCCATCGCCATAGAACCTGTCCACCATGATGATCTCCATCTTCATGCTCTATGCGAGTCATCCTCCAAGTGATGAGTTCTCCAAGAACTAATACAAGCTATTACTCCTAACAACTAGTAATCAAAATTACATGGTATTGGGATCATCACAAGTTGGCACGCAGGCCATTACAATAATTGACAACACATATGGCTCTAGCCGTGTTGCCCTACTCACGACACACAGGTCATGAAAAACACATACATGCATCACATACATTTATGGGCCATACTGATCACATAAATCCTGCAAAAACAAGTTGTGCATAGAATCGCATTCTACCGGATCATATGAAATCGTAGCACCTATGAACCTTAACGTGATACCAAAAGGTGGCTATGATTAAGGAGGGTCTAGGGGGTCTCCCCCCCTGCGGGGTTCGAAGGGGCAGCGCCCCTCGCGGTATCTCCGGGCATCCGGACATTTGTGAAAAATGAGAGATCAAATCTATACAATTTTCTTTAAGGATTTTGATCGGCAAATCAAATTTACCATAAACCGACCATAGTTCCGATTCGACCAAACTACTTTGATCACGGTACATCGATTTAGATCTAATTCCCGATTTGATCAATCATATTGATCTTCACGTGATTCAAAAGGATTTAATGTGTCACTGTCTACCCCGATGGCGGAAACCGACCGGTAGGGGTAAGTCGTTCGACGACCTTAGAATCACGATCACGGAAAGTAAGATCATAGATCAATCCAGAACCACCGCCATATAGACGATCACATCATCCATATCAATCTACATATCACCATATGCAAACTTCCCGAACCTATAACTGAACAACATCGGCTCTGATACCACTGTAGGAAAACGAGTAGGCTACACTAGCGTAAAATCAAAATTTTCTACCGCGTCAACCAGGAATACTATTGTCATAGATCACGGGATTACCACTAGACGCGCAGTTGCGGAACTCGATGAAGCACATCGGGGCAATGTAGATGTTCTACGTCTCCTCCTCGTCCTTGTCCCACGAGCAGCTCCCCTTTGCGCGGCTCGTCCAAGTGCTACAGCTGCAGCACCTTCGAGGTATCCACACGTCCGGAGTGGAAGTCGTCGCACGCCAGACTGCTAGGTCTGCACGTGCAACACATGCGGAAGAGGAGTGGCAACTGGGTGGAATGCTCAACCCTATTAAGCTCGCCCCACTCTCTCTTATATAGGCATCCCTGGTGGGCTTCTACATTAGTAGCCCATTAGCAGCCTAAGCCTGGTCTAAATTGGATCCAATCCTTATTAGGCTTCTAGCCCCTAAAGTGTGTGACCCTATAGGTTCATACACGTATAGACATGACACGAGTACACTTACTCCGTCAATAGTTGGTAGTGGCCTCTAGCAAGACGTGCCAACTCCTAAACGCATATAAAGATCATTCAGACGAACCATCACAAGGTAGAGCACATGTCTTTCCCTTTGCCTCATGATATTTGGTCTAGCTCCAAGCTGACCTCTCTTTCTCGATACTGTGATTCGGAATCCCTTTACTAGGTTAACTCTTAACCATATGTAGCACGGCCATGCATTTCTGGATCCGATCACTCGAGGGGCCCAGAGATATCTCTCTCAAGTAGAGAGGGACAAATCCCATCTTGATTGACCGATGCCTTGCATCATGTATCAGGACAAACCCGAAAGCTACCTTTATAACTACCTAGCTGTGGAGTAGTGTTTGATAGCCCCAAAGTAGGTCGATCCACATCTCAAGTATATGTGACAATCTCAGGTCTAAGGATAAAACGTACATGATGTGTAGAGAGAGCTGCAAGTATTATTGCTAGTCTCAAGTTGGGTCAGTCCAACCCCATGTTCATAACATGTGTCCACATCATTGGTTTCACATCTCCATGTCTATGACTTGTGAAACATAGTCATCAACCAATCGATGTGCTAGTCTAATATTTACGTGTGTCCTCACATGAACTCCGACTAGGGACAATTATTAGATAACCATACAAGTAAAGAGTTTCACAAACAATTCACATAATTGCCAATCAATACAAGTTGCCTGGTATAAGGATATTCAAGGAACATTATAATAACTCATGGATACACATGAAATACAATCATCTCTATGATTGTCTCTAGGGCATATTTCCTTCATTCACATGGATCGTAAATATCTATTACAAGATGATGTATATGTCTACAAAGGAGAATGGAGATGGAGAGGATGAACTATGGTGGTGGTCTTGTGGATCTCCTTCGGTGTGTGATGGATGAGATTTGCGGATGGTGACTCTGTTCTACAACGGCTATCTTCTCAAATGATCTTGCTCCCTTCACAAAAGTAGTCTGGTTTGACCTAAGGAAGACTCCTACGATGCTCGTTACACCTCCTAGAACCGCCTTTTCATCCCTGGTTGACTTGGATGTGTTTTCAACAACATATTCTTTAACAATTACTCTTGATTTCCCCATAAAAGCATTATTTTCTACACATCACAAATCAAGAGAAGGATTTGCACATCTTTGCAATAATTAGTCATTAGTGGCATGTATAGAGATATATTTACTCAATTTCTTGACTTAAAATAAGAGTTAAACGAGGATAAAGATGGCTATTTTCACAACCATCACTCGCATCAAACACCACTTCGTCATTGGGTGATCATAAATGTGTCCTTTTGGTATCTCGGAAAGAACTTGTTGGGTTACATGGATCAAGCCTAGGATTTGTCACTCCATGTGATAGAGAGATTTATTTAGGCCCTCTCAGTAACACAACGTCCTAAGTAGTTTGCAAGCATGCGAGTAATGAATTCAGTCATGGAGATATTGTATTACGGAATGAGTAAAGAGAACTTGCCGGTAACGAGATTGAACTAGGTATGGTGATACCGACGATTGAATATCGGGCAAGTAACATATCACGAGACAAAGGGAATTATATACGGGATTGTTTGAATCCTCGACATCGTGATTCTTCATAGTTATCATCATTGGTTCTGGAGTCCCTAGACATGTTTCTCACAAGGCCAAGTGTGATGTAGTGTTAAAATTAGATTTGAGGATGCTACGCCTTATCTCAGCTTGTAGATAGTATTGGATCAATGTTATGGACCGAGAGGAAACCAAATGCAAATTATAAGTTGCATTTTATCCAGAAAACACAATAAACACCAAACACACATGGCGTATGAGGACCTTCGGTATGGTAAGTGGCAAGAAAATTGGAACAACCGGGAACCAAGATTTGTAAAGGCAAGTAAAGAACCATGATGACCACAAAAGCAAAAACAGGTCGATATCACACGATATTAGTTATGTTCCAGGAAACACACATGGTGGGATAAATGGGACTTGTGCAATGTAAAAAGGGAGCTAATAACCAAAATATTATCTAGTGAAGACTATAAGCTCATACCACACAAGTACAAAGAGAGACGCTAGTTCGATTGCATAAAATTGGTGGGCTACAATATTTGCTCAATAAGTACCACCTACATGATGTTCATAGAGTTTGCGATTCCTATTCCTCAAGGCACTCTTTCTTTCTTTTTATATTTTCTATTTTTTATTTCTTTCTTTTTCACTTACCTCTTCCTTGTACCAATAACTATACAAGATTACTATATGAGATAACGCATACAATGTTTGATCATAATACTACAAGGTATCAAATGTGCAAAGCCCATTTGATAGGAGGAACTAGTCTCAGTAGGTATTTATAGGTCGCAATGACAGTGTGGCTTTCAAAGTAATGCAAGTGGGGAAAGATGCAGAATGTTTATACCTATCGTCATGATCTTCACTCTTTTTTGTGGATCTGTCCTTGCTCACGGCATTTGGTTTGAAGAATATATCATGTACAACATGAATTATGACGTAGAGATCCTTTTCCTCTTCTAAACAAGCTAAAGAACACCCAAATCCGAGTTTTTATGAAAAGGTTATGCTCAAAACCGTTTTCAATGATGTGCAGTTTTTTGTCTAGGTAGTACTTCCGGTGGACGGGCGGAAGTTCTAGTAAAATACATGAACATAGTACTGAACCGCATCCTGGAATGTCCGAAGCTAGTTGAAAGTTAGCCGGAAGTACCGGTGGAGCGTGAAAATTCCATATCTAAGCTTGTGGACGAGTTCTTGGGCAATTTGGGCAGAAAATCTTCAAGAAAAATACCAAATCGGAGGGGCAAATGATGGGACTAGGCTATGGGAGCGCAAGGAAAGGTAGATCAATAAGTTTTGTAGCAGACCTATGGATCAAAACCTACCAATATTTAACCACACGCTAGATCAGTCCAAAAGAAAATTGGGGATATTTTGGTGGACATTTTCGAATTTAGGGAAGAAAATCAAGGGGTGGCTAGATACTCAACACAAACTCAAATCCATGGCAACTAAAGGCTCTTTATACCATATGGTGTAGCTCAAAGCTACTATTGTGGCCCAATCTTCATAGATTTGAGGTGGATTTGGGGGAGGAGACGAAGAACACAATGAACACGTGAGGGGAATCAAAGATACACTACAAGAAAAATTGCCATCTACCATGGCCAGATTTCGTGGTAGAAGGCTATTTTTTCGTGGTTCTAGTTCTTTTACCACAAATGGGCACTCATGGTAAAAGTTGTGTCATAAAAGGTTCTACCATGGTTTTTTGAATACCGTGGTAGATGGAACCCATCTACCACAAAAATTTAGACCATGGTAGATGAGTTTTACCAGCCCGTTGACTGTTGACGTCATGCTAACTGCCATGTGGCAAACACCATTAATGGGTAATTACTGCCATTAACTCTTCATAAATCTGTGGTAGATGTTAGGCCTATCCAAGGCCTGCAAAAATATTAAGTGGGCCTAGAGAATCCCAAGAAGAATATGCTGACGAGTTCCACAGCAGAAAATAAAAAAACCTAGCAACAAGAATGATGTAGCCAAGATCTACTCTATGAAGATGCAAGGTAACTGAGGGATTCAGTATTCTTACCTTTGAAGACCAAAAAGCGTTACATTCCAATGAACATTGATGATATAGTCATACAACGATGCCGACATCAAGGTCATGCAGGCATACAAGAGATGAGTGCCACAACTAGTAGCACCTCTGCAGTTCTACATGCATCCGGTGTATAGACGCCTCCTGGACTCTGGTCCAACGAAGAAGCAGAAGAAGATTGACCCATACTGAAGATCCAGTAGCACGATGGTGTGCGTATGGTGGAGAAACGTCTATCCCTGCATGCACGTTCCAATTTGGGAACCACATGTGAGAGATAGATAGAGAGAGATACATAGAGAGAGAGGCAAAAGCCAATGTGTTGGATTTGAGGGGAGGGGCTCCCCTCTTTTTATAAGAGGAGAAGGAGTACCACCACAAGGATTTGCCTAGGGTGGTACTAAAGTATCCGCCGACCCCTTTAGTGAGCCCCACCTACGCGCCATGGCTCCCATGGCCGACCGACCCCTATGGGCTATTTTTCCCTTTGGGGTGGCTTCCCTACATGGGTCTTTCCCTCTGGGAAGGGCCGAATTAGGTGGGTACCCCTAAAATCAATTAAAAAAATATTTTTAATATTAACTAGACTTCTCTCTATGCCCCTCGAGGTGTGGCCGATAGACATAACGCTTTATGATTTGATCGCACTACATCTACGTGCAGGAGAAAAGAGAATATATATATGCTCTAGGAACACTAAGTGATAGGGGCACAACAATAGACATGATATTTGATGATAAAATCACATTGAGAGATGCTGAGTTTAAATCGAAAGCATTCTATCAAACGACAAGTAAACCATCAGTACAAAAACCCTAGATGCCAAACACCAGCTATCAACCAACAATACCATTGATAGCTGGTGTTTGGTGTCTATGTTGCGTGCTTTTTCATTTCTGTGTTTATAAAGCAGTTTAACCCTCAGTAAATTTCCGAGGTGGTACTAAACATTGATAGAGACAGTGTCTGTTTATAGGTAGAGAGAATCCAGTTAGTTTTGGGCTGGCCCATCAAGGAAAGTGACAGAGACATCGATAGAGACAATGCTGGGCGGGCCCTACGTCCGCTAGAAACCGCAGCCTTAATGGGTTCATAGTGCCACGTCGATGTTGAGCGAGCCCATGTCCGCGAGAGTCTGCACCCGACATGGTCTCACAGCGCCACGTTGGCTTTCGACGGGCCCCGCCACCCGATGGTCGCGGAGACATCTCGCGTAGGGAACACCTCTCACCACGTGCCGTCGTAACCCTGCATACGCTGATGGCAGGCCCATGTCCCCCACGCGCCCCACCTTCTGGCGACATGGGGTATGACGACACGTGAGCTCGAGAGAAGACAGTCTGTCTTGGGCCAAACCATCAAGCAAAGCGACAGAGAAGTCACACATCTTAGCTAAAAAGGGAACACACGTATTGTTCTCTGCATTAACACCTGTGAAGTTTGAGGTCATGCATGAAAGATAAAAAGAGAAGCATGCATTGCTCTATATATTAAAACTTCTAAAGTTCGAAGCCACACATGTAAGCTAAAAAGAGAACACACACATGCTTATTTGTTGTCACGTGCATGCTTTTTCTTACAACAATATTTGATCCATTCTGAGATACATTCACATAGATTTATCCCTCGTAAAATAATTGATACATACATATCCATTCTGAGACATGTCCACATAGATTTATTCCTCGTAAAACAATTAATAAATATATAACTTACACGTAAAATATTATATTACTAAATTCTAAGGAATAACATCTAACCTGTTGTGCTCCATGGCACTAGGAAACTAACATATAATCATAGGATCTAAACATGATGGCAAGTCATACGCTCATCATGGCCTATATCTAGAAGGTGTGGGGCCTATGGATTAATCCTCCGAGAATCCCTGTTATGCATACACCATGATCCCATGATCAGTCTATTGTGACACATAACCGACAAGTATCAGAGTAAACATCCACAACTAAGCGGATACATGTCATACCTTATTTTCCATTACGGCTACATCAATTAACATCAACAGAACTTCATCAAGCGTAGTGTCCGAGCCATGCCTTAACCTATAGACAACTGACTGGGAGACCCTCATAGCTCACATAGTCGTCAACATCACCTTTTTATCGATATCTAACCAAGTTAATAGCTAGGGAAAATTCCAGTGAGTACTTTGAATGTAATCACAAACCACCTTAAGAAAACAATAACAAGAGGATATGCAATATGGCTGTGGTAGTAGGAGGGATCCAAGAGGTTCTTTTCTCAAATAGTTTCTCTTGTAGATATAGCATCTACATATATTTGTTGAGAACTTTTGTGAAACATTTTTAAAACCTTTTTGAAAAGTTTTAGAGAAACACTAGGATTGGGTCGACCAAACTCCTTTCCTTCCTTTCCAACCATCCCATGGTCTAAACAGTTCCAAAGCCTTTGCTTTTCCAAATTCCTTTTTGAAATCAAAACTAGCACTGCTCTACAACAGCCTTTCTAACCGTCCATGACCCCGAACACGGCTATTCGAATATATTTACACTCTATAGAGGTGGTACACTTTACCCACACCATCCGGGTACCCTGCCCTAATCCCTCATGGATCGTGGGTCGAGTAACCGATCAAGACTCGATCAAGACTCTCCGGATGCATCTATGGCATAGGCCCTACCCTATGAGTTGTTGTTGGGCCATGCAGAGATAAACAAACCTTTTTCCCCTTACACGGTACTCCCAAGATCCAACTTAGGTTATAGGCCACGAGATTAACGCTAGATGCGCAGATGCGGAAGTTGATGTAGCGCGTTGAAGTAGTGCCGAACGATCCCACAGACATCCCTTTTGCTAAATCCCCACGAGCCCTGTCTCCAGGGCCGCACGTGCAACGCCTCTATCGGTATCCACAGATACAAGAAGGAGCTCCGGTCAGAGGATTGCTAGATCCTGTCTAGCCCGAAATGGAAGTGGAGAAAGTGACGGCTAGGTCAGGGACTATCCCTTGTTACTCTACTTATATACACTCCTAGCTGGGCTCAACGCTTGAGGCCCATCTAGGCTGTACTCCAATCTCCACATGGATCTAATCCACATGGGATCCTTACCCTTAAGTGTGTGACCCTTAGGTTCACGTACACCTGGACACCACATGAGCTGCTCCTCCAAGTATCTCGTCATGGCTTTGAGTCCAACTTACTCCCATGAACACTTGGTCTCAAGTCGATAGATGGTAGCGGCCTCTAACAAGACGTGCCAACTCCCAAATGCCGTAAAGTCAGAAGACGAACCTTCAATGTGACTTTCGTCCAAGTCCCTTTGCCTCACGATACACCTGTTAAGCTATAGACGAGTAGTTGCCATCCCTTTAATAGCTTAACTCACTTCTCGTACCATGATATGTGATTCATTAGACTAACACTTAGTCCGACTCCTCAGTTAATACTTAACTGAGTAGCGCATGGCCATGCTTCCGACTCATATCACACGAGAAGGCCTAGAGAATATCTCTCCATTATGGAGGGGCAAATCCCATCTTGGTAATCCACGTCACACATTGTAACACCCCCAAAACCCTAATCAAGATTATCAAGTTCTAATCACCCCAATTTAGGGTTAACAAAAACTTTTAATACAAATTTGAATATGAATGCATGTGTGTTTGCATTAGTGTAGATTTGAGTGCTTATGCCATGCTTGATTGTTACAAATGATGTGAAATTGTCTAAGGATGAATACTACATTATCTAGACCAATTACAAACAAAATCAAAAGAAAAAGAAATCAAATATGAATAAATAAAGCAAATGGTCATTTTGAAAAAAGTTAACCACTAGGCCACTTTGTGTGTTCCTAGAAGAAAATTTCTAACAGAAACAATTCCCTTTCTCTTCACCCCTTGCTAGACCAAGTAAAAGTGTATCAAGGACCACTTTACAAACTTACAAAAACATCTTTTAAATCAATTTAATGGATAGTTGAAAATTGAATCTAGTTCATATGTTAAGATCACACTTTTTCAAAAACCCATCAAACCAATTCCACTTGACCTCTCCAAGCAAACATAGATACTCAAGCTTAAGTCTAGACTACTCAAAAAATTTCATTCAAAAATTCCAAACTTTATTTCTTGCGGCCATTACAACAAACACCTGGCTACACAAATTAACCCACTGCCTATCTTCACTATTCTGAGCAGTAGTTCTCCACCCCAGTGTCCCCTCTTCACTCCCTTGTCTCCCCTGAGCCTAGCCAAGCACCAGACCAACCCCCTTTAGCTGTGTGCACAGTGGAGCGCCGCCCAGTTTTGGTCGTCGCCGGCCGATAGTGGAAAGCGCGCCAGGAGCATCGCCGCACTTGCCCACAACATGCACCAGACACACCGCACTCCACCGCCACCCCCTGTCCAAGCCTCGACCCCAGAAGAGCCCTGGACCATCCTAGCACCGCCGCACCCTATGTCTCTGCGCCATGCCTAGAGCGCACCAGCACGCCGCGCCCAACCGCCTCGCACAGACCGTGCCTCACCCCCGCCTCGCGTGCACTAGCTCGCCATGATCACCCCAACCCCGCAGACACCCCCGTTCGCCGCCGTGCGACCTGCAGCTGCCGCACGCCACCGCAAACACCTCTGCGTCCGCGCGAAGCACCACACGCTCCCGACCGAACCACACCACCCCACGCTTCGCCATTAAGCCCGTGAGAACCGCCAGGGAACCACGCACCGCCCACTATCCACCGCCATGCCAATAGCCGCCTGTAGCCTCGTGACCGACGAGCTCGCGCCCGCACCGTTCGGTCCCCTTGCCGCAGTATAAAAGGAGGCCACCCCTGCCTCTTTTCTCCACACCATTCCACTCACCACCTCTCTCCGAGCCTCCCCCACTTCTTCCTGGAGCAAGGCGAGCTCTCTCTCGCCAGAATTTGGCCGGAGCCCGCCGCTGCTTGAGGAGAAGGGCGCCGTCGATTTCGACCACCCAAGCCCTGCCGTGACCGCGCCTCGACTTGCCATCATCGACAACCCCATTCGCCCCCATCACTGACCCTAGCTGGAGCCAAGGTGAGCCTCGTCGGACCCCCACCGCCGTGCTAGGTTATTTTCCTCACCGGAGTAGTTCGTCATCAACGATGACTCTCGGCCGTTAGATTAGAATTAGATCGTATGGCTCAGATTCGTAGATACCGTTTCTTTTAGATTCAGTCGCTGACGAGTGGACCCCCTCTGTCAGCAACCCGCTGCGCTATGCAGGGCAGTTGGGCCGGCCCGTTTAAGTTTCCCGCGCAGGCCTGGATATTCAAATATTGTTTTTCCATTTTAGTTTGAACTAGTTTCTGTCCACAAATTCAAAAATCAATTCAGAGAGTTTCACTGAACCAAATTGCATGATTAAAATTTGGTTAGAAAGATAATTAAAATAACTATCCAAGCCTGTTGGATTTAAATCATTTGAAGTTAGAGATAATCTTTAGTAAAAACAACAAGACAGAGACTTTTACAACTTCAAACATTTTTCAAAAATCAACCATAATAGCTTTTGAGTTGATTCCACCTCTCAAAAATCACATTTTACAATAACTATCTAAATAGGTAAAAATATCTAGGTTTGCATGTAGTGACATTGGACTAGTACCAAAAGAATGCTATTAGGGCATTTCTAGTCACTTTAAATTTATTTAATGATAATCTTAAAATTAATAAAATGTGATTTAAATCACATTCCCATGTATTAGAATATGTGGTGATGACATGTGTCCACATGATCCCATATTTTAATTGGAGAATATTAAATCTTAATGATTTTCAATGCGTAGAAATTACTTTTCTAAAATAAAATAAATAAGACTAAGTCTTTATTTCATGTGATGATTGTGATGATGCTAGATTATCAAGTGTGAGCCTTAGTTTGCTAAATATACTTAGTTAAGTATTGTTTGGTGATTGTGTACCCTGTATTTATTTATAGACGATAGTACCGACCCAAGCTACGAGGAGGAGGAGTTCTCCCCGAAGAAGAGGAGGAAAACTTCAATCACTGCACCAATCAAGGTTATGTCTACGCACTTCTATTCTTGTAGACAGTTGTTGGGCCTCCAAGTACATAGGTTTGTAGAACAGCAGCAAGTTTCCCTTAAGTGGATCACCTAAGGTTTATCGAACTCAGGGAGGAAGTGGTCAAAGGAATCCCTCTCAAGCAACCCTGCAATCAAGATATAAGGAGTCTCTTGTGTCCCCAACACACCCAATACACTGGTCAGGTGTATAGGTGCACTAGTTCGGCAAAGAGATAGTGAAATACAAGTGGTATGGATAATTATAAGTGGTAACTATGCCAGAAAATAGCTTTGATGGCACGTGGTTGATGGGTAGGAAGAGACTAAAGGCAATCTGAAATAAAGATGGAACCAAGCAAACATGTAACAGATCTAGTTGCAAATGGTGTTTCAATGCTTAGAAACAAGGCCTAGGGATCATACTTTCACTAGTGAACACTCTCATATAAATATCTTCTCTTTATGATACTACTCTGAACTACTCTCCGGTTGGACACCCTAATCCATGCTAGGGCTATAACAACACTCCTCAAAGTTTGCTTTCCGCATCTGGATAACCCCACTGTCACCTTGAGAACTAATGGTTCTAACAAACACCACAACTTCATAGAGACATCCAACTCCAAATATAACTCATAACAAGTATTTGTAATCTCTAGCCTAAGTGCCACCATGGTGTGCACGCTGTCACTTTCACACACATGGGGAGAGCAGAGATCTATTAAAGCACTTGAGTAGCAAGGTATATCTACTTGATTACAAAGCTCATGATCACAATATGATCATGCATAGAGAGAGAGATGAACACATAGCTACCGGTAGAACCCTTAGCCTCGAGGAAGAACTACTCCCTCATCATCATGAGAATTAGCAACGGTGATGGAGATGGTGGTGGAGATCGATGGAGATGGCTTCAGGGGCACTTCCTCTTCCCGGCAGGGTACCGGAACAGAGACTTTCTATCCCCCGAATCTCCCCTTCGGTGGCGGCGGCGCTGCAGAACTTTTTGTGGCTGGAGGCTGTTCGATTTAGGGTTTTCTCATGGGAGGCTTCTTATAGGCGAAAGGGCAAGGTCAGTGGAGGCCGGAGGGGCCCACACCACCTGGTGGCGTGGCCAGGGGACCCGTGCCACCACATGGTGTGGCCAGCCCCTGGCCCCTCTCCGTCTCGTCTTCTGGCTCTGTGAGTCTTCCGATAAAATATCGACTTTGGCTTTTGTCTAGTCCAATTCCGAGAATATTCATTTTCTAGCTTTTCTGGAACCAAAAACAGAAGAAAATAGACAACTGGCACTATGGCATCTTGTTAATAGGTTAGTTCTAGAAAATGTGTAAAAGTACTCCAAAGTGTGGACAAAACATAAGAAAGTAAATATAAAACAAGCATGGAACATAAAAAATTATAGATACATTTGCAACATATCAAAATCCCCAAGCTTAACTCCTGCTCGTCCTCGAGTAGGTAACTGATAAAAAGAAAGAATATTTTTTGAGGTGACATGCACCATCACAATCTTGATCAAGCCATATTGATAGCTGGGATCAAAGAACTCTAACATAGACATGAAAGATATAGTTCTAACAATAAGACATATCAACTATGTTGTAACATGAAAAGGTACAAACAAAATATTCATGAATAACAATGCTTTGAAAGACGTTTGTTTGTTCCACATAAAGAAAACATAACATAGTGGCATTGAGCTTGTCCCTCATGGAGTAGCAAAACATAAATGCATAGGACACCTTCAAAGTTCATAAGGATGACTATATGCAGATAGTTCAAGAACAAGCAATATCAACATTATGAATCAATCAATAAGTTTTGGGACAATGCACATAGAACTAAGAATGACAACTATGCTCTCTTAATAGGTGCATAAAGATAGAATATGGAGACTCAACATAAAAGTAAAAGAAAGGCCTTCATAGAAGGAAGCAGGGATTCAATTCTCATAAAGAGCTTCCAAAAATTATGGTACTTATTAGCTTTCATCTCTCATTGCCCCTATCATAAGCATCTTGAAGTGATTAAGGTTAAAGTGAAAAAACTATAGAGTATATGCTTGACAAAGTATAAGTTGGCAATCTCATGTCCCTTGAATACGAGGGTCGCTCCTCATGCTACTCAAGTTTTGTTACCGGTAAGTTCTTGTCATAGTAAGTACATGTGTATCATAGAGAACCACTAACGGGGTAGCCCTCGCCCGATGATACAGAAGAATCCCCATATCAAAATGACAAGATAAGCAGACAATAAGCATCTCAGCAATCTTCTTATTTACCATGGGAAAATGGTGCTTTTTTCTCTCTTTCCTCTTTTCTCATCTCATTTTTTCTTTCTTTTTTCTCAATCTCTATCTCTTTTTTTATAAGAATGCTTCATAGATTGCTCATTATGGTTACGCTGCAGGTTTCCACCATGATTAGGCATGGATTAGACCAGCGGCCCAGGCGTTTCTCTAACACACATACATAACTCCATGGACTTACAAGCTCCCCTTTCATTTCACACCGACGACATCCATAAACAAAAGAGCATGATATCAACTAGGTACAATGTACAAGTGCAATGTTGAAAGCGTTCCCCATGACAACATGGTTTTGCTAATCCCCATAGTATAAGTGCAAGCATATACAACATAGATGACACAATGGTTAAAGTTTATTAGGGGCAAGAAAAGTAAAGTGTGCCATCAAGTTCATGAGAGCTTTAATCACTAATTTTCACATAACAAGTTTAATTCGGAAGGTAGATAAAAACATGAATATACTTGGAATAGCAAATGCTAATAGGTAGGTATGGTGGACTCTTTGGAATAACTTGGTTTTATTTGGAGTTGGATGCATGAGGGGAACTCATACTTGGTATGGAGGCTAGCAAAAGACTAGAAGCGACCAACTAAGAGAGCAATAATGGCCATAATCATGCAAAGCGACAAAACATCATTAATTAAAACATAAAGTGATATTACAAGTCGAAAACTAAATGATAATTGAGGCTATGGTGACTTGGGATAGTCATAACATGGTGTGAGCATGCGCCAAGTCAACCAAAATAAAGCATCAAAGGAGAATACCACAATACTATGCTTTAATATGCTAAAACAACTCATGATTATTTCAAGGCACATTAAGCAATCTCAATTATTTGTAACAAGTCATGCTACATCAATAATCACTAAGCATAAAGCCAAAACAATATCAAGCATGACATGACAAAGCCTAGGCCAGAGTCAAAAACAAGCTCCTTTTATACCACTTAAGCATGAACTTTTCCTACTCTTTTCTAATCCAAACCAACTTATTTGACAGAACTCACAAAGATAATAATAAATAAAGATCAGTGAGCTTGTCTCACAAATCCAAAAGGAAATTAAAAATTTCTAAGCTGAAAGCACAAGAAAACTAAGGCTAAACACAGTGCTAGCAAAAGAAAACACTCACAAAACAATAAGAATGAAAACTAGAGTGTTCTAAACAATGAAAACAGAGTGTGTGTCTCTCCAAAAGAAGTGTTGAGAGCCAACCAACTTATTGCAGCAAACAAAGCAAAAGAAAACTAAATACAAAAACAAAGACGCTCCAAGAACAACACAACTGTGCATGAAACAATAAAAATGAAGTGTTTGGAAGAAATCTAAATTTTTTATTGATGAAGAAGGGGATGCCTTGGGCATCCCCAAGCTTTGACGCTTGTAGTTCTTGGATATTTCTTGGGGTGACACGGGTGGCATCCCCAAGCTTGAGCTTTTGTCCATTCTTCATCTTATCACATTACTCTTCCCTACACTTTAAAATCTCCTTCATACAAAACTTCACACAATCTTCATTACCAACATTAGTGTACTCAAGATAATAAGTCTTTTGGTTCAGTTTCAACAGAAGTAACTTCCATTAAAACACAAGATACTGTAGCAATTCCTTTAAAAAGTTCTAATGATCAAAGAGAACTCAAAGAGAAAGAGACTAAGAGGCAAATGCAAATAATGGCAGAAATCTTTCAAAACAGACCAGTAGGTAAAAACCAATTTTTTCGAAGACCTTCTGTTGTGCAAATCAAAAAGAGTTAAACTAACAAAAGTTGGATAACAACCTGGGGCAGAAGCACAAAAAATTACAGCTTAAACCGACGTACAGAGATTTTTCACGAAATTTTACAGCGAAGTACAAAAATCTGTTTCGAGACAATAACTTTCCCAAGCATTACTTCTCTCTCATTAGAGGTTACTCTTAGCACAAAAACCACACAAAAATGATAAGGAGAGGTTATTACAGAGGTAATAACTTCCAAGACTCAACTAAAACTTTTGGGTTATCTCCCAATAAGTACTTTTCTTTAACACCTTTAAGTTAGGCATGATAGTTTGAGAAGATGCTCACATAGGAAATATGAATTGAAGTAAAAGAGAGCATCAAGAAGCAAATATAAAGCACATTTGAGTCTAACCCACTTCCTATGAATAGGAATCTTGTAAAGAAACAAGCCATGAAAGCACAAAGCAACAAGCATAGGAAAGCAAAACAAGTGCAACTCAAGACTTTCAACATAAAGAGGGGAAACTTAATATTATTGAGATGCATAAAACCATGTTTCCCTCTCTCATAATAACTTTCAGTAGCATCATGAATAAAATTAACAGTATAACTATCACATAAAACATTCTTATCATGAGCCACATGCATAAAAGATATAATACTCTCAACATAAACATAGTCATTCTTATTAATTGTAGTGGGAGAAACTTCAACAAAATAGCTATCATTATTATTCTCATCACCATAATCATCAAATATAGGAGGCATATTGTAATCATAATTAATTTTCCCCTCAATAGTAGGTGGACTGAAAATTTCATATTCATCTTTGTAATCATCATATATTGGAGGTTTGGTATCATCATAAGCAATGGAATAGCTATCTTCTAAAGCTGGGGAACTAAAAAGGTCATTTTCATAAAAACTAGCTTCCCCAAGCTTAGACTTTTCCAAAGCATTAGCAATAATGGTGTCTAAAGAATTCATACTAACAACATTGCTATTAGCATGCAGTTCCATGGGTTTTTTAATTTTCTCTTCAAACAGTTCATGTCCTAACTCAAGATAAATATTATAAAGCTCTCTAATTTTGTTGTTGTTTTACATTAAGCCTAACTAGTGAAAATAAAAAAAGAAACAAAAAGATATAATTGCAGAATCTAAAGGAAATAACTTCGAGCACTGACACCAGAGGATGTGAGTACCTTTTACCTTACCTCCCCGGCAACGGCGCTAGAAAATAGCTTGATGTCTACGCACTTCTATTCTTGTAGACAGTTGTTGGACCTCCAAGTGTAAAGGTTTGTAGAACAGTAACAAGTTTCCCTTAAGTGGATCACCCAAGGTTTATCGAACTCAGGGAGGAAGTGGTCAAAGGTATCCCTCTCAAGCAACCCTACAATCAAGATACAAGAAGTCTCTTGTGTCCCCAATACACCAAATACACTTGTCAGGTGTATAGGTGCACTATTTCAGCGAAGAGATAGTAAAATACAAGTGGTATGGATAATTATAAGTGGTAACGGTGCCAAAAAATATCTTTGATGGCGCATGGTTGATGGGCAGGAAGAGACTAAAGGCAATCTGAAACAAAGATGGAACCAAGCAAACATGTAACAGATCTAGTTGCAAATGGTGTTTCAATGCTTAGGAACAAGGCCTAGGGATCATACTTTTACTAGTGAACACTCTCATATAAATATCTTCTCTTTATGATACTACTCTGAACTACTCTCTGTTTGGACACTCTAATCCATGGTAGGGCTATAACAACACTCCTCAAAGTTCGATTTCCGCATCTAGATAACCCCACACTATCACCTTGAGCACTAGATGGTTCCAACAAACACCACAATTTCATAGAGACATCCAACTCCAAATATAACTCATAACAAGTATTTGTAATCTCTAGCCTAAGTGCCACCATGGTGTGCACGCTGTCACTCACACACATGGGGAGAGTAGAGATCTATTAAAGCACTTGAGTAGCAAGGTAGATCTACTTGATTACAAAGCACATGATTACAATATGATCATGCATAGAGAGAGATGAACACATAGCTACCGGTAGAACCCTTAGCCTCGAGGAAGAACTACTCCCTCATCATCATGGGAATCAACAACGGCGATGGAGATGGTGGTGGAGATCGATGGAGATGGCTCCGGGGGCACTTCTTCGTCCCGGCAGGGTGTCGGAACAGAGACTTTCTGTCCCCTGAATCTCCCCTTCGGTGGTAGCGGCGCTGCGGAACTTTTCATGGCTGGAGGCTATTTGATTTAGGGTTTTCTCATCGGAGGCTTCTTATAGGCGAAAGGGCAAGGTCGGTGGAGGCCGGAGGGGCCCACACCACCTGGTGGCACGGCCAGGGGGACCCGCGCCACCACATGGTGTGGCCAGCCCCTGACCCCTCTCCGTCTCGTCTTCTGGATCCGTGAGTCTTTCGATAAAATATCGACTTTGGCTTTGGCCAGTCCAATTTTGAGAATATTCATTTTCTGGCTTTTCAGGAACCAAAAACAGAAGAAAACAGGTAACTGGCACTATGGCATCTTGTTAATAGGCTAGTTCTAGAAAATGTGTAAAAGTACTCCAAAGTGTGGACAAAACATAAGAAAGTAAATATAAAACAAGCATGGAACATCAAAAATTATAGATACGTTTGCAACGTATCACAAGGCAAGCTATTATGAGCAAGCTAACACTTGCAAGTTTCTTTACTATGCAAGACATCACTACTAAGCAAGCTAGGGGCCTGTTCGTCTGCGGTACCAAAGTTCCTGGGCGAGTGCACCACGGAACCTAAGTTGCCTAAAATTGCCGCGTTTCAAAATGTTGGGCCGCCAACTACCGAGAGGGGCCATTTTGATGCAAACTCATCTCATCCCTACCAAATCCAAACATTCTGTGAAACTGCCCCGTGAAGTAGACAATCGGGACCCTCATGTCAGTAATATTTCCGTGACACGAGTGCCAACACGGCAACCACATAGGTGAAACGAGGGACTAAAGGAGCAAGGTGCGTTGACCAAATTCACAAATCTACTCCCTCCCTCCTTCGCATGAACCCTAGCATCGACAGCGTCGAAACCCCCTCTCCAACCAGAATGATCTCTTCGGGCATTTGACTTCCGACGCCAAGTTGCTGCGCCTACTCGCTGATACTAAGCTCTAATACCAAATGCCGTGCCAGTCGTTGCGATGATCTAGCCCGCCTCTACCACCGACGAGCTGAGCAGCGCGAAGGATGGCAGATCCATTTGCCGAGGAAGAAGTACTTCTGGATAATTGTGGGTGAGCTACTCTTCTCTTTGCTATTCACACTACCTATAACTGCTAGCTGGCTATTGGCATTACAGAGATATATCGAACATAGAATTGTTTGCTAGCATGACGCTGACAAACAATTCTTATCTTTTGTCCCCAATTTTCTGTCAAGTAGGATCTTCACTGAACCCAAATACACGGTTATGGTCACCCTCTGCGGCTACCACTTTAAATTAGCAGATGGGAAGAGCACGTGGAATCAAGCTAGCTGTCTGGAGATGGAAGTAGCACCTGTGTAGTTATGCACTATCCCTGGTTTGGTTGCTGCTGTGCGTGAACTTGCTCAAATGGGGTCGGAGCAGACTGCACGGTTCAGCTTCATTGATGAACGAGGCTTCAAGGTTCCTATAGCGTGTGACAGTCAGCTAATTGGGTTGATGCAACCGTATGCTGGGCTTTGCGTGGTTATGCTGATTTGTAACATACTGGATGAGGAAGCTCCTGCTATTGGGAATCGCCCAGCTATTATTGGACATGGTGGTCTAACTCGAATCCCTGCTGTTGTTGAGCAAAATGTGGTTCCTCGTCCGCGACATGCTTCTGTCAGGCAACCTCCTCGTAGGAGTCCCCGTATTGCTGTTGTGGAAAACTCTGCTCTGGAATCTGCTGGTATTGGTTGTCCCCATGGTGTTGTTGCTCCAGCTGCTGCTGACCCAATCCATGCCGCTGTTGAGAAAACTAAGGCTTCCGGAGGCTGCCCCGCTGTTGTTGCCAAGACCGCTGCCTTGTGTGTTGCTCCTCCTTGAAACCGTCCTCAAGTTGTGCAAACCCATGCAATGGAATCTGCTGGTATTGGTCATCCTCGTGTTGTTGATCTGACCACTGTTGACCCAGTCTCTACCGCTGTTGAGCAAACTAAGGCTTCCGGAGGCTGCCCCACTGTTGTTGCAAAGACTGCTGCCTTGTGTCCTCCTCGAACCCATGCTCAGGTTCAACGAGCTACTGGTCTAGAGCTAGCTCATGGTTTGGACTCTGCTAGCACTCGAAACACTGATGTTGTGGGAACTGCTCCTGATCGTTGATGTGGCATGGCAACAACTGATCCTATTATGGCTGCCGTTAGAAGGGGTCCTGCCTATCCACCATGTAATGTAGCTCCCGCTGCTAAGGGCCCTCACCTTGCTCCTGGTCCTAGTACTTCCATCGAGGTTGATCTAGCTAACGATGATGCTGGTGATGGTGATGGTGGGATTATGGCTGGGTCTGATGGTGTTGCTCCACCTCTCGAACCTCTCGGAGGTTTCTATCCAGCAGAACCTGATGATGGCAAAGTAATCGTTCGTATCGGTGTTGTGGATTATACTGCAAAATTAGATGATGGCATGGAAAAATTCTATGACAAGTTTGATGTAATCCTTGGCAGATACGATCCTGAAGTGGTAGAGCTATCTGACCTGATGGCATCGTTACGTGTGAAGGTGCTGTGGGGGTCCTCCCAGGAAGCACGTTTGTTATATTTTGGTTACAGGAGCAAAAAGGCTATCAAACTGAAAGATACCAGGGATTTAGTCATACCGTTTACAAGGAAACATTATAGAGGGAAGTGTACTTCCACTTGATAGTGCAAATGGTTGGAGAGGAATTGGAACTCGACAATAGAGATGATGGACTTTTAGAAGGCATGGGTGACCTCATCCATGACATCACTAGGGCTGGTGCGACTGAGGATAGCTTCGAACAGAGGAGAGTCTTACAGAGGAGCGTCAAAAAGAGGAGCAGGAAGAGCATCCCCAGAAAGGGCACCCCGAAGAAGAACGTCACCAAGGAGACCACGCCAGAGAAGAGGACGCCCAAGAGTCGCACGAAAAAAGGCACCACGCCGCAGAGTACACCCCTGAGATGCAGTCAAAATGCCACACCAAACGGTAGCAGCAAAAGCGCTAAGAGGGCTAGCATGGTGGTGAACACTCCTAGGAGTGGTAGCAAAGATGCAAAGATGGCCAGCACGGAGGCTACCACACCTAGTGGGAGCAGAAAAAAAAATACTAATTTGGAGCAAAACATGCCGCTAAGGTCAGGCAATAATGCCAGCACAAAGGAGAACACGCCCAATAGTAGCAGCAAAAGGGATAGTTTGGAGCGGAACACGCCGCTAAGGTCAGGCAATAATGCTAGCACGAAGGAGAACATGCCCAATAGTAGCAGCAAAAGGGCTAATTCGAAGAAGAACACGCCGCAGAAGTCAGGCAATAATGCCAGCACCCTGGAGCCAACACCCGTGAGGGGAGGTAGGAAGGAGATCACAGCCAAGAGCGACAGCAAAAAGCCTAGTTTGATTGGGAATGGAACGCATATGTCAAGCCCTAGTGATACCATCAGGAAAGATTACATCAGGAAGAAGGATGTACACAGGAAGAGCAAGAGGGTTCTGTACAGTCAAGATGAAATTGATTCTGACTGCTGTTTGTCTACTGAAGTACCTGGGATGCGTGCACACGTAAGACCACCGCATGTGGTTGCAGCAGAACCAACCGAGTGTCTTGGAGAAAACAGAGTTGCCGGTGAGGTGGATTGGGGCAATGTTCCGGTCCATCCGGGTGGAGACGATGGTGCAGCCCCACCCATGGGAGTCAATATGATGTGTGCAGTACTAGGCATTAGAGACGATGGCCAAGATTCTGAATTAGATGAAGAATAAGGCAATGTAGAGGATCAAGAATCTGGTGATGATGAAATAGACGAGGAACTTAACGATGAGGCTGGTATTCCAGTTGATGATTTGGGTGTTGAAGTAGAAGAAATGAAACATGACCACAAGTATCCTATAATTTCGGTCGGCACCGATTTCAGTTGCATGCATGAGTTTAGGATGTCGTTCTGGCATTTTTGTATCAAGGGGGAGTTCGATGTTTATCGACTGAAGAACACTGCCCAGAGGTATGAGGCCGTTTGCAAGTTAACGTGGATGAATGGACAGGCCAAGGTACATTGTCCATGGAGGATCACAGCAAGAGCCTTACCTGCATCGAAGGCAATTAGGGTACTAGGGCAATGAATGCAGCAAACCATTAGAACTTTCTCTCTTTTCACTCTATAACTACAATTGCTGTGCGATATCTTTCTGGCAACTAGTCAACTCCGCTTATCTTGTAAATGAATCTGTGTTGCAGGTGAACAAAATGGGCCCTCCACACATGTGTCTGACAGGCAGCAAACTGAAATCCTCAATGGCTGATATGGAGTAGGTGGCTATATAATCTATGTCCATACTAAAGGATAACCCTAAGGAGACCGCAATGAATATTCAGACTAGCCTCGGTTCTAAATACAACATTGTCCTACCATATTACACGGTTTGGAAAGGTAAAGAGAAAGCTCTGGGGGTCTTGCATGGGGATTGGACCAATAGCTTCAGGATGCTGTACAACTTCAAGGCGGAGGTACAAGCTAGGTGTCCGAGGAGTGTTGTGGAGATTGACACCGAATCAGTACGTGGTAAAATATATTTCAAAAGATTTTTCATGGCGCTTAAACCTTGCATCCAGGGATTCAAGGACGGCTGTAGGCCGTATCTGAGTGTAGACAACACTGTCCTAACTGGCAAATGGAAAGCCTGCCTTCCATCTGCCACAACACTTGATGGTCACAACTGGATGTTCCCAGTGGCATTTGGGATGTTTGAAACAGAAATGGAGGAAAACTGGGTTTGCTTTATGAGGCAGGTCGGGAGATCAATAGGCCACATGGATCCATTGGCTATATCCACGGATGCATGCAAAGAGCTGACGAATGCAGTGAAGGAGGTGTTCCCACGAGCTGAAGGTAGAGAATTCCATGCCCATATGATGCTCAACTTGTACTCACACTATGCAGGCAACGTATTTCGTTACATGTTTCCTGCTGCTAGAGTTTACAAACCTAGTAGAAGCGAATATTTCATGAGCAAGATTTTTGCAGAAGCCCCTGAACTTCCAGAGTACTTAGCCATCCATCATTCGCAGCTATGGAAGAGGAGTCAATTCAACCCTAACATCAAAGTTGATTACATAAACAACAACCTTGTAGAATGCCTGAATAACTAGGTGAAGGACATAAACGTGCGTCCTGTTCATATCTTGATGGACAACATACGTGGTATGATGATGAAGCTGTTAAATATAAGGAGAGAGATCGGTAGGAGACTTAGAGGACATATGTTACCACCAGTTGTACAGCAACCGCACAAGAGAAGCCGAGGACTTGCTCATCTTAAGGTTCTCCCGTCAACCAGCAGCAGCTATGAGGTGGTCGATATGTCCAAGAGTGGCAAAAGGGATGTTGTGAACATCCAACTACGAGAATGCACCTGCTTAGAGTGGCAACATACCGGGAAACCTTGCGACCACGCCTTGGCCTTCTTGGTGAAGAAAAGAACTCTACCACATTTGGATCAGTATTTGGCAGACTACTACTCTATGGAAAAGTTCAGAGCTGCGTACGCTGGATCCGTCGAGCCATGTACAGACCCATCTCAGTGGCCTCAAGTCCAACTGCCTTTCGAGCTTTGCCAGCCAGTTACAAAAAGGGTTGGAGGAAGACCTCAGGTGAATAGGTTTAAGAATTTTCTCGAGAAGAAGGGTTCGGATTTCTGTGCTACCGAGAAGGGCAAAAACAGATGCAAGACCTGCCATCTTATAGGCCATAGAGCAGCGGGCTATCCCCTTAATGCTCCCAAACCTAGGTATGAGATGGTACATTCACAAAAAAATGTTTATAGTCTGTAGATATAAGGTAGTAATCCATGTACTATTTTTTTAAAGGAAGCGCAAGGTAAGAAACAAGACAGCTGACTTAGTGATTTTGCTGTGGGAAGAAAACCAAAACGAGTGGAGTGATGATGATGGACAAGATTTTGGTGCTGATTGGCCTGACTTCCCTCGACCCAGAGATGCAGGGTACGTGAAGGTAAGAAAATTAGCACCCAGGAAGAGGAAGAAGGCAGGAGATGAAGAAGCCAGTGGACGTGAAGGCAAGAGGAAGAAAGTTGGCACCCAAGCAGATAAAGAAGGCTAGTAGTGTAGAAGCCTAATGATGTATTGAACTTGAACCTATATATGTAGTTCGGTTAAACTCTGGTGCTGTGTGCGTGGAACTTGTCGGGCGAAACAATTTGCCTCCCGTACTCGGAGTAAAATGTATCATGACTTTAGGATTGGATACAGCTGAGGCCACTAGTTGAATCCAAAATTGTGACTGTGCCACTACTATCTGAACAATCACGATAGGTGAGCGTTTAAGGGGTATCCAAAATCGATGGGTGTTAGTGGCACAGGCATGAATTATTTATAGACGCTTAATAAATCCTTGCTATTGGCATTACACTTATGATAAGTTTCTGGGCTGAAAAACAAGTTCTAAGATGGCTGCTACACTCCACGAAGCAACAACTTATTTCAGCTGCTGGACAACGACATGGCAACATAAACTACAAATGCAACAGATAATGCCCAGATAATGAGGAAATTGTTTCCACTATCTGGCCTAATCTTGAGCCCGTCTGTCTCACCACCTCCCTTCCCCTGCCTCCCCTGGACCTGGCGAAGCTCCCAGATCTCTCGCTCCATCGCACGAATCTCCTCTTTCTTGTCCCACACAGCATCACACAGATCCTGAACAAGCTCTTTGTGAAAACCTTTCAGTGGCTTTTTGATCCACACAAACTTGTCACAGCCGGTCCCCCTACCTTCTTGCAAAGTAGATCGAAGGAAACAAAATAAAGAATTACATTACGCTTTCCGGATCCGGGTTACCATTGTACCTACAGTAGGAACTTACCGCTCTGATGCTGTAGTTGCTGAATTTTCCTGCAGTATTTTCGTCGGTCCATGAAATCCATCTTGGCATCTTCTCACCGCACAAACACAGCATATCGGGGTAGTAATCATAGGGCGCCCTCCGGTACCTGATGGGGGCACCCGCCTGACGGCGTTGAGCCGACCCTGATTCCGCCCGAGACAAACTGCATGAGCGAGGGGAGCAAGGGCAGAGGAAAGAGGAGCCTTTGGATGTCAGGGTAGTGGTGAAGCATGATTTATCCCCACTTAATAACTTGGGCAGAATCCTACCATCCACATTCGGCTGACAGGTTGGGGACCTAGCGTGCGGACTTGTTAACCAAACCTCGCGCCTTCGTGGTTCAAAGGCCCTCTCACACGCATTGGACAAATTTTTTTGGCACCTTGCCCGCGTACATATTAGTGGGAGGCCTTATTCAGGAACCAGACATGCCTGGCCCACAATCTTACTCCCTCCTAGGAACTTGTCATGGCTCGTGCCGGCAGATCCGTCCGCTCCACCACTTCCGGTAGGGCTCGCCGCGACGGATCCACCCCAAGATCCTACCGTCGCAGTATCAAATGGCCATGGTTTCTTGAGAGGAGCGACGACGCTACGTCTCCGAGCTCGGCCCCTCCTACCTGTAGAAGGACTGATGCAGCGTCAAGCTCGAGTAGGAGCCGCTAGGCACGACGGCGCTCGGTCCATGCCAACCCCGTCACCTTCGTCATTGTCGATTCCGTTGTGGAGGACGACAGGGACGAAGTTGTGCAGAATGCCATTGTTGCCTCCTTGGAGAAGGGCAAGCCACGGGCGGGAGTGGATGTCGCTGGGAAGGGCACAACGGTGTTACCAATCGAGGTGGACTCCGACGACAGCGCTGTGATGTGGGTTTAGATGTTGTTTAGGATGATTGCAATTTCGGTTGTGTTTAGCGCGAGTACAATTATTGTAATGGGTTTGTCGAGCTATATTGATAAATATGCGCAATAGCAGCGTGTGAGTGCTTCCACTTTAGAAATTGTGTCTGTGCCATTTGCATGTTGCATTATCAACATAAATTACATGTAAACAATCCAACGAAAATCAGATTACAACCATCAGACGGGAGTGGCAGGATGGAAGAGAAGTTGGGACAGTGGCTTCAAGGGGAAGGAAGAGAAGTAAGGGGGGCGGGACACTGGCAGGTGGGCCCACGAAACACATGACACTGACATGCGGGAGCGGGAGCACACGGTATTGTCAGTCTGTCCAGAGCAAGCGGACTTTGCAACGTGACAACAACAAGCTGATTGGACCAATAACTCGTCGAATTATTAAGGAGTGCTAAAAAAACTACAACCGGGGTACATTCACACAACACGTATGCTCTACGCACCTGAGAAGCATCGCTTAAGTCTAACAGTAATGATAGCATAAGTACTACATTTCCCTGTCAGTCTTCTCGATACAAATGTAGAAATGCATCTGCTTGTTCGGTCCAGCACCGACAAGGTACTGAGATGGCACACATAGGATCGACCTTAGGTCCGCATACTCCACCTCCTGCGGCGTCGGGCAACTCGGCGCCTCGGCTAGCACAAGAATGCTATCAGACGATGGCGGCTGGGCGTTCGCCCACATGCGTACCGTGTATAGGGGCCAGGCGCACGAGACCGACCTGACGCATACCACACACACAAAGGTGGGCCCATCTCTGGTTCCCGGAACACCGGCGGTGATGGTCAGGACAAAAACAGAGCCGTCCCCTCCCTGGAAAATTAGCCGGTGGCGTGCCGAGTCAGTGAATGGCACCTGCTCTTGGAGAAGTTGGGCTTGCCTGTACGAGATCCTAATCACTTCGATCAAGTGCTCCTCTGCAAGGTGGACGACAAGCTCTGCCGGCGGGCCAGTGTAGTTGCAGCCCGGCTCCGTGCAGGAGCACGCACCGTGCAGGCACGCGAGCTCGTGGAGCAGGAGCTCGTGGTAGGAGTAATGGCAAAAGCATCCTGGGTGGGAGCACACGAGCGGGAACGTCGCTGCGAAGTTGCACGCGAGAATCTCCAGATTCTTGGGCTGCAGCATCTGCCACATCTGGAGTTCATCGAGAAATCGAAAAAAAGATCAGCAGTTAGATCGGCGAATAGCAGGAATATGTAGGATAAATTCAAAAGCTTGTAAAATGATTTCTTAGCATGAAGGTAACGACCGAGAGTCAGCGGATGTCATCCAGGCACGGCACACGAAAGCAGGTGGTGTCGTCTGGGCGCACAGTGACGTGTGATGGATGAGGGGAGAGGGGGCTGTGGAGTAGACGTGCTCACTCACGAGCTCTATGATATTACTAGTAGGCTATAGGGGAGTGGAAATAATAGTAATATAAGTGAAAATGTAAGCGCGGCCAATCATGTTGCAGAACAACCTACTCGTGGATCACACTTACGAAGAACCATCTTATTAGTCCACGTGACCCAATCGAACGGTCTGCAACAATAACACACATGCAATGCCATTGGTTGATCCATGTGGTTTGTGGAAAATAACACACACGCAATTACTCGAGTGGGTACATATGTGGTTTGTGACATGAACACACATGCAATTACTCTGGTGGATACATGTGTGGTTTGTGGAAACGAACACACATGCAATGACTCTAGTTGATCCATATGTGGTTCATGGAAAGAACACACATGTAATGACTCTAGTGGATCCATATGTGATTTGTGGAAAGAACACACAAGTAATGACATTGGTTGATCCATGTGGTTTGTGGAAAGAACACACATGCAATGACTCTGGTAGATCCATGTGTGCTTTGTGAAAAGAACACACATGGGATGACTCTAGTGGATCCATATGTGGTTTGTGAAAAGAACACACATGAAATTACTCTGGTGGATCCATGTGTGGTTTGTGGAAAGAACACACATGCAATGACTCTAGTTGATCCATATGTGGTTCATGGAAAGAACACACACGCAATGACTCTGGTGGATCCATGTGTGGTTTGTGACGTGAACACACATGCAATGACATTGATTGATCCATATATGGTTTGTGAAAAGAACGCACATGCAATGACTCTAGTGGATCCATATGTGGTTTGTGGAAAGAACACACATGCAATGACTCTCGTGGGTCCATGTGTGGTTTGTGAAAAGAACACACATGCTGTGACTTTAGTGTTGGTTTTAGTATAAGAACGCACATGCAATGGCATTGGTGGGTCCATATGTGGTTCATGGAAAGAACACACATTCAATGACTCTAGTGGATCCATACGTGGTTCATGAAAAGAACACACATGCAATGACATTGGTTGATCCATATGTGGTCTGTGAAAGGAACACACATGCAATCCATATGTGGTTTGTGGGAAGAACACACATGCAATGACTCTAGTGGATCCATAAGTGGTTTGTGGAAAAGAACACACATGCCATTACTCTAGTGGGTACATATGTGGTTTGTGGAAAGAACACACATGCAATTACTCAGGTGGATCCATGTGTGGTTTGTGTAAAGAACACACATGCAATGACTCTGGTTGATCCATATGTGGTTCATGGAAAGAACACACATGCAATGACTCTGGTGGATCCATGTGTGGTTTGTGACATGAATACACATGCAATGATATTGGTTGATCCATATATGGTTTGTGAAAAGAACACACATGCAATGACTCTAGTGGATCCATATGTGGTTTGTGGAAAGAACACACATGCAATTACTCTAGTGGATCCATATGTGGTTTGTGAAAACAACACACATGCAATGACTCTGGTTGATCCATATGTGGTTCATGGAAATAACACACATGTAATGACTCTAGTGGATCAATATGTGATTTGTGGAAAGAACACACATGTAATGACATTGGTTGATCCATGTGGTTTGTGGAAAGAACACACATGCAATGACTCTGGTGGAACCATGTGTGGTTTGTGAAAATAACACACATGCAATGACTCTAGTGGATCCATATGTGGTTTGTGAAAAGAACACACATGCAATTACTCTGGTGGATCCATGTGTGGTTTGTGGAAAGAACACACATGCAATGACTCTGGTTGATCCATATGTGGTTCATGGAAAGAACACACATGCAATGAATCTGGTGGATCCATGTGTGGTTTGTTACATGAACACACATGCAATGACATTGGTTGATCCATATATGGTTTGTGAAAAGAACGCACATGCAATGACTCTAGTGGATCCATATGTGGTTTGTGGAAAGAACACACATGCAATGACTCTGGTGGGTCCATGTGTGGTTTGTGAAAAGAACCCACATGCAGTGGCTCTAGTGTTGGTTTTAGTATAAGAACACACATGGAATGGCATTGGTGGGTCCATATGTGGTTCATGGAAAGAACACACATGCAACGACTCTAGTGGATCCATATGTGGTTCATGAAAAGAACACCCATGCAATGACATTGGTTGATCCATATGTGCTCTGTGAAAGGAACACACATACAATGACTCTAGTTGATCCATATTTTGTTTGTGGAAAGAAGACACATGCAATGAATCTAGTGGATCCATAAGTGGTTTGTGGAAAAGAACACACATGCAATTACTCTAGTGGGTACATATGTGGTTTGTGGAAAGAACACCCATGCAACTACTTTGGTGGATCCATGTGTGGTTTGTGGAAAGAACACACATGCAATGATGATAGATTGCAAATGTATCTATAATTTTTGATGTTCCATGCTTGGTTTTATCCACTTTCTTGTGTTTTGTCCACACTTTGGAGTACTTTTCATATGATTTCTTGGACTAACCTATTAACAAGAGCCACAGTGCCAGCTGCCTGTTTTCTGCTGTTTTTGGTTCCAGGAAAGTCAGAAAATGAATATTCTCGGAATTGGACGGGACAAAAGCCAAAGTGCCTATTTTTTCGGAAGGCATCAGATGCCAGAATACGAGACGGAGAAGGGCTGGGGGCTAGCCACACCACCTGGCCGCGTGGCCAGGCCTGGCTACCACCAGGGGGTGGTCTGGCCGACCCCAGCATTCCCTCGACCTCTTCTTCTTCCTATAAGATGCCCTCGGGATGAAAACCATAAGGACCCGATCAAAAATCCACGAAAGAGTTTGTAGCCACCGTCATCTCCATCCCTAGATCGGGAGGGATCTGAAGCTCTTCCCGGCACCCTGCCGGAGAGGGGAATTCACCCTGGAGGCCTTCACCATCACCATGCAAGCCTCCAGATGGCTGGACTACGGATCCATGTAGTAGCTAGATGGCTGGTTCTCCTCCTTTGTGCTTTCATGTTTAGATCTTGTGAGCTCCATTCATGATCAAGATCATCTATTTGTAATCATACATGTTGTGTTTGCGGGGATCCGATGGATATTAGATGCTATTTCAGATTGATTATTGATTCTATCATGTCTTTGTTATTTGTTATCTTGCATGCTTTCTGTTGTTAGTAGCTATCTTGGGGAATCTGGTAATCTGGGGAAGTGACATAAATATCTAAGGCACTAGATGTGCTGTTGCTACTAGGGAGAAAACAACAATCCTTTGTTCATAGAACAATCGTATTGTTTACTTTACACGCAATTCATAAAGCAATAATCTGTTGCTTGCACCTTAATACTAGAGGGGGTTCGGATGATAACCTGAAGGTGGATTATTAGTCATAGATGCAGTTGGATGGCGGTCTATGTATAATGTTGTAATGCCCAATCAAGTTCGAAAGGAGTCAAGATGATTACTATATGCATGTATTGCTTTCTCGATGTTTGTCAATTGCCCCGCTACATTTTTTGTTCACCCAACATGTTATCTATCTTAAGGAGAGCCACCTCTAGTGAACTATGGATCCCGGTCCTTTTCTTTTACATACCATATATAAACTGTTTACTGCTTTGTGTTTACTTTCTACAAACTTTTACTTCTTTCCATTCGATACGTTTAATCCTTTGTTTTCCGCAAAACACGGTGAGATTGACAACCTCATCGCAAGTTGGGGACAAAGTTCTGTGGTTGTGTTGTGCAGGTCTCCATGTTGCTACTAGCAACGGTAGTGTGCCCTGCCAAGGCTCAGCTAGCAACACCTTTGGGGTGTTTCCTTGCTCCTACTGGTTCGATTAAACCTTGATTTCATAACCGAGGGAAACTTGCTGCTGTGCTCATCATACCTTCTTCTTGGGGTTCCCAACAAGCTCTACATCAACACCAAGCCATCAAGCATTTTTCTGGCGCCGTTGCCGGGGATCGAAGAAGAAGAAGAAAGTCCCACGTCAACCACACGCCATCAAAAGACATTTTTCTGGCGCCGTTGCCGGGGAGTCAAGGACATATTCACAAGGGGAGTCCCTCATAACCAATCTCTTTACTTTGTTATTTTTGTTTTGCTTAGTTTCTTTTTCTTTGTTTGCTTGTTTCTTTATCAAAAACACAAACAATTAGTTTTACTAGTTTGCTTTCTTATTCAAAAACACACAAAAATGACTACTCTTGAAAACACTAAGTTGTGTGACTTCACTAGCACCAACAACAATGACTTTATGAGCACACCTATTGCTCCACCTGTGCCTGAAGATACTTTCTTTGAGATAAAACCTGCTTTGCTCAATCTTGTTATGAGAGAACAATTTTCTGGTATTGGTAATGAAGATGCTGCTGCCCATCTAAATAACTTTGTTGAACTTTGTGAGATGCAAAAGCATAGGGATATAGATGGTGATATTATTAAGCTGAAATTGTTTCCTTTCTCTTTGAGAAGAAAAGCTAAAGAATGGTTGAACTCCTTAACTAAGAATAGTATTGATTCTTGGACTAAGTGCAAAGATGCTTTTATTGGAAAATACTATCCTCCTGCTAAGATTATATCTATGAGAAGTGAAATAATGAAGTTTAAACAATCTGATAATGAGCATGTTGCTCAAGCTTGGGAAAGAATGAAATCTTTGGTAAAGAACTGCCCCACTCATGGACTGACTGCTTGGATGATCATCCAAACTTTTTATGCAGGATTGAACTATTCTTCAAGGAACTTATTGGATTCTACTGCTGGAGGTACCTTTATGACCATCACTTTGGGTGCTGCAACAAAACTTCTAGACAATATGATGGTTAATTATTCTGAATGGCATACTGAGAGAGCTCCACAAGGTAGGAAGGTAAATTCTGTTGAGGAAACCTCCTACTTGAGTGATAAGATTGATATTATTATGTCTATGCTTGTTAATGGGAAAGCCCATATTGATCCAAATAATGTTCCTTTAGCCTCTTTGGTTGCTCAAGAAGAGCAAGTTGATGTGAACTTCATAAGAAATAACAATTTTGGCAATAATGCTTATAGGAACAATTTTGGTAACAACAATTATAAGCCATATCCTCCCAACAATGGTAATGCTTATGGAAATTCTTACAACAATAATAGGAGTGCTCCCTCTGAACTTGAAGTTATGCTTAAAGACTTTATTAGTAAACAAACTGCTTTCAATAAAACTATTGAGGAAAAACTCTCTAATGCTGAAAGAAATATAGCATCTTTGGCTGAAGCTCTATCTTCTTTGAATAAAATGGCTGCTAAACTTGAAACTAATGATAATCCCTTTGCAGCTACTAATGCCATACAAGTGATAATTGATGAAAATGTTAGACTATTAGCTGAATTACATGCTAAGTGGGAAAGAGAAGATGAAATTGCTAGAAACATTAGTGTTTCTACTATCACCACCACTAGTGTTGAGGCTAGTAATAGTTCTACTACTTTAAATGATAATTATGATTTTGATCTTGATGGTTGCAACATCTCTAAAGTTATTAAGTTCCTACAAAAGCTTGCTAAAAGTCCTATAATAGTGCTATGAACATGGCCTTTACAAAACACATTACTGATGCTCTCATAAAGATTAAAGAAGAAAAGATGAAACATAAATCTTCTATTCCTATAAAACAAGAAGATGGTTGGGAACCCATCATTAATATAAAAGTAAATGACTTTGATTTCAAAGCTTTATGTGATCTCGGTAGTAGTGTTTCTATTATGCCTAGAAGGATTTATGAAATGCTTGATTTGCCTCCACTTGAAGATTGTTATTTGAATGTCCCACTTGATGATAATGCTAAAAATAAACTCATGGGGAGTCTTAATGATGTTCTTATTATGGTTAACAATGCCTATGTCCCTGTTGATTTCTATGTTTTGGATGTTGAATGCAATGCTTCTTGTCCTATTACTTTGGGAAGACCTTTTCTTAGAACTGTTGGTGCCGTTATTGATATGAAAGAAGGCACCATTAAATATCAACTCCCACTCAAGAAAGGTATAGAACACTTCCCTAAGAAGAGAGAGAAGATTTCTTTTGCCTCTCCTATGAATTTTTTTGCTCTTAATGCTTCTTCATTTGAGAACACTTGATTCTTTTTCTTGCTTCTTATGCCTAACTTAAAGGCGTTAAAGAAAAGTACTTATTGGGAGATAACCCAAAAGTTTTAGATGAGTCTTGGAAGTTATTACGTCAGTAATAACCATTCCTTATCCTTTTTATTTGCTTTTTGTGCCAAAAGTAACCTCTAATGAGAGAGAAGTAATGATTGGGAAAGTTGCTGTCCCGAAACAGATTTCTGTGCTTCACCGTAAAAATTCGTGTCCAATCTCTGTATGTCCTTTTGAGGCGTTAATTTTTGTGCTTCTGCCCCAGGTTGTTATCTAACTTTCGTTAGTTCAACACTTTTTGATTTGAGCAACAGAAGGTCTTCGAACAAATTCTTCTTTACCTGCTGGTCTGTTTTGACAGATTTCTGCCATTATTTGCATTTGCTTCTTCTTGGTTCCTTTTTGAGTTCTCTTTGGGGAATTGAGCTTTTTGAGGGAAGTGCTACAGTAGCTAGTGTTCTAATGGTTGTTTTATTGGTGTTGGAACTGAACCTAAAGACTTATTATCTCGAGTGCACTAATGTTGCTAATAAAGATTGTATGAAGTTTTGTATGAAGGAAAAATTTCAGGTGTATGGAAGGAATGAGTAATGAGATGAAGGATGGACTAAAGCTCAAGCTTGGGGATGCCACGCGTGTCACCCAAGAAATATCCAAGAAGTACAAGCATCAAATCTTGGGGATGCCCAAGATATCCCCTTCTTCATCAATAAAAATCTCGGGTTTCTTCCAAATGCTTCATTTTTATTGTTTCATGCACAGTTGTGTTGTTCTTGGAGCATCTTCTTTTTTGTTTTCGTTTTGGTTTTTTTGTTTGCTTGGTTTTCTTAGTTTTTTGAATAAATTGGTTGGACCCCCACCTTCATACATTGGTTTGCAAATAGTTTGGTTTGGTTTGGAAAAGAGTAGGAAAGTTCATACTTATGTGGTAAAAAGAGCTTGTTTTTTACTGTGGCCTATGCTCTGTCATGCCATGCTTGATATTGTTTTGGCTTTATGCTTAGTATTATTTGCTGTAGCATTACTTGTTATAAACAATTGATATTGCTTAATGTGCCTTGGATGAATCATGCGTTGTTTTGGCATATTAAAGCATAGTATAGTGGTATTCTCCTTTGATGCTTTATTTGGGTTGACTTGGTGCATGCTCACACCATGTTATGACTATCTCAAGTCACCATAGCCTTTATGATCCTTTAGTTTTCAACTTGTAGTATCACTTTATGCTTTGATCAATGATGTTTTGTCGCTCTGCATGATTATGACCATTATTGCTCTCTTAGTTTGTCGCTCCCAGTCTTTTGCTAGCCTCCACAACCAAGTATAAGTTCCACTCATGCATACAACTCCTTAAACCAAGTTATTCCAAAGAGTCCACCATACCTACCTATTAGCATATGCTATTCCAAGTATATTCATGCTTTTGTTTACCTTCCAAATTAAACTTGTTATGAGAAAACTAGTGATTAAAGCTCTCACGAACTTGATGGCACACTTTACTTTTTTGCATCTAATAAACTTGAACCATTGGGTCCTTCTTTGTTGCGTATATGCTTGTGCTTTATAAGTTGAAATTAGCAGAACCATGTATCATGGGGAACGCTTTCAACATTGCACTTGTACTTTGTACCCCGTTGATATCATGTTCTTTTGCTTATGGATCCCGGCGGTGTAAAATAAAAGTGGAACTTGTAAGATCATGGAGTTTGTATGTGTGTTAGAGAAACGCCTGGGCCGCTAGCCTAAGCCATGCCTAATCATGGTGGAAACTTGCAGCACTACCATAATGATCACTCTATGAAGCATCCTCAATAAAAAACCTATGCAAATAGCAAATAAAAAGATCACCGAGATGCTCATTGTCTGCTTGCCTTGTCATTTTGATTATGGGATAGCTCCTATATCATGTGCAAGGGGTACCCCGTTGGCGGTTCTTTATGGTACATATGTACTTACAATGACAAGAGCTTACTCGTGACTAAAGTTGAGTAGCATGAGGTTCGGTCTTCGTAAGTAAGGGGCATGAGATTTCGGTTTATAACTTGTCAAGCATGTCCTCTTAGTTGTGTCACTTTAACCTTAATCACCATCAAGATGCTTATGATAGGGGCAATGAGAGCTGAAAGCTATAAGTACCATAATTTTTGGAAGCTCTTTATGAGACTTGAATCCCTACTTCCTTCTATGAAGGACTTTCTTCCACCATTATATATTGAGTCTCCACCTTCTACCTTTATGCACCTACTTTGAGAGCATAGTGGCCATTCTTAGTTCTATGTGCATTGTCCCAAGACTAGTTGATTGATGCATAACTTGATACTGCTTGTTTTAAACTATTTGTATCTAGTCAGTCTTATGAACTTTGAAGGTGTCCTATGCATTTATATTTGCTACTCTATGAGGGACAAGCTGAATACTATTATGCTATGTTTTCTTTATGTGAAACAAACAAACGTCTTGCAAAGCATTGTTATTCATGAATCTTTTGTTTGTACATTTTCATGGTGCATCATAGTTTCTTTGTCTTATTGCTAGAACTTTGTCTTTCATGTTATGATTGAAGTACTATGATACCGGCTTTGAATGTTTTACAAATACTTTGATCAAGTCTTTGATGGTGCATGTCACCTCAAAAATTATTCTTTCTTTTTATCACTTACCTACTCGAGGACGAGCAGGAGTTAAGCTTGGGGATGTTGATACATTGCAAATGTATCTATAATTTTTGATGTTCCATGCTTGATTTTATCCACTTTCTTCTGTTTTGTCCACACTTTGGAGTACTTTTCATATGATTTCTTGGACTAACCTATTAACAAGAGCCACAGTGCCAGCTGCCTGTTTTTTAATGTTTTTGGTTCCAGGAAAGTCAGAAAATGTATATTCTCGGAATTGGACGGGACAAAAGCCAAATTGCCTATTTTCCTGGAAGACATCAGATGCCAGAATACGAGACGGAGAAGGGCTGGGGGCTGGCCACACCACCTGGCCGTGCAGCCAGGCCTGGCCCGCGCCAGGGGGTGGTCTGGCTAACCCTAGCACCCCCTCCGCCTCTCCTTCCGCTTATATATTGACCTCGGGACGAAAACCCTAAGTACCCGATCAAAAATCCACGAAAGAGTGTGTAGCCGCCGTCATCTCCATCCCTAGATCAGGAGGGATCTGAAGCTCTTCCCGGCACCCTGCCAGAGAGGGGAATTCACCCTGGAGGCCTTCTTCATCATCATGGAAGCCTCCGGTGTGATGCGTGAGTAGTTCATCTCTGGACTACGGGTCCATGTAGTAGCTAGATGGCTGGTTCTCCTCCTTTGCGCTTTCATGTCTAGATCTGGTGAGCTCCGTTCATGATCAAGATCATCTATTTGTAATTCTGCATGTTGTGTTTGCGGGGATCCGATGGATATTGATATGCTATTTCAGATTGATTATTGATTCTATCATGTCTTTGTTATTTGTGATCTTGCATGCTTTCCGTTGTTAGTAGCTATCTTGGCCAAGTAGATGCTAGCAACTCAAAGAGTTAGTATTTATGCTCGATAGTGGGTTGATGCCTCTGGTAATCTGGGGAAGTGACAGAAATCTCTAAGGTACTAGATGTGCTGTTGGTACTAGGGAGAAAACAACAATCCTTTGTTCATAGAACAATCGTATTGTTTACTTTACATGCAATTCATAAAGCAATAATCTGCTGCTTGCAACTTAATACTGGAGGGGGTTCGGATGATAACCTGTAGGTGGATTATTAGTCATAGATGCAGTTGGATGGCGGTCTATGTATAATGTTGTAATGCCCAATCAAGTTCGAAAGGAGTCAAGATGATTAGTATATGCATGTATTGCTTTCTCGATGTTTGTCAATTGCCTCACTGTAATTTGTTCACCCAACATGTTATCTATCTTAAGGAGAGCCACCTCTAGTGAACTATGGACCTCGGTCCTTTCTTTTACTTTCAATCTACAACAAACTGTTTACTGCTTTGTGTTTACTTTCTGCAAACTATTACTTCATTCCATTCGATACGTTTAATCCTTTGTTTTTAGCAAAACCGGTTAGATTGACAACCTCATCGCAAGTTGGGGACAGAGTTCTGTGGTGGTGTTGTGCAGGTCTCCACGTTGCTACTAGCACCGGTAGTGTGCCCTGCCAATGCTCAGCTAGCAACACCTTTGGGGTGTTTCCTTTCTCCTACTGGTTCGATTAAATCTTGGTTTCATAACTGAGGGAAACTTGCTGCTGTGCTCATCATACCTTCCTCTTGGGGTTCCCCAGTGAGCTCTACATCAACACTAAGCCATCAAGCACTTTTCTAGCACCATTGCCGGGGAGTCAAGGACATCTTCACAAGGGGAGTCCCTCATAACCAATCTCTTTACTTTGTTATTTTTGTTTTGCTTAGTTTCTTTTGCTTTTTTTGCTTGTTTCCTTATCAAAAACACAAAAAATTAGTTTTAATAGTTTGCTTTCTTTATCAAAAAACACAAAAAATTTAGTTCCTATCTTAAGTTGCCACTATGTCTAGCCTTGCCCGAATCACTATGTCACCAGAGGAAATGATTTTCACTTTTAAACAAGGAATTGAGGAAAGCATCAAGTAATCTTGGTCTAGAATCTCTGATCTACATGAAAAAACTGAGCCTAAAATGACTCAAAGCTTGTTTCTTAGCAGTTTTTACCTTGGAATTGCTCTTTGCTATAGATATGCTTTAGATGCTTTTGTGGGAGGAGATTTCCTCCAATGTAATGAGGATGATTCTATTAATGCTATAAAGAAATTGATCCTTACTTACAACTTGCCTAGCCAAACTGATATTTCTTTCCCAAGAATATTTGCTAGATTGAACACTCTTGAGACTAGCACTACTAGCTTAAAAGATTGCTATAATACGCTTAGGGAGCATCATAATTATGTTCCAATAAATTCTGAACCATCAAAGTGGCTCCCCATAGTAAAGATTGATATAAATACTGAAACTTTTCAAGCTCGCTGTGATATCATGTCTGAATTTTGTCTTATGCCAAAAGATATTTATGAATCTTTGAATCTTTGGGGGCTTACTGAAGGAGGAAAAGAAATATCTCTCGCTAATAATGCTACCATATCACCTATTGGAATAGCTGAAGGAGTGTTTACAAAGATCCTTGGGAAAATGATTTCTACTAATTATCTTGTTATTGAATGTGTAGGAAAAGGACAAATTACACTTGAAAGGTCCCTATTAGAACTCCTTGGAGCAATAATAGATGTGGGAAAGGGGACCATGCACCTTTCTTCTACACCCAACAATCATATTTTCCCCGAGGTTAAGAATAAAATTAATAGAAGTAAGGGCAAGAAATTTGGTCTTAATGCTTCTTCATTTGAGAACACTTGATTCTTTTTCTTGCTTCTTATGCCTAACTTAAAGGCGTTAAAGAAAAGTACTTATTGGGAGATAACCCAAAAGTTTTAGATGAGTCTTGGAAGTTATTACTTTAGTAATAACCGCTCCTTATCCTTTTTATTTCCTTTTTGTGCCAAAAGTAACCTCTAATGAGAGAGAAGTAATGATTGGGAAAGTTACTGTCTCGAAAAAGATTTCTGTGCTTCACCGTAAAAATTCGTGTAAAATCTCTGAATGTCCTTTTGAGGCGTGAATTTTTGTTCTTCTGTCCCAGATTGTTATCTAACTTTCGTTAGTTCAACACTTTTTGATTTGAGCAACAGAAGGTTTTTGAAAGAAATCGTCTTTACCTGCTGGTCTGTTTTGATAGATTTCTGCCATTTTCTGCATTTGCTTCTTGTTCGTTCCTTTTTGAGTTCTTTTGGGGAATTGAGCTTTTTGAGGGAAGTGCTACAGTAGCTTGTGTTTTAATGTAAGTTTATTGATGTTAGAACTGAACCTAAAGACCTATTATCTTGAGTGCACTAATGTTGGTAATAAAGATTGTGTGAAGTTTTGTATGAAGGAAAAATTTCAGGTGTATGGAAGGAATGAGTAATGAGATGAAGGATGGACTAAAGCTCAAGCTTGGGGATGCCACACGTGTCACCCCAAGAAATATCCAAGAAGTACAAGCGTCAAAGCTTGGGTATGCCCAAGGCATCCCCCTCTTCATCAATAAAAATCCCAGGTTTCCTCCAAACGCTTCATTTTTGTTGTTTCATGCACAGTTGTGTTGTTCTTGGAACGTCTTCTTTTTTGTTTTTGTTTTGGTTTTTTGTTTGCTTGGTTTTCTTAGTTTGCTGAATAAATTGGTTGGACCCCCTCTTTCATACATTGGTTTTCAAATAGTTTGGTTTGGTTTGGAAAAGAGTAGGAAAGTTCATGCTTAAGTGTTAACGAGAGTTTGTTTTTGACTGTGGCCTATGCTTTGTCATGCCATGCTTGATATTTTTTTATTTATGCTTAGTATTCTTTGTTGTAGCATGACTTGTTATAAACAACTGAGATTGCTTAATGTGCCTTGGATGAATCATGCGTTGTTTTAGCATATTAAAGCATAGTATAGTGGTATTCTCCTTTGATGCTTTATTTGGGTTGACTTGGCGCATGCTCACACCATGTTATGACTATGTCAAGTCACCATAGCCTTTATGATCCTTTATTTTTTAACTTGTAGTATCACTTTATGCTTTGATCAATGATGTTTTGTCGCTCTGCATGATTATGGCCATTATTGCTCTCTTAGTTTGTTGCTCCCAGTCTTTTCCTAGCCTCCACAACCAAGTATGAGTTCCACTCATGCATCCAACTCCCTAAACCAAGTTATTCCAAAGAGTCCACCGTACCTACCTATTAGCATATGCTATTCCAAGTATATTCATGCTTTTGTTTACCTTCCAAATTAAACTTGTTATGAGAAAACTAGTGATTAAAGCTCTCACGAACTTGATGGCACACTTTAGTTTTCTTGCCCTTAATAAACTTGAACCATTGTGTCGTCTATGTTGTATATGCTTGCACTTATTTGTTGGGAATTAGCAAAACCATGTTGTCATGGGGAACGCTTTCAACATTGCACTTGGTAGTTGTACCTAGTTGATATCATGCTCTTTTGTATATGGATGTCGTCGGTGTGAAATGAAAGGGGAGCTTGTAAGTCCATGGAGTTATGTATATGTGTTAGAGAAACGCCTGGGCCGCTGGTCTAATCCATGCTGACATGGTGGAAACCTGCAGCGTAACCATAATGAGCTGTCTATGAAGCATTCTTCTTATAAAAAAAGAGTCCTATATTGAGAAAAATGAGAAAAAGAAAAAAAAAGAGATTATGAAAAGAGGAAAGAGAGAAAAAGCACCATATTCCCATGGTAAATAAGAAGATTGCTGAGATGCTCGTTGTCTGCTTGCCTTGTCATTTTGATATGGGGATTCTTCCGTATCATCGGGCAAGGGGTACCCCGTTGGCGGTTCTCTATGATACACATGTACTTACAATGACAAGAACTTACCGATGACTAAACTTGAGTAGCATGAGGAGCTGCCCTCGTATTCAAGGGACATGAGATTTCTGACTTATACTTCGTCAAGCATGTACACCATAGTTTGTTCACTTTAACCTTAATCACTTCAAGATGCTTATGATAGGAGCAATGAGAGCTGAAAGCTATAAGTATCCTAATTTTTGGAAGCTCTTTATGAGACTTGAATCCCTGCTTCCTTCTATGAAGGCCTTTCTTCTACCATTATATTAAGTCTCCACCTTCTACCTTTATGCACCTACTTTGAGAGCATAGTGGCCATTCTTAGTTCTATGTGCATTGTCCCAAGACTAGTTGATTGATGCTTAACTTGATATTGCTTGTTTTGAACTAATTGTATCTAGTCACTCTTATGAACTTTGCAGGTGTCCTATGCATTTATATTTGCTACTCTATGAGGGACAAGATGAATACTATTATGCTATGTTTTCTTTATGTGAAACAAACAAACGTCTTGCAAATTATGGTGTGATGCGTGAGTAGTTCATCTCTGGACTACGAGTCCATGTAGTAGCTAGATGGCTGGTTCTCCTCCTTTGTGCTTTCATGTCTAGATCTTGTGAGCTCCGTTCATGATCAAGATCATCTATTTGTAATTCTGCATGTTGTGTTTGCAGGGATCCGATGGATATTGAGATGCTATTTCAGATTGATTATTGATTCTATCATGTCTTTGTTATTTGTGATCTTGCATGCTTTCCGTTGTTAGTAGCTATCTTGGCCAAGTAGATGCTAGCAACTCCAAGAGTTAGTATTTATGCTCAATAGTGGGTTCATGCCTCTGGTAATCTGGGGAAGTGACAGAAATCTCTAAGGTACTAGATGTGCTGTTTCTACTAGGGAGAAAACAACAATCCTTTGTTCATAGAACAGTCGTATTGTTTACTTTACACGCAATTCGTAAAGCAATAATCTGTTGCTTGCAACTTAATACTGGAGGGGGTTTGGATGATAACCTGAAGGTGGATTATTAGTCATAGATGCAGTTGGATGGCGGTCTATGTATAATGTTGTAATGCCCAATCAAGTTCCAAAGGAGTCAAGATGATTAGTATATGCATGTATTGCTTTCTCGATGTTTGTCAATTACCCCGCTGTAATTTGTTCACCCAACATGTTATCTATCTTAAGGAGAGCCACCTCTAGTGAACTATGGACCCCGATCCTTTCTTTTACTTTCAATCTACAAAAAACTGTTTACTGCTTTGTGTTTACTTTCTGCAAACTATTACTTCCTTCCATTCGATACGTTTAATCCTTTGTTTTCAGCAAAACCGATGAGATTGACAACCTCATCGCAAGTTGGGGACGGAGTTCTGTGGTTGTGTTGTGCAGGTCTCCATGTTGCTACTAGCACCGGTAGTGCGCCCTGCCAAGGCTTAGCTAGCAACACCTTTGGGGTGTTTCCTTGCTCCTACTGGTTCGATTAAACCTTGGTTTCATAACTGAGGGAAACTTGCTGCTGTGCTCATCATACCTTCCTCTTGGGGTTCCCCAACAAGCTCTACATCAACACTTAGCCATCAAGCGACACGACAGAAGCCCCGGCGTAGCTGAGCTCGAAGCCGGCCGGAAGCCTCGCGAACAGTGGCGCGAGTATGTCGTAGTGGGCGAACATCTGAGCCTCATGCAAGCTGAGTTTGGGCCTCTCCCTCTCCATGGCGATGAAGGAACACGATCTGATCTTCGGCCCCGAGGTTAAGGGGATAAGGGCAAGGATGTAGGCCCAGCGTCGTTGCCACTGCCAATCAGTTCGCAGAACAGACTTCTTGCGGATCACCCTCGCGAAGGACATCGCTATCCTCCACGCACCCTAATCCAACGACGCCTAACAATCGGGGATTGGGTCTTCTAGAAGCCCAGAGCGGTTGCTGGTTAGCTCCGTGTCCCGATTGTTTGTGGCCAACGGCTGTAGTTGAAAATAATACACATTTCAATGACACTGGTGGATAAATATGTGGTCTCTGAAGAGAAAACACATCCAATGACTCTAGTTGTGGTTAATGAGAAGAACACACATTTCAATGACACCGGTGGATCCATATGTGGTATGTGAAAAGAATAGTCATGAAATGACTCTAGTTGTTGTTAGTAAAAAGAACACACATGCAATGACACTGGTGGATCCATAGGTGGATTGTGAAAAGAACACACATGCAATGACACTGGTGGATCCATATGTGGTATGTGAAAAGAACACAAATGCAATGACTCTGCTCATTGTTAGTAACAAGAACACACATGCAATGACACTAGTGGATCCATGTGTGGTATCTGAAGAGAACACACATGCAATGACTCTAGTTGTTGTTAGTAAAAAAAAGCACACATGCAATTACACTGGTGGATCCATATGTGGTATGTGAAAAAACACACATGCAATGACACTGGTTGTTGTTAGTAAAAAGAACACACAGGCAATGACACTGGTTGATCCATGTGTGGTCTCTGAAGAGAACACACATTTCAATGGCTCTGGTTGTTGTTAGTAAAAAGAAGACACATGCAATGACACTGGTGGATCCATGTGTGGTCTCTGAAGAGAACACACATGCAATGACTCTGGTTGTTGTTAGTAAAAGAACACACATGCAATGACACTAGTAGATCCATAGGTGGTATGTGAAAAGAACACATATTTCAATGACTCTACTCTTTGTTAGTAAAAAGAACACACATGCAATGACACTGGTGGATCCATGTGTGGTATCTAAAGAGAACACACATTTCAATGACACTGGTGGATCCATATGTGGTATGTGAAAAGAACAGTCATGAAATGACTCTAGTTGTTGTTGTTAGTAAAAAGAACACACATGCAATGACACTGGTGGATCCATAGGTGGATTGTGAAAATAACACACATGCAATGACACTGGTGGATCCAAATGTGGCATGTGAAAACAACACACATGCAATGACTCTGGTTGTTGTTAGTAAAAACACAAACATGCAATGACACTGGTGGATCCATCTGTGGTCTCTCAAGAGAACACACATTTCAATGACACCGGTGGATCCATATGTGGTATGTGAAAAGAACACACATGAAATGACTCCAGTTGTTGTTAGTAAAAAGAACACACATGCAATGACACTGGTGGATCCATATGTAGTATGTGAAAATAACACACATGCAATGACTCTGGTTGTTGTTAGTAAAAAGAACACACATGCAATGACACTGTCGGATCCATAGGTGGATTGTGAAAAGAACACACATGCAATGACATTGGTTGTTGTTAGTAGAAACAACACACATGCAATGATACTGGTGGATCCATGTGTGGTCTCTGAAGAGAACACACATTTCAATGACTCTGGTTGTTGTTAGTAAAAAGAACACACATGCAATGACACTGGTGGATCCATGTGTGGTCTCTGAAGAGAACACACATGCAATGACTCTGGTTGTTGTTAGTAAAAAGAACACACATGCAATGACACTGCTGGATCCATATGTGGTATGTGAAAAGAACACACATTTCAATGACTTTGGTTGTTAGTAAAAAGAACACACATGCAATGACACTGGTGGATCCATGTGTGGTCTCTAAAGAGAACACACATGCAATGACTCTGGTTGTTGTTAGTAAAAAGAGCACACATGCAATGACACTGGTGGATCCATATGTGGTATGTGAAAAGAACACACATGCAATGACTCTGGTTGTAGTTAGCAAAGAGAACACACATGCAATGACACTGGTGGATCCATAGGTGGATTGTGAAAAGAGCACACATGCAATGAATCTGGTTGTTCCAGATGTGGTATGTGAAAAGAACACACATGCAATGACTCTGGTTATTGTTAGTAAAAAGAACACACATGCAATGACACTGGTGGATCCATGTGTGGTCTCTGAAGAGAACACACATTTCAATGACACCGGTGGATCCATATGTGGTATGTGAAAAGAACACACATGAAATGACTCCAGTTGTTGTTTGTAAAAAGAAAACACATGCAATGACACTGGTGGATCCATAGGTGGATTGTGAAAAGAACACACATGCAATGACACTGGTGGATCCATATGTGGTATGTGATAAGAACACACATTTCAATGACTCTGGTTGTTGTTAGTAAAAAGAACACACATGCAATGACACTGGTGGATCCATAGGTGGATTGTGAAAAGAGCACACATGCAATGACACTGGTGGATCCATATGTGGTATGTGAAAAGAAAACACATGCAATGACTGTAGTTGTTGTTAGTAAAAAGAACACACATGCAATGACACTAGTGGATCCATGTGTGGATTGTGAAAAGAACACACATGCAATGACACTGGTGGATCCATGTATCATCCCATGTGTCTAACATATGTAATGCTACATGGTTTAGTAATATAATGGCTACTTCCTACTTATAATTGTTGCATCATAATTATATCATGCTCATGTTATCATCCCACCTTGCATTTGAGCATCATATAAAACCTTTTCATTTGGTTCTTCTCTCATATGCATTATTAATTGTATTTGGCTCTTGATATATTGTATTTGAATCTTGATTAATGCTTGATGCCCAAGTTGAGTTGGGGGCATATCTTTTATTCCACCCTACCACCTTTCTTTGTCACCACCTCATAATTCCACCACCCTTCTTTTGTTTCCATCCATCATCTCCACCATCTTAACTATATATGAGCCCATGTTCTTCTTTTGGCGTTTATATCTAGCTCATAAATAATTGAGGATGGTTCCCTCTACTCTCTACATGCCTCCATACCATGGCTATAATTGTTTTCACAATATTGTGTATGGGAGCATGCTTGCCACCTTTTATACCATGTGAGCTAGTGATCTCATCTCACATGTGGTCTGTTGAATTAGGATCATGTTTGAACTATGGTGTGGCCAGATGATAATAATAGTGGTATCTACCCACTAGCATGGGCCACATTCTTGTTCATGCATGACCATGATTTGAATATACCATATGTGTTGGAAGGCTTCCATAACCAAATTTGGACGATTCATCTAGACTTGAATTCTTATTAAAACTAGTTGTTTACACAACTAGCAACAATGCATGCATGCCCTTGCAAGGATTGCACTCCTTTTATCCCTATCCTTTCTTTTTCTTTTAGTTGGGTTGAATGGTTTTTGAATGGATCAAATTCAAATAAACTCAAATGGAAACGAAAGGAAACAAATCTACTCCTAGCTACACCACACCACCCCATCTACCCTAACCAGCTACCCCATCTACCCCCCTTTTCTTTAACCTAACCCTAACCCAGGCCTCACTCTAACCCTAGCTTCCACCCGAGCCTTCCCCTCTCCTTTTCCCTCTCTCTCCCTGCCATGCTAGCCCCACACCCGCGCCTCTCCTCTCTCTGGCCGACCTGCAGCCACACCTGGCCCTGCCCCTGCCTGATCGGCCAAGCCGAGCACGTGAACGAGAGGGAGGAAAAGGTGGCCGAGCCACCTTTTCTCTCTACCCCGATCCCCCACGGCACCCTCTCTCCCCGTCCCTATCTACTCCCTCCCTCTCGTCTGGTAGCAGCCCCAGATCCATCCCTGGCCGCGGCGCCGTTCTTTTCTCCCCCTGCCACCTTCTTCTCCAACTCCGGCCGCCGCTCTCGGTATAGTCTTCCACCTACGGATCGAGGAGGCGGGCGTGGAGTTGTGGTTGTCGGGGAAGACCGTAGCCGCCCTCTGCATCACCCGGAGCACCCCAGCGAGGAGGAGAAGGCCAGTACAAGCCGAAACACCGACGAGCCGACAACAAAGCCCTAACTCCGGTCCGCCAGCGCCGTCGCCGATCCCCTGCACCTCGGTCCGTTCCACCGCCACGTCGCACTCCCGATGAGCTGCTGCACCTCTCTGGCAATCTCCCGTTGTTTTTCTCTTCCTCGAGGAGCAGATCACGGCGACGAACGCCCTCTGTGCACGGCGGGTTCGTCGTCGTCTTCTCGCTGCGCGTCACGGGACCTTCATCTCGCCGCGTAGCTAAACCCTGCAATGACCTCCGTCCTACCGTGCTGGTACCGCCCCTCTGCGCGCGCGCCCCACGTAGCGGGTTCGAATCTCCGCCTCGCCGTGCCGTGCGCTGGCGTTCCGTCAGGGCCGCAGAGAAGAACAACAGTAGTCGCCATGCCCTTTTGCACCTACCCGCCTGCGCTTTTTGCTGTTCAACCCGCGGTACACTAGGTCCACCAGTCAGCCTCTTCAACCTTTTTGCAGAAAAGCCCTCGCATGTTTGTAAACCCTAACCCGCAGTCCCCGCTGTGCCGCGTGTCACCCTCCTGTTCGCCCGCTGTCGCGTGGGCCGCTTTCTGCGCCGGACCCACCGGTCGGTGTCTGAGGCTGGTTGTGTTCGCGGTGAGAAAAGCTTCTGCGTGTTGTCTCCGCCCAGTCAGCAGCGGCCCCACCCGTCAGTGCCTTAGGCTAGTTCTGTCTGGGTGTAAAAAGTCCTAACGTTTATCTGTTAAATAAAATGATTTCAGAAAAATGTTAAATATGAATTCAAATCTGTTTTTAAATAACTTTAAAATTATAAATCCAAATAATACATATGATATATGTTTTTGAATCAAAAAAATGTGAGGAATTCAAATATGCTATTAAAAATATGGGTTGCACACTTTAAAATTTCGAGATGATTAAAATTACACTAAAACGCCCTTTTTTTAAATAATTAATAACTTTAAATCTATAACTCCAATTTTGACAAATAATATGTCTAAATCGATCAGCGCGACGAGCCCGTTCTATCTATGCTTTCCATGTTCTGAATTGCAGCATGCATCATATAAATAATAGGTATACAGCAATTTAATTGGGAATAAAAAGTGACTAAAAGTTAATAAGATGCTTTATTCTTGTATTCCACATCTCACCCATGCCATGCTACACTATTGCCATGCGAATTGTGCATCATCCATCATGGCATGCTTGTTTGCTTGTCGCATTTCAATTCATATGCTTGTGCACTTTATTTATGTTGGCCCTTGTTTGTTTGGTTCTTCTTCGAATAGACGCCGAGCAGGGGATATATCAGGAATCCTAGGAGCACTACCCAGATCCATTTCCCGCTTCAATTGAGCTGCCAGGCAAGCACTACCACATGCTTGCATACATATAGTACCTATTGCCTCTATCTTATTCTTGCATCATTGAGTCACGATTGTATTAAAATTGAATCCCAAGTACTACATAGCCTTTATTTTTAAACCCCACCGAAGCTTGTTCCTCCATCCCATGAGCCATTACTACATGAGTTGTTTGAGCCATGCGGGTCGTAGAACAGCATGTGTAGGGTATGTGAGTGTCTGATGGATAACGAGGTGCCTAAACAACTTAACCTGAGTAGTAATGGGATAACTAATGAAAGTGGCACCGGTGAGCAATATCTGCTATTTGGTTTTTTTTCAAGCTCACTTGTGTCCCATAGGACCCCGAGTACTTGATTCCTGTTCCTTGACTATTCATACTATCCACATCCGGGAGGCCGTGGACCCCCCTGAGCCAGAGCTTGATTCATTCTTATTTCTTGGGGCCACAAAGTAGTTTGGGGCTTTATTACTATCCTGTACTTATGCCATGCTTTACTGCTTTATTTAAGATTGTGCGAGGAGCACCTGTACTATTTTGGATGCGGAGTGTTTTCGCGGTATCGACAAGCCTAGTCACACTTTTGGGTTCCCAGTCGTTTACAGCCATTGACGCAAACCTTGGGTCCGTCTTGGAGCCGGCCAACTTCGTTGCGGGTAGCTTAATGGGGTGGCCCCCTGAAACATTTCTGAATCCTGTGATCGCTTTGTCATGAATGCCTCGTTGGGTTTTGATTTGGTTTTTCCGAGGTTGATCGAGTGTGTGTTGCTATTTGTGCACCCCTGCAGGGTAAATCTTTCTGAAGGCCTTGTCCACGGTTATGGACGACTTGGAGCACAATTTCTCGATCATAGACAAGTATAACTAAAGTACCACCTTTAAATTGACTAAGTACCTGACTAGTAAATAGTATAATACTCATGGAATGGTTAATAAAACTTCCAACAAAGGGGGGGTTGTTCGTCCGCTTTCTCGTTGGTAAGCGATAAGGAGGATGGATCTGTTAATTATACTGTTATAACTGTTGTTCTTAATTAACGGACATCCGCATATCATTGGTTAGGCGGATGGTTAGCGAGTATCTATAGACTTGTTAGTTATTATCTTTTGCTGCAATTGCGTCACCCCAGGTTATGTCCCCTTTAGAGGCTTAAAGACTTGCGGAGTACCCCTAGGGTCTCACACGATAAATTGTTTGATTCAGATGAACAGGTGTACTCGCAAGATGGATACTGGGTGGAGGAGACGGATGATGTTGGCAACGATCACGTGGTGTAGAGATTCCGGGAACGGGGATCTGCGAGATCTATGAGCGGGATGTGTTTATTTATGTGGCATCTTATGTCGATTTGCTTCTCATCCGTACTCAGATCTTGTCTTCCGCTTCCGCCTGATACTCTGATGTTTGATGTATGAGGAGCTATCCTAAAATATTATCTCTATCTAGGATATTTGGATCTTGCCGTATGGTGTTGCAATATTTCTATTTCTTTTAGATGGAATGGCTCTGTGAACAGTTGTATGGTGGCTTGCATACATACTCACTTGTGTATGTAGTTGATCCCTTCCCCTGCCGATTATGCCGCTCGTTCTTGTCCTGATGTTCTGGAGGTGGTTAGGACGGCCGAAAGGTCTACCTGTGAGTGGCCCCTAGGCCCCACCGTACTATTTTAACCACTTTCGCTCATCCAGGCATGTAACTAAGAGCGTAATTCACCGAGGTAGTTACAATCCATAAGTGGTATGTGAAAAGAACACACATGGAATGACACTAGTGGATCCATGTGTGGTCTCTGAAGAGAACACACATTTCAATGACACCGGTGGATCCATATGTGGTATGTGAAAAGAACACACATGAAATGACTCCAGTTGTGGTTAGTAAAAAGAACACACATGAAGTGACACTGGTGGATCCATGTGTGTTCTCTGAAGAGAACACACATTTCAATGACTCTGGTTGTTCTTAGTAAAAAGAACACAGATGCAATGACACTGGTAGATCCATGTGTGGTCTCTGAAGAGAACACACATGCAATGACTCTGGTTGTTGTTAGTAAAAAGAACACACATGCAATGACACTGGTGGATCCATGTGTGGTCTCTGAAGAGAGCACATATGAAATGACTCTCGTTGTTGTTAGTAAAAAGAACACACATGCAATGACACTGGTGGAACCATGTGTGGTCTCTGAAGAGAACACACATGCAATGACTCTGGTTGTTGTTAGTAAAAAGAGCATACATGCAATGACACCGGTGGATCCATAGGTGGATTGTGAAAAGAACACACATTTCAACGACACTTGTGGATCCATATGTGGTATGTGAAAAGAACACACATTTCAATGACTCTGGTTGTTGTTAGTAAAAAGAAAACACATGCAATGACACTGGTGGATCCATGTGTGGTCTCTGAAGAGAACACATATGCAATGACTCTGGTTGTTGTTAGTAAAAAGAGCACACATGCAATGACACTAGTGGATCCATAGGTGGATTGTGAAACGAACACACATGCAATGACACTGGTGGATCTATATGTGGTATGTGAAAAGAACACACATTTCAATGACTAGTTGTTGTTAGTAAAAAGAACACACATGCAATAACACTGGTGGATCCATGTGTGGTCTCTAAAGAGAACACACATGCAATGACTCTGGTTGTTGTTAGTAAAAAGAGCACACATGCAATGACACTGGTGGATCCATATGTAGTATGTGAAAAGAACACACACGCAATGACTCTGGTTGTTGTTAGTAAGGAGAACATACATGCAATGACACCGATGGATCCATAGGTGGATTGTGGAAAGAACACACATGCAATGACAATAGTGGATCCATATGTGGTATGTGAAAAGAAAACACATGCAATGACTCTGGTTGTTGTTAGTAAAAAAACACAAATGCAATGACACTGGTGGATCCATGTGTGGCCTCTGAAGAGAACACACATTTCAATGACTCTGGTTGTTGTTAGTAAAAAGAACACACATGCGATGACACTACTGGATCCATAGGTGGATTGTGAAAAGAACACACAAGCAATGATACTGGTGGATCCAAATGTGGCATGTGAAACAAACACACATGCAATGACTCTGGTTGTTGTTAGTAAAAAAACACACATGCAATGACACTGGTGGATCCATGTGTGGTCTCTAAAGCGAACACACATTTCAATGACACCGGTGGATCCATATGTGGTATGTGAAAAGAACACACCTAAAATGACTCCAGTTGCTGTTAGTAAAAAGAACACACATGCAATGACACTGGTGGATCCATATGTGGTATGTGAAAATAACACACATGCAATGACTCTGGTTATTGTTACTAAAAAGAACACACATGCAATGACTCTGGTTATTGTTACTAAAAAGAACACACATGCAATGACACTGGTGGATCCATAGGTGGATTGTGAAAAGAACACACATGCAATGACATTGGTTGTTGTTAGTAAAAACAACACACATGCAATGACACTGGTGGATCCATGTGTGGTCTCTGAAGAGAACACACATTTCAATGACTCTGGTTGTTGTTAGTAAAAATAACACACATGCATTGACACTGGTGGATCCATTTGTGGTCTCTGAAGAGAACACACATGCAATGACTCTGGTTGTTGTTAGTAAAAAGAACACACATGCAATGAAACTGGTGGATCCATATGTGGTATGTGAAAAGAACACACATTTGAATGACTGGTTGTTGTGAGTAAAAAGAACACACATGCAATGACACTGGTGGATCCATGTGTGGTCTCTAAAGAGAACACACATGCAATGACTCTGGTTGTTGTTAGAAAAAAGAGCACATATGCAATGACACTGGTGGATCCATATGTGGTATGTGAAAAGAACACACATGCAATGACTTTGGTTGTTGTTAGAAAAGAGAGCATACATGCAATGACACTGGTGGATCCATAGGTGGATTGTGAAAAGAACACACATGCAATGACACTGGTGGATCCATATATGGTATGCGAAAAGAACACACATGCAATGACTCTGGTTGTTGTTAGTAAAAAGAACACACATGCAATGACACTGGTGGATCCATGTGTGGTCTCTGAAGAGAACACACATTTAAATGACACCGGTGGATCCATATGTGGTATGTGAAAAGAACACACATGAAATGACTCTAGTTGTTGTTAGTAAAAAGAACACACATGCAATGACACTGGTGGATCCATATGTGGTATGTGGTAAGAACACACATTTCAATGACTCTGGTTGTTGTTAGTAAAAAGAACACACATGCAAAAACACTGGTGCATCCATAGGTGGATTGTGAAAAGAGCACACATGCAATGACACTGGTGGATCCATAAGTGGTATTTGAAAAGAACAGACATGCAATGACTCCAGTTGTTGTTAGTAAAAAGAACACACATGCAATGACACTAGTGGATCCATGATTGGATTGTGAAAAGAACACACATGCAATGACACTGGTGGATCCATATGTGGTATGTGAAAAGAACGCACATGGAACGACACTAGTGGATCCATGTGTGGTATCTGAAGAGAACACACATTTCAATGACACCGGTGGATCCATATGTGGTATGTGAAAAGAACACACATGAAATGACTCTAGTTGTTGTTAGTAAAAACAACACACATGCAGTGACACTGGTGGATCCATGTGTGGTCTCTAAAGAGAACACACATTTCAATGACTCTGGTTGTTGTTAGTAAAAAGAACACACATGCAATGGCATTGGTGGATCCATGTGTGGTATCTGAAGAGAACACACATGCAATGACTCTGGTTGTTGTTAGTAAAAAGAACACACATGCAATGACACTAGTGGATCCATGTGTGGTCTCTGAAGAGAACACACAATTCAATGACTCTGGTTGTTGTTAGTAAAAAGAACACACATGCAATGACACAAGTGGATCCATGTGTGGTCTCTGAAGAGAACACACAATTCAATGACTCTGGTTGTTGTTAGTAAAAAGAACACACATGCAATGACACTGGTGGATCCATGTGTGATCTCTGAAGAGAACACACATGCAATGACTCTGGTTGTTGTTAGTAAAAAGAGCACACATGCAATGACACTGGTGGATCCATAGGTGGATTGTGAAAAGAACACACATTTCAATCACACTAGTGGATCCATATGTGGTATGTGAAAAGAACACACATTTCAATGACTCTGGTTGTTGTTAGTAAAAAGAAAACACATGCAATGACACTGGTGGATCCATGTGTGGTCTCTGAAGAGAACACACATGCAATGACTCTGCTTGTTGTTAGTAAAAAGAGCACACATGCAATGACACTGGTGGATCCATATGTGGATTGTGAAAAGAACACACATGCAATGACACTGGTGGATCTATATGTGGTATGTGAAAAGAACACACATTTCAATGACTCTGGTTGTTGTTAGTAAAAAGAACACACATGCAATGACACTGGATCCATGTGTGGTCACACATGCAATGACTCTGGTTATTGTTAGTAAAAAGAGCACACATGCAATGACACTGGTAGATCCATATGTGGTATGTGAAAAGAACACACATGCAATGACTCTAGTTGTTGTTAGTAAAGAGAACACACATGCAATGACACTGGTGGATCCATAGGTGGATTGTGAAAAGAACACACATGCAATGACACTAGTGGATCTATATGTGGTATGTGAAAAGAAAACACATGCAATGACTCTGGTTGTTGTTAGTAAAAAGAACCCACATGCAATGACACTGGTGGATCCATGTGTGGTCTCTAAAGAGAACACACATTTCAATGACTCTGGTTGTTGTTAGTAAAAAGAACACACATGCAATGACACTCGTGGATCGATGTGTGGTCTCTGAAGAGAACACACATGCAATGACTCTGGTTGTTGTTAGTAAAAAGAGCACACATGCAATGACACTTGTGGATCCATAGGTGGATTGTGAAAAGAGCACACATGTAATGACTCTAGTTGTTGTTAGTAAAAAGAACACACATGCAATGACACTGGTGGATCCATAGGTGATTGTGAAAAGAGCACACATGCAATGACTTTGGTTGTTCCATATGTGGTATGTGAAAAGAACACACATGCAATGACTCTAGTTGTTGTTAGAAAAAGAACACACATGCAATGACACTTGTGGATCCATGTGTGGTCTCTGAAGAAAACACACATTTTAATGACACTGGTGGATCCATATGTGGTATGTGAAAAGAACAGTCATGAAATGACTCTCGTTGTTGTTAGTAAAAAGAACACGCATGCACTGACACTGGTGGATCCATAGGTGGATTGCGAAAAGAACACACATGCAATGACACTAGTGGATCTATATGTGGTATGTTAAAAGAACACACATGCAATGATTCTGGTTGTAATTAGTAACAAGAACACACATACAATGACACTAATGGATCCCTGTGTGGTCTCTGAAGAGAACACACATTTCAATGACTCTGGTTGTTGTTAGTAAAAAAACACACATGCAATGACGCTGGTGGATCCACGTGTGGTATCTGAAGAGAACACACATGCAATGACTCTGGTTGTTGTTAGTAAAAAGAATACACATGCAATGACACTGGTGGATCCATATGTGGTATGTGAAAAGAACACACATGCAATGACTCCAGTTCTTGTTAGAAAAAGAACACACATGCAATGACACTAGTGGATCCATGTGTGGTCTCTGAACAAAACACACATTTCAATGACACTGGTGGATCCATATGTGGTATGTGAAAAGAACAGTCATGAAATGACTCTCGTTGTTGTTAGTAAAAGAACACGCATGCACTGACACTGGTGGATCCATAGGTGGATTGTGAAAAGAACACACATGCAATGACACTGGTGGATCCATATGGTATGTGAAAAGAACACACATGCAATGATTCTGGTTGTAATTAGTAACAAGAACACACATACAATGACACTAATGGATCCCTGTGTGGTCTCTGAAGAGAACACACATTTCAATGACTCTGTTTGTTGTTAGTAAAAAAACACACATGCAATGACACTGGTGGATCCATGTATGGTATCTGAAGAGAACACACATGCAATGACTCTGGTTGTTGTTAGTAAAAAGAATACACATGCAATGACACTGGTGGATCCATATGTGGTATGTGAAAAGAACACACATGCAATGACTCTGGTTGTTGTTAGTAAAAAGAACACACATGCAATGACACTGGTGGATCCATCGGTGGATTGTGAAAAGAGCACACATGCAATGACTCTGGTTGTTCCATATGTGGTATGTGAAAAGAACACACATGCAATGACTCCAGTTGTGGTTAGTAAAAAGAACATACATGCAATGACACTGGTGGATCCATGTGTGGTCTTTGAGGAGAACACACATTTCAATGACACTGGTGGATCCATATGTGGTCTGTGAAAATAACAGTCATGAAATGACTCCAGTTGTTGTTAGTAAAAAGAACACACATGCAATGACACTGGTGGATCCATAAGTTGATTGCGAAAAGAACATACATGTAATGACACTGATGGATCCATATGTGGTATCTGAAAAGAACACACATACAATGACTGTGGCTGTAATTAGTAAAAAGAACACACATGCAATGACACTGGTGGATCCATGTGTGGTCTCTGAAGAGAACACACATTTCAATGACACCGGTGGATCCATATGTGGTATGTGAAAAGAACACACATGAAATGACTGCAGTTGTTGTTAGTAAAAAGAACACACATGCAATGACACTGGTGGATCCATAGATGGATTGTGAAAAGAACACACATGCAATGACACCGGTGGATCCATATGTGGTATGTGAAAAGAACACACATTTCAATGACTCTGGTTGTTGTTAGTAAAAAGAACACACATGCAATGACAGTGGTGGATCCATAGGTGGATTGTGAAAACAGCACACATGCAATGAAACTGGTGGATCCATATGTGGTATGTGAAAAGAACACACATGCAATGACTCTAGTTGTTGTTAGTAAAAAGAACACACATGCAATGACACTGGTGGATCCATGCGTGGATTGTGAAAAGAACACACATGCAATGATACTGATGGATCCATATGTGGTTTGTGAAAAGAACACACATGCAATGACTCTGGTTGTTGTTAGTAAAAAGAACACACATCCAATGACACTGGTGGATCCATGTGTGGTCTTTTAAGAGAACACACATTTCAATGACACCGGTGGATCCATATGTGGTATGTGAAAAGAACACACATGAAATGACTCCAGTTGTTGTTAGTAAAAAGAACACACATACAATGACACTGGTGGATCCATGTGTGGTATCTGAAGAGAACACACATTTCAATGACTCTGGTTGTTGTTAGTAAAAAGAACACACATGAAATGACACTAGTGGATCCATGTGTGAACTCTAAAGAGAAGACACACGCAATGACTCTGGTTGTTGTTAGTAAAAAGAACACACATGCAATGACTCTGGTTGTTGTTAGTAAAAAGAGCACACATGCAATGACACTGGTGGATCCATAGGTGGATTGTGAAAGGAACACACATGAAATGACACTGGTGGATCCATATGTGGTATGTGAAAAGAACACACGTTTCAATGACTCTGGTTGTTTTTAGTAAAAAGAACAGACATGCAATGACACTGGTGGATCCATGTGTGGTCTCTGAAGAGAACACACATTTCGATGACTCTGGTTGTTTTTAGTAAAAACAAAACACATGCAATGACACTGGTGGATCCATGTGTGGTGTCTGAAGAGAACAGACATTTCAATGACTATGGTTGTTGTTAGTAAAAAGAACACACATGCAATGCCAATAGTGGATCCATGTGTGGTCTCTGAAGAGAACACACATTTCAATGACACTAGTGGATCCATATGTGGTATGTGAAAAGAACAGTCATGAAATGACTCCAGTTGTTGTTAGTAAAAAGAACACACATTCAATGACACTGGTGGATCCATAGGTGGATTGTGAAAAGAACACACATGCAATGACACTGGTGGATCCATATGTGGTATGTGAAAAGAACACACATGCAATGACTCTGGTTATTGTTAGTAAAAATAGCACACATACAATGACACTGGTGGATCCATAGGTGGATTGTGAAAAGAGCACACATGCAATGACTCTAGTTGTTGTTAGTAAAAAGAACACACGTGCAATGACACTGGTGGATCCGTAGGTGGATTGTGAAAAGAGCACACATGCAATGACTCAGGTTGTAACATATCTGGTATGTGAAAAGAACACACATGCAATGACTCCAGTTGTTGTTAGTAAAAAGAACACACATGCAATGACACTGGTGGATCCATGTGTGGTCTCTGAAGAGAATACACATTTCAATGACACTGGTGGATCTATATGTGGTATGTGAAAAGAACAGTCATGAAATGACTCCAGTTGTTGTTAGTAAAAAGAACACACATGCAATGACACTGGTGGATCCATAGGTGGATTGTGAAAAGAACACACATGCAATGACACTGGTGGATTCATATGTGGTATGTGCAAAGAACACACATGCAATGACTCTGGTTGTAATTAGTAACAAGAAGACACATACAATGACACTAGTGGATCCATGTGTGGTCTCTAAAGAGAACACACATTTCAATGACTCTGGTTGTTGTTAGTAAAAAGAACACACTTGCAATGACATTGGTGGATCCATGTGTGGTATCTTAAGAGAACACACATGCAATGACTCTGGTTGTTGTTAGTAAAAAGAACACACATGTAGTGACATTGGTGGATCCATATGTGGTATGTGAAAAGAACACACATGCAATGACTCTGGTTGTTGTTAGTAAAAAGAACACACATGTAATGACACTGGTGGATCCATAAGTGGATTGTGAAAAGAGCACACATGCAATGACTCTGGTTGTTCCATATGTGGTATGTGAAAAGAACACACATGCAATGACTCCAGTTGTTGATAGTAAAAAGAACACACATGCAATGACACTGGTGGATCCATGTGTGGTCTCTAAAGAGAACACACATGCAATGACTATGTTTGTTGTTGGTAAAAAGAACACACATGCAATGACACTGGTGGATCCATAGGTGGATTGTGAAAAGAGCACACATGCAATGACACTGGTGGATCCATATGTGGTAGGTGAAAAGAACACACATGCAATGACTCTGGTTGTTGTTAGTAAAAAGAACACAAATGCAATGACACTGGTGGATCCATAGGTGGATTGTGAAAAGAGCACACATGCAATGACACTGGTTGTTCCATATGTGGTATGTGAAAAGAACACACATGCAATGACTCCAGTTGTTCTTAGTAAAAGAACACACATGCAATGACACTAGTGGATCCATGTGTGATCTCTCAAGAGAACACACATCTCAATGACACTGGTGGATCCATATGTGGTATGTGAAAAGAAGAGTCATGAAATGACTCGAGTTGTTGTCAGTAAAAAGAACACACATGCAATGACACTGGTGGATCCATATCTGGTATGTGAAAAGAACACACATGCAATGACTCTGGTTGTAATTAGTAACAAGAACACAAATGTAATGACACTGGTGCATCCATGTGTGGTCTCTGAAGAGAACACACATTTCAATGACTCTGGTTGTTGTTAGTAAAAAGAACACACATGCAATGACAATAGTGGATCCATGTGTGGTCTCTGAAGTGTTCAATGACACTAGTGGATCCATATGTGGTCTATGAAAAGAACAGTCATGAAGTGACTCCAGTTGTTGTTAGTAAAAAGAACACACATGCAATGACACTGGTGGATCCATAGGTGGATTATGAAAAGAACACACATGTAATGACACTGGTGGATCCATGTGTGGTATCTGAAAAGAACACACATGCAATGACTCTGGTTGTTATTTGTAAAAGGAACACACATGCAATGACACTGGTGGATCCATGTGTGGTCTCTGAAGAGATAACACATTTCAATGATACTGGTGGATCCATATGTGGTATGTGAAAAGAACACACATAAAATGACTGCAGTTGTTGTTAGTAAAAAGAACACACATGCAATGACACTGGTGGATCCATAGGTGGATTGTGAAAAGAACACACATGCAATGACACTGGTGGATCCATATGTGGTATGTGAAAAGAACACACATTTCAATGACTCTGGTTGTTGTTAGTAAAAAGAACACACATGCAATGACAGTGGTGGATCCATAGGTGGATTGTGAAAAGAGCACACATGCAATGACACTGGTGGATCCATATGTGGTATGTGAAAAGAACACACATGAAATAACTCCAGTTGTTGTTAGTAAAAAGAACACACATGCAATGACACTGGTGGATCCATATGTGGTATGTGAAAATAACACACATGCAATGACTCTGGTTGTTGTTAGTAAAAATAACACACATGCAATGACATTGGTGGATCCATAGGTGGATTATGAAAAGAACACACATGCAATGATACTGGTTGTTGTTAGTAAAAAGAACACACATGTAATGACACTGGTGGATCCATGTGTGGTCTCTGAAAAGAACACACATTTCAATGACTCTGGTTGTTGTTAGTAAAAAGAACACACATGCAATGACACTTGTGGATCCATGTGTGGTCTGTAAAGAGAACACACATGCAATGACTATGGTTGTTGTTGGTAAAAAGAACACACATGCAATGACACTGGTGGATCCATAGGTGGATTGTGAAAAGAGCACACATGCAATGACACTGGTGGATCCATATGTGGTAGGTGAAAAGAACACACATGCAATGACTCTGGTTGTTGTTAGTAAAAAGAACACACATGCAATGACACTGGTGGATCCATAGGTGGATTGTGAAAAGAGCACACATGCAATGACACTGGTTGTTCCATATGTGGTATGTGAAAAGAACACACATGCAATGACTCCAGTTGTTCTTAGTAAAAGAACACACATGAAATGACACTGGTGGATCCATGTGTGATCTCTAAAGAGAACACACATCTCAATGACACTGGTGGATCCATATGTGGTATGTGAAAAGAAGAGTCATGAAATGACTCGAGTTGTTGTCAGTAAAAAGAACACACATGTAATGACACTGGTGGATCCATATCTGGTATGTGAAAAGAACACACATGCAATGACTCTGGTTGTAATTAGTAACAAGAACACAAATGTAATGACACTGGTGGATCCATGTGTGGTCTCTGAAGAGAACACACATTTCAATGACTCTGGTTGTTGTTAGTAAAAAGAACACACATGCAATGACAATAGTGGATCCATGTGTGGTCTCTGAAGAGAACACAAATTTCAATGACACTAGTGGATCCATATGTGGTATGTGAAAAGAACAGTCATGAAATGACTCCAGTTATTGTTAGTAAAAAGAACACACATTCAATGACACTGGTGGATCCATAGGTGGATTGTGAAAAGAACACACATGCAATGACACTGGTGGATCCATATGTGGTATGTGAAAAGAACACACATGCAATGACTCTGGTTATTGTTAGTAAAAATAGCACACATACAATGACACTGGTGGATCCATAGCTGGATTGTAAAAAGAGCACACATGCAATGACTCTAGTTGTTGTTAGTAAAAAGAACACACATGCAATGACACTGGTGGATCCATAGGTGGATTGTGAAAAGAGCACACATGCAATGACTCAGGTTGTAACATATGTGTTATGTGAAAAGAACACACATGCAATGACTCCAGTTGTTGTTAGTGAAAAGAACACACATGCAATAACATTGGTGGATCCATATGTGGTTTCTGAAGAGAATACACATTTCAATGACACTGGTGGATCCATATGTGGTATGTGAAAAGAACAGTCATGAAATGACTCCAGTTGTTGTTAGTAAAAAGAACACACATGCAATGACACTGGTGGATCCATAGGTGGATTGTGAAAAGAACACACATGCAATGACACTGGTGGATTCATATGTGGTATGTGCAAAGAACACACATGCAATGACTCTGGTTGTAATTAGTAACAAGAACACACATACAATGACACTAGTGCATCCATGTGTGGTCTCTGAAGAGAACACACATTTCAAGGACTCTGGTTGTTGTTAGTAAAAAGAACACACATGCAATGACATTGGTGGATCCATGTGTGGTATCTTAAGAGAACACACATGCAATGACTCTGGTTGTTGTTAGTAAAAAGAACACACATGTAGTGACATTGGTGGATCCATATGTGGTATGTGAAAAGAACACACATGCAATGACACTGGTGGATCCATATGTGGTATGTGAAAAGAACACACATTTCAATGACTCTGGTTGTTGTTAGTAAAAAGAACACACATGCAATGACACTGGTGGATCCATAGGTGGATTGTGAAAAGAGCACACATGCAATGACACTGGTTGTTCCATATGTGGTATGTGAAAAGAACACACATGCAATGACCCCAGTTGTTCTTAGTAAAAGAACACACATGCAATGACACTGGTGGATCCATGTGTGATCTCTAAAGAGAACACACATCTCAATGACACTGGTGGATCCATATGTGGTATGTGAAAAGAAGAGTCATGAAATGACTCGAGTTGTTGTCAGTAAAAAGAACACACATGCAATGACACTGGTGGATCCATATCTGGTATGTGAAAAGAACACACATGCAATGACTCTGGTTGTAATTAGTAACAAGAACACAAATGTAATGACACTGGTGGATCCATGTGTGGTCTCTGAAGAGAACACACATTTCAATGACTCTGGTTGTTGTTAGTAAAAAGAACACACATGCAATGACAATAGTGGATCCATGTGTGGTCTCTGAAGTGTTCAATGACACTAGTGGATCCATATGTGGTCTATGAAAAGAACAGTCATGAAGTGACTCCAGTTGTTGTTAGTAAAAAGAACACACATGCAATGACACTGGTGGATCCATAGGTGGATTATGAAAAGAACACACATGTAATGACACTGGTGGATCCATGTGTGGTATCTGAAAAGAACACACATGCAATGACTCTGGTTGTTATTTGTAAAAGGAACACACATGCAATGACACTGGTGGATCCATGTGTGGTCTCTGAAGAGATAACACATTTCAATGACACCGGTGGATCCATAAGTGGTATGTGAAAAGAACACACATAAAATGACTGCAGTTGTTGTTAGTAAAAAGAACACACATGCAATGACACTGGTGGATCCATAGGTGGATTGTGAAAAGAACACACATGCAATGACACTGGTGGATCCATATGTGGTATGTGAAAAGAACACACATTTCAATGACTCTGGTTGTTGTTAGTAAAAAGAACACACATGCAATGACAGTGGTGGATCCATAGGTGGATTGTGAAAAGAGCACACATGCAATGACACTGGTGGATCCATATGTGGTATGTGAAAAGAACACACATGAAATAACTCCAGTTGTTGTTAGTAAAAAGAACACACATGCAATGACACTGGTGGATCCATATGTGGTATGTGAAAATAACACACATGCAATGACTCTGGTTGTTGTTAGAAAAAATAACACACATGCAATGACATTGGTGGATCCATAGGTGGATTATGAAAAGAACACACATGCAATGACACTGGTTGTTGTTAGTAAAAAGAACACACATGTAATGACACTGGTGGATCCATGTGTGGTCTCTGAAAAGAACACACATTTCAATGACTCTGGTTGTTGTTAGTAAAAAGAACACACATGCAATGACACTTGTGGATCCATGTGTGGTCTGTAAAGAGAACACACATGCAATGACTATGGTTGTTGTTGGTAAAAAGAACACACATGCAATGACACTGGTGGATACATAGGTGGATTGTGAAAAGAGCACACATGCAATGACACTGGTGGATCCATATGTGGTAGGTGAAAAGAACACACATGCAATGACTCTGGTTGTTGTTAGTAAAAAGAACACACATGCAATGACACTGGTGGATCCATAGGTGGATTGTGAAAAGAGCACACATGCAATGACACTGGTTGTTCCATATGTGGTATGTGAAAAGAACACACATGCAATGACTCCAGTTGTTCTTAGTAAAAGAACACACATGCAATGACACTGGTGGATCCATGTGTGATCTCTAAAGAGAACACACATCTCAATGACACTGGTGGATCCATATGTGGTATGTGAAAAGAAGAGTCATGAAATGACTCGAGTTGTTGTCAGTAAAAAGAACACACATGCAATGACACTGGTGGATCCATATCTGGTATGTGAAAATAACACACATGCAATGACTCTGGTTGTAATTAGTAACAAGAACACAAATGTAATGACACTGGTGGATCCATGTGTGGTCTCTGAAGAGAACACACATTTCAATGACTCTGGTTGTTGTTAGTAAAAAGAACACACATGCAATGACAATAGTGGATCCATGTGTGGTCTCTGAAGAGAACACAAATTTCAATGACACTAGTGGATCCATATGTGGTATGTGAAAAGAACAGTCATGAAATGACTCCAGTTATTGTTAGTAAAAAGAACACACATTCAATGACACTGGTGGATCCATAGGTGGATTGTGAAAAGAACACACATGCAATGACACTGGTGGATCCATATGTGGTATTTGAAAAGAACACACATGCAATGACTCTGGTTATTGTTAGTAAAAATAGCACACATACAATGACACTGGTGGATCCATAGGTGGATTGTAAAAAGAGCACACATGCAATGACTCTAGTTGTTGTTAGTAAAAAGAACACACATGCAATGACACTGGTGGATCCATAGGTGGATTGTGAAAAGAGCACACATGCAATGACTCAGGTTGTAACATATGTGTTATGTGAAAAGAACACACATGCAATGACTCCAGTTGTTGTTAGTGAAAAGAACACACATGCAATAACACTGGTGGATCCATATGTGGTTTCTGAAGAGAATACACATTTCAATGACACTGGTGGATCCATATGTGGTATGTGAAAAGAACAGTCATGAAATGACTCCAGTTGTTGTTAGTAAAAAGAACACACATGCAATGACACTGGTGGATCCATAGGTGGATTGTGAAAAGAACACACATGCAATGACACTGGTGGATTCATATGTGGTATGTGCAAAGAACACACATGCAATGACTCTGGTTGTAATTAGTAACAAGAGCACACATACAATGACACTAGTGCATCCATGTGTGGTCTCTGAAGAGAACACACATTTCAATGACTCTGGTTGTTGTTAGTAAAAAGAACACACATGCAATGACATTGGTGGATCCATGTGTGGTATCTTAAGAGAACACACATGCAATGACTCTGGTTGTTGTTAGTAAAAAGAACACACATGTAGTGACATTGGTGGATCCATATGTGGTATGTGAAAAGAACACACATGCAATGACTCTGGTTGTTGTTAGTAAAAAGAACACACATGTAATGACACTGGTGGATCCATAAGTTGATTGTGAAAAGAGCACACATGCAATGACTCTGGTTGTTCCATATGTGGTATGTGAAAAGAACACACATGCAATGACTCCAGTTGTTGTTAGTAAAAAGAACACACATGCAATGACACTGGTGGATCCATGTGTGGTCTCTAAAGAGAACACACATTTCAATGACACTGGTGGATCCATATGTGGTCTGTGAAAAGAACAGTCATGAAATGACTCCAGTTGTTGTTAGTAAAAAGAACACACATGCAATGACACTGGTGGATCCATAGGTGGATTATGAAAAGAACACACATGTAATGACACTGGTGGATCCATCTGTGGTATCTGAAAAGAACACACATGCAATGACTCTGGTTGTTATTTGTAAAAGGAACACACATGCAATGACACTGGTGGATCCATGTGTGGTCTCTGAAGAGATAACACATTTCAATGACACCGGTGGATCCATATGTGGTATGTGAAAAGAACACACATAAAATGACTGCAGTTGTTGTTAGTAAAAAGAACACACATGCAATGACACTGGTGGATCCATAGGTGGATTGTGAAAAGAACACACATGCAATGACACTGGTGGATCCATATGTGGTATGTGAAAAGAACACACATTTCAATGACTCTGGTTGTTGTTAGTAAAAAGAACACACATGCAATGACAGTGGTGGATCCATAGGTGGATTGTGAAAAGAGCACACATGCAATGACACTGGTGGATCCATATGTGGTATGTGAAAAGAACACACATGAAATAACTCCAGTTGTTGTTAGTAAAAAGAACACACATGCAATGACACTGGTGGATCCATATGTGGTATGTGAAAATAACACACATGCAATGACTCTGGTTGTTGTTAGTAAAAATAACACACATGCAATGACACTGGTGGATCCATAGGTGGATTATGAAAAGAACACACATGCAATGACACTGGTTGTTGTTAGTAAAAAGAACACACATGTAATGACACTGGTGGATCCATGTGTGGTCTCTGAAAAGAACACACATTTCAATGACTATGGTTGTTGTTAGTAAAAAGAACACACATGCAATGACACTTGTGGATCCATGTGTGGTCTCTAAAGAGAACACACATGCAATGACTATGGTTGTTGTTGGTAAAAAGAACACACATGCAATGACACTGGTGGATCCATAGGTGGATTGTGAAAAGAGCACACATGGAATGACACTGGTGGATCCATATGTGGTAGGTGAAAAGAACACACATGCAATGACTCTGGTTGTTGTTAGTAAAAAAGAACACAGATGCAATGACACTGGTGGATCCATAGGTGGATTGTGAAAAGAGCACACATGCAATGACACTGGTTGTTCCAAATGTGGTATGTGAAAAGAACACACATGCAATGACTCTGGTTGTAATTAGTAACAAGAACACAAATGCAATGACACTGGTGGATCCATGTGTGGTCTCTGAAGAGAACACACATTTCAATGACTCTAGTTGTTGTTAGTAAAAAGAACACACATGCAATGACAATAGTGGATCCATGTGTGGTCTCTGAAGAGAACACACATTTCAATGACACTAGTGGATCCATATGTGGTATGTGAAAAGAACAGTCATGAAATGACTCCAGTTGTTGTTAGTAAAAAGAACACAGATTCAATGACACTAGTGGATCCATAGGTGGATTGTGAAAAGAACACACATGCAATGACACTGGTGGATCCATATGTGGTATGTCAAAAGAACACACATGCAATGACTCTGGTTATTGTTAGTAAAAAGAGCACACATACAATGACACTGGTGGATCCATAGGTGGATTGTGAAAAGAGCACACATGCAATGACTCTAGTTGTTGTTAGTAAAAAGAACACACATGCAATGACACTGGTGGATCCATAGGTGGATTGTGAAAAGAGCACACATGCAATGACTCAGGTTGTAACATATGTGGTATGTGAAAAGAACACACATGCAATGACTCCAGTTGTTGTTAGTAAAAAGAACACACATGCAATAACACTGGTGGATCCATATGTGGTTTCTAAAGAGAATACACATTTCAATGACAATGGTGGATCCATATGTGGTATGTGAAAAGAACAGTCATGAAATGACTCCAGTTGTTTTTAGTAAAAAGAACACACATGCAATGACACTGGTGGATCCATAGGTGGATTGTGAAAAGAACACACATGCAATGACACTGGTGGATTCATATGTGGTATGTGCAAAGAACACACATGCAATGACTCTGGTTGTAATTAGTAACAAGAACACACATACAATGACACTAGTGCATCCATGTGTGGTCTCTGAAGAGAACACACATTTCAATGACTCTGGTTGTTGTTAGTAAAAAGAACACACATGCAATGACATTGGTGGATCCATGTGTGGTATCTTAAGAGAACACACATGCAATGACTCTGGTTGTTGTTAGTAAAAAGAACACACATGTAGTGACATTGGTGGATCCATATGTGGTATGTGAAAAGAACACACATGCAACGACTCTGGTTGTTGTTAGTAAAAAGAACACACATGTAATGAAACTGGTGGATCCATAAGTTGATTGTGAAAAGAGCACACATGCAATGACTCTGGTTGTTCCATATGTGGTATGTGAAAAGAACACACATGCAATGACTCCAGTTGTTGTTTGTAAAAAGAACACACATGCAATGACACTGGTGGATCCATGTGTGGTCTCTAAAGAGAACACACATTTCAATGACACTGGTGGATCCATATGTGGTCTGTGAAAAGAACAGTCATGAAATGACTCCAGTTGTTGTTAGTAAAAAGAACACACATGCAATGACACTGGTGGATCCATAGGTGGATTATGAAAAGAACACACATGTAATGACACTGGTGGATCCATGTGTGGTATCTGAAAAGAACACACATGCAATGACTCTGGTTGTTATTTGTAAAAGGAACACACATGCAATGACACTGGTGGATCCATGTGTGGTCTCTGAAGAGATAACACATTTCAATGACACCGGTGGATCCATATGTGGTATGTGAAAAGAACACACATAAAATGACTGCAGTTGTTGTTAGTAAAAAGAACACACATGCAATGACACTGGTGGATCCATAGGTGGATTGTGAAAAGAACACACATGCAATGACACTGGTGGATCCATATGTGGTATGTGAAAAGAACACACATTTCAATGACTCTGGTTGTTGTTAGTAAAAAGAACACACATGCAATGACAGTGGTGGATCCATAGGTGGATTGTGAAAAGAGCACACATGCAATGACACTGGTGGATCCATATGTGGTATGTGAAAAGAACACACATGAAATAACTCCCGTTGTTGTTAGTAAAAAGAACACACATGCAATGACACTGGTGGATCCATATGTGGTATGTGAAAATAACACACATGCAATGACTCTGGTTGTTGTTAGTAAAAATAACACACATGCAATGACACTGGTGGATCCATAGGTGGATTATGAAAAGAACACACATGCAATGACACTGGTTGTTGCTAGTAAAAAGAACACACATGTAATGACACTGGTGGATCCATGTGTGGTCTCTGAAAAGAACACACATTTCAATGACTCTGGTTGTTGTTAGTAAAAGAACACACATGCAATGACACTTGTGGATCCATGTGTGGTCTCTAAAGAGAACACACATGCAATGACTATGGTTGTTGTTAGTAAAAAGAACACACATGCAATGACACTGGTGGATCCATAGGTGGATTGTGAAAAGAGAACACATGCAATGACACTGGTGGATCCATATGTGGTAGGTGAAAAGAACACACATGCAATGACTCTGGTTGTTGTTAGTAAAAAGAACACACATGCAATGACACTGGTGGATCCATAGGTGGATTATGAAAAGAGCACACATGCAATGACACTGGTTGTTCCATATGTGGTATGTGAAAAGAACACACATGCAATGACTCCAGTTGTTCTTAGTAAAAGAACGCACATGCAATGACACTGGTGGATCCATGTGTGATCTCTAAAGAGAACACACATCTCAATGACACTGGTGGATCCATATGTGGTACGTGAAAAGAAGAGTCATGAAATGACTCGAGTTGTTGTCAGTAAAAAGAACACACATGCAATGACACTGGTGGATCCATATCTGGTATGTGAAAAGAACACACATGCAATGACTATGGTTGTAATTAGTAACAAGAACACAAATGCAATGACACTGGTGGATCCATGTGTGGTCTCTGAAGAGAACACACATTTCAATGACTCTGGTTGCTGTTAGTAAAAAGAACACACATGCAATGACACTGGTGGATCCATGTGTGGTCTCTGAAGAGAACACACATGCAACGACTCTAGTTGTTGTTAGTAAAAAGAGCTGCAATGACATTGGTCGATCCATATGTGGTATGTGAAAAGAACACACATGCAATGACTCTGGTTGTTGTTAGTAAAAAGAACACACATGCAATGACACTAGTGGATCCATATGTGGATTGTGAAAAGAGCACACATGCAATGACACTGGTTCTTCCATATGTGGTATGTGAAAAGAACACACATGCAATGACTCCAGTTGTTGTTAGGTAAAAGAACACACATGCAATGACACTGGTGGATCCATGTCTGGTCTCTAAAGAGAACACACATTTCAATGACACTGGTGGATCCATATGTGGTATGTAAAAAAACAATCATGAAATGACTCCAGTTGTTGTTAGTAAAAAGAACACACATGCAATGACACTGCTGGATCCATAGGTGGCTTGTGAAAAGAACACACATGCAATGACACTGGTGGATCCATATGTGGTATGTGAAAAGAACACACATGCAATGACTCTGGTTGTTGTTAGTAAAAAGAGCACACATACAATGACACTGGTGGATCCATAGGTGGATTGTGAAAAGGGCACACAAGCAATGACTCCGGTTGTTGTTAGTAAACAGAGCACACATACAATGACACTGGTGGATCCATAGGTGGATTGTGAAAAGAGCACACATGCAATGACTCTAGTTGTTGTTAGTAAAAAGAACACACATGCAATGACACTGGTGGATCCATAGGTGGATTGTGAAAAGAGCACACATGCAATGACTCTGGTTGTTCCATATGTGGTATGTGAAAAGAACACACATGCAATGACTCTAGTTGTTTTTAGTAAAAAGAACACATATGCAATGACACTGGTGGATCCATGTGTGGTCTCTGAAGAGAACACACATTTCAATGACACTGGTGGATCCATATGTGGTATGTGAAAAGAACAGTCATGAAGTGAGTCCAGTTGTTGTTAGTAAAAAGAACACACATGCAATGACACTGGTGGATCCATAGGTGGATTGTAAAAAGAACACACATGCAATGACACTTGTGGATCCATATGTGGTATGTGAAAAGAACACACATGCAATGACTCTGGTTGTTGTCAGTAAAAAGAACACACATGTAATGACACTGGTGGATCCATAAGTTGATTGTGAAAAGAGCACACATGCAATGACTCTGGTTGTTCCATATGTGGTATGTGAAAAGAACACACATGCAATGACTCCAATTGTTGTTAGTAAAAATAAAACTCATGCAATGACACTGGTGGATCCATGTGTGGTCTCTAAAGAGAACACACATTTCAATGACACTGGTGGATCCATATGTGGTCTGTGAAAAGAACAGTCCTGAAATGACTCCAGTTGTTGTTAGTAAAAAGAACACACATGCAATGACATTGGTGGATCCATAGGTGGATTATGAAAAGAACACACATGTAATGACACTGGTGGATCCATGTGTGGTATCTGAAAAGAACACACATGCAATGACTCTGGTTGTTATTTGTAAAAGGAACACACATGCAATGACACTGGTGGATCCATGTGTGGTCTCTGAAGAGATAACACATTTCAATGACACCGGTGGATCCATATGTGGTATGTGAAAAGAACACACATAAAATGACTGCAGTTGTTGTTAGTAAAAAGAACACACATGCAATGACACTGGTGGATCCATAGGTGGATTGTGAAAAGAACACACATGCAATGACACTGGTGGATCCATATGTGGTATGTGAAAAGAACACACATTTCAATGACTCTGGTTGTTGTTAGTAAAAAGAACACACATGCAATGACAGTGGTGGATCCATAGGTGGATTGTGAAAAGAGCACACATGCAATGACACTGGTGGATCCATATGTGGTATGTGAAAAAAACACACATGAAATAACTCCAGTTGTTGTTAGTAAAAAGAACACACATGCAATGACACTGGTGGATCTATATGTGGTATGTGAAAATAACACACATGCAATGACTCTGGTTGTTGTTAGTAAAAATAACACACATGCAATGACACTGGTGGATCCGTAGGTGGATTATGAAAAGAACACACATGCAATGACACTGGTTGTTGTTAGTAAAAAGAACACACATGTAATGACACTGGTGGATCCATGTGTGGTCTCTGAAAAGAACACACATTTCAATGACTCTGGTTGTTGTTAGTAAAAGAACACACATGCAATGACACTTGTGTATCCATGTGTGGCCTCTAAAGAGAACACACATGCAATGACTATGGTTGTTGTTAGTAAAAAGAACACACATGCAATGACACTGGTGGATCCATAGGTGGATTGTGAAAAGAGCAGACATGCAATGACACTGGTGGATCCATATGTGGTAGGTGAAAAGAACACACATGCAATGACTCCAGTTGTTTATAGTAAAAAGAACACACATGCAATGACACTGGTGGATCCATGTGTGGTCTCGAAAGAGAACACACATTTAAATGACACTGGTGGATCCATATGTGGTCTGTGAAAAGAACATCATGAAATGACTCAAGTTGTTGTTAGTAAAAAGAACACACATGCAATGACACTGGTGGATCCATATGTGGATTGTGAAAAGAACACACATGTAATGACTATGGTGGATCCATATGTGGTATCTGAAAAGAGCACACATGCAATGACACTGGTGGATCCATAGGTGGATTATGAAAAGAGCACACATGCAATGACACTGGTTGTTCCATATGTGGTATGTGAAAAGAACACACATGCAATGACTCCAGTTGTTCTTAGTAAAAGAACACACATGCAATGACACTGGTGGATCCAGGTGTGATCTCTAAAGAGAACACACATCTCAATGACACTGGTGGATCCATATGTGGTATGTGAAAAGAAGAGTCATGAAATGACTCGAGTTGTTGTCAGTAAAAAGAACACACATGCAATGACACTGGTGGATCCATATTTGGTATGTGAAAAGAACACACATGCAATGACTCTGGTTGTAATTAGTAACAAGAACACAAATGCAATGACACTGGTGGATCCATGTGTGGTCTCTGAAGAGAACACACATTTCAATGACTCTGGTGGATCCATATGTGGTCTTTGAAGAGAACACACATGCAACGACTCTAGTTGTTGTTAGTAAAAAGAGCTGCAATGACATTGGTGGATCCATATGTGGTATGTGAAAAGAACACACATGCAATGACTCTGGTTGTTGTTAGTAAAAAGAACACACATGCAATGACACTAGTGGATCCATAGGTGGATTGTGAAAAGAGCACACATGCAATGACACTGGTTCTTCCATATGTGGTATGTGAAAAGAACACACATGCAATGACTCTAGTTGTTGTTAGGTAAAAGAACACACATGCAATGACACTGGTGGATCCATGTCTGGTCTCTGAAGAGAACACACATTTCAATGACACTGGTGGATCCATATGTGGTATGTAAAAAAACAATCATGAAATGACTCCAGTTGTTGTTAGTAAAAAGAACACACATGCAATGACACTGGTGGATCCATAGGTGGCTTGTGAAAAGAAGACACATGCAATGACACTGGTGGATCCATATGTGGTATGTGAAAAGAACACACATGCAATGACTCTGGTGGTTGTTGGTAAAAAGAGCACACATACAATGACACTGGTGGATCCATAGGTGGATTGTGAAAAGAGCACACATGCAATGACTCCGGTTGTTGTTAGTAAACAGAGCACACATACAATGACACTGGTGGATCCATAGGTGGATTGTGAAAAGAGCACACATGCAATGACTCTAGTTGTTGTTAGTAAAAAGAACACACATGCAATGACACTGGTGGATCCATAGGTGGATTGTGAAAAGAGCACACATGCAATGACTCTGGTTGTTCCATATGTGGTATGTGAAAAGAACACACATGCAATGACTCTAGTTGTTTTTAGTAAAAAGAACACATATGCAATGACACTGGTGGATCCATGTGTGGTCTCTGAAGAGAACACACATTTCAATGACACTGGTGGATCCATATGTGGTATGTGAAAAGAACAGTCATGAAGTGAGTCCAGTTGTTGTTAGTAAAAAGAACACACATGCAATGACACTGGTGGATCCATAGGTGGATTGTAAAAAGAACACACATGCAATGACACTGGTGGATCCATATGTGGTATGTTAAAAGAACACACATGCAATGACTCTAGTTGTAATTAGTAACAAGAACACACATGCAATGACACTGGTGGATCCATGTGTGGTCTCTGAAGAGAACACACATTTCAATGACTCTGGTTATTGTTAGTAAAAAGAACACACATGCAGTGACACTGGTGGATCCATGTGTGGTCTCTGAAGAGAACACACATGCAAAGACTCTGGTTGTTGTTAGTAAAAAGAGCACACATGCAATGACATTGGTGGATCCATATGTGGTATGTGAAAAGAACACACATGCAATGACTCTAGTTGTTGTTAGTAAAAAGAACACACATGCAATGACACTAGTGGATCCATAGGTGGATTGTGAAAAGAGCACACATGAAATGACACTGGTTGTTCCATATGTGGTATGTGAAAAGAACACACATGCAATGACTCCAGTTGTTGTTAGTAAAAAGAACACACAAGCAATGACACTGGTGGATCCATGTGTGGTCTCTAAATAGAACACACATTTCAATGACACTGGTGGATCCATATGTGGTATGTGAAAAAAACAATCATGAAATGACTCCAGTTGTTGTTAGTAAAAAGAACACACATGCAATGACACCGGTGGATCCATAGGTGCCTTGTGAAAAGAACACACATGCAATGACACTGGTGGATCCATATGTGGTATGTGAAACGAACACACATGCAATGACTCTGGTTGTTGTTAGTAAAAAGAGCACACATACAATGACACTGGTGGATCCATAGGTGGATTGTGGAAACATCACATATGCAATGACTCTGGTTGTTGTTAGTAAAAAGAACACAGATGCAATGACACTGGTGGATCCATAGGTGGATTGTGAAAAGAGCACACATGCAATGACTCTGGTTGTTCCATATGTGGTATGTGAAAAGAACACACATGCAATGACTCTAGTTTTTGTTAGTAAAAAGAACACACATGCAATGACACTGGTAGATCCATGTGTGGTATCTGAAGAGAACACACATTTCAATGACCCTAGTGGATCCATTGTGGTATGTGAAAAGAACAGTCATGAAGTGACTCCAGTTCTTGTTAGTAAAAAGAACACACATGCAATGACACTTGTGGAGCCATAGGTGGATTGTGAAAAGAACACACATGCAATGACACTGGGGATCCATATGTGCTTGTGAAAAGAACACACATGCAATGATTCTGGTTATAATTAGTAACAAGAACACACATACAATGACACTAGTGGATCCATGTATGGTTTCTGAAGAGATCACACATTTCAATGACTCTGGTTATTGTTAGTAAAAAGAACACACATGCAATGACACTGGTGGATCCCTGTGTGGTATATGAAGAGAACACACATGCAATGACTCTGGTTGTTGTTAGTAAAAAGAACACACATGAATGACACTGGTGGATCCATATGTGGTATGTGAAAAGAACACAAATGCAATGACTCTGGTTGTTGTTAGTAAAAAGAACACACATGCAATGACACTGGTGGATCCATAGGTGGATTGTGAAAAGAGCACACATGCAATGACACTGGTGGATCCATATGTGGTATGTGAAAAGAACACACATGCAATGACTCTGGTTGTTGTTAGTAAACATAGCACACATACAATGACACTGGTGGATCCATAGGTGGATTGTGAAAAGAGCACACATGCAATGACGCTGGTTGTTGTTAGTAAAAAGAACACACATGCAATGACACTGGTGGATCCATAGGTGGATTGTGAAAAGAGCACACATGCAATGACTCTGGTTGTTCCATATGTGGTATGTGAAAAGAACACATATGCAATGACTCTTGTTGTTGTTAGTAAAATGAACACACATGCAATGACACTGGTGGATCCATGTGTGGTCTCTGAAGAGAACACACATTTCAATGACACTGGTGCATCCATATGTGGTATGTGAAAAGAACAGTCATGAAGTGACTCCAGTTATTGTTAGTAAAAAGAACACACATGCAATGACACTGGTGGATCTATAGGTGGATTGTGAAAAGAACACACATGCAATGACACTGGTGGATCCATATGTGGTATGTGAAAAGAACACACATGCAATGATTCTGGTTGTAATTAGTAACAAGAACACACATACAATGACACAAGTGGATCCATGTGTGGTCTCTGAAGAGAACACACATTTCAATGACTCTGGTTGTTGTTATTAAAAAGAACACACATGCAATGACACTTTTGGATCCCTGTGTGGTATCTGAAGAGAACACACATGCAATGACTCTAGTTGTCGGTAGTAAAAAGAACACACATGCAATGACACTGGTGGATCCATATGTGGTATGTGAAAAGAACACACATGCAATAACTCTGGTTGTTGTTAGTAAAAAGAACACACAAGCAATGACACTGGTGGATCCATAGGTGGATTGTGAAAAGAGCACACATGCAATGGATCTGGTTGTTCCATATGTGGTATGTGAAAAGAACACACATGCAATGACTCCAGTTGTTGTTAGTAAAAATAACACACATGCAATGACACTGGTGGATCCATGTGTGGTCTCTAAAGAGAACACACATTTAAATGACACTGGTGGATCCATATGTGGTCTGTGAAAAGAACAGTCATGAAATGACTCAAGTTGTTGTTAGTAAAAAGAACACACATGCAATGACACTGGTGGATCCATATGTGGATTGTGAAAAGAACACACATGTAATGACTATGGTGGATCCATATGTGGTATCTGAAAAGAACACACATGCAATGACTCTGGTTGTAATTAGTAAAAAGAACACACATGCAATGACACTGGTGGATCCATGTGTGGTCTCTGAAGAGAACACACATTTCAATGACACCGGTGGATCCATATGTGGTATGTGAACAGAACACACATGAAATTACTGCAGTTATTGTTAGTAAAAAGAACACACATGCAATGACACTGGTGGATCCATAGGTGGATTTTGAAAAGAACACACATGCAATGACACTGGTGGATCCATATGTGGTATGTGAAAAGAACACACATTTCAATGACTCTGGTTGTTGTTAGTAAAAAGAACACACATGCAATGACAATGGTGGATCCATAGGTGGATTGTGAAAAGAGCACACATGCAATGACACTGGTGGATCCATATGTGGTATGTGAAAATAACACACATGCAATGACTCTAGTTGTTATTAGTAAAAAGAACACACATGCAATGGCACTGGTGGATCCATGTGTGGATTGTGAAAAGAACACACATGCAATGACACTGATGGATCCATATGTGGTATGTGAAAAGAACACACATGCAATGACTCTGGTTGTTGTTAGTAAAAAGAACACACATGCAATGACACTTGTGGATCCATGTGTGGTCTCTAAAGAGAACACACATGCAATGCCTATGGTTGTTGTTAGTAAAAAGAGCACACATGCAATGACACTGGTGGATCCATAGGTGGATTGTGAAAAGAGCACACATGCAATGACACTGGTGGATCCATATGTGGTATGTGAAAAGAACACATATGCAATGACTCTAGTTGTTGTTAGTAAAAACAACACACATGCAATGACACTGGTGGATCCATAGGTGGATTGTGAAAAGAGCACACATGCAATGACACTGGTTGTTCCATATGTGGTATGTGAAAAGAACACACATACAATGACTCCAGTTGTTGTTAGTAAAAGAACACACATGCAATGACCCTGGTGGATCCATGTGTGATTTCTGAAGAGAACACACATTTCAATGACACTGGTGGATCCATATGTGGTATGTCAAAAGAACACACATGCAATGACTCTGGTTGTAATTAGTAACAAGAACACACATGCAATGACACTGGTGGATCCATGTGTGGTCTCTGAAGAGAACACATATTTCAATGACTCTGGTTGTTGTTAGTAAAAAGAACACACATGCAATGACACTGGTGGATCCATGTGTGGTCTCTGAAGAGAACACACATGCAACGACTCTGGTTGTTGTTAGTAAAAAGAGCACACATGCAATGACATTGGTGGATCAATATGTGGTATGTGAAAAGAACACACATGTAATGACTCTGGTTGTTGTTAGTAAAAAGAACACACATGCAATGACACTAGTGGATCCATAGGTGGATTGTGAAAAGAGCACACATGCAATGACACTGGTTGTTCCATATGTGGTATGTGAAAAGAACACACATGCAATGACTCCAGTTGTTGTTAGTAAAAATAACACACATGCAATGACACTGGTGGATCCATGTGTGGTCTCTGAAGAGAACACACATTTCAATGACACTGGTGGATCCATATGTGGTATGTGAAAAAAACAATCATGAAATGACTCCAGTTGTTGTTAGTAAAAAGAACACACATGCAATGACACTGGTGGATCCATAGGTGGCTTGTGAAAAGAACACACATGCAATGACACTGGTGGATCCATATGTGGTATGTGAAAAGAACACACATGCAATGAATCTGGTTGTTGTTAGTAAAAAGAGCACACATACAATGACACTGGTTGATCCATAGGTGGATTGTGAAAAGAGAACACATGCAATGACTCTGGTTGTTGTTAGTAAAAAGAACACACATGCAATGACACTGGTGGATCCATAGGTGGATTGTGAAAAGAGCACACATGCAATGACTCTGGTTGTTCCATATGTGGTATGTGAAAAGAACATACATGCAATGACTCTAGTTGTTGTTAGTAAAAAGAACACACATGCAATGACACTGGTGGATCCATGTGTGGTCTCCGAAGAGAACACACATTTCAATGACACTGGTGCATCCATATGTGGTATGTGAAAAGAACAGTCATGAAGTGACTCCAGTTGTTGTTAGTAAAAAGAACACACATGCAATGACACTGGTGGATCCATAGGTGGATTGTGAAAAGAACACACATGCAATGACACTGGTGCATCCATATGTGGTATGTGAAAAGAACACACATGCAATGATTCTGGTTGTAATTCGTAACAAGAACACACATACAATGACACTAGTGGATCCATGTGTGGTCTCTGAAGAGAACACACATTTCAATGACTCTGGTTGTTGTTAGTAAAAATAACACACATGCAATGACACTGGTGGATCCCTGTGTGGTATATGAAGAAAACACACATGCAATGACTCTGGTTGTCGTTAGTAAAAAGAACACACATGCAATGACACTAGTGGATCCATATGTGGTATGTGAAAAGAACACACATGCAATAACTCTGGTTGTTGTTAGTAAAAAGAACACACATGCAATGACACTGGTGGATCCATAGGTGGATTGTGAAAAGAGCACACATGCAATGACTCTGGTTGTTCCATATGTGGTATTTGAAATGAACACACATGCAATGACTCCAGTTGTTTATAGTAAAAAGAACACACATGCAATGACACTGGTGGATCCATGTGTGGTCTCGAAAGAGAACACACATTTAAATGACACTGGTGGATCCATATGTGGTTTGTGAAAAGAACAGTCATGAAATTACTCAAGTTGTTGTTAGTAAAAAGAACACACATGCAATGACACTGGTGGATCCATATGTGGATTGTGAAAACAACACACATGTAATGACTATGGTGGATCCATATGTGGTATCTGAAAAGAACACACATGCAATGACTCTGGTTGTAATTAGTAAAAAGAACACACATGCAATGACACTGGTGGATCCATGTGTGGTCTCTGAAGAGAACACACATTTCAATGACACCAGTGGATCCATATGTGGTATATGAAAAGAACACACATGAAATTACTGCAGTTGTGGTTAGTAAAAAGAACACACATGCAATGACACTGGTGGATCCATAGCTGGATTTAGAAAAGAACACACATGCAATGACACTGGTGGATCCATATGTGGTATGTGAAAAGAACACACATTTCTAATGACTCTGGTTTTTGTTAGTAAAAAGAACACACATGCAATGACAGTGGTGGATCCATAGGTGGATTGTGAAAAGAACACACATGCAATGACACTGGTGGATCCATATGTGGTATGTGAAAAGAACACACATGCAATGACTCCAGTTTTTGTTAGTAAAAAGAACACACATGCAATAACACTGGTGGATCCATGTGTGGATTGTGAAAAGAACACACATGCAATGACACTGATGGATCCATATGTGGTATGTGAAAAGAACACACATGCAATGACTCTGGTTGTTGTTAGTAAAAAGAACACACATGCAATGACACTGCTGGATCCATAGGTAGATTGTGAAAAGAGCACACTTGCAATGACTCTGGTTGTTCCATATGTGGTATGTGAAAAGAACACAGATGCATTGACTCTAGTTGTTGTTAGTAAAAAGAACACACATGCAATGACACTGGTGGATCCATGTGTGGTCTCTGAAGAGAACACACATTTCAATGACACTGGTGCATCCATATGTGGTATGTGAAAAGAACAGTCATGAAGTGACTCCAGTTGTTGTTAGTAAAAAGAACACACATGCAATGACACTGGTGGATCCATAGGTGGATTGTGAAAAGAACACACATGCAATGACACTGGTGCATCCATATGTGGTATGTGAAAAGAACACACATGCAATGATTCTGGTTGTAATTCGTAACAAGAACACACATACAATGACACTAGTGGATCCATGTGTGGTCTCTGAAGAGAACACACATTTCAATGACTCTGGTTGTTGTTAGTAAAAATAACACACATGCAATGACACTGGTGGATCCCTGTGTGGTATATGAAGAGAACACACATGCAATGACTCTGGTTATCGTTAGTAAAAAGAACACACATGCAATGACACTGGTGGATCCATATGTGGTATGTGAAAAGAACACACATGCAATAACTCTGGTTGTTGTTAGTAAAAAGAACACACATGCAATGCCACTGGTGGATCCATAGGTGGATTGTGAAAAGAGCACAAATGCAATGACTCTGGTTGTTCCATATGTGGTATGTGAAATGAACACACATGCAATGACTCCAGTTGTTTATAATAAAAAGAACACACATGCAATGACACTGGTGGATCCATGTGTGGTCTCGAAAGAGAACACACATTTAAATGACACTGGTGGATCCATATGTGGTCTGTGAAAAGAACAGTCATGAAATGACTCAAGTTGTTGTTAGTAAAAAGAACACACATGCAATGACACTGGTGGATCCATATGTGGATTGTGAAAATTACACACATGTAATGACTATGGTGGATCCATATGTGGTATCTGAAAAGAACACACATGCAATGACTCTGGTTGTAATTAGTAAAAAGAACACACATGCAATGACACTGGTGGATCCATGTGTGGTCTCTGAAGAGAACACACATTTCAATGACACCAGTGGATCCATATGTGGTATATGAAAAGAACACACATGAAATTACTGCAGTTGTGGTTAGTAAAAAGAACACACATACAATGACACTGGTGGATCCATAGGTGGATTTAGAAAAGAACACACATGCAATGACACTGGTGGATCCATATGTGGTATGTGAAAAGAACACACATTTCAGTGACTCTGGTTGTTGTTAGTAAAAAGAACACACATGCAATGACAGTGGTGGATCCATAGGTGGATTGTGAAAAGAGCACACATGCAATGACACTGGTGGATCCATATGTGGTATGTGAAAAGAACACACATGCAATGACTCCAGTTTTTGTTAGTAAAAAGAACACACATGCAATAACACTGGTGGATCCATGTGTGGATTGTGAAAAGAACACACATGCAATGACACTGATGGATCCATATGTGGTATGTGAAAAGAACACACATGCAATGACTCTGGTTGTTGTTAGTAAAAAGAACACATGCAATGACACTGGTGGATCCATGTGTGGTCTCTAAAGAGAACACACATTTCAATGACACCGGTGGATCCATATGTGGTATGTGAAAAGAACACACATGAAATAACTCCAGTTGTTGTTAGTGAAAAGAACACACATGCAATGACACTGGTGGATCCATAGGTGGATTGTGAAAAGAACACACATGCAATGACAGCGGTGGATCCATATGTGGTATGTGAAAGAACACACATGCAATGACTCTGGTTGTAATTAGTAACAAGAACACACATGCAATGACACTGGTGGATCCATGTGTGGTCTCTGAAGAGAACACACATTTCTATGACTCTGGTTGTTGTTAGTAAAAAGAACACACATTCAATGACACTGGTGGATCCATGTGTGGTCTCTAAAGAGAACACACATGCAATGACTATGGTTGTTGTTAGTAAAAAGAGCACACATGCAATGACACTGGTGGATCCATATGTGGTATGTGAAAAGAACACACATGCAATAACTCTGGTTGTTGTTAGTAAAAAGAACACACATGCAATGACACTGGTGGATCCATAGGTGGATTGTGAAAAGAGCACATATGCAATGACTCTGGTTGTTCCATATGTGGTATGTGAAATGAACACACATGCAATGACTCCAGTTGTTTATAGTAAAAAGAACACACATGCAATGACACTGGTGGATCCATGTGTGGTCTCGAAAGAGAACACACATTTAAATGACACTGGTGGATCCATATGTGGTCTGTGAAAAGAACATCATGAAATGACTCAAGTTGTTGTTAGTAAAAAGAACACACATGCAATGACACTGGTGGATCCATATGTGGATTGTGAAAAGAACACACATGTAATGACTATGGTGGATCCATATGTGGTATCTGAAAAGAACACACATGCAATGACTCTGGTTGTAATTAGTAAAAAGAACACACATGCAATGACACTGGTGGATCCATGTGTGGTCTCTGAAGAGAACACACATTTCAATGACACCGGTGGATCCATATGTGGTATGTGAAAAGAACACACATGAAATTACTGTAGTTGTTGTTAGTGAAAAGAACACACATGCAATGACACTGGTGGATCCATAGGTGGATTTTGAAAAGAACCTACATGCAATGACACTGGTGGATCCATATGTGGTATGTGAAAAGAACACACATTTCAATGACTCTGGTTGTTGTTAGTAAAAAGAACACACGTGCAATGACAGTGGTGGATCCATAGGTGGATTGTGAAAAGAGCACACATGCAATGACACTGGTGGATCCATATGTGGTATGTGAAAAGAACACAAATGCAATGACTCCAGTTGTTGTTAGTAAAAAGAACACACATGCAATGACACTGGTGGATCCATGTGTGGATTGTGAAAAGAACACACATGCAATGACACTGATGGATCCATATGTGGTATGTGAAAAGAACACACATGCAATGACTCTGGTTGTTGTTAGTAAAAAGAACACACATGCAATGACACTGGTGGATCCATGTGTGGTCTCTAAAGAGAACACACATTGCAATGACACCGGTGGATCCATATGGGGTATGTGAAAAGAACACACATGAAATAAATCCAGTTGTTGTTAGTAAAAAGAACACACATGCAATGACACTGGTGGATCCATAGGTGGATTGTGAAAAGAACACACATGCAATGACAGCGGTGGATCCATATGTGGTATGTGAAAGAACACACATGCAATGACTCTGGTTGTAATTAGTAACAAGAACACACATGCAATGACACTGGTGGATCCATGTGTGGTCTCTGAAGAGAACACACATTTCGATGACTCTGGTTGTTGTTAGTAAAAAGAACACACATTCAATGACACTGGTGGATCCATGTGTGGTCTCTGAAGAGAACACACATGCAATGACTCTGGTTGTTGTTAGTAAAAAGAGCACACATGCAATGACACTGGTGGATCCATATGTGGTATGTGAAAAGAACACACATGCAATGGCTCTGGTTGTTGTTAGTAAAAAGAACACACATGCAATGACACTGGTGGATCCATAGGTGGATTGTGAAAACAGGACACATGCAATGACTCTGGTTGTTCCATATGTGGTACGTGAAAAGAACACACATGCAATGACTCTAGTTGTTGTTAGTAAAAAGAACACACATGCAATGACACTGGTGGATCCATGTGTGGTCTCTGAAGAGAACACACATTTCAATGACACTGGTGGATCTATATGTGGTATGTGAAAAGAATAGTCATGAAATGACTCCACTTGTTGTTAGTAAAAAGAACACACATGCAATGACACTGGTGGATCCATAGGTGGATTGTGAAAAGAACACACATGCAATGACACTGGTTGTAATTAGTAACAAGAACACACATGCAATGACACTGGTGGATCCATGTGTGTTCTCTGAAGAGAACATACATTTCAATGACTCTGGTTGTGGGGTCCCCGGATTATTCATCCGAGAAATCCCTGTTATGCATATCTCCATGTTCCCATGATCAGTGAGCCGTGGAACATAACCGACATGTATCATTAAAACATCCCAAACATAAAAAATTACAAGACCTACATCTATGCCATTATGGCTACACCATCCTTCGTAGCGAAAAAATCCTCATGCGCAGAGCCCAATCGTGCCTCAACCTACAGGCAACTGACTGGGAAGACGGCCTAGCTCGCCGGATGTCACCTTAGTCTTCTGATGTCGAACCTCTGAAAGTATGGCCAAGTAAATAGCCAGGGACAATGCCATGAGTACTTTTGAATGTACTCGCAAACCACCAAGATAAGTAGAGTAAGGAAATGTAATTTTGGCTGTGGCAAGATAGCTCTATCTGGGGTTGTTTTTGAAAATCGTAGACTACCTCTTGTAGGTATGGCATCTCCATATCTTTGTGAAACAGAGTTTTGAAACATGCCTCTATTTTATAATTCAAGACATCTCCATATCTTTGTTGAAAAAGAGTTTTGAAAACAGTTTTGGAGTGAAAACCCTTTTTAAACCTCTTCGACCACCTCGGGTCAAAGCAAGCTTTCGAACTCGGGTTCCCCAGGAACCTTCATCCTTTCATCCGTTCTTTCCAAACAAACACCGTTTGGGTAATCCTAGCCAACACCTTTACAACCGTCCTTGACCGTGGACACGGCTATTCGAATAGATTATACTCTACAGAGTTTGCGCACTTTCCCCACAAGAATCAATACATCCGCCGGGATACAACCACGGCCCACTACCACTGTAGATGGGGGTCCGGATAATCAAACCTAACCTTTCGCTTGTCGACCCTAGCAAAGGCTGCTTTTCCTTTTGGGTTTGTGTTGGGTCCGCAGCATAGAAAACAAATTTTTTCCTATGATGAGAACTATACGCCAAGATCTATCTACTAGATACAGAGCAACGGGTGGACATACATCCATGGAGAAATTACCCTCGAAGACAACGAGTTTTGTTAACGAGTAGGAACTCATGGTTGATGTAGTTGTACGCTTGCCGATCTCAAGATCGTGTGGAAGTCTGAGCGCCGCAAATCAGCAGCGCATCCGTCCTCGCACACACGTTCAAGCCACTGGACAACCTCCACCTCCTCGCTCCAGCGAATCAGCGGAAGCAGCAACTCCTTCCAGACGCAAGGCCACCGGGAACATGTATCTTGCTAATCCGAGACCATGGGGGAATATCTAGAGGGGGAGAAGATCCTTCACGAGGAGGTGTGGTATGTGAGAGGGGAGAGGGGGCTTTATATAGGAGGGAGCGAGACCCCTCCCCTCCCATAGCCGACGCATGAGGGGGGGGGGACTCCTCCCCTCCTTCATTCATGTGGTGAACCTCCACTCACATAAACATGGCCTCCACCCAAAATCCCACTCACATGTATTTAATTTCCACCAAATTAAATGCAACTCTCAATTAATAAAACTCTTTTATTTATTTTATTCAGAATTTTGTTAATTACTTTAATTAACAAACATTCACATAAAACCCCTTGCAACGTTTCAATATCACATGCAGAACCACTTTCTGCAATTTCACCCAAAACAATTCCGGTTTCTATCGAAACAATTCCTGTTTCTATCGAAACATTTCCTGCGCTTTGCAAACCTTTTGTCTAGAACATATGTGCTCCTAAATGGTGTCCGGAAACCCTTAAGTGTGTCACCCTACGGTTCGCGATTAATGCAGACATGATTGAGACTCCTCTCAGATCAAAAATCAGAAGCGGGACCTAGAGATCCATACTGACTCCTGCATATTCAACGATGACTTCTGTGATCATGAGAACCTTTAACGTCAGCAATTTAATCCCTTTGTCTCATGATATAATACATGTCCGAGATTCTATCATCGGTATCCAAATACCTAGTTTGATCTCGTTACCGACATGCACTCTTTTCTCGTTCCCGTGATATAACATTCTAGTGATCACATCACTTGCTTGCAAGCTATCTTAATGTGATATCACCGAGAGGGCCCAGAGTATATCTATCCGTCATCGGGATTGACAAATTCCACTCTTGATCCATGAGCCTCAACATAACACCTTCATAGCACTGTACCCACCTTTATGGTCACCCTGTTACGGTGTGACGTTTGATGTTATCAAGATACTCTTTCGGTGTTAGCAATTAACATGATCTCATGGTCTAAGGACCAAGACTACTTTTTATGGTGTTATAGCAATATAAACATAATGACTTGATCGTAATGCTATACTTCGGATGAATGTTCATCACATTATTTCACAAATACTGTGACCTTGTTATTAACAACATCCAATGGCCATGATCAGGAAACCTTGATCATCTTGTTAATCAACAAGCTAGTCTATAAGAGAGGCATAACTAGGAACCCTTTTGTTTATTAAACACACAAGTATTGATGTTTCCTATCAATACAATTATAGCATGCAAAATAAGCATCTATCATATACAAGGAATACATAATAACAACTTTATTATTGCCTCTCAGGGCATATTTCCTTCAGTTTGTTCTCCCGGCAACGAGTATGTGGCTCCCAGCCATAGTCCTGCCATTCGTACACGCGCATACCCAAGCCGCAACTTGGCGTATACCTTAATCTGGTGACTCCACTTCCTTCCGTACTACCTAAGTCATACTATCCGCGGGAGACCCAATCGTTGCATCGACACTCCTTCCAGAACAGGCTCACTCTTGCCAAAGCAAGCAACAGGCTTCAGATTCGAGATCTGGTAGCGCCTGCCCGGAATTCAAGGGATCTCTCCCTATAAGCATGGTACAAGCTTCCCAGGCTAATGAAGACAAACTACGAGCTAAGCCCCAGCACCTGGGGTAATGTGGTTGCACTGATATAAATTGTTCTGGTAAAGGCATATAACCTCCCTTCACTTTCTCATTTCTCATCATCACCATTTCTTTTGTTAAAACATCCTGCTTGGAACGATGCCGGTTCCCAAAGGTTTTACAAAACAGTTTTAAACATTTGTAGTAGGGTAGAACCCAAAACAGTTCATTTTCTCAAAACCAGGGGTTCTCCAACGAGGTAGGATGCTATCCATCGTACTCTCGGTCTAAAGGGATAAAATGGTAGGTACAACAAGGTGGTGCCACGAGGGGCACAAAGTCATAACTTGGAGGAGCCAAGTTATAAGCGCAGTATTTGCAAAACAAGACATGCAGGTAGATAATGCAATTTATAAAGAGGATAAAAAACATGTAAAAGAGAGTAGGAAAAATATCAGAGTTCAGGAATGGTGGCTTGCCTATAATCGGACTTCTTTAGATAACCAAGAATACCCAATAAATAATAATAAGAAGTCCCTTCCTTCTTGTCGTCAAACACTCACACCATCGCCGTCATCGGGTACACATGCAAGCAGACAATACCACAATCAATACAAGGCATACATGCATCAAACCAAACAGCAAACAAACATAAGGAATACTACTTAACTCAGCAGGTTTTGGAGGAGTGGGATACTAGGAGTGGAAATTACTAGATTGCCATTGTAGTGTTTTTCTCTTGGAAGATGGATGTCTAGGATAAATACCATGAACTTGGAGTGGGGTTCTGGGGTCTGTAGGATACCAGTGATAAACAGTGATGTCCTCAGATAGGTCTTGACAAACAAAACCAACACAAGTGGTTTCACTTGATTATCAAATACCTAGATTTAAATATGCTTTTTATAGTGGAATAAACTCTAGTTTGAGGAAATAACTCACCAGAATTTATCTGGAGCTCCAAAAATTATTTCCTTGGGTGGTTAGGTGGTGTTTGATGTAATGAACCACCTAGATGTGGAATGTTGTCAGGATAAGTACCATAATGCCCTCAGGAAATTCCCAAAGGCAGTTCTGTATGGTTTTTCTCTTTTTCACCAGATTAAGTCTACAAAAGCTCTTGAGTTGATTCCAAGGGCAGGTGGTAGGCATTCAGAATACCTTTCTGTAGAAGTTGGATTCACTCTTTTTGGAGTTGCCAAACTCCTGGAGTTATTTATTTAGTGATAAAACCACTTACATAAGTAATTAAATCACTAGAATCCAACCAAATCTCAATAAAACCTGAGCTGCTGGGGTTTGATAGATGTTGATATTATGGTGTACTTGGACGTGGAATCAGGTCAATACCACATTTGGTTTGACCTGGAGAAATTTCCTAAGACAGATAAAGGCTGTTTTTGCTATTTTTGTTAAAGACACATTTCTGTTCACCTTGGCATAGGACCTGTGCTAGATGATAGGTATTTCAAATATCTTCAAATAGAGCCTTGGTTCTCCCTAAATGGAGATATGAAACCCTCAGAGGAATTTATTTTGTGCTTAGGACAATATTTAGTGGATTAATTTCCCATAAATAATAAAAATTATTCTAGGCATAAGACCGGTTCTGCATGTTGCACAAAATATGAAGAAACCCTTAGGAATTTGGATTTGGACGAAATATTGTGATTTCCATTTTTATTTGGATTTAAACCTAACAGGAAGTTTTCTGGAATTAATAGATCAGCTAAAAGGGAAAAACAAAAAGGGGTGCAGTGGGACGGATCTAGAGGGAGGGTGGGCCGCAGAGGGGAAATCGGCCCAGCGGCGAGCGGCACGGCACGCGGGAGCCCTGGCTTAAACCTGCCAGGCGGGGCCCGGTGGTCAGTGGGAGCGGGAGGTCCAGGGGGTATCGGCCAGATCTGGCCGTCGGTTTAAATTGCGATGGACGGTCTGCATTTGTCGTCATCCTCACGACGGTGCCGGCGAGCAGAAACCCTAGCTGGCTCAGGTGGCAGCAGGGGAGCTTACCAGAGAGCGCGAGTAGGTGCCGGGGAGGGTGCTGGGCAACTGTCACATCCCAAGATTTTCCAAATCTTGTAATGTGAAAAATAAATTGAACAAAATAAATTTTTGTTGAAAATCAGGGTGAAAAGAAACTTTTGTTTCTAAAAGGAAAACTTTAGCCAAAGTTTGTTAAAGATGGGATTCTAAAGTGTGAATTCAACAAAAATCCAAATCAAGGGAAATGCATTCCTCAATGAATGTATCTGGAAATTTGAGCCCTTGGAAAATAAATCCAAAACCCTAAACCCTAATGGAAGGAAATCATTTTCCAAAGTATCTCCAAATCTATGGATTTGATCCATACCAAATTTGATCAACAAATATTCACAAAGGATCAAGAAAGACCATAGAGATTGGTTTCACTTAGTTTGGAACCATAGACAAAATCTTAGGAGTATAATAAGATAAGGAAATTGAATTTCCAAAGCCTTTAAAGCCCCCATCTAAAACCCATACCAATTGGTGAACAATTATAATCCTAAAGGGATTTATAAAGTTAAACATTTAATAAAGGAGAAATAAATTGTTTTGGAAATACTATTTGGATCTTTTAATAAAAGACTTGTTTTCAAATGAAAAGGTGAGCCAAATTAATTTTGGCCAAACTTTTGTAATAAAATATTTTGTTTTGATAAAATGAATACAGGTTTACTTAAATAAAATAATAAGGATTTAAATATCCAATTTTATTTAAGTAAAGGCTTTTTCCATTTTAAATGAACACCAAGTATTTTATTACTACTTTGAAATCTTTTATTAAAAGGTTTTGCTTTGATTAAAATGAGTAAAGGATTATTTAAATAAAATAAATAAGGATTTAAATATCCAATTTTATTTAAGTAAAGGCTTTCCCATTTTAATTAAACACCAAAACTTATTTAATTATTTAAATAAGTTTCCAAGTATTCTTTTATTTTTCAAATAAAAACCATCTGGTTTGGTTTTGAAAATAATTGGATTTCAAATGGAAATTTTATTTAAATAAAACAAACCCTAATAACTAAAGATCCATTTTATTTAATTATTAAATGGATCTTAAAATAAATAAAAATAATATTTCATTTTGAGATTTGGATTATGTTTCTAAACAGAACCAAATTCAAATGAAAAGTTGAGTGCTTGTTTGAAAGTTTGAACCTTGATTGAATTGCTTGAATATTTGTTTGAAAGTTAAAACAGAAAAGAATTATAAAAAGAAAAAGAGTTAGACAGAAAAAAATAGGAAAAGACAAGCCAGCCCAACAGGCCCAGTCCAGCCCAGCCTTTCACTGCCCGAAGAAACCTTTTCTTACCCAGAAACAGACCCACTAAGCCAATGACAGCATGGACCCACTCCCCCCTCTCCTCACTCACTGACAACAGACCCCACCTCCTCTTATTCCTCTCCCGAACCGTTTTTCTGCACCGAGAAAGAAACCCACTGAGTGAATGACCCGTGGACCCCTCCTTCCTTTCTTTTCCCACTGACCAGAGGACCCCACCGACAAGCTGTTCATTGTCTTCAACCTCCTCAGCGACTCGTTCCTCCCCCCCGTTCTGCCGTTGATTGCTCCGACTTAATTCACCTTAACGCCGAGCCTTTACCTCGCCTTGATCACGCAGATGGAAACGCCAGGGCATCCTCTATAAATCCCCTCTGACGCCTCGCGCTGACACGCTTTAGACTGCCCCAATTTCGAGCTCAAGCTCCACTGCTCCGACGATGTTCTGGTGACAATTCCGACGAAACCCCACTGCCCCTTGCCTCCTCGACCATCTTCTCGTGATCCACACCTCCTGGCGATAATCCCCGTAGCACCAGCTCACCCGCAGGCACCCTAGAGCCTCGACAACGACGACCACAGCACCACACCGCCGTCTGCCGTTTCTCCGGCGAACCTTCCAGGTGAATTCCGTCCGCCCCAGCACCTCTCGATCATGCTCACATGAACCCCATGGTCGCCCGCATCTTACCGTGCCTTTGTTTTGCCTTAGGGCGTTCTGTAGCGACGACTCCGACAAGCACAGAGCGCCGCCGTGTCTGCCTCGTCTCCGTCAAGTTTCTCCGGTAGGTACAGACCACCCCGAGCCCTCTCGAGCACGCTCACACCTCTGTCGTGTCTTGGCGCATCTGACCGTGCTTTTTGTTTGCCTTGAGGTGATCCACAGCAATGCCAACGACGACAACCCGAGAGCCCCGCCGCCCGCAGCAACTCCGGCGAGGAATTACGCCTGACCCCGTGCGCCCCTCGTCGAGACATCAGCACGTCGAGCTTCACCGCAACCTCCTGAGCACGGTGAGCAACTTCTCTTTCTCTCTCGCTTCCTGTATCGCCGGCACCGTCATCGACCGACGACTCCGCCGCCGGTAGCCACCGTAGCGCCGCTAGCTTTATGTCGAGCCTGCCGCAACCGTTAGATCTCGATCCATCGGTTACGATAGAATGACTAACCGCGAAGGGGTATCTCCTCTGTGCCGTGCGATCAAACTTGATCCAACGCTCCACGTTGCCGATCCACACCGAACAGGTACGGGCGAATTAAAACACGCCGCGTGGCCAGTATTAGATCTGAATTAGAATTTGAAAACAGAAGTTTTTGCAAACTTCAAACCCTTGTATCTTTGGATCCACACGTCCAAATTTTACAAATTTGATGTCGTTGGAATTAGCAAGACAAGCTCTAACCAACCCTGCCCTTAGTTTAGCAAATAGTATCTGTTAACTTGTTTGATTTTGCAGATTCTTTTGTGTGCTTGCTAACATTAGAAAAATCATTTTAAAATGATATTTAGGTTAAAACCTTTGCAAATTGGTTTGTTGTGACCATACTGACCATAGGAACCAACCCATAGATTGGAAAGTGATTTTGGAAAAGAATAGGATGGATTAATTAGTCTAGTCCATTTCTAGCTAATTAAAAACCATTGTTTTGTTTATGAAAATGCTTTCATAAAGGAAACTTTGAGAAAATGTTTTGAACCAAACCTACTGACCCAAAACACCAAGTTTTGCAATAGCAACTCATTTGGTGAACCCTATAGACTAAAACCCTAGTAGACATATTTCTTCACCACATAAAATGACCAAAAAGGTGCCTTGTTTTGAAAATGGTTTTGAGGTGAAACCTTTTGCTAACAACTTTGCCACTTTGGTAAATGACCAATTTGGATCTTACAAAGTTTAGGAATCTAATAGAGACCCTATTTGCAAATGACTTTGCCATTTTGGTAAATGACCAATTTGGAACTTACAAAGTTAGAAGCCTAGTGAAGACCATCCCTACATTAGAACCAACCTTTGCATGCTTATGTATGACTTAGATGTACCCAAATGTCTATGACCCACTAGGAACCACTTTTTCAAACAAAGCAAAGCTTGGCATGCTTGCATGCATTTCTTTGACTTTGTTATTTTATGTGTGTGTTGTTTTGCTTGATTGGTAGATTGAGTTTGTACCTTGCTTGATTGATTGTAGTGACTTGAAGAGTGTGAGTGTTGCAAGGACAAGGAGTGAACTTATACCCTCTACCAAAAAGGCAAGTGATACTTCATACTATCTATCCCATTATTTTCAATATGCATTAGTGTTTTTGCCAAGTAAAACTTGCATGGTTTTTATTTTGCTAAGTATATACCTTACTATAGGAAAACTAGTAGAATGAATCCTTAGAAGGATTTTCCTTAGTTAAGAATCCTATTACTATCAAGCTTAGCCTAGCTAATAGAAAACCTGGGTGGAATATATTCACACTATGGAAAAATATTCTAAGTCTTTGGACTTGTGTTTTATTTAACAAAACAACTAAGTTAATGAATCTCCTGGGTGGAATGGGACTTGCATGGTGGTTTTTGGTTGAGTGGTCACACAAGGCCAGGGGTACTGGTGAACCTTGTGTATCTCACTTGTGGATGGCCACCCAGGAAACAAAGAGATTTGAGATGTCAAATGTTGAGAAGCTTCAAGTGCAACCACTTGGCAATATGGGCTCTGCCATGATCATATAGGTTGCAAGAACTTAGCCACATGGACAGTAGGTGGTAGTGTTTGATAGGTTGGAACGCGTCCATGTTGGTCTAAGGGAAAGCTTCTGAAAGATTTTGTCTTGGGAAACCAAGTCTTGTGGGGAAAGTGCACCACCTCTGCAGAGTGTAAAACCTAAGTACTTAGCCATGTCCCTGGTAAAGGACAATTTGAGCATCAAGACATGGAAGCAATCAAGAATCTCATCACTCCAATTTCTAAATTAAAACTTGTGGGTGAACAAGGGTTGTGTGAAATTCTTCAATCTTTGATGGAGAGATGGCTTGGTACAAGGATCTCAAAATCTTAGACTGGGAAATGGTTTTGCCAAGCAAATCTTCAGTCCTTGATTGGTAGATGCCCTGAGTGGATCTTCAGTCTTTGATTGATAGATGCCTTGGAAAGTTTTTGCCAAACAAAATTTAGTGTTTTCAAAATGATAGGGAAAAATCTATTTTGAGCAATGCAAGCCTCAACTCCACTTAGCCAAATGCATATAGATGATAGACTTCACTATACTACCAAAGTATCACTTGCCAATACAATTCAAATGTATTGACCCTTGTGGCTGTAACTTGTAATGTTGCAGGTTTGATTGATTTTAGTGAAGATTGATTGATTAGGATTACAAAGTCTACAACCAACATCTGCCTGTGGCACTTTGAAGATGGACCCATGACTATAGTTATTCCGCTGCAATGTAATGTAAATAGCCAATGAGCTATGTTTGATGTAATAAAATTATGTTATTCCTGGTTATAAAGTTGTATTATGACCTTTGTTTCTTGATATTACATCTGAGCTGTGGATGCTAGCTAATGATCTAGGGACTAGCATTGTAAACACAGGGGACTCAATCTTATTAAAGGTTGGGGACGCTACAGAATGGTATCAGAGCATTGTGTTGCCTGTAGGATTTGTAACCCTAGGATTGGACAAAAACCCTTAGAAAAATAGGAATTGCTTTGTTCCAAAACTTATTTACAAAACAATCTTGTAAACTCTTTCCTCAACCATTTTGATTTCAACTCTACACCTCATCTATATTCAAACTTAATGGAAAGCCTACCCTATGACCAAAGACTTCATCATGTGCAAAGGACTTCATCAACTCTAATGACTTCAACTTCTTCAACATCTTCAACATGTACACCAAGGACTTCAACTTGGATATCACTAAAGAAATACAAGTCTTGAGTAACATTTCATTTGAAGACTAGGGAAACACAACTTAGAAGGAGCCATCATCACCTTTGAAGTTTTGTGACCAAGAGTTTTTCCCAAAGGAACCATGATCTCAATCAAGAAGAATCAATCAAGAAGAATGGAAAGATCACAAGTGAACCATATAGATGGACCACCATATTAGTTTAAGTCAAACACACCAACTTATGTGGTGTAACAAAAATATTTTGTTGCCTAAGTTTGTGCTTGAACCTTGTTTGAGTGAAATGTTTGGTTTGTGATTGCATGCACATTGCTTGTGTGAATTGTGATGTGTGTGAATAGAAATATATCCTTAGAAATCTTTTGCCTATTCTAATCCCTATCCAACCCAAACAGATGACTTCTCCAAGAAACTCCAGCATCAAGGATGATGACATCAACAACAACCAAGCTGACAACATGAGAGAACTCATAGCAACCCAACACCAGTTGAGCCAACTAACAACTCAGTTCATAGCCAACAATAGTGATAAAAACCCTACCTTGCAAAAGTTTTTGGAAGAACAATCCCAGCTGATGCTTAAGGTGACTAATCAAATGATCAGCATGGAAGAAAACTATCCCAAAAGAGTGTATGACAACAAGGATGACAAGAACATTATGCTAGATGGAGCACCAGCTTGCAATATTGTGGAGACAAGGATCATACTTCCAAGGAGCATGAAGATCAATGCCCCAATTGTGAAGAGGAACATCCAGTTGGCCAATGCCCCACATCTCAAGTTACTTGTTACCTTTGTGAAGGAAACGACCATGTTCCTATCCAATGCCCCATCTATGCCATTGTTGAACAAAGGAAACAAGAAGGATCCAAGTATACCAAGAATGTTGATGACAAAGGAAAAGGACCACTCATACCTCCAAACAAGACAACCCAATTCAAAGGATCAAAGAAGCCCAAGAAACCAAAGCAAGACATGAGCCTTGTGCAATGTCGTAAATGTAAGGAAATGGGACACTACCCCAGTGGATGCCCAGAGAACCCGAAGAATAAAGAGATCGGCCAAGTAGTGTGCAACAACTGCAAAGAGCTAGGCCATTATGTAGCAGTTTGTCCACAAGAGCAACGTAAAGAACTCCAAGATATCCACTGTTTCAATTGCAAGGAACCAGGACACTATGTAAGCAATTGTCCAGAAAAGATGAAGAACAAGATAAACAAGCCTATGAAGGATCTCAACCTTGGCCCATGAGTCAAGTATGGAAATAAAGGACACTAAGCAGAAGTTTTCCAAGATTCCAAGCAAGCCAAGATGTAGTTTAGTTGGAAGAATTTTAAGGGTGGTAGTACCCTAGATGCTTTTGAGCCAACTTGTAACCCTAGCCTTCCCAAATCTCGGGACGAGATTTATTTTAAGGGTGGTAGCCTGTCACATCCCAAGATTTTCCAAATCTTGTAATGTGAAAAATAAATTGAACAAAATAAAATTTTGTTGAAAATCAGGGTGAAAAGAAACTTTTGTTTCTAAAAGGAAAACTTTAGCCAAAGTTTGTTAAAGATGGGATTCTAAAGTGTGAATTCAACAAAAATCCAAATCAAGGGAAATGCATTCCTCAATGAATGTATCTGGAAATTTGAACCCTTGGAAAATAAATCCAAAACCCTAAACCCTAATGGAAGGAAATCATTTTCCAAAGTATCTCCAAATCTATGGATTTGATCCATACCAAATTTGATCAACAAATATTCACAGAGGATCAAGAAAGACCATAGAGATTGGTTTCACTTAGTTTGGAACCATAGACAAAATCTTAGGAGTATAATAAGATAAGGAAATTGAATTTCCAAAGCCTTTAAAGCCCCCATCTAAAACCCATACCAATTGGTGAACAATTATAATCCTAAAGGGATTTATAAAGTTAAACATTTAATAAAGGAGAAATAAATTGTTTTGGAAATACTATTTGGATCTTTTAATAAAAGACTTGTTTTCAAATGAAAAGGTGAGCCAAATTAATTTTGGCCAAACTTTTGTAATAAAATATTTTGTTTTGATAAAATGAATAAAGGTTTACTTAAATAAAATAATAAGGATTTAAATATCCAATTTTATTTAAGTAAAGGCTTTTTCCATTTTAAATGAACACCAAGTATTTTATTACTACTTTGAAATCTTTTATTAAAAGGTTTTGCTTTGATTAAAATGAGTAAAGGATTATTTAAATAAAATAAATAAGGATTTAAATATCCAATTTTATTTAAGTAAAGGCTTTCCCATTTTAATTAAACACCAAAACTTATTTAATTATTTAAATAAGTTTCCAAGTATTCTTTTATTTTTCAAATAAAAACCATCTGGTTTGGTTTTGAAAATAATTGGATTTCAAATGGAAATTTTATTTAAATAAAACAAACCCTAATAACTAAAGATCCATTTTATTTAATTATTAAATGGATCTTAAAATAAATAAAAATAATATTTCATTTTGAGATTTGGATTATGTTTCTAAACAGAACCAAATTCAAATGAAAAGTTGAGTGCTTGTTTGAAAGTTTGAACCTTGATTGAATTGCTTGAATATTTGTTTGAAAGTTAAAACAGAAAAGAATTAGAAAAAGAAAAAGAGTTAGACAGAAAAAAAAATAGGAAAAGACAAGCCAGCCCAACAGGCCCAGTCCAGCCCAGCCTTTCACTGCCCGAAGAAACCTTTTCTTACCCAGAAACAGACCCACTAAGCCAATGACAGCATGGACCCACTCCCCCCTCTCCTCACTCGCTGACAGCAGACCCCACCTCCTCTTATTCCTCTCCCGAACCGTTTTTCTGCACCGAGAAAGAAACCCACTGAGTGAATGACCCGTGGACCCCTCCTTCCTTTCTTTTCCCACTGACCAGAGGACCCCACCGACAAGCTGTTCATTGTCTTCAACCTCCTCAGCGACTCGTTCCTCCCCCCCGTTCTGCCGTTGATTGCTCCGACTTAATTCACCTTAACGCCGAGCCTTTACCTCGCCTTGATCACGCAGATGGAAACGCCAGGGCATCCTCTATAAATCCCCTCTGACGCCTCACGCTGACACGCTTTAGACTGCCCCAATTTCGAGCTCAAGCTCCACTGCTCCGACGATGTTCCGGTGACAATTCCGACGAAACCCCACTGCCCCTTGCCTCCTCGACCATCTTCTCGTGATCCACACCTCCTGGCGATAATCCCCGTAGCACCAGCTCACCCGCAGGCACCCTAGAGCCTCGACAACGACGACCACAGCACCACACCGCCATCTGCCGTTTCTCCGGCGAACCTTCCAGGTGAATTCCGTCCGCCCCAGCACCTCTCGATCATGCTCACATGAACCCCATGGTCGCCCGCATCTTACCGTGCCTTTGTTTTGCCTTAGGGCGATCTGTAGCGACGACTCCGACAAGCACAGAGCGCCGCCGTGTCTGCCTCGTCTCCGTCAAGTTTCTCCGATAGGTACAGACCACCCCGAGCCCTCTCGAGCACGCTCACACCTCTGTCGTGTCTTGGCGCATCTGACCGTGCTTTTCGTTTGCCTTGAGGTGATCCACAGCAACGCCAACGACAACAACCCGAGAGCCTCGCCGCTCGCAGCAACTCCGGCGAGGAATTACGCCTGACCCCGTGCGCCCCTCGTCGAGACATCAGCACGTCGAGCTTCACCGCAACCTCCTGAGCACGGTGAGCAACTTCTCTTTCTCTCTCGCTTCCTGTATCGCCGGCACCGTCATTGACCGACGACTCCGCCGCCGGTAGCCACCGTAGCGCCGCTAGCTTTAGGTCGAGCCTGCCGCAACCGTTCGATCTCGATCCATCGGTTACGATAGAATGACTAACCGCGAAGGGGTATGTCCTCTGTGCCGTGCGATCAAACTTGATCCAACGCTCCACGTTGCCGATCCACACCGAACAGGTACGGGCGAATTAAAACACGCCGCGTGGCCAGTATTAGATCTGAATTAGAATTTGAAAACAGAAGTTTTTGCAAACTTCAAACCCTTGTATCTTTGGATCCACACGTCCAAATTTTACAAATTTGATGTCGTTGGAATCAGCAAGACAAGCTCTAACCAACCCTGCCCTTAGTTTAGCAAATAGTATCTGTTAACTTGTTTGATTTTGCAGATTCTTTTGTGTGCTTGCTAACATTAGAAAAATCATTTTAAAATGATATTTAGGTTAAAACCTTTGCAAATTGGTTTGTTGTGACCATACTGACCATAGGAACCAACCCATAGATTGGAAAGTGATTTTGGAAAAGAATAGGATGGATTAATTAGTCTAGTCCATTTCTAGCTAATTAAAAACCATTGTTTTGTTTATGAAAATGCTTTCATAAAGGAAACTTTTAGAAAATGTTTTGAACCAAACCTACTGACCCAAAACACCAAGTTTTGCAATAGCAACTCATTTGGTGAACCCTATAGACTAAAACCCTAGTAGACATATTTCTTCACCACATAAAATGACCAAAAAGGTGCCTTGTTTTGAAAATGGTTTTGAGGTGAAACCTTTTGCTAACAACTTTGCCACTTTGGTAAATGACCAATTTGGATCTTACAAAGTTTAGGAATCTAATAGAGACCCTATTTGCAAATGACTTTGCCATTTTGGTAAATGACCAATTTGGAACTTACAAAGTTAGAAGCCTAGTGAAGACCATCCCTACATTAGAACCAACCTTTGCATGCTTATGTATGACTTAGATGTACCCAAATGTCTATGACCCACTAGGAACCACTTTTTCAAACAAAGCAAAGCTTGGCATGCTTGCATGCATTTCTTTGACTTTGTTATTTTATGTGTGTGTTGTTTTGCTTGATTGGTAGATTGAGTTTGTACCTTGCTTGATTGATTGTAGTGACTTGAAGAGTGTGAGTGTTGCAAGGACAAGGAGTGAACTTATACCCTCTACCAAAAAGGCAAGTGATACTTCATACTATCTATCCCATTATTTTCAATATGCATTAGTGTTTTTGCCAAGTAAAACTTGCATGGTTTTTATTTTGCTAAGTATATACCTTACTATAGGAAAACTAGTAGAATGAATCCTTAGAAGGATTTTCCTTAGTTAAGAATCCTATTACTATCAAGCTTAGCCTAGCTAATAGAAAACCTGGGTGGAATATATTCACACTATGGAAAAATATTCTAAGTCTTTGGACTTGTGTTTTATTTAACAAAACAACTAAGTTAATGAATCTCCTGGGTGGAATGGGACTTGCATGGTGGTTTTTGGTTGAGTGGTTACACAAGGCCAGGGGTACTGGTGAACCTTGTGTATCTCACTTGTGGATGGCCACCCAGGAAACAAAGAGATTTGAGATGTCAAATGTTGAGAAGCTTCAAGTGCAACCACTTGGCAATATGGGCTCTGCCATGATCATATAGGTTGCAAGAACTTAGCCACATGGACAGTAGGTGGTAGTGTTTGATAGGTTGGAACGCGTCCATGTTGGTCTAAGGGAAAGCTTCTGAAAGATTTTGTCTTGGGAAACCAAGTCTTGTGGGGAAAGTGCACCACCTCTACAGAGTGTAAAACCTAAGTACTTAGCCATGTCCCTGGTAAAGGACAATTTGAGCATCAAGACATGGAAGCAATCAAGAATCTCATCACTCCAATTTCTAAATTAAAACTTGTGGGTGAACAAGGGTTGTGTGAAATTCTTCAATCTTTGATGGAGAGATGGCTTGGTACAAGGATCTCAAAATCTTAGACTGGGAAATGGTTTTGCCAAGCAAATCTTCAGTCCTTGATTGGTAGATGCCCTGAGTGGATCTTCAGTCTTTGATTGATAGATGCCTTGGAAAGTTTTTGCCAAACAAAATTTAGTGTTTTCAAAATGATAGGGAAAAATCTATTTTGAGCAATGCAAGCCTCAACTCCACTTAGCCAAATGCATATAGATGATAGACTCCACTATACTACCAAAGTATCACTTGCCAATACAATTCAAATGTATTGACCCTTGTGGCTGTAACTTGTAATGTTGCAGGTTTGATTGATTTTAGTGAAGATTGATTGATTAGGATTACAAAGTCTACAACCAACATCTGCCTGTGGCACTTTGAAGATGAAGGACCCATGACTATAGCTATTCCGCTGCAATGTAATGTAAATAGCCAATGAGCTATGTTTGATGTAATAAAATTATGTTATTCCTGGTTATAAAGTTGTATTATGACCTTTGTTTCTTGATATTACATCTGAGCTGTGGATGCTAGCTAATGATCCAGGGACTAGCATTGTAAACACAGGGGACTCAATCTTATTAAAGGTTGGGGACGCTACAGCAACGCGGTCGACGATGGCGAGGAGATCGAGGGGCGGCACGACGGGGTTGGCCTCCGGGATGAAGCTCGCGCGATGGAGACTGAGGGGTACCCCGCTAGAGCTCAACGTCGACGACGGAGGAGACAACCCTAGGTACAAACAAGCATAGGGTTAGGTAGAGGAGGTAGAGGGGAGCTCGAGGGCCAACATGCAGAGGAAGGGGAGCAGGGGAAAAAGAGCCTTGCTCGATTTTGACAAAGGCCCGAGGCTCCTTCTTCTTCTTCCTGTGGACAGCACAGAGCAGGGGAGAGGGAGTGGAGCTAGGGGAGGTGAGTGGGGGAGGAAAGGGAGCAAATGCGGGGCAGGGGAGTGCTGGGGTGGCCTGCTGGCCTTTATACCAAGGAAGGGAGCTAGATGGAGTAAATGTCCCATTTGGACATGGGTGATGGGGAATGTTGGCCAGGGATTGGCCTAAGGGACGGTGGGGAGGGGTAAGAATGGTATTGGTTCGGACAGGGAGGGATAGGGTAGCTATGGTGATTAATTGTGAAATTTTTTGTAAGATTGGGGTTATCTCTCTCTCTCTACTAGTACAAGGGTAAAATGGGAAAGGATGAGGTGGAGCTATAGTGGTGTCGACCTGGGGGTGTCCTGGTTCTGAGGAGATGCACTGAACAAGTTTTGATGAGATTTGGAAATGGTTTGAATAGTGGTTTTGTTTACTTGGCAAATTTGATAAACTTGGTGGTTATGAAGAAAGTCCAAAAACTTGCATTGGACCAGAGGAGGAAATGGTACTGACAGATATATGAGGTCTAGGTAGACTCCTAGGATTTATTTGGGATTTTTATAAGGGGTTTTAGTCCTCATAATCCATTTATCCAAAAAGGGCAGATGTAGTTTCTAGGGGATTTTTTGATATAATTACATTGGAAAAGGTTAGTTTTTGATGTGAGGGGGTCCCAATTGTGAATACACACTTAAGGGAATTTTCCCAAGATTTACCGAGGCCTAGAAATATTTAAAACAATTATTATTCCAATTCAGCCATTTAAGAAAATGGGCAAAAATAAATAATAAAGCTTCTCAAAAATATTTATTTTTGAGATGGGATGGTAGATGATGATAGATGGATCTCAAAGGAGTCAAAAGTTGGAGAAGTGTTTTGACAAAAACCAAAACTTTCCCTAGGGAAAGGGGTTTTGAGATTTTGCCTATTAAAGGATTTAAATAGAGTTGGGGCCATAATAATTATGGATAATTATTTATAAATCTTGATGATCAAGGTATATGATGTAGACAACGTGTATCAATAATTTGCAACCTTGGTAAATGGAAATCCAACTTGAATAAGATGGAAAGCAAGGAGTTGATGATCTAGGGTGGTGTTATTTTTATACCACCTAATCCTTGTTGGATCTTGGAGCTCAGAGCTCACCTTGATGCAAGGGATAGATGGATAAGTATACCAAGTCATATAGATGATTATGGCAGAAGGAGTTTGAATTACTTGCATTTTAGGTGATCTAGAAATGGTGGCAAACTTTGTTGAAAGTAAGGCTGCCATACGAGAAGAGTCATGATGCCTTATAAACCATGTGGGTTTAAGAAGCACAAGGATTCACTTGGAACAAGTGAAGCAGATGTTGATATACCTATATGATTAGGTCACAACCATGCAAAGAGTTGGTCCGTAGATGGTTGGATGAGGGTGTGAGCCTTTGTCAAAGTAGGCATGATGGCTAGATTTGCAGGAAAAGTTATTTTCTTGCCTACAAAACCTTCAAGATCAAGTGGGTTGGAGGATGATATAACCAAGGTGATAAGTGGGCCTTGGTATTCCTTAGGATGGTTAACAAGATGGTTCAGGTGCATTTCCAAAAATGCACACGGTTTGATAAAGGGAGGCATTCAAAAAGGTGATGTTGAAACTGTTTCCAGACTTGGTCAAATTTGGCAGTTTTGAGGATTTTGACTAGAGTATGAGAGGGAATGTGTTTGGAGGAGTTGCAAGGTATCAGAGTATCAACAAGTGAATGATATTGAAGAGTAGATTGAGTGGAAGGGATCCATGCTTGACATTGGTCTTCATGGATTTGGAAGCTTCTAGAATGGATCACTGGAGAATTGATCTGGCTAAGGGTTTTGGATGATCACCTGGTATCTAGTGATTTGATCTTGCTTTGTTATCATGCTTAGAATGTGGGGATTTGGAAATCTCTTGATCCTAGTGATGAGCTCCTAGAGTGGCTCCTACTACTTCCCAAGCAAACAAGTCAAACAACAGAACAAGGCAACTCATCTTACAAACTAAGCAACTCCACTACTAGGGTTACCATCAAGCCTAGCTTGAGGTAAGGTTGGGGCATTTTGAAGAGGTTGGATTTGAATAAGATGAGAGTCCTTGGTATCTCTACCAAGAGTATAATTTCAAAAGCTTACAAAAAGGTTTTGGAGATCCTAGGGGTAAGGGTAGTTTGAAGGTTCTGTCTTGAAAACATAAGGAGGTTTTATTATATATTTCTCCATAGTTTTGTCAATAGAAACTACTGAAATAGTTTTGGTTGCATAAGCATTTTGGATCATGTTTTGAATTACCAGAACATTTGAGAATATGTAAATTGAGCCAGGATAGTTTTGGTAAGTAGCTTTTGTCAATTGATGGTGAGGTAAGGAGTAGCATATGGCATACACTCATATGCACATGTACAAACAAACAACAAGCAAACACTACACCAATGAACAAGAAAAAGTTTTTGTTCCCCTGATTTTTGCATTCTGGACAACTAATCAGGGTTGCTAAAATTGGGATGTTACAGATCTTTCCCCCTTAGAAGAATCTCGTCCCGAGATTCGGGAGAGTAAGGTTAGGGGATTTGTTTTGGAGTTAGTTCTATGTGCTTCTTGTGTACTAAATTGTCGGCTTAGTCTTTGAACAGGGTCACTTCGAGAGTGAGGTTGATCTTCAATCGCCTTGATAGCACAAGTGTGGAGCTGGCTTCAACCATGATTGCGAGGAGGGGCCTTCCTGCTGTTAGGATTTACGGGGCCTGTCCTAAGGGATTATTGTATTCTAGTATACGCCCTTGGGTCCAATGGTTAGGTGGTTTCTGGCAGAAGGTTATTCTAGCTGGCGGGAAAGACGCAGTCTTTCCCCCTTAGGATTAGACTGGGGTAGATCAAAGAGTTACCAGTCGGGGACTTACTTATGAGGGTGATAAAAGATTGCTCTTAAGGTAGCGGATATCAACTTAAGGGAGGGTAGCATCATAGGTGTGTCCCAGGGGGATATGGACTAGCTTTTCACCAGCTGCACTTGCCGACGTTCAGGGAGTCCAAGAGTGAGTTAAGGAGCTTCTCTGTATCTTTACTTCCATGGGGTGTTGTCGCCGGTAGATGCAAGGGAAATCTTCAGTCTTGAGTTGCAGGGCTGCGGGAGGTAGGGTGGCCGTCTTTTCTGAGGATAAGTGCCCTGGGTGCCTTCGGGCTTCACTTTCACGGAGGTCTTGACGGGTTTACTCTAGGGGTACTCTCGGCTAAAGTGACCGGGTAGACCACACGTGAAGCAGACACCTTTCTTTCGGCGTAACTGAGTTGCCGACTTTCCTATGCTGACATCGGGAGGTTGACACGCCTTGCTAATGAGGGGATATATTGGGCAGTTGACAGGGACATGGTCTTGGCCTTCACAGAGGAAGCAAGTGATAAACCGAGTTGGGCAAACTTTGGACGAATGGGGTTCTCCGCAGTTTGGGCAGTGGCCGGAGCATCTGCTGGCTTGGTGACTTTCATCTCCGCAATGGCTACATGCTTTCTTCGAGCTTCTGGTCTTCAAGGCCATCCTGGGGGATTTCCTGTTGGTGGTACGCGTCTCTAGTTGGGTCTGATGCAACGTCTTGGGTAAAACACGCAAGAAGAGAACAACCAAACAATCATACCAAACCATGGAAGTTATTACACAACCAACCAGTCTGCACCTGAAGGTGTTAATAGTACTTAAGCATTAAAAAACGCGTGCAGGGACGTTACATGACTCTACCCTATTGCTAAACAGGCGAGTACTGCAACGCGGGTGATTACTCAAAGGGGGCATCAGTGGTTCGTTGTTGATCCGGGGGGTTCAGTTACTGCAGATCCTCTAGGGTATGCGGGATATTCAGCTCGTCTTCAGTGAAGGTGAGAGTGGTGCCTTCCGATGGTGCAGGGTTGGATGTTGCCTCGATCGGAGCGGGTGACTGTATGAGAGGGTGGTACTCATTGAGGAAGGAGAGTTCGTCGTCAGTCCCGGTATTCTCATCTTCAGGGGTTGGGGGTACTTCAATGGTCAGCTTCCTCTCCAAGCGAGCATTGGTGGCTCTCAGACTTCTTTCGCGCTTACGGAGGAGGTTGATATCCATCTTCAGAAGAAGATTCTCTCGCCTAGCCTTGTCAAGATCTTCCTGGGAACGTTGGAGTAGGTATTCCATGTTCTCTAACTGATTCCCAAAGCAGCAGGTGAGGAAGGACTCAGTAGGAAGTCCATCTTGGTCGCGCTTTCCAAACAAGTGGTAGGGAGTATCCTTCAACTCATCTTCGTGGATCTTGCAGAGGCGTGCCATGATCTCTTGTATGGCTCTCACCACGCCATCTACCCAGTTGCTGTCAAGGAAGGTGAAGATTGTGGGCGCGGTATCCTCATCGGGGGAAGGAATCACAACCTTGATGACCCATTGCATCACATTGGTGTTTCTACGAGGAAGTTCAGTTCCTTAAATCGTTGGCGAGGGCCTCTTGACTATCTTCAGTAGGTTGTGAAGTTTCTCTTCAAAAGGCCAGAAACTCTCTCCAATGATGATGCGTTCCGAGCAGAAAGAGGCCATCTACAGCAGATTTGTGAGATGGGGTTAGGTTAGTGACGAGTGTGCAAGATTTTAAGATTAGAAAATCATATTAATGAGAGTAATTTTCGAAATGGAGGGGAAAAGACGTAAGCACTTTTGCAAATAGTCATTTCTTCTCCCTTTGTCCTTTAGAAAATAAGTTTGTCGTTTCCTGCCTAACGTCCATGCTAACTAAGGTCTCCTACAGTTAGGTTGGCTCTGATACCAAGTCTGTGGGGTCCCCGGATTATTCATCCGAGAAATCCCTGTTATGCATATCTCCATGTTCCCATGATCAGTGAGCCATGGAACATAACCGACAGGTATCATTACAACATACGAAACATAACGAATTACAAGACTTACATCAATGCCATTATGGCTACACCATCCTTCGCAGCGGAAAAATCCTCATGCGCAGAGCCCAATCGTGCCTCAACCTACAAGCAACTGACTAGGAAGACGGCCTAGCTTGCTGGATGTCACCTTAATCTTTTGATGTCGAACCTCTGAAAGTCTGGCCAAGTAAATAGCCAGGGACAATGCCATGAGTACTTTTGAATGTACTAGCAAACAACCAAGATAAGTAGAGTAAGGAAATGTAATTTTGGCTGTGGCGAGATATCTCTATCTGGGGTTGTTTTTGAAAAGCCCAGACTACCTCTTGTAGGTATGGCATCTCCATATCTTTGTGAAAAAGAGTTTTGAAACATGACTCTATTTTATAATTCAAGACATCTCCATATCTTTGTTGAAAATGAGTTTTGAAAATAGTTTTGGAGTGAAAACCCTTTTTAAACCTCTTCGACCACCTCGGGTCAAATCAAGCTTTCGAACTCGGGTTCTCCCGAAACCTTCATCCTTTCATCCGTTCTTTCCAAACAAACACCGTTTGGGTACTCCTAGCCAACACCTTTACAACCATCCTTGACCGTGGACACGGCTATTCGAATAGATTATACTCTGCAGAGTTTGCGCACTTTCCCCAAAAGAATCAATACATCCGCCAGGATACAACCACGGCCCACTTCCACTGTAGATGGGGGTCCGGATTATCAAACCTAACCTTTCGCTTGTCGACCCTAGCAAAGGCTGCTTTTCCTTTTGGGTTTGTTCTCCCTGCAACGAGTATGTGTCTCCCAGCCATAGTCCTGCCTTCCGTACACGCGCATACCCAAGCCGCAACTTGGTGTATACCTTAATCTGGTGACTCCACTTCCTTCCGTACTACCTAAGTGATACCGTCCGCAGGAGACCCAATTGTTGCACTGGCACTCCTGCCAGAACAGGCTCACTCTTGCCGAAGCAAGCAATAGGCTTTAGATCTGAGATCTGGTAGCGCCTGCCCGGAATTCAAGGGATCTCTCCCTATAAGAATGGTACAAGCTGCATAGGCTAATGAAGACAAACTACGAGCTAAGCCCCAGCACCTGGGGTAATGTGGTTGCACTGATAAAAAATGTTCTGGTAAAACATCCTGCTTGGAACGATGCCGGTTCCCAAGGGTTTTACAAAACAGTTTTAAATATTTGTAGTAGGGTAGAACCCAAAACAGTTCATTTTCTCAAAATCGGGGGTTCTCCAACGAGGTAGGGTGCTATCCATCATACTCTCGGTCTAAAGGGATAAAATGGTAGGTACAACAAGGTGGTGCCACGAGGGGCACAACGTCATAACTTGGAGGAGCCAATTATAAGCGCAGTATTTGCAAAACAAGACATGTAGGTAGATAATGCAATTTATAAAGAGGATACAAAACAGGTAAAAGAGAGTACGAAAAATATCAGAGTTCATGAATGGTGGATTTCCTGTGATCAGCAATAAGTCCGTGGACTTCTTTAGATAACCAAGAATACCCAATAAATAATAATAAGAAGTCCCTTCCTTCTTGTCGTCAAACACTCACACCATCGCCGTCATCGGGTACACATGCAAGCAGACAATACCACAATCAATACAAGGCATACATGCATCAAACCAAACAGCAAACAAACATAAGGAATACTACTTAACTTAGCAGGTTTTGGAGGAGTGGGATACTAGGAGTGGGAATTACTAGATTGCCATTGTAGTGTTTTTCTCTTGGAAGATGGATGTCTAGGATAAATACCATGAACTTGGAGTGGGGTTCTGGGGTCTGTAGGATACCAATGAGCAATAGTGATGTCCTCAGATAGGTCTTGACAAAACAAAACCAACACAAGTGGTTTCACTTGATTATCAAATACCTAGATTTAAATATGCTTTTTATAGTGGAATAAACTCTAGTTTGAGGAAATAATTCACCAGAATTTATCTAGAGCTCCAAAAATTATTTACTTGGGTGGTTAGGTGGTGTTTGATGTACTAAACCACCTAGAGTTGGAATCTTGTCAAGAGAATTACCAGAATTCCCTCAGGAAATTCCCAAAGGTAGTTCTGTATGGTTTTTATCTTTTTCACCAGATTAAATCTACAGAAGCTCTTGAGTTAATTCCAAGGGCAGGTGCTACGAATTTAAAATACCTTTTTGTAGAAGTTGTATTCACTCTTTTTGGAGTTTCCAAACTCCTAGAGTGATTTATTTAGTGATAAAACCACTTACAAAAGTAATTAAATCACTAGAATCCAACCAGAGCTCAATAAAACCTGAGCTGCTGGGGTTTGATAGATGTTGATATTATGGTGTACTGGGAGGTGGAATCAGGTCAATACTACATTTGGTTTGACCTGGAGAAATTTCCTAAGACAGATAAAGGCTGTTTTTGCTATTTTTGTTAAAGACACATTTCTGTTCACCTTAGCATAGGACCTATGCTAGATGATAGGTATTTCAAATATCTTCCAATAGAGGCTTGGTTCTACCCAAATGGAGATATGAAACTCTCAGAGGAATTTGTTTTGTGCTTAGGACAATCTTTAGTGGATTAATTTCCCATAAATAATAAAAAATATTCTAGGCATAAGACCAGTTCTGCATGTTGCACAAAACGTGAAGAAACCCTTAGGAATTTGGATTTGGACGAAATATTGTGATTTCCATTTTTATTTGGATTTAATCCTAACAGGAAGTTTTTTGGAATTAATAGATCAGCTAAAAGGGAAAAAGAAAAAGGGGTGCAGTGGGCCGGATCTAGAGGGAGGGTGGGCCGCAGAGGGGAAATCGGCCCAGCGGTGAGCGGCACGGCACGCAGGAGCCACGGCTTAAACCTGCCAGGCGGGGCCCGGCGGTCCGTGGGAGCGGGAGGTCCAGGGGGTATCGGCAAGATCTGGCCGTCGGTTTAAGTTGCGATGGACGGTCTGCGTTCGTCGTCATCCTCATGACGATGCCGGCAAGCAGAAAACCTAGCTGGCTCGGGTGGCGGCGGGGGAGCTTACCAGAGGGCTCGAGTAGGTGCCGTGGAGGGTGCTGGGTGACGTGGTCGACAACGGCGAGGAGATCGAGGGGCGGGAAGGCGGGGTTGGCCTCCAGGATGAAGCTCGTGTGATGGAGACCGAGGGGTACCCCGCAAGAGCTCAACGCCGATGATGGAGGAGACGACCCTGGGTACAAACAAGCATAGGGTTAGGTAGAGGAGGTAGAGAGGAGCTCGAGGGCCAACATGCAGAGGAAGGGGAGCAGGGGAGAAAGAGCCTTGCTCGATTTTGAAAAAGGCCCGAGGCTCCTTCTTCTTCTTCCTGCGGATAACACAGAGCAGGGGAGAGGGAGTGGAGCTAGGGGAGGTGAGTGGAGGAGGACAGAGAGCAAATGCGGGGCAAGGAAGTGCTGGGGTGGCCTGTTGGCCTTTATACCAAGGAGGGGAGCTAGACTGAGTAAATGTCCCATTTGGACATGGGTGATGGGGAATGCTGGCCAGGTATTGGTCCAAGGGACGGTGGGGAGGGGTAAGAATGGTATTGGTTCGGACAGAGATGGATAGGGCAACTATGTTGATTAATTGTGACAAATTTTGTAAGATTGGGGTTATCTCTCTCTCTCTCTCTACTAGTACAAGGGTAAAATGGGGAAGGATGAGGTGGAGCTATAGTGGTGTCGACCTGGGGGTGTCCTGGTGCTGAGGAGATGCACTGAACAAGTTTTGATGAGATTTGGAAATGGTTTGAATAGTGGTTTTGTTTACTTGGCAAATTTGATCAACTTGGTGGTTATGAAGAAAGTCCAAAAACTTGCATTGGACCATAGGAGGAAATGGTACTGACAGATAGATGAGGTCTAGGTAGACTCCTAGGATTTATTTGGGATTTTTATAAGGGGTTTTAGTCCTCATAAATCCATTTATCCAAAAAGGGCAGAAGTAGTTTGTAGGGGATTTTTTGATAAAATTACATTGGAAAAGGATAGTTTTTTATTTGAGGGGGTCCCAATTGTGAATACACACTTAAGGGAATTTTCCCAAGATTTATTGAGGCCTAGAAATATTTAAAACAATTATTATTCCAATTCAGCCATTTAAGAAAATGGGCAAAAATAAATAATAAAGCTTCTCAAAAATATTTATTTTTGAGTTGGGAGGGTAGAGGATGATAGATGGATCTCAAAGGAGTCAAAAGTTGGAGAAGTGTTTTGACAAAAACCAAAACTTTCCCTAGGGAAAGGGGTTTTGAGATTTTGCCTATTAAAGGATTTAAATAGAGTTGGGGCCATAATAATTATGGATAATTATTGATAAATCTTGATGATCAAGGTATATTATGTAGACAACGTGTATCAAGAATTTGCAACCTTGGGAAATGGAAATCCAACTTGAATAAGATGGAAAGCAAGGAGTTGATGATCTAGGGTGGTGTTATTTTTATACCACCTAATCCTTGTTGGATCTTGGAGCTCAGAGCTCACCTTGATGCAAGGGATAGATGGATAGGAATACCAAGTCATATAGATGATCATGGCAGAAGGAGCTTGAATTACTTGCATTTTAGGTGATCTAGAAATGGTGGCAAACTTTGTTGAAAATAAGGCTGCCATACGAGAAGAGTCATGATGCCTTGTAAACCATGTGGGTTTCAGCAGCACAAGGATTCACTTGGAACAAGTGAAGCATATGTTGATATACCTATATGAGTAGGTCACAACCATGCAAAGAGTTGGTCCATATATGGTTTGATGAGGGTGTGAGCCTTTGTCAAAGTAGGCATGATGACTAGATTTGCAGGAAAAGTTATTTTCTTGCCTGGAAAACCTTCAAGAACAAGTGGGTTGGAGGATGATATAACCAATGGCAGAAGTGGGACTTGGTAGTCCTTAGGATGGTTAACAATATGGTTCAGGTGAATTTCCAAAAATGCACACGGTTTGAGAAAGGGAGGCATTCAAAAAGGTGATGTTGAAACTGTTTCCAGACTTGGTCAAATTTGGCAGTTTTGAGGATTTTGACTAGAGTATGAGAGGGAATGTGTTTGGAGGAGTTGCAAGGTATCAGAGTATCAACAAGTGAATGATATTGAAGATTAGATTGAGTGGAAGGGATCCATGCTTGACATTCGTCTTCATGGACTTGGAAGCTTCTAGAATGGATCACTGGAGAATTGATCTGGCTAAGGGTTTTGGATGATCACCTGGTATCTAGTGATTTGATCCTGCTTTGTTATCATGGTTAGAATGTGGGGATTTGGAAAACTCTTGATCCTAGTGATGAGCTCCTAGAGTGCCCCCTACTACTTCCCAAGCAAACAAGTCAAACAACAGAACAAGGCAACTCATCTTACAAACTTAGAAACTCCACTACTAGGGTTACCATCAAGCCTAGCTTGAGGTAAGGTTGGGGCATTTTGAAGAGGTTGTATTTGAATAAGATGAGAGTCCTTGGTATCTCTACCAAGAGTAGAATTTCAAAAGCTTACAAAAAGGTTTTGGAGATCCTAGGGGTAAGGGTAGTTTGAAGGTTCTGTCTTGAAAACATAAGGAGGTTTTATTATATATTTCTCAGTTTTGTCAATAGAAACTACTAAAATAGTTTTGGTTGCATAAGCATCTTGGCTCATGTTTTAAATTACCAGAACATTTGAGAATATGTAAATTGAGCCAGGATAGTTTTGGTAAGTAGCTTTTGTCAACTGATGGTGAGGTAAGGAGTAGCATATGGCATACACTCATATGCACATGTACAGACAAACAACAAGCAAACACTACACCAATGAACAAGAAAAAGTTTTTGTTCCCCCTGATTTTTGCATTTTGGATAACTAATCAGGGTTGCTGAAATTGGGATGTTACCTGGTTGTTGTTAGTAAAAAGAACACACATGCAATGACACTAGTGGATCCATGTGTGGTCTCTGACGAGAACACACATGCAATGACTCTGGTTGTTGTTAGTAAAAAGAACACACATGCAATGACACTGGTGGATCCATATGTGGTATGTGAAAAGAACACACATGCAATGACTTTAGTTGTTGTTAGTAAAAATATCACACATGCAATGACACTGGTGTATCCATAGGTGGATTGTGAAAAGAGCACATATGCAATAACTTGAAGGAAATATGCCCTGAGAGGCAATAATAAAGTTGTTATTATGTATTCCTTGTATATGATAGATGTTTATTTTGCATGCTATAATTGTATTGATAGGAAACATCAATACATGTGTGTTTAATAAACAAAAAGGGTTCCTAGTTATGCCTCTCTTATAGACTAGCTTGTTGATTAACAAGATGATCAAGGTTTCCTGATCATGGACATTGGATGTTGTTAATAACAAGGTCACATCATTTGTGAAATGATGTGATGAACATTCATCCAAAGTATAGAATTACGATCAAGTCATTATGTTTATATTGCTATAACATCATACAAAGTAGTCTTAGTCCTTAGACCATGAGATCATGTTAATTGCTAACACCGGAAGAGTATCTTGATAACATCAAACGTTACACCGTAACAGGGTGACCATAAAGGTGGGTTCAGTGCTATGAAGGTGTTATGTTGAGGCTCATGGATCAAGAGTGGAATTTGTCAATCCCGATGACGGATAGATATACTCTGGGCCCTCTCGGTGATATCACATTAAGATAGCTTGCAAGCAAGTGATGTGATCACTAGAATGTTATATCACGGGAACGAGAAAAGAGTGCATATCGGTAATGAGATCAAACTAGGTATTTGGATACCGATGATCGAATCTCGGACATGTATTATATCATGAGACAAAGGGATTAAATTGCTGACGTTAAAGGTTCTCACGATCACAGAAGTCATCGTTGAATATGCAGGAGTCAGTATGGATCTCCAGGTCCCGCTTCTGATTATTGATCTGAGAGGAGTCTTAATCATGTTTGCATTATTCGTGAACCGTCGGGTGACACACTTAAGGGTTTCCGGACACCATTTAGGAGCACATATGTTCCAGACAAAAGGTTTGCAAAGCACAGGAAATGTTTCGATAGAAACAGGAATTGTTTCGATAGAAACCAGAATTGTTTCGGGTGAAATTGCAGAAAGTGGTTCTGCATGTGATATTGAAATGTTGCAAGGGGTTTTATGTGAATGTTTGTTAATTAAAGTAATTAACAAAATTCTGAATAAAATAAATAAAAGAGTTTTATTAATTGAGAGTTGCATTTAATTTGGTGGAAATTAAATACATGTGAGTGGGATTTTGGGTGGAGGCCATGTTTATGTGAGTGGAGGTTCACCACATGAATGAAGGGAGGAGTCCCCCCCTCATGCGCCGGCTATGGAAGGGGAGGGGTCTCCCTCCCTCCTATATAAAGCCCCCCTCTCCCCTCTCACAAAACACACCTCCTCGTGAAGGATCTCTCTCCCCTCTATATATTCCCCCATGGTCTCGGATTAGCGAGATACATGTTCCCGGTGGCCTTGCGTCTGGAAGGAGTTGCTGCTTCCGCTGATTCGCTGGAGCGAGGAGGTGGAGGTTGTCTGGTGGCTTGAACATGTGTGCGGGGACGGATGCGCTGCTGATTTGCGGCGCTCGGACTTCCACACGATCTTGAGATCGGCAAGCGTACGACTACATCAACCACGAGTTCCTACTCGTTAACAAAACTCGTTGTCTTCGAGGGTAAGTTCTCCATGGATGTATGTCCACCCGTTGCTCTGTATCTAGTAGATAGATCTTGGCGTATAGTTCTGATCATAGGAAATTTTTTGTTTTCTATGCTGCGGACCCAACAGTGGTATCACAGCCTGATCTATGCGTAGGTGCTTTGCACGGGTAGTACACATATGTTTATATGTGGGCGATGATGATCATGTTATTGCATCTTCTATGTACTTTGGATATTGGTGGCATAGTGGGATGAAGTGGCCCGGACCAACCTTACATGTCATCGTACATGAGACCGGTTCCACGACTGACATGCAATTAGTTTTGCATAAGTGGCTAGCGGGTGTCTGTCTCTCCTACTATAGTCAATATCTGATTTAGAACGAGTTGCTAATAACTTGGTTATCCTCGTTGTGGTTCATGTTCATAGGTAAGACCGGTTCTATCTCTGAAAGCCCTAAGCCACGTAAAACTTGCAATGGATAAATTAGAGGCGTCTAGTTTAGATCGTTGCTGGGCTAGTGTCTTGATATGGTATTGTTGTAAGTAGATGTATGATAGATACTCTTACAACTCACTTATCGTGTAAGTTCCATAGACCTTGGCCTTACACACAAAGGAATGATAGATATCATACCACGATGCAAATGATAGAGATCAAATGCATGGACCATATCATCTCACTTCACACATTAGATGTTAGCATCTTATATTGCTAGTTTGGCACTTCTAGTAGCATTATAAGATGATCCCTCATTTAGATATCAAGATAAAATGTGTTCTTCCTTAAGTATGCATTGTTTTGTGGATCGTGTTTTGAGGCATCACGTGATGATCGGGTGTTCTCGACTCTACGCTTTCATACAACGGGTGTAAGACAGTTTTACACACACGAATACTAAGGTTCTTACTTGGCGAGCCTAGCATGTACAAACATGGCCTCGGAACACGGACCAAAAGGTTAAGCATGAGTCATATAGTTGATATGATGCCCATATAGATGCTCGCCTTTGAAGCTACATCGACTCACGTGATGATCGGACTTGGTGTAGTGGATTTGGTTCATGTAATCACCAAAAGGACACGAGGGATGTCGTTTTTGAGTGGGAGTTCATTAGTAATTTGGATTAGTTGAATTCAATCTATCATAAACTTAGTCTAAATATATTTTACAAATTCCGTTTTAGATAGCACCACCTGCTTTTAATTTCAATGTGTTCATGGAGAAAGAGAAGCTTGCTATGAATTTGAGGATTCTCCTCACTGCTACACAAAAGCAATATGTGCTAGAGGCGCCGCTAGGCCCCCCACCAGCTGCTGATGCCCCTGACAAGGAAAAGAACGTCTATATAACTCGTCAGGAGGACCACAACTTAGTTCATTGCGGCATACTGTATGGGCTAGATACAGAACTTCGAAAACGTTTCGAAAATGGCAATGCCTTTGATACCATGGGAGAATTGAAAATAATTTTCGATACCCATGCTGTCGTAGAGAGTTATAATGCTTCTGAAAAGTTCTTTAGCTGCATGATGGAAGAGAACAGCTCCGTTAATGAGCACGTACTCAAAATGTCTGGGTACGCCGATAAGCTTGTGTCCTTGGGAATAATGATTCCCATTGACTTGGGCATACATCGTGTTCTCCAATCTCTGCCACCTAGCTAGCTACAAGAGCTTCGTGATGAACTATAATATGCAGGGCATGAAGAAGTCTCTTCCCGAGCTTCTGTCAATGCTTAAGACTGCAGAAGTCGAGATTAGGAAAGAACATCAAGTGTTGATGATCAATAATACCACCGGTTTCAAGAAGGACAAGAAAGGCAAGCACAAGGGAAAGAAGGGTGGCAAATCTATTGCCGCGCCTGAAAAGAAACCCCGAGCTGGCCCTAAGTCTGACACCGAGTGCTACTATTGCAAGGGGACTGGCCATTGGAAGCACAACTGCCCCAAGTATTTGGCGGACAAGAAGGCCGGCAAGGCAAACAAAGGTATATGTGATATACATGTTATTGATGTGTACTTGACTAGTACTCGCAGTAGCACCTAGGTATTTGATACGGGATCGGTTGCTAATATATGCAACTCGGTTCAGGGGCTGCGAAACAAGCGACAACTAGCAAGGGATGAGGTCACGATGCGGGTCGGCAATGGATCAAGAGTTGATGTGATCGCCGTCGGAACGCTGCCTCTCCATATGCCGTCGGGATTAGTTATAAACCTGAATAATTGTTATTTGGTGCCTACACTGAGCATGAACATTGTATCCGGATCGTGTTTGATGCAAAGTGGTTATTCGTTTAAGTCTGAAAACAATGGTTGTTCGATTTATATGAATAATATCTTTTATGGTCATGCACCTGTGTTGAATGGTTTATTTATGTTGGATCTCGATAGTAGTATTACGCATATTCATAATGTTGATGCTAAAAGAATTAAACTTGATAATGATATATCTGCATATATGTGGCACTATCGTCTAGGTCATATTGGCGTTAAACGCATGAAGAAACTCCATTCTGATGGACTTTTGGAATCACTTGATTTTGAATCATTTGATACATGTGAGCCATGCCTTATGGGAAAGATGACTAGAACGCCGTTTTCCGGTTCAATGGAACGGGCAACAGATTTATTGGAAATCATACATACTGATGTGTGTGGACCAATGAGTGTGTCGGCGCGAGGTGGATATCATTATTTTGTTACTTTCACGGATGATTTGAGTAGATACGGGTATATCTATTTGATGAAACATAAGTCTGAAACCTTTGAAAAGTTCAAAGAATTTCAGAATGAAGTGGAAAATCATCATAACAGAAAGATCAAATTTCTGCGGTCTGACCGTGGAGGAGAGTATCTTAGTTACGAGTTTAGCACACATATGAAAGACTGTGGAATAGTTTCACAACTCACGCCTGCCGGAACACCACAACGTAATGGTGTATCAGAACGTTGTAATCGTACTTTATTAGATATGGTTCGATCTATGATGTCTCTGACTGACTTGCCACTGTCATTTTGGGGTTATGCACTGGAAACTGCTGCATTCACTTTAAATAGGGCACCATCTAAATCCGTTGAAAAGACACCGTATGAATTATGGTTTGGAAACAAACCTAAGCTGTCATTTCGTAAAGTTTGGGGATGCGATGTTTATGTGAAGAAACTTCAACCGGATAAACTCGAACCCAAAGTAGAAAAATGCGTCTTCATAGGACACCCTAAGGAAACGATTGGGTATACCTTCTATCACATATCCGAGGGCAAGGTCTTTGTTTCCAAGAATGGATCCTTTCTTGAGAAGGAGTTTCTCGCGAAAGGTGTGAGTAGTCGGAAGGTAGAACTCGAAGAGGTTATTGAACCTTCTCTTCATGAAATGGCGAGTAGCGCAGCACCGAAAGTTGTTTCGGGGTTGACTTCACCTAATGAAGAGAGAGCTAATGATATTGATCATGAAAATCCGAAAGAGGACACTACCGAACCTCGCAGGTCAAGCAGGACACATGCAGCTCCTGAACTATACGGCAATCCTGTTATGAATTTCATGATTGATGAAATAGATGACCCTGCGACATATGAAGAAGCGATGATGAGCCCTGATTCCAACAAATGGCTAGAAGCCATGAAATCCGAGATGGAATCCATGTACGAAAACCAGGTTTGGACCTTGGTGGACTTACCTCACGATCGAAAGTCCATTGAGAATAAATGGATTTTCAAAAGAAAAATTGATGCTGATGGTAATGTAACCATCTATAAGGCTCGACTTGTCGCAAAGGGGTTTCGACAAATTCAAGGAGTTGACTACGATGAGACATTCCCTCCCATAGCGATGCTTAAGTCAGTTAGGATTATGTTAGCAATTGCTGCATATTTCAATTATGAAATATGGAAGATGGATGTCAAAACTGCGTTCCTCAATGGTAATATTGAAGAAGAGTTGTATATGATACAACCTAAGGGTTTTGTCGATCCTAAGGATGCTGATAAGGTGTGCAAACTTCAGCGATCCATCTATGTACTGAAGCAAGCATCCCGGAGTTGGAATCTCCGCTTTGATGAGGTGATCAAAGAGTTTGGATTTGTCCAAACTTATGCAGAGCCTTGTATTTACAAGAAAGTGAGTGGGAGCAATGTGGCATTTCTGATATTATATGTGGATGACATATTATTGATTGGAAATGATTTAGATCTTTTAAACAGTTGTTGGGGGGATAACCCCGGGTAGGGTCACTCTGGGGTATAAGGGCCGAGTCAGTCGAGGGTCGGCAAGGTCAAAGCGGATGCTGGCCGAGTCACCTCAAGGCAGGCCGGATCACGGAGTAGCCCGGACCAGGGGGTCGCCTAACAATGTCTCGTCCGACTTAAGGAGTAAGTCGGAAATGTTTGTCTAGCTTGTATGCAGGAACAGGTATGGCCGGATCAACTGTGATCCGGATCCTCGCTTGGCTTCTAGGAGAAGGAAGGAATCTCTCTGGTCAAAAAAGAAGGTCCGGTGCGTACTGTATGAGCGAATAAAGCAAGGGCAGGACCACCGGATCATGGCCGACAAGGGTGACGACGCTCACGTCGGCTGACGCGGGCGCCACAGAGGCTACGTCACTAAAGCAAGTGTGACGCGGGGGAAAAGCACCCCTGTCGGGTTGGTACTTTGGGAGGGGGCATATTCTTAGGAATATGCCTCCACGTATGCCCTAGGCCAGGACCGAACCACCTCTATATAAGGGGGGGTTAGGGTTCTGGTAAGGAGGTTGGGTTTTTTCGGATATAGAGCAAGGAGAATTCTAGTAGGTTGAGCACTAGAGGATCTAGGGTTCTTGGGCTAGTTGGTAGGAAAGAGTAAGAGAGTTTCTTATTCCTCCTCTTGTCAATACAGCTCGAGGAGCACTTGTATTCTTGGATATTGAACATCAATACAAAGCTTTTGTGTAGAGATTCACTCTACTATCCCTCCCTGGATTCCCCTAGCGCATATTAGTCCCCACCTTTAGCCTATCCATGGCATCTGCCGTGACACCACCACGAGAGTTGGCGCCCACCGTGGGGCTAGCGGCGCTAGCAGGGGTGAAGATCCGGACGGGAAACTTCATCGGCACCGGTGAACGCATCGTCTCCGGGCTCGTTCAGCGCTTTGGAGCGCTGGACTACGTCAGCGACAACGCTGGCTGCTTCGGCACGCGCCCCCTTCCGTGCAACGGCATCTTCGTCAAGCTCGGTGTGCACAATGTCTACGTTGCTGTGGACGTGTCTTGCGTTCATCCGCATCGCGTCATCGATGCAGGAGAACCACCCCTCACTGTGGCTTGCGGGGCGCGTATCGCTCGCTCCCCGGACCATACAGAGGTGATGATGACTGCGCTAGGCGCGAGCATGAGCAAGGATCTAGCGCCAGACCCGGAGGTAACGCCTAAGGCACCGAGGAAAGCTAGGGGTCCTCCGCTAGAGAGGCCTGAGAACATGCTGAGGGAAGCTATGGATAGCTTGGCAAACCCGGTGGCAGCAGTGGTAGATCCGGCTCAGGCACAGGCCGAGCTAGAGGAGACCCGGCAAAAGATACTGGAGGGCGCAAAGAAAATAGCAGCGGCTCAACAGTCGTTGAACATGACGCTGCGTGAGTACGCGAAGGCAAACAAGGTTGATGCAGTAAGGGTAAAAGGGAAAAATCTCATAAGTGAGATGAACAGAGAAGGTGATGATGGATTAGAAGGGTCGGAAAACTATCTGTCCGTGGGGTTGCCGAGGTATATTACCCGGCGAATAACCTCAGAGCAGCAGATGCGGCTGCGTCCGAGTTAGAGGGTCTGACGGGTGAGGCCCGTCAAAGACAGCAAGATAGGGTTAACGAGCTGGTTCGGATCGCGAACAGACAGAACGAAGAGCTGCTGAGAGCTAACCCGGAGAGAGTTGGAGCTTCTAAGATCGTCCATTCGGCGATGGGTAACCCGGAGAAATCCGCTGGAGCCGCATCGTCGCCTCATGGTGTCCCAAGGAGAGAAGAGGTAGTAACCTCGGCCCGACGGAACAAGCAGATCGTTCCGTACGACCCAACGCGTGCGGGAAAAGAAAAAGAGATGCGGAAAAACGACGATCGACGAAGTGTGAGCCGAGGTGAAGCTGGCCGAGGTAACCACGACCAAGGCAAAACAACAATCCTTTGTTCATAGAACAATTGTATTGTTTACTTTACACGCAATTCGTAATGCAATTATCCGTTGCTTGTGACTTAATACTGGAGGGGGTTCGGATGATAACCTGAATGTGGATTATTAGTCATAGATGCAGTTGGATGGCGATCTATGTATAATGTTGTAATGCCCAATCGAATCTCAAAGGAGTCAAGATGAGTAGTATATGCTTGTATGATTTCTCGATGTTTGTCAATTGCCCCGCCAAAATTTGTTCACCCAACATGTCATCTATCTTAAGGAGAGCCACCACTAGTGAACTATGGACCCCGGTCCTTTCTTTTACTTTCAATCTACAATCAACTGTTTACGGCTTTGTGTTTAATTTCTGCAAACTATTACTTTCTTCCACTCGATACGTTTAATCTTTTGTTTTCAGCAAAACCGGTGAGATTGACAACCTCATCGCAAGTTGGGGAGAGAGTTCTGTGGTTGTGTTGTGCATGTCTCCACGTTGCTGCTGGCACTGGTAGTGCGCCCTGCCAAAGTTCAGCTAGCTACATCTTTGGGGTGTTTCCTTGCTCCTACTGGATTGATAACCTTGGTTTCATAACTGAGGGAAAACTTACTGCTGTGCTCATCATACCTTCTTCTTGGGGTTCCCCAACGAGCTCGTTAATACACCAGTCAGCACCACTCAAACCCAAGTCCGTGCATTTCTCGGATTAGCGAGATATTACCGCAAGTTTGTAGAAGGATTTTCGAGCATCACAAGACCCATGACCCAGTTGTTGAAGAAAGACAAGAAATTTGAATATACCGACAAATGCGAAGCAAGTTTCCAAGAGCTCAAGGAGAGATTGATTTCAGCCCCAATATTGATTATGCTAGATCTCAAGAAGCCGTTTTATGTGTATTGTGATGCATCCAAGACTGGTCTCGGATGTGTGTTGATGCAAGAAGGAAAAGTCATCGCATATCTGTCTAGACAACTAAAGCATCATGAGAAGAACTATCCTACCCATGATCTTGAGTTAGCAGATGTCGTTTTAGCCTTGAAGACATGGTGTCATTATCTTATGGGTAATCGCTATGAGATTTACTCAGATCACAAGAGCTTGAAGTATATTTTCACTCAGAAGGAGCTGAATATGAGGCAAAGGAGATGGATAGAGTTAATCAAGTATTATGACCTTGACATTCACTATCACCCTGACAAAGCCAATGTGGTAGCGGATGCTCTTAGCAGATTGCCATGTAGATTAAACACCATGATCAAGGAGAAGCAACCAAGTTTGCATGAGGAGTTGGAGTAGTTCAGAACTGAGCTAGTTAGCAAAGGATTTTTAACTAGCATTGAACTTCAACCCACTTTGATTAGCCAAATCAAGGAACCCCAGAAGGGAAATGCAAGTATCGACAAAATCAAGCATCGTATTGGTACAGGAAAGGTACCTGGTTTACCGAAGACGAAGAAGGAGTTCTGTGGTACAAAGGATGTATCTATGTGCCAGCAGATTCGGAGCTGAAGCAAGTGATCATGCAAGAAGCTCATGATACTCTTTATTCTATCCACCCCGGAGGAAGGAAGATGTATCAGGATTTGAAGGAGCAATTTTGGTGGCACAAGATGAAGAGAGAAATCGGAAGCTACATCGCCAAGTGTGATATCTATCAGAGAGTCAAAGCGGAACATCAGAGACCCGAAGGACTATTGCAACCATTGCAGATTCTAGAATGGAAATGGGATTCTGTCGGAATGGACTTTATCACCGGTTTGCCTACTTCTAGTTGGGGAAATGACTCTATCTGGGTCATCGTTGATAGACTATCCAAGGTATCCCATTTTATACCTGTCAAGGCAACCTACCAGAGTTCGAAGCTAGCAGAGTTGTACATTGCTAGAATTGTTAGTCTGCATGGAGCCCCCAAGACCATAGTATCGGATTGACGAACCCAATTTACCTCAAGATTTTGGTAGAAAGTTCAAGAAGGATTAGGAACCAAGTTGAATTTCAACACAACTTATCACCCGCAAACCGATGGACAGACTAAAAGAGTCAACCAAATCTTAGAAGATATGTTGAGAGCTCGTGTGCTCGAGTATGGATCAAAATGGGAAGATTGTCTGCCTTTCGCAGAATTCTCATACAACAACAGTTACCAAGCCAGTTTGCACATGGCCCCATTTGAGTTCCTATATGGAAGGAAGTTTCGTACCCCTTTGAATTGGTCGCAAGTAGGAGAGAGTCAGATTTTCGGACCCGACATCCTACGAGAAGCCGAAGAGAAGGTTCACAAAGTCCGTGAGCACCTCAAGACCGCCCAATCTAGACAGAAGAGTTATGCTAACAAGAGACGTAGAGACCCGACTTTCAATGTTGGAGATTTTGTGTATCTCAAAGTTTTGCCATTGAAGGGAACACAACGTTTTAGTCTGAAAGGAAAGCTAGCCCCCAGATATATCAGACCATTCAAGATTCTGAATCATCGAGGAGAAGTATCGTATCAACTGGAACTGCCAGAGAAGATGTCTGCTATCCATAATGTGTTCCATATCTCGTTACTTCGGAAATGCCTAGAGGTGCCAGAGAAGACCAAAGATTTCAAGAACATCGATCACCGAGCCGTTGATATCAACAAGGATTTTGATGTATCATGAAGTGCCCATACGTATCTTGGAGGAAGCTTACAGAACCACCAGGACCCGGAGTATCAAATTTCTCAAGATCCAATGGAGCAACCATACCGAAGAAGAAGCCACTTGGGAGCGAGAAGATTACATTAGGACTGAGTTCCCAGATCTCTTTAGTTCCTAGTTTTCTTTCTTAAATCTCGGGACGAGATTTTGTTTAAGGGGGGAAGGTTTGTAACATCCCAAAACTTTGATCAAGGTTAATCAAGATTCAAATCACCCAACTTTTTATTATTAAAACAATTAAGCATGCATATGTGTGTTGCATTAATAAGGAATTGTTTTGCATTGCCATGTTTGTTTGTTCTAATGGTTGTAAAATGATTCTAAGGTGAATACCACATCATCTAGATCATTCCCAAGCAAAATCCAAAGAAAAAGAAATCAATTAGAATTAATAAAGGAAAATGGTCATTTTTGCCATTTTAATCCAACAAGCATAGAATCTCAAGCTTAAGTGGAGAACACTCAAAAATTTTGAATCCAAAATTCAAAACTTTTCTTCTTGCAGCCATTCTGTCGAGCACGTGGCAGGCACTGAACCAAAACGAGATTAGCTTCATTGTTTCCACAGTGATCATCGACCAATTTGGTCTCCCACTTAATCCCCTGTCCCCCTAGCATCTACCCCAGCCCAGACCAGCTCCCCCTTCACCGCTAGCAACAGTGGGGCGCCGCCCAAATATGGTCGTTGCCGGCCAAACGCGGGCAACGCACCAACGACCGCGCAGCGCCAATCCAGCATGCCCCTAGCTCCGCCAAACCCTACCGCCGCCTACGGTCCCTTCCCCGAGCGTTGCCATCCCCTGGACCACCGAGGATAGCTCGCGCCCACCGCCTCTGCGCCGTGCCCAACTCATGCCATAGCGCCGTCCCCGACAAGCCCGCACGAGCGGCGCCTCGACCTCAGCCCATGTGCGCCGCTCCGCCATAACCCCAACACGTCCCCAGACATGCCCTCTTCTCGCTGCGAGACCAGCAGCCGCCGTGAAACGCGTTGAGCACCGCCTCTGCCGTGAAGCGCTAACCTTTCCTGACTGCATGCCACCGCCCCTAGCATCGCCATCACACCGTAGCTGACCGCCACCGTCCGCCTACCCTGCCCATGCCTCTAGCACCCTGTATCGTCGTCACCGACGAGCTCCCTGTCGCCCTCACGGTCCCCTCGTCGAGCCTATATAAGAAGCCTGCCCCAGCACCAATTCCTCACACCACTCAACTCCCCTCTCACCACTGATCCTTCCCCACCCTTAGCCAGAGCCGCTCGAGCAGCTATTCACCGGAATTGTGCCAGAGTTCACCGCAGCAGAGGAGGAAGAGCCCCGTCGATTCGTCCACCCCAGGAGGCATCGTGACCTTGCCTGAGTCCGCCGTTGTATCCTCGTTCGATCGCCCCCATCGCTACACTAGCAGGAGCCCTGGTATGCCCCCACTGCACCCCCACCGAGCCGCTAGAGTTCTGTCTCGCCGGCAACCAGTCCGTTGTCGATGACGAGACATAGCCGTCGATTCTAGTTCTAATCGTGCGATCCACATCGCCCCGTACCGCTTCGCGTTTTAAGAGCTGCTGACATGCGGGACCCCCTGTCAGCTGTTCTCTGTGCCACGGAGTGAAACTGGGCCGGCCCATTAGTGTTCCCGCGTTGGCCCTAGAATTCAAATTTAGAATTTTCAATTTAGACTTAATCTAGTTTCTATCCACTAGTTTGAAAATCATTTCAGAAAGATTTACTTAACCAAACTGAATGATTCCAATTTTGTTGGAAATATAATTTAAATCTCTATCCAAGCCCGTTGGATTTAAATCAATTAGAGTTATAGATCACATATATCAAAAATAACAAGACAGAGACTTTTCCACATTCGAACATTTTTCAAAAATCAACCATAATAGCTTTTCAGTTGATTCCAACTCTCAAAAATCACATTTGAATATACGTATCTGAATATGTAATAATATTTAGGTTTGCATGCAGTTACATTGGACTAGTACCAAAATAAGGCTATATAGGCATTTCTAGTCACTTTAAATCATTAAATATTAATCTTAAACTTTATAAAATGTGATCCAACTTTTAAATCACATTTCCATGTATTAGAATATGTGGTGTTGACATGTGTTAGCATGATCCCATATTTTAAATGGAGAATATTAAATCTTAATTAATTTCAATGAGTAGAAATTACTTTTCTTAAATAAAATAAATGAAACTAGTTCATTAAAATATTGTGATGAATGTGATGATACTAGATCATCAAGTGTGTGCCCCAGTGTGCTAAATAGACTAGTTAAGTATTGTTTGGTGATTGTGTATTCCGTATGTATTTATAGACGATAGTACCGACCAAGTCTACGAGGAGGAGGAGTTCTACCCCGAAGAAGACGAGGAGAATTTCAACCACTGCACCAATCAAGGCAAGATATTATTGGCAAGTTAAAACTTGCAACCCATAACTAGATGCAATATAACCCAAGCAAGATGCATTAGGCATGCTTTGGTTATACCTTTTGACTTATACCTACCCCAAGTTTTACTTACAAGCTTTACTTTCTTTTACTTTATCAAAGTCCTTTACTTTGTTTATAGATAGCATAAAGAGTATAAAACTTGGCCTACCTAGTTAGAATTAGATGGCATTCTATGGCATGAGAATGAGATTAGCATCCCACCTTAGTGAACACTCTTAACTTAGTGATTAGATCTAAACCAAAAACTTGATCACTTTAGATGGGAATACTTGGTGAAAATGATTTGTGAAAACCTTGGAATCATGAGTCATTCTGTTGAGATGTTTTGGACATGTGTTGAGAAACATAAATGGTTTATGATGATGAAAATGTTGAGGCATGAGCCTTAGCCCCTTTATAAAAACTGATGGTTGGGTTCAGATGCGATACCATTCCAATTTTATCGTACAACCACAATACCTGAATTGGGTAAGGCTTAGCCAGAAGTTTATATGCATTAGTATGAGTTCCCTCGCAGGGGTTTCAGCTGACGATACCTCTCAATGTTGTCCACCTATGCAGTGCCCAGGATGGCAAATGGCCATGGCTAGGAGGCCAAGCTCATAGGAGAGGTGCTTATACTAGAGTGTGTAATGGAAAGGTTATGTTTGATTATTTCCATACTAAGTATGCAAATTCAAGGTTATCCCTGACAAATGTATCGAATTTTGTGGTGAAAGTGTACCACCTCTGCAGAGTGTCAAACTATTCGAATAGCCGCGTCCACGGTTATGGACAGTTGGAGTGGCCATACTGTTTCGTTGTCAGATGTTTTCAAAATGACTTATGAAATGAATGGTGACATGACTTGACCACAACATGGTTGTGACTATGACAACTAAGTTCCCACTTAGGTGATTCAAACCTTATTTTATCTTTCTTTGTTTCTGAACTCAATTTGGGTTTCAAACTTAACTTTACAAATAAACTTAGAACTTAGCATTCCTACTAGAACTACTTTACTTGTTAGTGATAGTTTGCGAGTACTTAAAGAGTACTCATGGCTTTGTCCCTGGCTATTCCCGTGGCCAAGCTATGAGGAGGACTACCCTGAAGGAGGACAGCAGGATGGCTATGACAACTAGGATCATCTCCCATCATCAGCATTGCCTGTGACACTGAAGATGGAGCCCACCGCTACGCTTATTATTCCGCTACTTGTTTGTACTAAGACTGGATCCTGAGATCCTTTATTTGTGTAATACCTTATTATGGTTTGTACTGGATGATGTACTGTGATATCAAATTTGTTATGTCTCGCAAAAATGGTAATCCTGGGATTGCGATGTATGGCATAACAGGCATCTGGGATTAAAAATCCGGGTGTTGACAAATAGTAACATGATCAAGTCACGAAGTTCATCGTTACAATGACTGTGAAACGTAGTAACCAATTCCTTAGACCATGAGACCATATTTAATCACTGTCACTTGAGACTGCATTGTTTTCATCAAACATCACTCGGTAAAACGGTGATCATAAAGGTGTCTTCAGTTATGTAGAGGGGCATCTAGAGGCATATGTGTCAATAGCGGGATTTTTTCTTCCACGTGATGGAGAGATACTCTAGGCCCACACAAAAACTTGACATCCATAAAGCTACAGCATGTGACTAGGTCACTGGGATGGCATAGATCAGAATGAGTAAAGTTGTATTTATCGATAACGAGATTGAACCTGACATGGCAATGTTGTTGATCAGGTCTTGGACAAGTAAAGTATCAAAGTAACAAAGGTAAAAGGACTCTATGTTTAATGGTTCAACGATAAAGATTCCCGTGGAATGCATAGGGGTCATTATGGGAATCTAGATCCCGCTGATGATCATTGGTCCGAGAGGGGTCTCGACCATGTTTGGAGTGTTCCCAAACCGTTAGGGTAACACACTTAAGGGTTTGACAATGCTCAAAGATTGTTTTGGATCATAGGAATCACCAAAGAAAAGAGAAGGGGAAACCGGAAGGGTTCCAGGAAAGTCCGACGGGTGTCTAGAGTTGTCAGGAAGGAGTTCCGATGCAATGGGAATTAAATAATATGTAAATATATTTTAATTATTAACTTATACATTTAGTTATATTTATTTAGTGATTTAAATATGATTTAATGGGCAACCCATGCCTAATGGGCACATTCCCTAAGGGGAAAAGGCCCAAGAGGGAGGCACCGAAAGGAGAGAGGGAAGGAGTGGCCCGTTGGTCCCCTTGGTGCCCACGTGGGGCCCAAGGTGGCCTCCCACATCCTCGTCTCCTTTAGTCCCATATTGCTTAGGCATTAGACTTGGGGGCTCCCCTCCCCCTATATAAAGGAAGGCATAGGGAGGGATTTAAATACACCAATTAATCCCAAGCTTTGAGGCTTCTCCCTCCAAGTGTCCTCCTCTCTCCCTCTCTCTCTTGTGACCGCAGCCCCGCTGTAAGGGATGTGCGAACTAGAGAGTTCTTCACTACAGAGTGCCGTCGCGCTACGGGGATTCCAAATCCAGGAGATCTACTTCCGCAACCTCTGCTGGATCAGAGTCTAGGAGTTGTCATCAAGCACCATATGTGTGTGACCCCCTACGAGGCACTGCACCTGTGGCGCTTGAGTCGTTCGATCCATCAGAGTCATTAGAGCTGGTGGAGCCATCCAAGTTCACAACAACCTTGAGGTCGGCGTCGGTACAACCACATCATCCACATTCTTCCGAACATTAACAAATCTTTTCGGTCATCAACTTGGTGCATTTTTGAAAAGCCCCTCCGGTTACCGCATTACTCCTAGATAGATCCTAGTAGTCGGTGTGTTTGCGTAGGAAAATTTATTGTTTTTAGGCGCTAAACCCCAATAGTGATATCAGAGCCGATCTATGTGTAGTTGTGTTGGTATGGGTAGAACACATGTGGATTGTGTGGGTCTTGATCATATAATTTTTACCCTCTCATGTGTACTTGCACATACTGCAACATTGCTTGATCGAAGCGTCCCCCAACCGACATCACGCGTTCATTCGCGAGACTGTTCCACTCTTGACATACGGCTTGTACCGTATAAGTGGCTTGGGGGTGTCAGTTTCTCTTGCATTAGTTGGTAAACCATTTACAACAGAGGGCCCCAAAAGGGTTGTTATAGCGACAATTATTTAATCAACTTTGTGGTTCATGTTCATAGATAAGACACGGTTCTTGTGCAAAAGCCCTAGCAGCCACCTAAAATATGCAAAAGATAAAGGTGAGGCGTCTAACTTTAGTCTGCAGGTGCTTGTGATATGATATGGTCAAAGTAAAAGGTGAAGTAGTTTACTTTCCTATTGCTAAGTTGTAGTAATAGGATGGTGGCATCAAGGGCTTGTCACCACACACTGGAGCGCATGATGAAGATCATGGCGCAACAATCTACGACCATGTCATGTCACACTTATTTACATTTGATGTTTAATTGTGTACATCTTGTTTCTGGTAGTATTAGATACTCGATGGTAGCATTAATAGGATGATCCCTTAATATAATAGCAATATTGTGCTCTCCCTTAGTGTGCACCACCAATAAAGTTTTCGTTATGAGGCACGTCGTGATGATCAGGCGTTAGACATATCTGCGTTCGCAGACGGTGGGTGTAAGACATGTTGCACAGCGGATACACGTAAGGTTGAATTGGTGAGCCTAGCATATACAAACATGGCCTCAGAACATGGATGGTCGAAATATCAAGCATGAGTCACATTAATGATGTGATTGACATTGGAGAATGTCTACCTTTGCAGCTATATTGCCAGCTGTGACAATCAGGGGTGACATACTGAATGGGGATCGTGTGATCACTAAAACTTTTTTAGGGATGTTTGTTTTAGTGGGAGATCATCTAATGTAATGTGATTATAATTTGAAATCACGCATTATGAACTTAGTCTAAGTGTCTTTGCAAATAATTTTGTAGATCATGTTAGAACCCGAGTCTTTATTTAGTTTTGAGGGTTTCATGGAGAGTGAGAAACTCAAAGTAGATGGGTCGAACTTCATAGATCGGTACCAACATCTGAGGAACCTCCTCATCTTCTTGATGACTAGATTCCAACACCAACAATAGGGTTATTGATGTACTTGTAGCAGCAAATATTTAAGAATTTGTCCTGATGGGAGATCGACAAACGGAAACAACACGACCCTGCAACCACGTTGTCAATACGGCCATGTTTCTCACCCAAACCGTGGTTTGGAAATAGCTTATTCTATAAGTTACTAGAACAGCGATAATTGAGAGAGGTTTATAATATCTAATAACAAAGAACTTTTAACAAGAACAAAATAAACTAAGATGGAAAGTAAACAAGAATATGAACTGAATTAAAGAGATTGTAGTTGTAGGATTGAATGAAATGAGAGAGGGCTTCTAGGCTTCGGTCTCACTAGTACTAGATGGGAAAATATATGTGTGATCTATAAGATATTTCTCAGACAAATACACATTCCCCATTTTATTACCGGGCTGTCACTCTGTGCGCACTATGCATGATTCTTGCGCGTCACCGCAAGGCAAAAGGCACTTTCAGACCAAAGGATCACATAAACTCATCTTAGATCACAATAAATTCTAACTTAGCGCACTAGATCATACCTCAACCTAGAATTGAATAAATCAGTCACACATGGATGAGCAACAAAACATATATAAATATATAGTGATGTTACAACCGTGTTCAATCTTACAAGTACCAAACACAAGAGAGAGGGAGATGGAGATGATGATGGAGATGGAGATCGATGCATGGTGGTGGTGATGTCTTCCTTCTCCTCCTCTTCTTATTGCTTGGATGCCTTGATGGTGATGGTGTTTAGGGAGATCTAGATCTCAGAGGTGTGGTTGAGGCAGAGCTCCACTGCCGTGGAGATCGGATGGGTGGCGGCGGTGGAAGGGCTCCGCCCCTGAAGGGCTATCGTGTGGTGGCTCTCTCTTGGGTCCTCCCTCTTTTATATAGGCCTTGGGGGTGCCCTAGGGTTCCCCCAATACCGTCATATGACCTAGGGAAGGTTCTGGAGATTCTCTGGGGTGAAATCCCGTCGTTTGCAACCTTTTTACCAACTATATGACCAAACTATACGGTGGGAACTTTTAGTTTTGGCCATATAGTTGGTCGTTGAACTTGTAGATCGTTTACTATTTTGGTCGCCATTTCTTCATACGAACTCCATTTTGGGTGTTCTTGGGCTCGTTGAGTTCGTATCGTAGAGTGATACAACCCAATTGTCTTGGATATTTATTTTGAGATGTTTAAAAAATTCACTTTTCCAACCTCTCAAATGGCTAAGTCCAGTCCCTGCAGCTCCTCCATACTATGCTCTCTTTGTTCCTTTGTATCCATAATCTTGACCAACACCTACACACATGTCATAGAAAAGGAAAGTGATAAAATTCTACCTAAACTACTAAATGTGCAAAGCTCATATGATAGTAAATGAGAACTAGAAGTCATGCATATAAGGCATAACTATAGTTGGAAGAAACATGATATGAGAGATAAATGGCCCCTTTTTAATGGCTAAAAGAGGTGGTATTTCATAGCCATCAACTTCCCCAAGATAGACCTTGCTCATCATCGAGCAGGAAGGGTTGATAATAAATTAATGGTTGTGAAATAGCTTATCATTGGAAATCAATGCCTTGCATCCTTATTTCTTCTGCAAGCTTGCTAAAGATTCATCAAAACTTATATGCTCCATGTCAACAGTGAATCTAACTTGCAAACAAACTTGTGATCCTCTTATTGCACCTTTTGTATAACTTTTCATATCATTTTTTATGAGGCAAAACTTTGTCACAAAAAGATGTCAAGCATAAATAGGAATAAAGTTTATCGATTCTACCCAATCATGTCATCTAGTTAAGGCTCTCAAGTGCAAACATCAGTTATTGAGATTTAGAAAGTTTATCTCTTAGTAACAAGATTTATGCCAAAAGTAAATGCAAGAACATTTCAAAAGAAGCATAGCATTAGAGTGTCTCTTTTGGTCATCCACATCAATGAATCATGGCTATCAAACACTCATTTTCTATTCTTTGTCTTTATAAAACTTTAGTTCATCAGTAATGAGATCATGCCAAAACTTAGTGTGTTTAATCAGATTGTGCAGGCTAAGAATGGATACTCATGACCATTACCAAGGTTTCCCTTTTCGGTATAATGATTTCTCATAACGGTCAGAGGAGTATTCCCTCTTTTGCTATGAACATAGGCCAATGAGAATACCAATGCATACACAAATATAGCATTTCCGGTACATATGTTGGGCGACTCATTGCCAAACTCCAAGAGTTTCCTCTTTTTGGACTGTTCAAAGGCCAGCGGAGTTGTTAGCATCCCATGTTGTGCGACAGTGGTGTAGACATGCATAAAGCAATATCATACTTTAATCAACAGGTCAAGATTTGGCATGCATCTCAATTACCGCTAAATATTATTTTCTTCAAACAAATCCTTTCAAAGAGTACTATCAAGTCGATCATCACATCAATGGTGTTGAGTATCTTTAAGGCTAAACTCTTAAGACAATTAAACAACACCTTATTTAGCATAGAACTCAAAACTTCAAAATATCATTTCCAATTGACAACTCCTTTTGTAAGAAAACTATCAAGTCTATTATTTTTACATTATGGGGTCGAGCAAACTAGTTCTAGAAGATGCCTCTCCTAGATTGTGATGAGGTGCAAGCGAAACATGATACGAGACATGAGTGTTCAGCCCCTATGTGCTTATTAATAGAGGTTCGAGTTGGAAGGTTTTACGAGACACTGATTGTCGAAGCGTTGAATTGAAGCAACCAAGTGGCTCATGCGAGTGTTTGCACGGTTGGCACTACCGTACACATCGTCACACAAGGTTCAAGTCCCTGCAAAAATAACACACAAAATAAAATGCATCGGTTTGGTATACGAACATAGTTCATTTACCCCACCGATAAAAGGAAAGTAAAAACAAAACATGAACTTCTATAGAGAATTACAGTCTAGGAGGTTTCTGAGGTAGAATTTTATTGCTTACATATGCTCGGCTTCTCTATATCATGGGAGAAGCTCCCAGGTGGTGTTTTGAGATTTTTAGAAGAAGAAAGAAGAAGAAAGAATAAATTTTTGAGCATGGTTACCTTCCAGTTGGCGTTTGAGGGGTTTTCCCATCTATATGGGCGCAACTATACGGCCGGACCAAAAAGGTCCTACCGTATAGTTGGTCGTTAAACCTTCAGTATCTTGGAATAGAAATTTTACAAAGGCATCGATATCTATACGGCTGGAGCTATACGGCTAGAATTTTTATTCTCGTCGTATAGTTGGTTGTTAAACCTTCTGTAGACATCAAAAAAATTCCATTTCTTCGAGAATTCTTTATTATCCTGAAACTTAGTGAAACACCTTGTTTTGATAGTAAAATAACAACTTTAATTTTAGACCAACATTAGCATGTATAAAGCGGGATTTGAGTACAACTGAGTTATGCAACACATAGTAACAATAAATTCTACCTTTTGAAAACCACAACAAGATAACTCTAATAGCAATACATGCAAAGAATAAAAGTGCCAACGCAACATGAATGCAACTAGACTCAAGAAACAAAACTAAGAAATACGCCTAATGACTTCCGTGTTTCCTCCTGGGAAGCTCTTTCTTATAACCAAGTAGCTAGGCTTTTATACTCCACATTTATTCAATAATGGAGGCAGCTATAGGAGTAGTTTTGCTTACCTCCAACGAGTGTTTGCAGGATTTATATCATAGTTTGCTCTAAGACGTACCCTCTTGCGGTGCATCGGTATCTTGTAAGTGTTCTTGTTGCCACGTGCGGATGGATGCACCAAGCACAGTAAATATGTATTCTTTCCTTCCTGCATAGAGGGTGTTAAAGATTTATTATCAAACTTTCAATATTTACCTTGATTACTATTTTGAGGGTACAACTCATAATGTCCTTTTGGATCCAGTAGCTTGGTCTTTGCCACCGGACTTTCCTACACCTCATTAGTAGAACAAAAGTGATAGCAAACAGATATGGGAGGCACACAGGGTTCCGTATTTGGCTCATCATAATTCATTTCCCTGAAAAGAGTATTTAAACAAACACTACTAGAATCATCAAAAACTTCTTCAGGGCAATTATCAAGGATTCTAGAATAATTTAAGTCCTCATCATCACTAAAGTCAGAAGAATAATAAATATTAGGAATAGGTGCGGGATTAGGTTTGAGAGCGGCTTTCAATTTATTCCATTCCTTGATTTCTTTTTCTTCTTTCTTCTTGATGCGTCTTTCATTTCTCCGATACTCTTCATAAAGCTGTTTCACTTCATCTGCAGATGTCAGATGTGTGGGATATTCAACACGAGGCTTCTTATTTTTATTTTTTCTTGGTTTTATGCTTCATGGATTTACCCTTCTTTCCTTCTTGAATGATGCAACAAGTGGAAGATTTGGGAGTAACATTAGAGGGTTGTTCTCCATCGTTAGTAGCAGTAGTTCTAATATGATTAAAATAATCAGCTATGATAGGCATTGCTTTAGAAAGAACATATCTAACTAAGGTATCATCATAAGGAATTTTCCTCTTCTATTTTCATCTTTAAGAAACTCATTGACCAAGTTCTCTAGATCAGTAGGGAGAGGTTTTTCTTCATGCACAATTTCACATTACCATTGATGAAAATTATTATGTATATCTCTTAAGAGTTTCCAAGCTTCTTTCAAAGTTTTTCCAAGGAATGCACCATCACACATCATATCTGGCTTATCCTTCGAAGAGTGATTTAAGCCTCCATAAAAGTAATTCAATAATAACCAATCAGGTAAATTATGATGCAGACAATCATGCATCAATTTTGAGAACCTACTATAAGATTGTATTAAATCCTCATTGTTGCTCTGCTTGAAATTTAGGATATGAAGCCTACGCTCATAAGTTTGCTTTTGTGAGAAAAAATACTTACCGAGAAAAGCTCAGAGATACCTTTCCATGAATTGAAGTGTCCCGCGGGATGCGATTTTAGCCAATCTTTAGCTTTTCCTTTCAGCGAGAACTGGAACAGATATAACTTCAGCTTATCATTTGTCCATCCATTTGCCTTCACCATAGAACACAATGAAGTAAATTTGTCAATATGCTCATATGGATCATTGTCCAGATCTCGTGCAAAAGCTATTTACATGATCATATTTATCCACATAGGATTAATCTCATGTCCATCCACATCAATAGCAGGCTGAACAATAAGAGCATGTAAATGATCAACACTCGCAGCACCATACTCCGCAAGACTTTTACTTTCCATAGTTCATATGTCTTTAAATTTCTTATAACTAAAATAAATAACAAGACTACTAACAAAAGGTAAACTATTTTTTTCTTTTAAAATAATCAAAAGCAGTAAGATAAATAGCAACAAACGGAAATAAACTATGTGCGAGTAGGAAGGTAATAACTAGATGCTTAGCTCCCCGGCAACGGCGCTAATTTGATGACTGGATTCCTGCACCAACAACAGGGTTATTGTGGTACTTGTAGCAGCAAATATTTAAGAGTTTGTCCTGATGGGAGATCGACGAACGGAAACAACACGACCACGCAGTCACGTTGTTAATGCGGCCATGTTTCGCACCCAAACCGTGGTTTGGAAATAGCCTATTCTATAAGTTACTAGAACAAGGATAATTGAGAGAGGTTTAAAATATCTAATAACAAAGAACTTTTAACAAGAACAAAATAAACTAACATGGAAAGTAAACATGAATATGAACTGAATTAAAGAGATTGTAGTTGTAGGATTGAATGAAATGAGAGAGGGCTTCTAGGCTTCGGTCTCACTAGTACTAGATGGGAAAATATATGTGTGATCTATAAGTGATTTCTCAGACAAATAAACGTTACCCATTTGATTACTGGGCTGTCACTCTGTGTGCTCTATGCATGATTCTCGCGCGTCACCGCAAGGCATAAGGCACTTCTGGACCAAAGGATCACATAATCTCATCTTAGATCACAATAAATTCTAACTTAGCGCACTAGATCACACCTCAACCTAGAATTGAATCAATCACTCACACATGGATGAGCAGCAAAACATATATAAATATATAGTGATGTTACAACCGTGTTCAATCTTACAATTACCAAACACAAGAGAGAGAGGGGGATGGAGATGGAGATCGATGCGTGGTGGTGGTGATGTCTTCCTTCTCCTCTTATTCTTCTTGCTTGGATGCCTTGATGGTGATGGTGTTGAGGGATATCTACATCTCAGAGGTGTGGTTGAGGCAGAGCTCCGCCGTCGGGGAGATCAGATGGGCGGAGGTGGTGGCAGGGCTCCGCCCCTGAAGGGCTATCGTGTGGTGGCTCTCTCTTGGGTCCTCCCTCCTTTATATAGGCCTTGGGGGTGCCCTAGGGTTCCTCAAATACCGTCATATGACTTAGGGAAGGTTCTGGAGCATCTCTAGGGAGAAATCCCGTCGCTTGTGACCTTTTTACAAACTATGCGACCAAACTAAACGGTGGAAACTTTTAGTTCTGGCCGTATAGTTGGTCGTTGAACTTGCAAATCCTTTAGTATCTTGGTCGCCATTTCTTCATATGAACTCCGTTTTGGGTGTTCTTCGGCTCGTTGAGTTCGTCTCGTCGAGGGCTACAATCCCATGGTCTTGGGTATTTATTTTGAGAAGTTGGAAAATTTCACTTTTCCAACCTCTCAAATGACTACGTCCGGTCCCTGCAGCTCCTCCATACTATGTTCTCTTTGTTCCTTTTTATCCATAATCTTCACCAACACCTACACACATGTCTATAGAAGGAAAGTGATAAAATTCTACCTAAACTACTAAATGTGCAAAGCTCATATGAAAGTAAATGAGAACTAGAAGTCATGCATATAAGGCATAGCTATAGCTGGAAGAAACATGATATGAGAGATAAATGGCATATTTTATATGGCTAAAAGAGGTGGTATTTCATAGCCATCACTTCCACGATCTGTTCTATGTGGTGCGAGAACTGCTAGGAGATTTTCCCATGGGCTTCACCGGATTGCCCGATGATCATGATTATCGTTCCCGACGTGACGCCTTCATGACAATCAAATACACTATGGTTCACGTCATGGAGCCTACTTTGGGAGCACCGTTCCATGATATTGAGGCCTTCATCCTAGCCAAAGGACTTAAGACACCCTTTCCATCTCAAGTCAGAATCATGGCGTTTGAATACATGGATGAATTCCTCTAAACCAAGATGAGGGAAGACACCAGCCTGGAATACCACTTGGATATCATGGAAAGAATTCATGAGCACCTTGTGGACATCATGGACTACTGGGTGAACAAAAAATGTGATAGATGTGGTGTTGTGCTTGCTACCCCACAGTTACAAAGATATTGTCTTGAACTACCTTGTGGAAGGGAAAGAGTTTACCCTCCTTGAGTTCATGGCTCATATGAGAACCCAGAATGTAGTGCCTGCTCCAGGAGGTGTCATCAATAGGAAAGGTATATATTTTATATACAAAGTTATAAAATGTTTAATTTTCAAACACTTATAGAAGTTTACGAAGTATTTGATACTTGTACCGTTTTGTGAAAATAGGACCCGTGCTTGAGAAGTGATTGAAGGACTGGGCGCGACAACGCGTGTTGATGGCAAACAAGATGCCAATGATTCTCTCCTTCTAAAGTTATCATTTGGATTAGAATATTTGAATAAATTTGTTATCGATGAGAGTGAACTACATTAGTGTATGTATTGCATTTGTTAGACAATTATTCATATGAATTTGAGACAAATCAACTGTTTTATTCCTATGAGTAATATATTTTATGTTCACGGTTTTTATTATGAATGGGTTATTCATATTTTGATGTTGATGATAGAAATTTGAATGTTTATAAGATTGTGAAAATGCCAAAAAGATATTCAAACTTAATAATGACATCATTTTGAATGACACTAGTGTGTTAAGTCATAATGGTACATATGAAAGGTTTCATAAGTGATGGAACCAAGGTCTTAAAGATACTTGATCTTTTGACACATACAAAACATGCCCCTGTTAAGCAAAATGACTAAAGCTCCATGTTCTGGTAAGACAGGGTGTGTGTTGAATAATTAGATATCATACATGATGATATGTTGAATTTTTCAACAAATGGCGGACATCATTATTTCGTAAAACATCATTGTGAATCTAAGCAAATAAATGTATTCGTTGAATGAGACACAAGTCTGAAACTATTTGTTATGAATAAAGAATTTCAGAGTGAAGAAGAATATTGAATTAACAAGAATACAAGTCTTTATGATTTGATCAAAACCGTAAGTATTTGAGTTGTGATTCAAGCATATAAGACTTTTGAAAAGTGTTCCATAAATTACAATGCTAAGAATATGTCAATGTGTTGACATGTATAAAGAATTGTAATCATATCATATTAGATATTGTATGGTATAAAGTAATATCTTATCGTGTTAGCGTTAGTATTTGGAGAAGATAAATTAGAATAGAAAACACTTACTTATTGTATAAAGAATCATCAAGGATTCATGGAAACAACACCATAAGTGTATGGCATAATGTGGTTTCCAGAAATTCTAGAGTTATGTGATAATTTAGAATTAGAATGAATAAAACTTTGTATTGTGTTCCTGGGAAACTAAGAATACGTATTCCACAACTACAACCAAAGGGGCAAAGTAGTATTTCTCAAGGTGGTGATTTATCGAGAAGAGTTTCTCTATAAAAGTGTTGATGGATCAAGGTGAAAGCTCAAATAAGGTTGAGAACCTTGTGAAAGGATCATATGGGCACCTAGAGGGGGGGTGTGAATAGGTGCTACTTCAAATTTTACTCTTTTTCAATTTAGGGTTTGAAACAAAAGGTAAATTCTCTAGATATGCAACTACGGTGAATTTACCTATATGTAACACTAGCATAACTAACTAAGCAAGAGCAAGATATAAGTAAGGTGCGGTAAAGGATAGAAGTAACCGAAATGAAGCACACGGAGAAACAAGGATTATTTCCCATAATTCCTTCCTTTTGAGGGGAAGTACGTCTGCATTTGGAGAGGGGGTGGAATCAAGCCACCAACGCCATGAGGCCTCCCTTGTTCTCCGGTGAACCTCACCCCAAAGAGATTGATTAACGCTTCCACTATATCAGCAACCTTCAAGGTGGTAGCCGGCACCCTTACAACAAGTTCAAGGCACACATCCACAACTAAATTGGAGGCTCCCGAATCCAAGCAAGCTGACACAAAAATCAAAGACAAGCTTGTAAGAACCAAATCAAGGCCTATGGTTTCCAATGAAACCCTAGAGTAAGGGGCCCTTAAGTGAATGAGGGGGAAATGAAGATCTCTCTTAGTGAAGCTGTAGATCAAGGCCTCTTCATTCAATTCTCCAAAGGTCAGCAACTTTGGATGGTTGGATGGGGAGATCTTGTTGATTTGGTGGCTCTAATGGGGTGTTCTTCTGGAATGAGCAGCTGGAGGTAGGGGTGAAGTCCCCGATTTATAGCCCCACATATTTCTGACTGCTTTATGCCTGTTGGGGACTTTCCACATCGGAAACACCAGTCTGCAGACTAGAGACTCCGGTCTATCTCCGGTCCATCTCCGGACCACCAATCAGAATGTCTTGTGCTAGGTCTTGATGCTCCCTCTAGAGATTTGGCAGGAACTCCGAACCTGACACACCAGAGACTCTAGACTGTCCACCCCGGAGTTTCCGGTATGTCAAAATACGCTAGAGATTTTGGTCAAAATCCGGTCTGTCTCCGGAACCCTAGTCAGGTTGTCCCTGAGCTTCATCTTGGATCCACTCTAGAGGTTTGAGGTGAAACTCCGGACCACAATGGAGACTCTGGTCATTGCACACCAGAGACTCCGGTCTGGACTTTCTAGGAAACTTCTGTTTTAGCCAAGGATTTTTCCACTATGACACGGACTTTTCTCTTTTTAGTAGATTGACCTGGCAATATTAGCACACTGTAAAATGATCCTCAAGTTGTTAACAAACACCAAAACTGATTAAGACAATAAATGTCCTTTCAATCTCCCCCTTTTTGGTGTTCGATGACAAAAAGAGGTTTTGCATGAAATTTTTAAAGATAAGTAACATAGCTATGCTCCCCCCTGATGATGTGCATCAAGATATACATGTGGTGCAACACATATTAGATACTAGAAGATAAAGGCTCACATAGCCTAGGCATAGCATGTCCATATAAATAGTAGATAGTATCACAAGAACCAAATAAAGCAAATGTTCAATTTTTTTAAGATAACGACATAGGCAAATATGAAGCAACCAAATACCTAGCCCATGAAAATCCCGGATGATCCTAATAGACATCTTCTCCCCCTTTGGCATCAAAACTCTGAAAAGGGAAAATACCAAGCTATCACCCAAAAGGAATCACTCGGAGTCATCATCGTCGTCGTCATCCTGTTCCTCCTCATAGTCATCATCAGCACCTGGAACCTGGGGACCTTTTCCATGAGGGAGAGAGGAGGAAGTACCCTGAGAAGCAAAGCCATATGTGACCTTTGGGAAGGTCTTCCAATCAACTAAGTTGTCATTCATTGCATTCCAAGCACCAAAAGAGAGCGTGTGATTTGATTCTGCAGACGGTTCAGCCCCATGCTCATTAGTGTATTCTGTATCTCCTTCCTCTTCTTCCTCTTCACCTTGAGCCTTAATCTCCTTAAGGATCTTCTCAATCCTGCGGTTGCTCTTGTAGGAGACATGCTATTCCTTCTGAATATCCACATTCATGCAACACATCATCTTCTCCCAAAATGATGCCTTCTTGATCTTCTCCCAAACATACTCATGGGTGACAGGTGCATTGGAGGCATTCTTCCTTCTGGAGCACCTTGGAGGAGTGGGAGCCTGCTCAGCCTCAGAAATCTCATCATCCTCACTAGCATATGGCTACCTAGGAGCTGGACCCATGCTCCCTTTCTTTTGGAGAGCCACCGAGACATGTGCTTCAAGGTTAGGTGGAAGGGAGAGAGGTGAACCATGAGCTTGAGTATTGGTGAGCCTCATCACAAGAGCTGCATATGGAGGAGATTTTCTGTAGAGAATGTCATGATGCATCTCCTAAAAAATGAAGTCCATGATGTCAATAGTGAATCCATCAGTAGTAGGCCCAGCACAAACCACCTTGTGAGCATGATGGAGTAAGTTGACAAGGCCACATCAAATAGCATCATCATTTCCAACACTAGGGGAAATGGTGTGGGGAAAGATCCTCAACGGAAGATTGTAGAGAGGCTTGAGTCCCTTGGACTCCCCAATAGTGCCATCTTTCCCATAGAGAGGTGCTAGCTTGTTTTTCTTTCTCCAAGAGAAGCATCATGCATGCGGTGGCCAACAAGAATAGACACGCCACTAAAGATCTGGTGAATGAATTTGACAAAATCATAGAAAGTAGTAGTGCAGCGGAAGTTACCGGTCATCCATGTCATGGTCCTATCCTCATCATGATTAAATACAACTATGTCATAGAATTGTAGAACCAGGGCAATGTTGTAGTCCTCATGGAGCTCCATAATTTTTTTGCAGCCCAAGCTTCTCAGTGACCTGCTGGCTTGTGGTTGATGTCGAGCTCGTTGGGGAACCCCAAGAGGAAGGTATGATGAGCACAGTAGTAAGTTTCCCTCAGTTATGAAACCAAGGTTTAATCGAACCAGTAGGAGCAAGGAAACACCCCAAAGGTGTTGCTAGCTGAGCCTTGGCAGGGCGCACTACCGGTGCTAGTAGCAACATGGAGACATGCACAACACAACCACAGAACTCTGTCCCCAACTTGTGATGAGGTTATCAATCTCACCGGTCTTGCTGAAAACAAAGGATAAATGTATCGAATGGAAGGAAGTAATAGTTTGTAGAAAGTAAACACAAAGCAGTAAACAGTTTGTAGATTGTATGTAAAAGAAAGGACCGGGGTCCATAGTTCACTAGAGGTGGCTCTCCTTAAGATAGATAACATGTTGGGTGAACAAATTACAGCGGGGCAATTGACAAACATCGAGAAAGCATACAAGCATATACTAATCATCTTGAATCCTTTGAGACTTGATTGGGCATTACAACATTATACATAGACCACCATCCGAACTCCCTCCAATATTAAGTTGCAAGCAACAGATTATTGCTTTACGAATTGCGTGTAAAGTAAACAATACGATTGTTCTATGAACAAAGGATTGTTGTTTTCTCCCTAGTAGCAACAGCACATCTAGTACTTTACAGATTTCTATCACTTCCCCAGATTACCAGAGGAATGAACCCACTATCGAGCATAAATACTAACTCTTGGAGTTGCTAGCATCTACTTAGCCAAGATAGCTACTAACAACGGAAAGCATGCAAGATCACAAATAACAAAGACATGATAGAATCAATAATCAATCTGAAATAGCATCTCAATATCCACCGGATCCCCGCAAACACAACATGCAGAATTACAAATAGATGATCTTCATCATGAACGGTGCTCACAAGATCTAAACATGAAAGCACAAAGGAGGAGAACCAACCATCTAGCTACTACATGGACCCGTAGTCCAGAGATGAAATACTCACGCATCACACCGGAGGCTTGCATGATGATGAAGAAGGCCTCCAGGGTGAATTCCCCTCTCTGGCAGGGTGCCGGGAAGATCTTCAGATCCCTCCCGATCTAGGGACAGAGATGACGGCAGCTACAGACTCTTTCGTGGATTTTTGATCGGGTACTTAGGGTTTTGGTATCGGAGGCATCTTATAGGCGGAAGGAGAGGCCGAGGGGGTGCTAGGGTCGGCCAGACCACCCCCTGGCGTGGGCCAGGTCTAGCCGCGCAGCCAGGTGGTGTGGCCAGGCCCTAGCCCTTCTCCGTTTTGTATTTTGGCTCCAGATGACTTCCGCTAAAATAGCGACTTTGGCTTTTGTCCTGTCCAATTCCGAGAATATTCATTTTCTGACTTTCCTGGAACAAAAAATAGCAGAAAATAGGCAACTAGCACTGTGGCTCTTGTTAATAGGTTAGTCCAAGAAATCATATGAAAAGTACTCCAAAGTGTGGACAAAACAAAAGAAAGTAGATAAAACTAAGCATCGAACATCAAAAATTATAGATACATTTGCAATGTATCAACATCCCCAAGCTTAACCCCTGCTCGTCCTCGAGTAGGTAAGTGATAAAAAGAAAGAATAATTTTTGAGGTGTCATGCACCATCATAAACTTGATCAAAGTACATGTAAAACATTTGAAGATGGGATCATAGTACTTCAATCATAACATGAAAGACAAAGTTCTAGCAATAAGACAAAGAAACTATGATGCAACATGAAAAGGCACAAACAAAAGATTCATGAAGAACAATGCTTTGCAAGACGTTTGTTTGTTTCACATAAAGAAAACATAGAATAATAACATTCATCTTGTCCCTCATAGAGTTGCAAATATAAATGCATAGGACACCTTCAAAGTTCATAAGAGTGACTAGATACAAATAGTTTAAAACAAGCAATATCAAAGTATGCACCAATCAACTAGTCTTGGGACAATGCACATAGAACTAAGAATAGCCACTATGCTCTCAAAGTAGGTGCATAAAGATAGAAGGTGGAGACTCAACATAAAAGTAAAAGAAAGTCCTTCATAGAAGGAAGTAGGGATTCAAGTCTCATAAAGAGCTTCCAAAAATTATGGTACTTGTTAGCTTTCAGCTCTCATTGCCCCTATCATAAGCATCTTGAAGGTGGTTAAGGTTAAAGTAACACAACTAAGAGGATATGCTTGACAAGTTATAAACCAAAATATCATGCCCCTTACTTATGAAGACCGAACCTCATGCTACTCAACTTTAGTCACAAGTAAGCTCTTGTCATTGTAAGTACATGTGTATCATAAAGAACCGCCAACGGGGTACCCCTTGCACATGATATAGGAGCTATCCCATAATCAAAATGACAAGGCAAGCAGACAATGAGCATCTCAGCGATCTTTTTATTTGCTATTTTCATAGGTTTTTATTGAGGATGCTTCATAGAGTGCTCATTATGGTGATGTTGCAAGTTTCCATCATGATTAGGCATGGCTTAGGCTAGCGGCCCAGGCGTTTCTCTAACACACATACAAACTCCATGATCTTACAAGTTCCACGTTTATTTCACACCTCCAGGATCCATAAGCAAAAGAACATGATATCAACGGGGTACAAAGTACAAGTGCAATGTTGAAAGCGTTCCCCATGATACATGGTTCTGCTAACTTCAACTTATAAAGCGCAAGCATATACGCAACAAATAAGGACCCAATGGTTCAAGTTTATTAAATGGAGAAAGTAAAGTGTGCCATCAAGTACGTGAGAGCTTTAATCACTAGTTTTCTCATAACAAATTTAATTTGGAAGGTAAAAAAACATGAATATACTTGGAATAGCATAAGCTAGTAGGTAGGTATGGTGGACTCTTTGGAATAACTTGGTTTAGGGAGTTGGATGCATGAGTGGAACTCATACTTGGTTGAGGAGGCTAGCAAAAGACCGGGAGCGACAAACTAAGAGAGCAATAATGGCCATAATCATGCAGAGCGACAAAACATTATTGATAAAAGAATAAAGTGATACTACAAGTTGAAAACTAAAGGATCATAAAGGCTATGGTGACTTGAGATAGTCATAACATGGTGTGAGTATGCGCCAAGTCAACCCAAATAAAGCATCAAAGGAGAATACCACTATACTATGCTTTAATATGCTAAAACAACGCATGATTCATCCAAGGCACATTAAGCAATCTCAATTGTTTATAACAAGTCATGCTACAACAAAGAATACTAAGAATAAAGCAAAAACAATATCAAGCATGGCATGACAAAGCATAGGCCACAGTCAAAAACAAGCTCTTTTTACCACTTAAGCATGAACTTTCCTACTCTTTTCCAAACCAAACCAAACTATTTGAAAACCAATGCATGAAAGAGGGGGTCCAACCAATTTATTCAGCAAACTAAGCAAACGAAAAACCAAAACAAAAACAAAAAAGAAGACGCTCCAAGAACAACACAACTATGCATGAAACAATAAAAATGAAGCGTTTGGAAGAAACCTAGAATTTTTATTGATGAAGAAGGGGATTCCTTGGGCATCCCCAAGCTTTGATGCTTGTACTTCTTGGTTATTTCTTGGGGTGACACGCGTGCCATCCCCAAGCTTGAGATTTAGTCCATCCTTCATCTCATTACTCATTCCTTCCATACACCTGGAATTTTTCCTTCATACAAAACTTCACACAATCTTTATTAGCAACATTAGTGCACTCAATATAATAAGACTTTAGGTTCAGTTCTAACACCAATAAACTTCCATGAAAACACTAGCTACTGTAGCACTTCCCTCAAAAAGCTCAATTCCCCAACAGAACTCAAAAAGGAACCAACAAGAAGCAAATGCAGAAAATGGCAGAAATCTGTCAAAACAGACCAGCAGGTAAAGACGAATTTTTTGGAAGACCTTCTGTTGCTCAAATAAAAAAGTGTTGAACTAACGAAAGTTAGATAACAAATTGGGGAAGAAGCACAAAACTTCACGCCTCACAAGGACGTTCAGAGATTTTACACGAATTTTTACGGTGAAGCATAGAAAATCTGTTTCGGGGCAGCAACTTTCCGAATCATTACTTCTCTCTCATTAGAGGTTACTCTTGGAACAAAAAGCAAATAAAAAGGATAAGAAGCGGTTATTACCGAAGTAATAACTTTCAAGACTCATCTAAAACTTTTGGGTTATCTCCCAATAAGTACTTTTCTTTAACGCCTTTAAGTTAGGCATAAGAAGCAAGAAAAAGAATCAAGTGTTCTCAAATGAAGAAGCATTAAGACCAAATTTTGTTTTCATAGGAGAGGCAAAAGAAATCTTCTCTCTCTTATTAGGGAAGTGTTCTATACCTTTCTTGAGTGGGAGTTGATATTTAATGGTGCCTTCTTTCATATCAATAATGGCACCAACAATTCTATGAAAAGGTCTTCCCAAAGTAATAGGACAAGAAGCATTGCATTAAACATCCAAAACATAGAAATCAACGGGGACATAGGCATTGTTAACCATAATAAGGACATCATTAATACTCCCCATGAGTTTCTTTTTAGCATTATCATCAAGTGGGACATCCAAATAACAATCTTCAAGTCGAGGCAAATCAAGCATATCATAAATCTTTCTAGGCATAATAGAAACACTACTATCAAGATCACATAAAGCTTTGAAGTCAAAGTCATTCACTTTCATATTAATGATGGGTTCCCAACCATCTTCTTGTTTTATAGGAATAGAAGCTTTATGTTTCATCTTTTCTTCTTTAATCTTTATGAGAGCATCAATAATGTGTTTTGTAAAGGCCATGTTCATAGCACTAGCATTAGGACTTTTAGCAAGCTTTTGTAGGAACTTAATTACTTCAGAGATATTGCAACGATCAAGATCAAAACCATAATTATCATCTAAGGTAGTAGAGCTATTACTAGCCTCAACACTAGTGGTAGTGATAGTAGAAACACAAATGTTTGTAGCAATTTCATCTTCTCTTTCCCACTTAGCATGTAATTCAGCTAACAGTCTAACATTTTCATAAATTCTTACTTGTATAGCATTAGTAGCTGCAAAGAGATTATCATTAGTTTCAAGTTTAGCAGCCATTTTATTAAAAGAAGATTGAGCTTCAGCTAGAGATGCTATATTTCTTTCAGCATTAGAGAGTTTTTCCTCAATAGTTTTATTGAAAGCAGTTTGTTTACTAATAAAGTCCTTAAGCATAACTTCAAGTTCCGAGGGAGCACTCCTATTGTTGTTGTAGGAATTTCCATAAGCATTACCATTGTTGGGAGGATATGGCTTATAATTGTTGTTACCAAAATTATTCCTATAAGCATTATTGCCAAGATTATTATTTCTTATGAAGTTCACATCAACTTGCTCTTCTTGAGCAACCAAAGAGGCTAAAGGAACATTATTTGGATCAATATGGGCTTTCCCATTAACAAGCATAGACATAATAATATCAATCTTATCACTCAAGGAGGAGGTTTCCTCAACAGAATTTATCTTCTTACCTTGTGGAGCTCTTTCAGTATGTCATTCAGAATAGTTAACCATCATATTATCTAGAAGCTTTGTTGTAGCACCCAAAGTAATGGTCATAAAGGTACCTCCAGCAGTAGAATCCAATAAGTTTCTTGAAGAATAGTTCAATCCTGCACAAAAGGTTTGGATGATCATCCAAGCAGTCAGTCCATGAGTAGGACAATTCTTTACCAAAGATTTCATTCTTTCCCAAGCTTGAGCAACATGTTCATTATCAGATTGTTTAAACTTAATTATTTCACTTCTCCTAGATATAATCTTAGCAGGAGGATAGTATTTTCCAATGAAAGCATCTTTGCATTTAGTCCAAGAATCAATACTATTCCTAGTTAAGGAATTCAACCATTCTTTTGCTTTTCCTCTCAAAGAGAAAGGAAACAATTTCAGCTTAATAATATCAACATCTATATCCCTATTCTTTTGCACCTCACAAAGTTCAACAAAGTTATTTAGATGAGCAGTAGCATATTCATTACCAATACCAGAAAATTGTTCTCTCATAACAAGATTGAGTAAAGCAGGTTTTATCTCAAAGAAAGTAGCTTCAAGCACAGGTGGAGCAATAGGTGTGCTCATAAAATCATCGTTGTTGGTGCTAGTGAAGTCACACAACTTAGTGTTTTCAAGAGTAGTCATTATTTTGTATTTTTGATAAAGAAAGCAAACTTGTAAAACTAATTTTTTGTGTTTTTGATAAAGAAACAAGCAAACAAAGCAAAAGTAAACTAAGCAAAACAAATACAACAAAGTAAATAGATTGGTTATGAGGGACTCCCCTTGTGAAGATGTCATTGGCTCCCCGGCAACAGCGCTAGAAAAATACTTGCTGGCTCATGGTTGATGTCGAGCTCGTTGGGAACCCCAAGAGGAAGGTATGATGGGCATAGTAGTAAGTTTCCCTCAGTTATGAAACCAAGGTTTAATCGAACCAGTAGGAGCAAGGAAACACCCCAAAGGGGTTGCTAGCTGAGCCTTGGTAGGGCGCACTACTGGTGCTAGTAGCAACGTGGAGACCTGCACAACACAACCACATAACTCTATCCCCAACTTGCGATGAGGTTGTCAATCTCACCGTTTTTTCTGAAAACAAAGGATTAAACGTATCAAATGGAAGGAAGTAATAGTTTGAAGAAAGTAAACACAAAGAAGTAATAGTTTTGTCAATCTCACCGGGGTCCATAGTTCACTAGAGGTGGCTCTCCTTAAGATAGATAACATGTTGGGTGAACAAATTACATCGGGGTAATTGGCAAACATCGAGAAAGCATACAAGCATATACTAATCATCTTGACTCCTCTAAGACTTGATTGGGCATTACAACATTATACATAGACCGCCATCCAACTGCATCTATGACTAATAATCCACCTTCAGGTTATCATCCGAACCTCCTCCAGTATTAAGTTGCAAGCAACGGACTATTGATTTACGAATTGCGTGTAAAGCAAACAATAAGATTGTTCTATGAACAAAGGATTGTTGTTTTCTGCCTAGTAGCAACAACACATCTTATACCTTAGAGATTTATGTCACTTCCTCAGATTACTAGAGGCATGAACCCACTATCGAGCATAAATACTAACTCTTAGAGTTGCTAGCATCTACTTGGCCAAGATAGCTACTAACAACGGAAAGCATGAAAGATCACAAATAACAAAGACATGATAGAATCAATAATCAATCTGAAATAGCATCTCAATATCCATCGGATCCCCGCAAACACAACATGCAGAATTACAAATAGATGATCTTGATCATGAACGGAGCTCACAAGATCTAAACATGAAAGCACAAAGGAGGAGAACCAGCCATCTAGCTACTACATGGACCCGTAGTCTAGAGATGAACTACTCATGCATCACACCGGAGGCCTGCATGATGATGAAGAAGGCCTCCAGGGTGAATTCCCCTCTCTGGCAGGGTATCGGGAAGAGCTTCAGATCCCTCCCGGTCTAGGGATAGAGACGACGGCGGCTACAGACTCTTTCGTGGATTTTAGATCGGGTACTTAGGGTTTTGGTATCGGAGGCATCTTATAGGCGGAAGGAGAGGCCGAGGGGGTGCTGGGGTTGCCCAAACCACCTCCTGGCGCGGGCCAGGCCTAGCCACGCAGCCAGGTGGTGTGGCCAGGCCCCAGCCCTTCTCTGTCTCATATTCTGGCTCTAGATGAATTCCGGTAAAATAGCGACTTTGGCTTTTGTCCCGTCCAATTCCGAGAATATTCATTTTCTGACTTTCCTGGAACCAAAAATAGTAGAAAATAGGCAGCTGGCACTGTGGCTCTTGTTAATAGGTTAGTGCAAGAAATCATATGAAAAGTACTCCAAAGTGTGGACAAAACAAAAGAAAGTAGATAAAACCAAGAATGGAACATCAAAAATTATAGATACATTTGCAATGCATCATGACCCAAAGAGCATATGTGAAATAGTCATTGGCACGCATGTAGGGGAAGTCCATATACCGTTGTGGACAAATTGGAGACTTGGTGAGCTTGCGATAGATATCTGTCATGAACACCTTTTGCTCATTCCTCCAATAACATGGGTCATCGCTTGTTCTTAGCAAGTCATAGAACCTTGCCTTGCTCAGCTCACGGTATTCTTTCTTTGACATATGGGCAAGAGACTACAGGTTGTCATATTTGGCCCTTTTGGCACGGTTTTCTTCCTCAATGTGCTCATGGTCCCTTCTCATATATGCAGCATCTCCAGCCAGCTACCTCCGGTTAGACAGCGGACAAACATACTCTTCATCAAACTGTGGGTCCCCTCTTTTTGACTTGGCTTTGGTGTGACCACGACGAGAACCAGAGCCACCTGTGAATATAGAGGAAGGGGGATATCATGTAGGTGAGACTATACATCCTGGAGACAAAACAAGACCCTCAAGCCCTTGCATGATGTGCTAGAAGTAAACCACACCAGAGTCTCCGGTGTGCAACACCGGAATCTCCGGCCGAGGCCAGAATCTCCGGTCCGAGGGACTAGAATCTCCGGTCAGGAGATATCGGGTCGCACATGGAGGCTGCGGGGGCATTACTTCTAGTAGATCAGGCAAGGAATCAAAGATGTTGTGATAGTAGTGCACGCATACATGATTTTCAAGTGGAAAAATTGGTACATTGCTCAAAATAAACAAAGGGGATGAACCCTAGGTCCATGGTGAGAGAGAGGGTACTAGATCTATCCACTGAGGAGATTCCACCAGTGGGGAACGACCCAAGGGTGGAGAGGGTGGAGGTGGCTGGCGGCACGGCAGATCCCAACGGCTTCAGGGCCCCCGTGCGGTAGTTTTGGAGGAGGAGGCGACGGGTGTGAGGGTGGAGGTCGGGGTGGAAGAAAGAGTTATGTGTGTCTCTTTCACCCCGGCCTCCTTTAGTCACTGCCCGAAACCGTCCTAGGCCGGAGACTCCGGTCCAATGGACCGGAAACTTTGATGTAAGCACACCGGAATCTCCGGCCCTCTTTGACCAAAACTGCTAGTTTCAAGTGTATGGGGACATATATGATGGATATCAAGTTTTGTAGGAAGGGAAAAGGGCTTGGGTTAAGATGCCAAACTGTGAAGAACCAAGAAAGAATGAAAATCAAAATAAATATCGAATAAAGCTCAAATTCAATCAAAACAAGAACCAACTCTTCACCACGAAGACGGCGGTGGCCGAGGCCACCATGGAAGAGTGTGAGGCATGACACCACGAAGAATTATCCTTGGGTTCATAGCCACTACTCATCAATGAAGCTCACATATCACAAAATGATATTCGGATAATTGATTTTCTTAATTTTGGCATTATGGGGGGAGGGATAACCCAATAGATTAGGACCGCACTCCCCTATCTCCATGACTGCACCTAAACCAAATATGGATCAAGATACAGGTGAGTATGCAAGATGATCAAGTGAAACTCCTCAAATCTACGATATTTAGCTCATTTCTCAAATAGCAAAAGTTTTCTTCATCAAGAGGCTTCGTGAATATATTGGCAAGTTGGTCTTTGGTTGAAACATAAGATAGCTCAATATCTCCTCGGGCAACATGATCTCTAATGAAATGATGACGAATATCAATATGCTTTGTCCTTGTATGATCCACCAGATTGTAGGTAATCTTGATAGAACTTTCTTTGTCACATAAAAGAGGCACTTTGTCACAATGGAAACCGTGTTACTTTAAAGTTTGCCTCATCCATAGCAATTGAGAGTGCACGCACTAGCAGCAGCCACATACTCAGCCTCAGCGGTGGAGAGAGATATACAATTTTTCTTATTAGAAGATGTAACACCCCAAAACTTTAATCAAGGTTATCAAAGTTCTAATCACCCAATTTAGGGTTAACAAAAATGTTTATTAAAGAAAAAGCATATGAATGCAGGTGTGTTTGCATTAGTGTAGAATTGAGTGTATATGCTAGGATTGATTGTTCTAAATGATATGAAATGGTTTAAAGGTGAATGCCACATCATCTAGACCATTTACAAACAAAATCCAAAGAGAAAGAAATCAAATAAGATTAAATAAGGCAAATGGTCATTTTGACCATTTTAAACCACTAGGCGACTTTAGGTGTTCCTAGGAGAAGATTTCTAACAGAAACATTTCCAACTCTTTCCCCCCTTGCTAGACCAAGTAAAAGTGTATCAAGGCCCACTTTACAAACTTACAAAAACATCTAGCAAATCAATTTAATGGACATTTGAAAATTGAATCAAGTGTATGTGCTAAGATCACACTTTTCCAAAAACACATCAAATGAATTCACCTTGACTTATCCAAACAAACCTAGTCTCTCAAGCTTAATATAAGATCACTCAAAAATTTTGAATCAAAATTTCAAAACTAAATTTCATGTGGCCATTTCATCAAACACTTGGCATGCACAGAAAAAGCTCTAGCCTAACTTCGCTGTTTGGTACAGTGATCATCGACCAAATGGTTCCCTAGTTACTACCCTGTCTCCCCTAAGCCTAACCCAGCCCCAGACCAGCTTCCCCCTTCGTTGCTTACACAGTGGAGCGCCACCCGAATGTGGTCATCGCTGGCCGACCATGACCAGCTCGCACCAGACCACCCCGCGCCCATCCAGCATGCCCACTAGCATCGCCGCAGCCTACCGCCACTCCCTCTCCAGGCCATAGCCCTAGCCGAGCCGTGGACCACCCTAGTCGCGCATCGCACCGCCTCTATGCGCCGTGTCCAGAGTGCGATAGTGTGCCGTACCCGACCAGCCCCGCCAACTCGCGCCTTGCCCTCACGGCACATGTGCAGCCTCGCCATGATCACGCCACCCCGGCAGACACCCCCGTTCGCCGCCGTGTGACCCGCAGCTGCCGCACGCCGCCGCAAACACCACTGCCTCTGCTCAGAGCACCACATGCTCCAGACCAAACCACGCCGCCCCACGCCGCGCCTTTAAGTCCGTGAGAGCCGCCAAGGAGCACCGCACCGTCCTACGCCCTCGCCCACACCGATAGCCGCCTGTAGCGACGCCACCGTCGAGCTCACCGCTGCACCGCTAGCGAAATTTCACTCGTCGCCAGAGCTATTCGTCGTCGACGACGACCCTCAGCCATTGGATTAGAATTAGATCGTAGCGCTCAGATTGAAAGATACCGATTCACGTTAGATGAGTCACTGACCCGTGGACCTCCTCTGTCAGCCGCGCGCTATGCTGCGCTGTGCAGTTGGGCCGGCCCGTTTAGCTTTCCCGCCCAGGCCTAGAAATTCAAATAAGGATTTTCCTTTTTAGTTTAAATCCTATTCTGTCCACTTAATCAAAAATCAATTCAAAGAGTTTCACTTAACCAAATTGCATGATTAAAATTTTTCTAGAAAGGTAATTAAAATATCTATCCAAACCCCTTGGATTTAAATCATTTGGAGTTAGAGATAATCTATAGCATAAATAATAATATAGAGACTTTTGCAACTTCAAACATTTTTCAAAAATCAACCTTAATAGCTTTTGAGCTGATTCCAACTCTCAAAAATCACATTTGATAATACCTATCTGAATAATTCAAAATATTTAGGGTTGATTGCAGTGACATTGGACTAGTACCAAAAGAATGCTATTTAGACATTTCTAGTCACTTTAAATCATTTAAATAGTAATCTTAAACTTTATAAAATGTGACCAACCCTTTTAAATCACATTCCCATGTAGTAGAATATGTGGTGATGACATGTGTCCACATGATCCCATATTTTAATTGGAGAATATTAAATCTTAATTAATTTCAATGAGTGGAAATTACTTTTCTCAAATAAACCAAATAAAACTAGTTCTTTATTGCATGTGATGATTGTGATGATGTTAGATCATCAAGTGTGAACCTTAGTGTGCTAAATAGACTAGTTAAGTATTGTTTGGTGATTGTGTACCCCGTATTCCTTTATAGACGATAGTACCGACCAAGGATACGAGGAGGAGGAGTTCTACCCTGAAGAATACAAAGAAAACTTCAATCACTACACAAATCAAGGCAAGCCATCACTAGATACAAGTTAACCTAAGCAAGATGCCTTAGGCATGCTTGGGTTATATATTTTGATTTATACCCATCCCAAGTTTTACTTGCAAGATTTACTTTTTACTTTACCAAAGTTTCTTTACTTTCAGTAATGCTTTGTGAGATTTCAGAAAGTAGTATAGATAGCATAAAGAGTATAAAACTAGGCCTATACTAGATGTCATTCTATGGCATGAGATTGAGATTAGCATCCCTCATTTGTGAACACTCTTAACTTAATGGCTAGTGCTAAGCATAAAACTTGATGACTTTAGATGGGAATACTTGGTGAAAATGATTTTGAAAACCATGGAATGATGTTTTGATATGTGTTGAGAAAAACAAATGGATTTGATGATGAAAATCTAGAGGCATGAGCCTTAGCCCTAAAAACTAACTGTTGGGTTTGGATGCGATACCATTCCAATTTTACTGTACAACCACAATACCTGAATTGGGTAATGCTTAGCCAGAATTTTATATGCATTAGTATGGGTTCCCTCGCGGAAGAGGTTTGAGCCGAGGCTACCTCTTGATGATGTCCACCTACGCAGTGCCCAGGATGGCAGATGGCCATGGCTGGGAGGCCAAGCTCATAGGAGAGGTGCTTATACTAGAGTGTGAAAAGGAAAGGTTATGATTGATTATCCACATACTAAGTATGATGATTCAGGGTTATCCCTGACGGACGTATCGAATTTTGTGGTGAAAGTGTACCACCTCTACAGAGTGTGAAACTATTCGAATAGCTGCGTCTTCGGTCATGGACAGTTGGAGTGGCCATACTGTTCCATCGTCAGATGTTTTCAAAACGACTTGTGAAATGAATTATGACTTTGAGTTGACCACAACAGGGTTGTGACTATGAAAACTAAGTTCCCACTTAGGTGATTTAGAACATTAATTTAACTTTCTTTACTTCTGAACTTAGTTTAGATAAATCTGCCTTTTTGCAAATAAACTTAGAGCTTAGGATTCCTACTAGAACTACCTTACTTGTTAGTGATAGTTTGCGAGTACTTAAAGAGCACTCATGGCTTTGTCCATGGCTATTCCCGTGGCCAGACTATGAGGAGGACTATCAGGAAGACGGACAACAGGACAGCTACGACAACTAGGATCATCTCCCATCATCAGCATTGCCTGTGATACTGAAGATGGAGACTGCTGCTACGCTTATTATTCCGCTGCTTGTTTGTATTAAGACTGGATCATGAGATCCTTTATTTGTGTAAGAACTTATTATGGTTTGTAATGGATGATGTACTATGATATCCAATCTATTATGTCTCGCAAAAATGGTAATCCTGTGATTGCGATGTATGGCATAACAAGCACCTGGGATTAAAAATCCGGGTGTTGACAGAAGACCAACACACCAATGACCTACTAAGGAATTGGCAAGCCGTGGAGGTTGATTTACTATCATCCTTATCACCAGCCCAATCCAAATCAGTGTACCCACAAAGAGAGAATGTTGAGCCCCTAGGATACCACACACCATAGTTTGGGGTTTGAACCAAATATTGAATGATTCTTTTGACCGCCATCAAGTGGCTTTCTTTAGGAGCCGCTTGATATCTTGCACACAGTCCTACACTTAACACAATATCGGGTCTAGATGTACATAGGTAAAGCAAAGAACCAATCATGGATTGGTATATGTTTTGATTCACATCTTTACCATTTGGATTTAGCTCAAGATGAGTCTTTGTTGTCATGGGAGTAGGAGCTCCATTTAGCTCTTTCATGTTGAACCTGTTGAGCATGTCTTGAGTATATTTGGCTTGATTGAAGAAGGTTCCTCCCCTTATTTGCTTGATTTCAAAGCCGAGGAATACCCTCAACTCTCCCATCATAGACATCCTGAACCTATCAGTCATAAGCTTTGAGAATTCATCATTAAAATATTTGTTAGACGAGCCAAAGATAATATCATCAAGATATATTTGGCAAATGAAAAGCTCCCCATTAACCTTCTTAGTAAAAAGAGTGGGATCAATTTTCCCAACCTAAAATCCACGGTCTAACAACAACTCTCTAAGGTGCTCATACCATGTGCGTGGAGCTTGTTTAAGTCCATAGAGTGCCTTATAAAGCTTGTAGACGTGGTTTGGGAAGTTGGGATCCTCGAATCCTGGGGGTTGCTTAACATAAATCAACTCATGCAATGGACCATTTAGAAAAGCACTTTCCACATCAATTTGTTGTAATTTAAAATTATGATGTGCAACATATGCAAGAAGGATATAGATGGACTCAAGGCGAGCCACAGGAGCATAGGTCTCTCCATAATCAATACCTTCAATTTCAGAGAACCCTTGAGTTACCAATCTTGCCTTGTTCCTCACAACAATTCCATGTTCATCTTGCTTGTTCTTGAATATCTATTTAGTACCAATGACATTGTGGCAATCTTTGGGCTTTTCTACTAACTTCCATACTTTGTTTCTCTCAAAGTTGTTGAGCTCTTTGTGCATGGCTTCTAACCAATCTGAATCTTCAAGAGCTTCCCACACTTTCTTGGGCTCCACCATGGAAATATGAGCTTGATGCTCACCAAAATGCTTTAATTGAGCTCGAGTGGACATTCCACTCCTTAGATCACCAAGAACATTCTCAAGCGTGTGGTCTCTTCTTTCCAACATTCTATCCACTCTAGCTTTGCGACGAGTTTCGATCTCCTTGTTGTTTCTTGTTGGGATCTCTTCATCATTTTGGTCCTCATCTTGACCTTCAATTTGACTTTGATCAACAATGGGTTTATTTTCATCAAAATGAGGCACAAGTTGATCATGGTCATGATCAGGCATGCTACTTGAAAGGCTTTGAGATGATCTTGCAGATGACTGAATAAATATGCCTTGTGCAACTGACTACGCAGGGCTGGACAATCCGGTCAATGGAGAGACCGGACAATCTAGCCTAGTGCTTCTAGCCTGATCAACTTGGTGAGGGTTCTTAACTTGTCTTTGTCTTGGGTCATCATTGGCGTCAATAATAGGAGCTTGTTGAAGTTGGGCTCCACTTGAGTAGATCATAGTTCTTCTCATTCTGCCACAAGGGGTTCCTCAATGGGGCGGATGAATCCCGCACCCATTCTTCTTATGGCATCTTGAGGTATTGCATCATCTACATCACAAACATCAACATGCCCCGCTTGGGGGCCATCATATTCTTCGAAAACCACACTACAAGATTCTATGACAATTTCAGAGAGTTTGTCATATATTATATGTGTGGGAATCGAGACCATGGCCAAAAAATACCCTCTAAAGCTTTGGAATCAAATTTGGACAAACGAACACCTTTATGAGATAGAAACACTTACAACAAAACATCTAGAAGTATGAACATTGGGCTTGTTACCGATAAGTATTTCATATGGGGTCTTGATCAACTCTTTGCGAAGGTAGAGCCGGTTCAATGCATGGTACGCGGTGGAGATTGCCTCATCCCAAAAGTTGTCTGGGGATTTAAACTCCACCAACATGGACCTTGCCATGTCCATTAGTGTCCGGTTATTCCTCTTGGCTACACCATTTTGTTGAGGGGTGTATGCAGTGGAATATTGATGTTTTATCCCCTCATCACTAAGAAATCCATTCAAGGTGAAGTTCTTGAACTTGGTGCCATTGTCACTTCTTATCACCCACACTAGCACATTGTATTAATGGTGAACCATGTTGACAAAGTCGATGAAGTATTGTTGGGTCTCACTCTTCAACTTGAAGAAGTATATCCATGAATATCTGGAGTAGTCATCAACAATCACCAAACAATATTTCTTCCCACCAAGAATTGCATGAGATGGAGGACCAAAGAGATCCACATGAAGGAGCTCCAAGATCCTCTTCGACTTTATAATGTTATTTGGCTTGTGGGGAGAATCATGCATCTTTCCTTCAACACAAGCATGTAAATGATCTTTGGCAAAACAAACATTTTATTTTAGTCCCACAATATGGCCACCCCTGTGGAGACTTTGCAAAGCTCTCATATTGACATGGGCTAGTCGGTGATGCCATAACCAACCCACATTGGCCTTTCTGAATAGGAACATCGCACTTGTAGTGGTTTTCCCCGAAAAGTCCACCACATACAAGTCATTTTTGACGTACCCAATGAAAGAAACCTTTAGAGTCTTGCTCCACAAGACAACCACAATATCATCATCAATAAAGACGGCAAATCCCATCTTCCCAAGTGCACGGACTAAAAGTAAATTGTACCCAAGAGTCTCAACAAGCATGACATCCACGAGAGTAATATCGTGTGCAACCACTACCTTTCCAAGACCCATTACCTGATACTTTGACTTATCAGCATATGTGACAGTTATATGATCTTGATTTGGCCTAATCTCCATCATTATCGCCTTGATTCCGGTTATATGACTTGTGCATCCACTATCAAGCACCCACTTTGATCCGCCGGAAGCATAGTTCTACAAGAGATCAAACTAGTTTTTAGGTACCCATTTTTCAATGGGTCCTCTTTTGTTAGTGACAAGGGTCTTGGGAACCCAAATAGACCCAGCAATATAACCATCAAGTGGACCAACATATTGTGCATAAACATCACCATAATAATCATGCATTAAGATATAGTGAGGGTTAGCACTTCCCGCAAAGTCATCTTGTGGCATAGTTTTGCCACATGTGGTATTACTACCCATAATGGTCTTGTCTTTTGCTTGTGTGGGCTTGGCCTTCTTTTTGTTGTTGTTCTTCTTCTTGGCCTTGGACACATAGCCAAGACCTCTTTTCTCATTATTTGACCTTTGCTTACTCAGCAGGTCATCAAGAGACTTGTTTCCTTCTGGGAAGGTGGCCTTTGCAAGCTCCCCCTTCAACCTAGCATTTTCTTCAAGGATGTTCGTACTACTAGAGGGAATGAAAATACTAGGTGAATCAACATTAGATAATTGAGTTTGAAGTTGTTCACGAGACTTTGTGAGAGTCAAGAGTTCACTTTCCAAGGCCTTGTGGGCTTTGTTAAGTTTCTCAAAATCCTCGGCAAGTTTGTCATGAACAACCCCAAACTCAATCTTGTCCTTTTTAGCCTTTTTATACTTATCAATTCCATGATCACGTTCCTTAATGAGTTTAGCAACAATTTAATCATTTGATTCATCGAGGCCTTCAAGTTTTTCTTGAAGAGACTCCCTAGTGTCTTGTTCTTCTTCTAGTGCATTAGTTAAAGCATCCATGTCAAGAATGTGTTCTCTCCCAAGTTTGCATCTCTCATCAAGAAGCTCTTGTGTGTGTGGGAAATTTGATTCAAGAGATTCAGAAAATGCTTGTTGTGTTCCCCTTTCAAGTTAGTCATATAAAGATCAAAAGCAACTAATCCATCCTTCACCTCAAGAGTTATATCATGATTCAATTCATCATTGATCACAGAGGTGGAGAGAGGAGAAGATGATACCTCTGATGCTCTTGCTATAAGGCAAGTGACGTTCTTGTTGGACATATTCTCATTTGGAGAGTCGAAGAGTGAGAAGGTGGGTGTAGAGGTGGTGGTGATGACTGCCACACCATTTGATGTTTCTTCTTCTTCCTCCTCATCTTCGTCATTGGATGAGAACTCTTCATGTGCTATCAATGCAATGTTAGCTGCCTTCTTGTTGGTGGTATTCTTCTTGATGAAAGGCTTCTTAAAAGGGGCCTTTGACTTTTTCTTCAATACAAGTACACCACCATTATCTTCTCTCTTCTCATATGGACATTTGGCAACAAGATGGTAGTGGTATCCATAGTTAAAGCAAGTTCTCAATCTTGAACCATTTTCTTTTCTACCATTTGGGTTGGTTCTTCGCAGGGCCGGCTCTATATTTTTCGGGCCCTTGGGAGAAGTCGATAAAAGGGCCCCTAATGAAAATATATATATGTACGTATACCTAGATATATAGACGATATATGTGCCAATTTCACTTGCAAAATATTTAAAAGCATATAACCACATGTTCATAGTCGAGGTGTCTATAAATAATTGTCAAGCACTAAAGCATTGTGATATTTATATAGAAAGAATAAAAATGGTAGGAAAACATAACAAGTATTCCATGCTAGTGAATACCTAAAAAAACCAGCCTCCAATGAAACATCGACAATTAAGCTTTAGTGCTTCGAAAAAAGCTTCGTCATGCATTTCTAGATGCAAAATCATCGAGGACACTATCAAGATTAATGTTTTCTAATATATCATTCTTAATACAACATGTAGCCAAGCCATTCCATTTGTCTTGTAACATAGTCAACCTCAAACAGTTCTTCAGTAGCTTTATTTTAGAGAAACTTCTTTCAGCTAAGGCCACAGTCACAGGTGAAGTCAAAAGGATCCGATAGGCAACTAAGACATTTAGATAGCAATCTATGACTGTAATGAATTGAAGAATCTCATGCGCTTGCATCAAATTATTTGGCAAAGTTACTTGCAACACCTTTAACTTAGATAAAAAATCATCAAGATCGACATCACACGAATTCTTATGAGTAATTTTTTTTAAAAGTAGTGCAAGCTTTTCGTAGATTACTATCATCCATGGACTTCAGATTCTTTGAGTTGAATAAGAAACCAAACACCTTTTCAAATTCCTTCAGCTGCTCAAATCGACTATTCAGTGAAGTAATTGAAGTGTCAACAATGACAAGAAAGTAAGAAACTTCAAAAGATTCAATAGCTGACAACTATAATTATTCTTCATCATCATTGATTTTGTCAAAATGCTTCTTCCTTTTAGTTTGACGTTTTGTACGAAATTTTGGCTCGATGTCTATAGAAGATGCATGGTTTTTGGCACTTTAATGCTAGTATCGAATCCTTCAACTCTAAACTTCTAAAAAAATTTAGTGACCCCTTCAATGTGTTTGATAGTAGCATCAATGGACACAATTTTTTCCTATAACTTCTTGCTCACCATATTTATAGAAAATAAAACCTCGTGCCAAATAACCATACCAACTAAAGTCTCAGATTTCCCAAGTGCTTTGTACAAAGATTGAGCATCACTAACCATAGATGGATCATCAGTAGAAGCCTCCTCTAGTTTCTTCAAAGCTGATCTTAGTTGGGCAGTTTGGAACCTTATAGGTTGCACACTCTTTATTCAACTCTCCCAACGAGTATCTGACAATGGTTTGAGAGTCATATTTGGAAGATTATCAAGCAAAATCTTCCACCTCTTAGTAGAACATGTAAACAATACATATATACATTCGATAATACCGAAGAATGAAATAGCTTGTTCGCATGATTTTGCCATATCACAAAGAGTTAGATTCAAACTATGACATGCACATGGCATATATAATGCTTTTGGGTTTACTGTAAGCAAACAATTTTTAACACCTTGATTTTTTCCTTCATGTTGGAACCATTGTCATAACCTTGCCCCCTCACATTAGCAACATCCAAGTCAAGAGCATCCAATGTATCCAACAATACATTAAAAAGCCCCAATCCCGATGTGTCATCAACCTCTATGAACCCTAGGAAAAACTCCTACACTCTCGGGATGTCACTTGATATATTGACACAACGCACAATTAGCGTCATTTGTTCTTCATGGCTCACATCCAGGGTATAGTCCAAGATAATAGAGAAATACTTGGCATCCTTGATGATCTTTAACATAACCTTTATCACAACATCGGCAAGAAGCGAGATCAACTCATTTTGAATGTTGTGGCCAAGATAATGATGATGAATTTCATTGTTTTGAATGCGCCTAATATGTTCTTGCATCACATGATCAAATTCGGCAATCATTTCAATCGTGCCTAGAAAATTTCCATTACTATCTTGATACAACTTCTCATTTGATCCTCGAAAGGCCAAATTATGTTTTGCAAGAAACTTCACTGCAGCAACTATTCTTTGCAAAACCTGTCGCCAACGCTCTTTTTTTCCTTTGCAACCAACCATTGCATGTCATCATCAATTGTTTGCTTTTGCTTAAACTCAACCTTAGTTCATTCCACCCATTCATGTTTGTCAAATGCTAAACACTCTTCTCATGATCTTTGAGTCTTGTACTAAGACGCTGACAATCCCTCAATCCAATAGATGCTAGCAAAGACTTACTCTTATTTGATTTGAACAACTTGCAGCAAAAACAATAAACTTTGTCTACCTCTTTAGAGTAAACCAACAATTTTCTATCAACAACCTTATGATTGGCTAACTTTCTGGAGTATTATTCATAAGAAAAATGTCTACCTTTGTCATCCTTAGGGAACTCCAGACCTAATTCTCTCACAGTCCCCTTTTCAATTAAAATGTCCCTTTTGCAATTATCAAGATTATCCCATGTTCCAGGATCATAGATAGATGAAAGATAATCATCTTGTTCATAACCATTAGGAGCATCTTGTTCTTCCCCATATTGTCCTCATTAACATTAACATCAACATCTGCATGGCAAAGAAAAGATTGTAATTAGTTACTTACTTACACTTGGAAAAATGATGCTAGTTAGTTATTTACCTTTTTCGGGGATTGTTCATCACCACTAGGAGCATGTTGTTCTTCCCCCTATTGTCCTCATTAACATTAACATCAACATCAACATCTGCATGGCAAACAAAATATTGTAATTAGTTACTAACTTACACTTGGACAAATTTATGCTAGTTAGTTATTTACCATTTTCCGGGGATTGTTAATTGACCTCAAGATCCGCATTTGAATTATTCTCATCATCTTCTCCAAGATAAGATTCTTGCCTTTGATTATTATTGTTAACATCAACACTACTTTCTGTTGGAAAAAACTTATTTAAAGCACCTCTTTGTGAATTAATAAGCCGATTCTCTCTCTCTTTTTTCGTAGCACCCGACAATTGTTTCCCCGTCATAACACCTATCGTAGATTAATGTGAAGGAATTTATATGAAATTGTAATTTTAAAAATTATAACCATAATTGAGGGATTAATTAGAAGAATTAGATGAGTGATTAAGAAGGGATTAAGCCATTAAGGCGTAAACTTACAGAGGGCAGGGCCAGGCGCGTGTCCAACATGGCAAGAATTTTTGATGGAGAGCAGCAAGGCTTGGTCGCCTGGCAGGGAGCGGCCGAGAAGATGAGATGGCGAGTGTCGCGAGTCACGAGACGGTTGACAGTGAGCAAGGAATTCAAGACAGAGAGAAACAGACGACCATGACCTTTTGTTTCACGATCGATCGATCGGGAATTTCAGATGGGAACTTCAGACGGAGAGCAACAGACGACCGCGAACTTTCAGTTTCACGGTCGATCGATTGGGAATTCAGGAAAGATCGATCTCCTCGTGTCGCGACCAAGGCACCAGGCGTCCAGGCAGGGCTTCTCGGTTGCTCGCGAATCTCGATCAGGTTGGGCTGCGTTTCTTTAGTTCAGCGCCTAGACCTATGCACCGCATAAAAAATCTTGGCCCCCAGCCTGGGCCCTTGACCATCGCACAACCCTGACATGGGCTAGAGTCGGGCATGCTTCTTCATTGCATCTCCATATTGGCCTTGGCAGGATCTTTCCAAAAGTTCCATGCATAGAAGGCCATGTATTCACCATGAGCAACATTGACATCTTCGGGGTGGCTCATAGCAAGAACTTCATCACTTCCGTCATCTTCCTCATACTCCACACCCTTGACATTCAAGGCAAGATTAACACCATTACTCATGCCAAGGGCATGAGCATGGGCATTTTTGGTAGCAACCTAGGTGGACATCTCTTGCATAACTTCATTGGAGGTCATGAGATGGTAGTTGTGTCTTCCTTGGAGACTCTTCAAGTCAGTGGGATCGAAGGGCATGAGCGCACTCACATATTTCCTTTTTATCCATGCATCATCCACATGAGAGGCACCAATATTTCTAAAAGCGGTGGCAGTGGATTTGAGTTTTCGATACATGTCTTCATGGTCCTCACCATCCTTCATATAGAAGCCTTTGGCTTCATTGTTGAAGGCATCATATCTATTTCTTCTCATGCTCTCATTTCCAACAAACAAGTCAATGAGAGCATCCCAAGCTTCCTTGGCAGTGTTGAGGTGCTCAATGTGAGGGAAATCTTTTGGCCCCACACCAAGTTGAATCATGTGCAAAGCGGTGGCATTGAGTTAACTATTGACCACTTCTCTTCTTGTCAAGTTGGTTGGATCCTCAATTTTGAGTCATTCTTCAATAATATTCCACAAATCGATGCAAGAGCTGCACACATGAGATTTCATCAAAACTTTCCATTGAGAAAAGGAATGTGCAGCTAGCATAGGTGGGTCACCTCTATTATTTATATGGGGATGAGGGATCGGAGGGTTAGGAGAGTACCATCCGGGAACCGCATGGTGCTCTTCCTTCCCATCACCCTTTTTGGTGGAGGAGTTAGTGGCAACATTTTCATCCCCCATTACTTCACCCATTGGCTTAGCCGAAGCATTCATCTTCGGGATCGGAGGTGGTTCCTCTTGAGAGGGAGGTGATGAGGCTATCTTTTCCTTAACAAGTTGCTCAACTAGTTGACTCAACTATTGGATTTCATTGCCCAAGGAAGATCTCAAGCTTGTTTCAAAATTCTTGAGATATACCATGGTCACCGAAGTGCTAGTCTTACCCTCTCCATCTCCCTCCTGGTTACCCATATAATCTTAGGCGGTTAAGCCTGAATAAAGAGCCGAGGCTCTGATACCAATTGAAAGCATCGTATGGGCACCCAGAGGGGGGGGGGGTGAATAGGTGCTACTTAAAATTTTACTGTTTTTCAATTTAGGGTTTGACACAAAAGGTAAATTATCTAGATATGCAAATACGGTGAATTTACCTATATGTCACACTAGCACAACTAACTAAGCAAGACCAAGATATAAGTAAGGTGCGGTGAAGGATAGAAGTAACCGAAATGAAGCACATGGAAACACAAGGATTATTTTCCGCAGTTCCCTCCTTTTGAGGGGAAGTACGTCTACATTTGGAGAGGGGGTGGTATAAAACCACCAATGCCACGAGAGGCCTCCCGTATTCTCTAGTGAACCTCACCCCAAATGGATCGATTCACACTTCCACTATATCGACAACCTTCAAGGTGGTAGCCGCCACCCTTACAACAAGTTCGAGGCACACATCCACAACTGAATTGGAGGCTCCTGAATCCAAGCAAGCTGACACAACAATCAAAGACAAGCTTGTAAGAACCAAATAAAGGCCTAGGGTTTCCAATGAAACCCTTGAGCAAGGGGCCCTCAAGTGAATGAGGGGGAAATGCATATCTCTCTTAGTGAAGCTGTAGATCAAGGACTCCTCCTTTGACTATCCAAAGATCAGCGACTTTGGATGGTTGGATGGGGAGATCTTGTTGATTTGGTGGCTCTAATGGGGTTCTTCTTCTTTTCTGTAACGAGTGGCTGGAGGTAGAGGATGAAGTCCCCTATTTATATCCCCATAGATTTCTAACCGTTTTCTGCCCGTGGGGGACTTTCACACCAGAAACTCCAGTTTGCAGACTCGAGACTCCCATTTGCACTAGAGATTCTAGTCTGTCTCCGGACCAAAAATTTGAATGTCCTAAGCCAGGTCTTCATGCTCCCTCCGGAGATTTGGTAGGAACTCTAGACCTGACACACCGGAGACTCCAGACTGTTCACCCCGAAGTTTATGGTTTGTCAGAATACACCGGAGATTCTGGTCAAAATCCGGCCTGTCTCGGGACCCCTAGTTAGGATGCCCCTAGGCTTCATGTTGGATCCACTCTGGAGGTTTGAGGCGAAACTCCAGACCACACCGAAGACTCTAGTCTTTACAGATCGGACACTCCGGTCTATACTTTCTAGGAAACTTCTGTTTCAGCCAGGGATTTTTCCACTATGACACTGACTTTTCTCTTTTCAGTAGATTAACCTGGAAATATTAGCACACTGTAAAATGATCCTCAAGTTGTCAACAAACACCAAAACTAATTAAGACAATAAATGTCCTTTCACCTTGCAAATGTCAGAGTAGTGCAATAGAATTGATTCTAGAACAAAACTTTACAAATAGAGGAGAAACTAGTGATAATGATCAGAAGTTTTAGTGTGAGCTTTTACTAAAATAAAGTAGGATTTAGGAATAAGTTCTGCCTCATTGTAGGATTGAATTCATGATTCACTTGCCACATTAACAGAACAATGACATATCTATGAACTACTAAGAAGCGATGGTGAACTAAAGTACGAGAAATGACTTAGAGTCATGAAATCCCATACATTAAGTTACATTTAAGATGGTAAAGCAAAATGTTACTCTCTATATGAGTCGCAAGGAAGAAATGAAACTTAAAGTAAGACACAAAGCTTGATTTATGTCAAGAAATGTCTTGAACAAATTCAAATGGTTGACTACAATGTGTAGCAATGCTTAAATTGGACAAATGGAACCTCGTAGCTGGAATTATCAATTTGATGAATGGTTAAAGGATTTTTGGATTGTGCCTAGAATATTGAGAAGACCTGCATTTACAATAAACCGAGAGGGATCTAAGAGAGTTTCATACTCTTATATGTGATTGACATATTTGAGTGGGAGCTTAAAAAACATTCATATATGTGATTAACATATAGTGAATGGTATAGTTGGTATTAGTAAATATTAGTGAATATTATGTAGATGAAGTTAAACATGTGTTAAACATTGAAATCTATCAAGATAGGTGATGTGTTTAATAGCATTAAGTCAAAATGTTTTCCTAGACTGGATTTTGAAGAAGTTTAGAATGGAACAAGTCAAGAAGTTCTTGCCTATGTGACTAGGAGAAACATTGAGATAGTCTTAGTACGATGATGGTTAAAAGAAGGAAAAGATGTGTAACATCTACTATGCCTAACTCATAGGTTCCATCTTATAAAACTATGTTGTTTACTCGATATAATGTGACCCAAGTTCTTAATCTGAAGAACATGTTCCAAAGTGATCTCTAAGTGAATCATTGAACAATAGTCAAGTATAGTCTTTAGTGTCTAGAGAGATGAAAGTATACATCTGATTTGTAAAGGATGGTGAACTTGATCATAAAAGGGTTATGATAGGAAGTTCCACACCAACCTAGATGATTGGAAATCTCACACCTATATGTGCCTTAGAATAAGAGAAGCGTGATCAGACATTGAAGTGGCATTTAGTGCACTGTCGATTAGATTTACATTGACAGAGAAGTATATGAATACTTCAAAGGTAAAATATGTAATGTTATGACTGGGAAGTCCATCTTCCCACAAAGTGTGTTCCTAATGCTCACGACAATGAAAACTTCATATTTTGATTGATTAATTGGATGTCATGGCAGAAGGAACAGAAACAACACTCTATCGCCAAAGCATAAATATTTATACCGCAAGGTTATCATGTGATGATAAAGGGAAATGTCAAATTAGGTGACATTAACAATTCACAAAGACATAAGGATCTGTATAGTGTAGTCCATAGACAAAACCTCTTCCATGAGAAAGCATGATAAAAACACCAAAAGTTCTATGGTGTAGTGATTTGTATCAAATGCAGCTAGTTTATTTGTACTCTAGTGCAAGTGGGAGACTATTGGATATGCCCTAGAGGCAAACAATAATATAGATTATTGACATATTTCATTAAGTTCACAATAGGTTTTATATCATGCTATAACTGTATTGATAGGAACGTCAATACACGTGTGATATGTAAACCACCAGAGTCCCTAGTGATGCTCTAGACACTAGTTCATTGGTCAATCAATGATAGATGTTTCCCGATCATGGACATTTATGTCAATTGACAATGGGGTCATTTCATTAGGTGAATGAAAGTGATGGACATACCCAACACAGGAATTATCACATGATCAAGTCACGAAGTTCAGCGTTACAATGACTGGGAAACGTAGTAACCAATTCCTTAGACCATATTTAATCACTATCATCTGAGAGTGCTTTGTTTCCATCAAACGTCACTCGGTAAAGCGGTGATCATAAAGGTGCCTTCATGTATTCAGAGAGGCATGTAGAGGAATATGTGTCAAGAGCGGGATTTGTTCTTCCGCGTGACGGAGAGATATTCTGGGCCCACTCGGAGATATGACATCCATAAAGCTGCAACGTGCGACTAGGTTACAGGGATGGCATAACTCAGAATGAGTAAAGTTGTACTTGTCGATAACAAGATTGAACCCGACATGGAGATTTTGTTGATCAGGTCTCAGACAAGTAAAATATCAAAATAACAAAGGGAAAAGGACTCTATGTTTAATGGTTCAACAACAAAGATTCTCCTGGAATGCACATGGGCCATTATGGGCATCCATGTCCTACTGATGATCATTGGTCCGAGAGGGGTCTCAACCATGTCTAGAGTGTTCCTGAACCATTAGGGTAACACACTTAAGGGTTTTACAATGCTCAGAGATCATTTTGGTATCATAGGAATCATCGAAGAAAAGAGAAGGGGAAACAGGGAGGGTTCCGGGAAAGTCCGACGGGTGTCCAGAGTTGTCAGGAAGGAGTTCTGGTGCAACAGGAAATAATTAATATGTAAATATATGTTAATTATTGAAGTATACATTTATTTACATTTATTTAATGATTTAATATGATTTAATGAGTAATCCATGCCTAATGGGCCAATTCCCTAAGGGGAAAATGCCCAAGAGGGAGGGCACCCAAAGGAGAGAGGGAAGGAGTGGCCGGTTGGGCACCTTGGTGCCCACGTGGGGCCCAAGGAGGCCTTGGCCGGCCAGCCAAGGTGTCCTCCCACCTCCTACTCTCCTTTAGTCCCATATTGCTTAGGCATTGGACTTGGGGGCTCCCCTCCCCCTATATAAAGGAGGGTATAGGGAGGGATTTAAATACAACAGTTAATCCCAAGATTTGAGGATTATCCCTCCAAGTTTCCTCCTCTCTCCCTCCCTCTCTCTCTCTCTCTCTCTCTCTCTCTCTCTTTTGTGACTGCAGCCCCACTATATGGGTTGTGCGAACGAGAGAGTTCTTCATGCAGAGTGTCGTCACGCTACGGGGATTCTAGATCCAGGAGATCTACTTCCGCAACCTCTGCTGGATCAGAGTCCGAGAATCATCGTCAAGCACCATATGTGTGCGACCCCCTACGAGGCGCTGCACTTGTGGCGCTCGAGTCATTCAAGCCATCAGAGTCATTGGCACTGGTAGAGCTATCCTAGTTCAGAATGACCTTGAGGTCGGCGTCGATACGACTACATCATCCACGTCCTCCCGAGCGTTAACAAAGCTTTTCGGTCTTCAACTTGGTGAGTTTGTGAAAGGCCCCTCCCATTACCGCATTACTCCTAGATAGATCATGGCAGTCGGTGTGTTTGTGTAGGAAAATTTATTGTTTTTAGGCGCTAAACCACAACATTATCCTCATGCGCTTGAGCCTCACTCGCTCCTTTCCTCTCTCTAGCGATGCGGTGACGCCGCTGCTATTGCCACACGATTCCAACATACTCTAGCCGCCCTACCCGTTGCCGTTCTTGTCGACCAAGGATGCACCGCTACACCGATAGGTCCGCTTAAATTCGTTGCATAGGCTCTCGTTTAGCTGCATTGACAATGCGCTGGTGATTAGGGTTTCAACCCTCCTTACCCTGCCATGCTCCAGCGTCCACGCGGTGATGTCCTGGTGGTCTGGTGACGTGGTGGTCTCCAGCGCCACCACCCACACGTGTTATCCGCTCCTAGCATGGCTCGGAGTGGTGTAGGTGCTTCGGCGCCCACCGTGCCGCCGTGTCATGGTTGCTGCCGACTACCGCCCTCTGCTTCCTCTTCTAAATCCTTGCAAGGACCGCGGGTAAGTCCCCTTATTCTTCCTCCTCTCTCAACATCTCACTATACTGTGGGTGTTTACCCCTAATTAGAGTTTGTTCGTGATCTAGGGTTACTCCTCTCTTTCTCTAATTGCTCACAAACATATCAATAACTTGCCTAATATGATTGTTACTCCTATTATATCCTGATGGATTTGGCTTTGTGGATTACTTAGAAATAATAACAGTTGTCTCATGTTAGTCTATCTATGATGATTCTTCAGTTATACTGATTCATTGATTGTAATCCTAGATATCTCATGTAGGTTATATTGTATTACTAGTACTAGTATGTTGCTGATGTTGTGCTTGGTATCAATTCCTTGTGTAATTCCTTCCCGATTGATGTTCTGGATGGAAATCCCCCACTCTTATGATAATTTTGTTAAGGACAATGATGTTGTTTAATTGACAGTGGCTATTAGCATCAGAAACTTCAACGTTTGACTTGACTAATGAGTGAAAAATCCAGTAGCCTTATTTATGGACAGGGAACAATCTTTAGGATGAATTCCTAATTGTGCCAGTAAGGATTTAATCCTTACCGAGGTGATGGCCATGAGTAAAACAGTTTGTTGTTGCTTTTGCTATGATAAAATTCTAATTATAAATGATTCCTAGGGTTCTAGGAAAATGATAAGAATATATTTTCTACTGTTTAGCACATGATCTTAAGTGGCTTCTGTAGGTGGTCTTGCTACTGTGGTACCTCCTTGGATGATGCACAATAACATGGATCATTTACATGATCTGCTACTATATTTCTTGTCATATAGTTGGACTATGTCTAGCCAATGATGCAAAGGTCGAGGCTTGGTCTTATGAGATCTAAAGAAATATGCTATTCTTTGTAGCTATTAAATACCCAGTGATGAGGTTACATTCTATTGGAGTGTAGCTCTGAGGATAACCTCAAATCCAAGTATTATACCTAAGAAATGTTAAGAACAAAGATTAGGCATGATTTTGGAGATGATCAACCTATCCCATATGTTTATGCTGGAACCTGTGGTTCTAGTTGTGGCTTGTAGTGGTTTGATGAGTTTGCTCCTAATACTATCTTGGCGTTGCTACTCTGTTTTGTTGTCTTGTCCTTGTGCCCCTTATGGATCCTAGCTTGGACTGCCCTCTCCTAGCTTTCCCTTTTTCAACACCCTAAGTCCCCTTCCCCAAAGTTACCATGGTGAATTTCTTCGTTGATCAAAATCTAGTGGAGTTTGGTGTATGAAGCTATTTTGGTGTTCTTGGTGGTATGTGTTGTGAAGTGATCAACAGAGAGGTACTCTATTGCTACGGCTATGCTCTTATCCCCCTTGTGGATGTCCTACATTGACAACACATCAACATGTAGTGACTCAGCTGTCTACTTGTTTGTGCTAAGTTCGGGATCAGATCAAGTGAAAACTTGATCTTTTGTTGGTGGTTTACCTTTTGCTATTTACTGATCTTGGTAAAATTTTCCCATTGTGTCAATGATGTTGGACTCAGACATTTTTTTTATAAGAACAGATATTGTTTATTTGGTGAAACTTCCTCCTATTTGACTTTGCTCAATGATGTTAATAATAGTGCATTACACTATTGGGCTGGGAGCAATATTTACACTAACAAATACTTTCCTTTCTTCTTTGTTTTTCTTTTTTTGCAGGAATCAAAATATAGAAGAAATGATAGGAAGATACAAGTTTTCCTTGAAGTTAGCTGGGGGAATAGAATTACTCAATGAGTTAAGTAATAAGTCACTTCTTTCTTGACTCTTTAGCCCTTGGCATATGGACAAGATTAGGTAATACTTTCACGCACCAACTTAGGAAATGTATTTGGGATGAAGTTTTTATATCTTAATTCATTTCTTATGATATTTGAACTTCTAAACTGATATCTGTACAGATGATATACTCAGACTAAGGGAATGTTTTTCGAAATAGGTTTAGTTTAGAGTTTTATTTTATCCCTTTTGTAATTTATTTTTATCATTTATTTGTAGAGAACAATGTATCCAATGAATTCGTGTAATAAAACATGTTTTAATTCATTGTTGTAATCTATTCATAAAATAAATTGTATTACATATTGTTTCCTTGTAAAATTTTTGTATATTTGTGTTGTTACTAATAAAGTTATATTTATCCAATTGCATTAATTTGAGTTATATTATTGGATATTTATTCCTAATCTTATTAATTCTAGTTGTATTAAATATTCTAAATACCAATCCATTCTAAGTTTCAAATTTATTTCAAATTCAAAATTCAAATACCAGTTTAAATTCATTCTCCCAAAACAGTCAAAATACCTAGATATCATGTCAAAATCTATCGCACTCGCTTAGATGATCTAATGTAATCTATCGAAGCGAGAGAAACCTTAATCTATCGAACCTAGATATCATGTCAAAATTCCCTAGATTTTCTTATGCATGAATGCAAATGCACACACTCTCTTCTTAAGCCCTAAATGATGGGGCATTTCAAGGACCTTGGTGAAGCATAATACTCCCTCCGTCCCAAAATATAAGGTGCATAAGGATTGGTCAAAAGTTAAACCTTACTAACTTTGACCAAATATTTAGAAAAAAATATCTACATCTACAATATTGAATAGACATATTAAGAAAATATACTTTATGATGAATCTATTGATATTAATTTAGTATTATAGTTTTTTTATTTTGTGTATAATCATGGTCAAACTTAAAAAATGTTGACTTTTGACTAATCCTTAGGCACCTTATATGACGGAGGGAGTATATATTATGCATCAAAATCTATAGAGATAAATCAAGATGCTTAATTCGTCTATCGCAAAGTACATACCCGATGGCTGTAAAATACCACCTCTTTTATGTTGGGGTTTCACATATGAAAACAATAAATTTTATCCTACGCCCCTGAACCCCTGAAGCTGCCAGGACCTATCTATTAGTAATATAGTAACAAGAGGGGCTTTTTGCGAACTTACCCTTAAAGACCGAAAAGCGTTGTCAACGCTCAGGAGAGCGTGGTTGATGTAGACGAGCCGAAGCCAACCTCAAGGTCATGATGAAGTCCTTGCACTCCTCTGGCTCCAACGACTTGAGTGCCTCAAGTGCGACACCTCGCGGGGAGTTACACACGTCTGGTGCCTGACGATGACTCCCGCTCGAATCCCGCAGCGCGACGGTGTTCCGCGGTGAAAATGTCTCTCATTCGTGCAGTCCAAACTTGGGACCATGGTAACGAGAGAGAGAATGGGAGAGAGAAAATATCAATTAGGGGTCCTCCCAAAAGTGAGAAGACCTTTATTGATTATCGGTGTATTTTATTTGGCCAAATACCCCCACTATATATAGGGGGAGGGGAGGTACTACCTCCCACAAAGTTCTGGGGTGGGACTAAAGGAGAGGAGGGGGGAGGGGTGGCACCGCCGGCCACCCCCATGGGCCCCGCGCGGGGGGGCTGGCCCACTAGGGCGCCGGCCACCCCCTTGGCCCCTTCTCCCTCTCTCCTTTCCCCTAATGGGCCTTCTCCCCTCTAGGAATTGGCTCATTAAGCCTTTGACAATTTAATTGATTTTTTTCTTTATTAAATAATTATGAATAAATGATTAAATCAATATTTAACATTCATTCACATATTATTTAACCTCCATGGCTATGGAACACCTTCCACCTCCACTCCGGACATCCTCCGGACATACCGAAACCCTTCTAGTTTTCTCTCTACTATTCTTCGGCGATTCCACCGATCCTATAAACACTCTGTAAGCATCATCAAACCCTTAAGAGTGATACCCCATGGTTCGGGAACACTTCATACATGGTCGGGACACTCCCGCACCAATGATCGATAGAGGGACCTAGATGGCCATGTGACCCCTGTGCGTTACACAAAGATCTTTCGTCGTTTGAGCCGGAACTGTCATGTCTTATTCACTTTCTCTCTCGATACTTGCATTGCCCAAGATCTGATCAATGACATCACCATGTCGTGTTCTATCTCGTTACCGAACAATGCTACTTGACTCGTTACGACAAGTGATATCCCCGTGATCAAATCACACGATGAGCAGCTATTGGATATAACCTCTCCGAGTGGGCCCTTCGAGTATCTTCCCGTCACATGGATGGACCAATCCCACTCTTGACATATATTGCCTCTACGGTTTCCTCCGTGTACCTGAACACACCTTTATAACCACTGTATTACCAAGTGGCGCTTGATGCTATCTAAGCACTCTCGGGAGACAGTGATTGATATAGCCTCACGGTCTAAGGAATAGTCTACGAGGATCCATTTCTAATCATCGTAACTTGAACTTCGTGACATGATCAGGTCATGATGTTTAGGTTGGGTATTGGTTCATCATCTCATTCTCGGAATGAGATGACTCCATTTCCAACTGGCATAAATGCCACATGATCAGGAAACATGATCATTCGTTAACCAATGAACCACTGACTAGAGTTTCACTAGGAACCCCTGGTTGTTTATATATCACACGTGTATTGATGTTTCCACTCAATACAGTTATAACATGACATAAAACTTAATCATAAACTATATGAAATATGATAATAGTCCTTACTACTATTTGTCTCTAGGGCATATTTCCAATAGTCTCCCACTTGCACTAGAGTACAAATACACTAGCTGCATTTGTTGTTAATCATTGGCACCATATATCCGGTACCCTGAACATGCTTGCTCATGGAAGAGGTTGAGTCTTGGGTCTATACTTTACAGTCCCAAATCCTTTGCAACTTACTAATGTCACCTTGATTGACATCAATAATTTATCATCACATGATAGCATCTGTGTGTCTGTATCGTCGTTATGGCAGCAGACCGAGGCCTGATTCCAGGAGCCTACAGTGACTTTAGATCAACCTTGAGGGCTTTCTCATGGGCACTGTGCCCTGGGACACATCATTCTATGTTAAAAGCGAACTAGCCCCGCCATAACATTATACAACACTTTAGATGGTACCCTTATCCATTATTATAAATGTATTCATCGAAACACCAATGCACTCTGTGCAACTTTCGATGTTTTGTTCACCTCGCTTCCTACTTGACTTTAATCGGTATTACGGGAGTTTCCAACATATTCCCTTATAACATAACCCTTTATATTTTAAGATATGTCGTCCTTTATGGATTTGGAAAACATGTCTGCAGTTCTCTATTAGACACTGTGGACAAACTTAACTCAACATTCTGTGATTCGAACTTAATCACTTTTAAATGTTCCTTATTTGGATCACATATTATGCTAAGTTATCATCATGGTTTACTAAGACAAAACCTATGTCTCAACATAGTGGATGACGATCATCCTTTTTCTTTCTTTCAACCATTGATATTAAACTTAATACTATTCCTAATTTGAGTTATTAAGGACTAGTTCCTTAATTAACTTTTATTCTGAAACCCCTTTGAGAATCCCTTAAGGAATAATACATAATATCATAATACACCTATTATCAACTTCTACATCTTATAAATCATTATTTATAAGTATTTGCACTTTTATTCTTAACACACTTAAGAATTACTCCTATAAGCTCCCTCTCAAAAATATGTCAATCACATATTGTTTAAGGAAGGCTTCCATAGCTCCCACTCAATTTTATGCAAATTGCATATCCACTCACTATTTTGAACGACTTCAAAATCCTTTGATCAAATATCAAACTTGGAGATTTACTATGAGATACTAGTACTGTTACTAGTTTTAAATCCTCTAGACATGAAGCACACATTAATCAAATTCATTTGAATTTGTCCAATACTTGACAAATTGTGCTTTTTTCATTCACCCCTTTTTCCACTATGGCTTTGCAGTCATTTGGGAAAATCAAGTAACCCCTTTTACTTGTGAGATTTAGCAACGAATTGCTTTCTAATCTCAAGTGAATTTTGCTTTTTGGATTTCTCATAATTCTAGTTTACCATTATTTCCTTGGTAGTTCGTAGGTATGTCATATTCCAAGAATCATGACAAATGATTCACAAATGTCTCCATACAAGATATGGATTACATTTTGAATCCTACTTCATGTAGTGAAAACACTAGTGGGAAAAACACAATGTCAATATCATTGATTCTTTCCTTTGTGAAGAGAATCATTCAGGAACGTTGTCCGTTGCGCTTCTCAACACTCCGATGCAGGGATATGAATCCTCATCGTGTTTTTCACTATTTTCCATTTTCTCCATAATCGAGAAACATCACTAGAAGTGAGCTTTCTCAAGAATGCACCAAAGTCCAAGAAGTACGAATCTTGCTTTCCTATTGGTTTCAGCTATGGGTTTCGTATTCAAAATTTCCAATGAATACGCTAGAAGGACTTATTCGCTATTGTTTTGGTTATATTGAATAACCCTAAAACTTTCACGAATTCAAATGGTTCACTATAAATTCTAATTGAGTGCTAACTATTTCTAACTAATGGTCTCTACATCTACACTACAACGATTTAGTTGGTGCCTTCTATTCACCCACTTTTATATCTAATATCACAATGTGATGCTTTGCATTTTGACGTTTCAAAACGCTTTACATTCCACAATTTCTTTTATGCCATTCTTATAAAGTCAAATTTCATTACTATTGATCAAATCATAGTAATTAGATTCTCTTTTATATTTATGCCCTTTTATAGATGAAACTCTTTGATCAAATCAAATACTTTCATATTCATGTTTCCTTTGGTAAACTTCTTTACACATTTAAACAATCATCTTATGATAATTACCATTTTCTGTTAAAATGCAAGACATCAAATATGTATTTACTTCTAACAATTCATTAACCACTTTGTACTCAAGTAATACACGGTGTTCAAGTTATTTTGCCGAACGTAGGCATGATTTATATGTGATAAGAAATCGAATGACTTTCACATATTATCACATAACTTTGAATTTAAACAACGGTTTTCATTCCATAATGAAATATCATTTAAGTTGGGTATTTTAAGGCATTTTAATATTTTACAAATGTTCATGCATTATCAATTAGTTTCAAACAACAAGGATTATTCACACATAATCAAACAAGATATGAACACGAATAGAAATCATTCATAAAAGTGGAACAACTGTTTGTTACAAACTCATATGAATAACCGTCTCACAAAATGTGAGACACACTAAAGAAGTTCACAATTTCTTGATTACAATAATCATCCTAAAACATAAACTAAGTGATAAATGTCGAGGGAGAGTGTCGTCGGCCATCATCATCATGCTCGCCATCAACACGCAACGTCACCTCCTCTCTAGCAAGCACCTCTCATGTAGAAGGACCTGTTTTCAGCAAAACAGAACAAGTATCAGATATACTTAACACTACAAATGTGTTTGCAAGATTATAACATTTATAAAACTGTATATGAAATATATACCTTTGTCATTGATGACCTGAGCGACATCTGGTTCAACCAACACATTCCTGAGATGTGTCAGGAACCGATGGAACTCCATTGATTCCGCGTCACCCCTCATTACGCAAGTCCTGACTTGTGCTTGGTAGCTTGGTGGCAGCGACCGCAGCACAACACCGTTTGCAAAAGAGCCCGTCATCCAGCTATCCAGGAAGTATGCACGCCTCATGTACACATCATGCATGCGCTCCAAGTGGTCGTCCAGTGATGAGTTCTCCTCCATCTGAGAGGAAGTCTCCCATCAGCTCATGCTCCCATATGCGTGCTTATTCCACAAAATGTGTCCTAAGCTGTAGCATCACCGAACGAGGGTTGACATCACCCACGAAAGGCCACAGCTCATCCACCATTCCGAAACAAATGGTAACTGAAATGAAGGAGGCCATCTCACAACGGAGATAGCGGTCTTTCCGCTACTCTGGGGTCTCTAGGTTAGTGGGCTGATCCAAATCCATCCCGTCGAGTATGTAGTTTACCACGTCATTCTCGCTAAGGAGAACGTGGAGACGTTCAACCCATATGGAGAAGTTTGATCCATCTAATCTGAGCTTCTCTCCTTCTAACCAATCAATCGTCAACAGGAAAGGTGCCATCTACATTTATAATTGCAAAAGGAATTTAGACTAAGTTTATAATTAAATGAGTTAATGATAACTCCACTCAGAAACACCTATCCCCAAAAGGGTTCCTAGTGATAACACGACCCCTATCAGCCACATATCCCCTGATTGACACGGCCATCGATGTGGGTTCAAAGGTGGATGCTAAACGTCGATCACATCATTCATGCGACTCATGCTCGATCTTTCGACCATCCGTGTTCTGAGGCCACGCTTCTATGGCGTGCTAGGCTCACCAACTCAACCTTAGTGTATTTGTTGTGCAACATGGCTTACACCCACTGTATGCGAACATAGATATGTCTGACACCAAGGCCTGTACCCTGGATCGCCTCATACCGAAGAACTTTCTTGGTGGTACACACTAAGGGGGAACACAATCGTTGGTAATTTTAACAGGGATCATTTTATTAGGCTACCGTGGAGTATCTAATACTAGCACACAATAAGATATACAAACAATAACATTGAATGTAAATGCGATGTGATATGGTCCTTCACGTCGTGATCTCCATCCGTCGTCACCGGATTCCGGCTCCAGGGTTCCGGCGCCGTAGCCACCAGGGTACCGGTGTCATTCCGGTGTGGTAGTCCGTCAGCTCCGTGACTATCTACTACTACGTAACAAAAGGCAATCACTTTACCTTTTCCACAACCATATCACAAAGCAATGCCCCCTTGCAAAACAAAGTTAGGCGCCTCTACTTTATCTTTGCATGTTTTACGTGGCTGAATGGGCTTTCGCACAAGAACCATTGTTACCTACAAACTTTCAGCACAACTCTTATCAAGTAGTTGTCTCTACTACACCCCTTTGGGGGCCATCCATTGCAAATGGTATACCAACTAATGCGAGAGAGACAGACACCCCCTAAGCCACTTTATATCGTACAAGTCGTATGTCAAGCGTGGACCAGTCTCACGAATGAACGCGTAAAGTCGGTTGGGGGCCACTTCATCAAGCATTACTGCGGTATACACAAGTACACGTGGGAGGGGAACAACTAAAAGATCAATTCCCACACGCTACATTTCATGTGTTCTACCCGTACTAGCATTACTACGCATAGATCTAGCTCTGATACCACTGTTGGGGTTCTGCGTATGAAAACAATAAATTTTATCCTATGCCCCTAAACCCCTGAAGCTACCAGGACCTATCTATTAGTAATACAGTAATGGGAGAGGCTTTTCGTGAACTTACCCTTGAATACCGAAAAGTGTTGTCAACGCTCAGGAGAGTGTGGTTGATTTAGACGAGCCCAAGCCGACCTCAAGGTCGTGATGAAGTCCTTGTGCTCCTCTGGCTCCAACGACTTGAGTGCCTCAAGTGCGACACCTCGCGGGGAGTTACACACGTCCGGTGCCTGACGATGACTCCCGCTTCCCTGATCCAGTAACAGTTGCGAAAGTAGAGCTCCTGGATCCGAATCCCGTAGCGCGACGGCGCTCCGCGGTGAAGATGTCTCTCGTTCGCGCAGTCCAGACTTGGGACCACGTTCAAGAGAGAGAGAGAGAGAGGGTTAGAGAGAAAATATCAATAAGAGGTCCTCCCAAAAGTGAGAATAACTTTATTGATTATTGGTGTATTTTATTTGGCCAAATACCCCCACTATATATAGGGGGAGGGGAGGTACTACCTCCCTCAAAGTCCCGGGTGGGACTAAAGGAGAGGAGGGGGAGGGGTGGCACCGCCGGCCACCCCCATGGGCCTCACGCGAGGGGGGAGGGGGGGCTGGCCCACTAGGGTGTCTGCCACCCCCTTGGCCCCTTCTCCCTCTCTCCTTTCCTCTCATGGGCCTTCTCCCCTCCGGGAATTGTCCCATTAAGCCTTTGACCATTTAATTGATTTTTCTCTTTATTAAATAATTATGAATAAATGATTAAATCAATATTTAACATTCATTCACATATTATTTAACCTCCATGGCTATGGAATACCTTCCACCTCCACTCCGGACATCCTCCGGACTTACCGAAACCCTTTCGGTTTTCTCTCTACTATTCTTCGGTGATTCCACCGATCCTATAAACACTCTCTAAGCATCATCAAGCCCTTAAGCGTGATACCCCACGGTTTGGGAACACTCCAGATATGGTCGGGACACTCCCGCACAAATGATCGACAGAGGGACCTAGATGGCCATGTGACCCCTATGCGTTCCACGAAGATCTTTCATCATTTAAACAAGGACAGTCGTGTCTTATTCCCTTTGTCTCTCGATACTTGCATTGCCCGAGATCTGATCAATGATATCACCAAGTCGTGTTCAATCTCGTTACCGAACAATGCTACTTGACTCGTTCCGACAAGTGATATCCCCATGATCAATTCACATGCTGCACAGCTATTGGATATAACCTCTCCGAGTGGGCCCTTCGAGTATCTTCCCATCACATGGATGGACAAATCCCGCTTTTGACATATATTGCCTCTACGGTTTCCTCCGAGTACCTAATCACACCTTTATAACCATTGTATTACCAAGTGGCGCTTGATGCTATATAAGCACTCCTGGGAGACAGTGATTGATATAGCCTCACGGTCTAAGGAATAGTCTACGAGGATCCATTTCTAATCATCGTAACTTGAACTTCATGAAATGATCGGGTCACGATGTTTAGGTTGGGTATTGGTTCATCATCTCATTCTCAGACTGAGATGACTCCATTTCCAACTGGCATAAATGCCACATGATCAGGAAACATGATCATTTGTTGACCAATGAACCAGTGACTAGAGTTTCACTGGGAACCCCTGGTTGTTTATATATCACACGTGTATTGATGTTTCCACTCAATATAGTTATAGCATGATATAAAACTCAATCATAAACTATATGAAATATGATAATAGTCCTTACTACTATTTGTCTCTAGGGCATAATTCCAACATTTTAGCCATATAAAATGAGCCATTTATCTCTCATATCATGTTTCTTCCAGCTATAGGTATGCCTTAAATGCATGATTTCAAGTTTTCATTTACTTTCATATGAGCTTTGCACAATTAGTAGTTTGGGTAGAATTTTTTCACTTTCCATGTCTATGACATGTGTGTAGGTGTTGATGGTGATTATGGATAAAACAAAGGCAAAAGGAACAAAGAGAACATAGTATGGAGTAGCTGTAGGGACCAGACTTAGCCATTTGAGAGGTTGGAAAAGTGAATTTTTTCAACTTCTCAAAATAAATATCCAAGATCGCGGGGTTGTAGCCCTCGACGAGATGAACTCAATGAGCCCAAGAACACCCAAAACAGAGTTTGTACGAAGAAATGGCGGCCAAAACACTGTGGGATACCAAAGGATTGACGAGCAACTATACGACCGGAAACATTTTTCCGGCCGTATAGTTGCACCCGTATAGTTGCGAAAAAGGTTATAAACAATGGGATTTCGCCCTAGAGAAGCCCCAGAACCTTCCAAAAGTCATATGACGGTATTGGGGGAACCCTAGGGCACCCCCAAGGCCTATATAAAGGAGGGGGGACCCAAGAGAGAGCGACCAAGCCATATCCTCCACCATGGCGGAGCCCTGCCACCGTGCCACTGCCATAGCCGCCTCCAATCAGATCTACACCATCACCATCACACAAGAGGAGAAGGTACTAGGATATTGAGGGCCTCCACATCGATCTACATCGTCATCTTCATCAACAACGTCTCTATCACCGATCCCCTTTGGTTACTCGTTGTAATTCTAGGTTGAATCTTGGATTTGCACTAGTCTTCAATTGTATCATCATACTTCATCCATGATGTTGATTGCCTTCATGTGTGAGTAGTTTCCTTTGTTCTTGGGGAGATGGGGAAACCCTAGTATGAGATTGAATTGAGATAAAGATTATTATGTGATATTGTTTATTATGTGTCTGTGTTAGATTTCCTTCATGTTGATGTTGGGTGAAGCGCGCCACTCAATATTTGCCTCATTGAGGACTAGATGGAGGGAACTACTTGTTGGTAGACGGAGGGATGATAGCACTTATGGTTACTATAAAGCTATTGTCATTCCTTACGTATCAACTTGGGAACGGAGGAGAACTCACAGAACATTGTCCATGCCATGTGATACATCCTACGGTAAAGTCCCTTAATAGCGCAGTAATTTGATTGATGTCGATTTTTGTCTATTGTGGTTATGACAGGTGATGTATGTAGTGGTTGCTACCTATTCATCCATATATGGAGCTCCTCTCACACATATCATAAATGGTCTTATTCATTATAATAATTTTGATCACTCTTTCTAATTACTAGTGGTGGATCCACTACTCCTTGAGAACTCCTTCTATCATCTTGCAGACTTTCGTAATCATACTTGCATGCTCTTGTTTACTTACAACTTTAGTTTACTTATTGTTCTCTTATTTGAAAACCCAAAAATATCTTTTACACACAACTCTCATTTTATCTTGTTACTTAGAACATTAGTTAGCATTACTATTTTAGTATTTAGTTCAAAGAGTTATTAGACTTCAGACTCCTACTCCCTGTGGGATCTATATCTTTATTTCGAAACAAGCTACAAACGATCTGTGCACTTGCAGTCATCAAGCTATTTTCTGGCGCCATTGCTGGGGAGCTAAGCGATGTAGGTCTTTTAGATTTTGTTTATTTATTTTAGTCTTGCTAGATTTTGTTTTAAGCTTTTTTTATTTGCTGCATTTGTATTTTTGCTTTCGTTTATAAACCAAAAACCCATAAAAATATTTTTTACTAATCATGTCTTCCAAGAAGACTACCCTTGAACAGGAGAAGCTCGGAAGGGAGGAGAAGTTGCGAGAAATACTAAATCAATGGATGCCTCTGGTGAATGATTATTTATCCATGCTATGTGCCTCATACCAGTTTGCTTGTAAATTCCGCGGATCCAAAGATCATATTGCCTACCAATGTAAGTATAACATTGACCTCGCATTAGAATCTTATAATAGAAATGTGTTTAAAAGCTTAGTCGATATGGAAGTTCTTGAATTTGTGCTTTATACTGGTTGTTCAAAATTGCTTTCTTCTATAAAAATAAATAATCGAGAAAGATGCCAGGAGCTTGATGAAATAATTGAAGAACTTTATCACATATATTCATGTTGCTATGAATACTTTATGGATAATGTTTTAGCTTGCACTGTTTATGAGCGGATTTCAGCCCGCATGGAAAAGCCTAGCCTTTTGCAGGATCAAAAAGCTGAAGAGAAGGCAACAGCATATGAAGAACCTCCACCGAAACTGCCTGAACACATTGCTAATAAAGAGGTGGCACTTGATGTTGCACCCTCTCAACTAGTGGAAGGTAAGCCCGAAGGTAAGACTATTGCTGAGCTACTCACGAATTTTCTTAGTAAGAATGAAGAGGAGCAACTTGATAACCACTTGAATCTCCTACTTCTGAAAATAACTTTCCACACACAAATAGTATGCATGCAAATGATATCTCATTATCTAGTAATGATTTCTACAAATCCCAAACTTATGATGATTGTTCCGAGGAGGATTCGTGCCTAGATAGTGATTTTGGGGACTTTGGTGAGGAACTAGAAAATGAATATTTCTATGAATATTGTGATGCTATTAATATGGGACAGGAAATCCCATTGGATAAGGATGAAGTTCCTTCCCAAGAAGAGGATGAACATGAAGAAGAACTGCTAATCCTTGAGGAAATGCAACTACTGGACATGTGGAAGCAGGTGGATTACTGTTCTGGTAATTTGTTAAATTATTCGAAGGGATGAGGCAATATAATGGTAAGCCTAACAAGCTTTATGATTATGAATGCATTCCTCTCTTTAAAGAATTTTTATCAACCAATACTCACATAAAAGGTAATAATGTAAAACTCTTGGAACACATAGTTTATGAAGGATCCCATGAGCTGCTTAGGAAAATTGGTATTATTATGAAAAGTAGCGATAATGAGGATTTAGCAAGGTATAATAATATTATGGATTATATTGTCAAGAACATTTTAGTGGGAATGCACTTGTGATAAATAGGAAGGAGCTATGTAAAACAATAGTTCCCAAAACTAACATTTTGCAGGAACCACTGGATAACGAGGAGGAATACCAAAAAGGTGAGGTTGAAGACAAAGTTCATTCTACTAATAATAAGTTTATTTATGATGCCTCGGTCTCTAGTAATGATTCTTATTGTGTTGAAACTGAAGATAATTTATATGCGGAGGGTTTATGCCTAGATACTCATTTGGAGAACACTAATAATTATGAACTGAAGATAAATCCTTGTAGTATTAATGAGGAGGTTTCGAGAGAGAACATCTTTGCTGAAATATTTGTTGATGATGCTTCTTTTTGTGATTGGATTGATAACTCTAGAACTAAGGAACTTGTTAGCAAGGGTGATGAACTAGAGAATAAAGACACTTTTGAATTTTTCCCTGCTGCTAAAGATGAGTATTATGAAGTGTTTCCTCGTGATAGTGTAGCCCAAGAAGAGTACTATGAATTGTATCCCTATAATGCTATCAAAGGTAAAATGTTTGACTTTACATGTAAATATCTAATCCTTTTGTTGAAGCTATCTAGGGAGTTATGCTCACCACACATGGTGCATCAATCATCATTTGTGAGCAATAACACATTTATCTACATGACTCCGATGCACCGTAAGCGGGTGAGACTTCGACCATGCTATAATAGTAAGTGCTCCAAACCTTTTTTGGAGGTAACAATAAATAATTCTCTGGCTCCTATCTATTGAAATAATAATGGAGAAAAGCCCGGCTTCTTGGTTATAAGAAAGTGCTTCCCGGAAGGCAATCCAGAAGTCATTAGGTGTCTTTTTATAGTCTTGTGTCTCGAGTCTTGATGCATTCATGTTGCATTGGCATTTTTATTCTTTGCATGATTTTATATTAGAGTTATCTTGTTGTAGTTTTCAAAAGGTAGAATTTATTGTTACTATGTGTTGCATAACTCGGTTGTACTTAAATCCCGTTTTATACATGCTGTTGTTTGTCGAAAATTAAAGTTGTTATTTTACTATCAAAACATGGTGTTTTGCTAAGTTTCAGGTTAAGAAATAATTCTTGAAGAAATAGAATTTTTTTGATGTCTACAGAAGGTTTAGCAACCAACTATATGGCGGGAATAAAAATTCCAGCCGTACAGTTTGCCGTATAGATATCTTTGCCATCAACAAATTTTCTTTCACAAGTACTGAAGGTTTAACGACCAACTATACGGCAGGAATAAAAATTCTGGCCGTATAGATATCGATGCCTTTCTCAAATTTCTTTTCCAAGGTAGAATAAGTTTAACAACCAACTATACGGCAGGACCTTTTTGGTCCGGCCGTATAGTTGCGCCCGTATAGTTGAGAAAACCCGTCAAACGCCAACTGGAAGGTAACCATTGCTCAAAATTTTATTCTTTCTTCTTCTAAAAACCTTGAAATACCACCTGGGAGCTTCTCCCATGATCTAGAGAAGCCGAGCATATGTAAGTAATAAATTTCTACCTTAGAAACCTCCTAGACTGTAATTCTCTATAGAAATTCATGTTTTCTTTTTTACTTTCCTTTTATCAGTGGGGTAAACAAACTATGTTCGTATACCAAACCGATGCATTTTATTTTGTGTGTTATTTTCACAGGGACTTGAACCTTGTGTGAAGATGTGTACGGTAGTGCCAATCGTGCAAACACTCACATGAGCCACTTGGTTGCTTTAATTCAACGCTTCGACAATCGGTGTCTGGTAAAACCTTCCAATCCGAACCTCTTTTATTAAGCACACTGGGGCTGCACACTCGTGTTTCATATTTTGTCTCACTTGTACTTCATCAAAATCTAGGAGTATGTATCACTCTTGGACTTAATTTGTTGACTTAAGCGTGGTGCTTAGGTTGATGAAACGACTCAGTGGGACTTGTATTTTTATCACTTGTGAGCTAAACCCGTGTCTTCAAAAACACAAAAATATTTCGTTTTCTTTTTAGTTTTTAAGCAGTTCCTCAAGGAAGGCACACCGGGCCATATCAAGAAATACGTTGAAGCAAAGGTTCTTTGTCCATCAAAAGAGAGGTTACTTGTACCTCAACGGTAAAGTGTGTCACCCTTGTTTTCAACTAAGCTTGCGGAGGTAACCACTTATCACACTCTCTTTTGGAAACTATATTTTCTCTTTTCTTTTGGTGATATACTCAAGTTTGGTTCCTGCAAAGTTCTAAGCTTGGGGAGGTTACTTCTGCATGTGTAGAGTCTTACGCAATGTTCGTATTCGATCAAGGTTTAATGCAATCATGTATCCTGATGTTTTTGAATGCTTGTTTAAGTGAGTCTATTCTATATTCATATGGGGATACACTTGCTCATGGTAGGCACCATAAGAGTTGACTTAGAGCTTGTATGCATCTTGCCAAATTGTTTATCAAGCTTGTGACACTATTTGTGATCCTCTAGAAAACATTGCCACCATCTCTACACTTGGAAAGAATGAATACTTGATCAAGATCTTTTGAAATTTGTTAGTTGTCACTAAATAGATTTGTCTTAAATGAATAGGTTAGGCTCGACCCCATAATGTCAAAACAATAGACTTGATAGTTTGCTTACAGAAGAATTTGTCAATTGGAAATGATATTTCGAAGTTTTGAGTTCTATGATAAATAAGGTGTTGTTTAATTGTCTTAAGAGTTTATCCTTAAAGATACTCAACACCATAGATGTGATGATCAACTTGATAGTAATCTTTGAAAGGATTTGTTTGAAGAAACTAATATTTAGCGGTAATTGAGATGCATGCCAAATCTTGACCTGTTGATTAAAGTATGATATTGCTTTATGCGTGTCTGCACCACTGCCACCCAACATGGGATGCTAACAACTCTGCTGGCCTTCGAATAGTCCAAAAAGAGGAAACTCTTGGAGTTTGGCTATGAGTTGCCCAACATATGTAGAAGAAATTGTATTTGGGTATGCATTGGTATTCTCATGGGCCTGCGTTCAAAGCAAAAGAGGGAATACTCCTCTGACCATTATGAGAAATCATTATACCGAAAAGGGAAACCTTGGTAATGGTCACGAGTATCCATTCTTAGCCTGCACAGTCTGATTAAACAAACTAAGTTTTGGCATGATGTCATTACTAATGAACTGAAGTTTTAGAAAGACAAAGAATATAAAATGAGTGTTTGATAGCCATGATTCATTGATGTGGATGAACAAATGAGACACTCTAATGCTATGCTTCTTTTGACATGTTCTCGCATTTCCTTTTGGCATAAATCTTGTTACTAAGATATAACTTTCTGAAAGCTCGATAACTGATGTTTGCACTTGAGAGCCTTAACTAGATGACATGATTGGGTAGAATCAATTCCTATTTATGCTTGATATCTATTTGTGACTAAGTTTTGTCTCATAAAAAATAATGATATGAAAAGTTATACAAAAGGTGCAATAAGAGGATCGCAAATTTGTCTGCAAGTAGATTCACTGTTGACATGGAGCATATAAGTTTTGATGAATCTTTAGTGGTCTTTATAACTGAGTTTGTGTTGCCTTGTATGAATACATGTTTTCTATCTTCAAGCTTGTAGAAGAAATAAGGATGCAAGGCATTGATTTCCAATGATAAGATATTTCACAACCATTAATTTATTATCGACCTTTCCTGCTCGAGGACGAGCAAGGTCTAGCTTGGGGAAGTTGATGTCTGTGAAATACCACCTCTTTTAGCCATATAAAATGAGTCGTTTATCTCTCATATCATGTTTCTTCCAGCTACAGCTATGCCTTATATGCATGATTTCTAGTTCTCATTTACTTTCATATGAGCTTTGCACATTTAGTAGTTTAGGTAGAATTTTATCACTTTCCTTGTCCATGCCATGTGTGTAGGTGTTGATGATGATTATGGATAAAACAAAGGCAAAAAGAACAAAGAGAGCATAGTATGGAGGAGCTGCAGGGACCGGACTTAGCCATTTGAGAGGTTGGAAAAGTGAATTTTTCCAACTTCTCAAAATAAATATCCAAGACCATGGGGTTGTAGCCCTTGATGAGACAAACTTAATGAGCCCAAGAACACCCAAAACGGAGTTTGTATGAATAAATGGCGGCCAAAACACTGGGAGATACCAAAGGTTTGACGAGCAACTATACGACCGGAAGCATTTTTCTGGCCGTATAGTTGCAAAAAAGGTTGCAAACGATAGGATTGCGCCCCAGAGAAGCCCCAGAACCTTCCAAAAGTCATATGACGGTATTGGGGGAATCCTAGGGCACCCCCAAGGCCTATATAAAGGAGGGAGGACCCAAGAGAGAGAGATCCACCAAGCCATATCCTCCACCACGGCGGAGCCCTGCCACCGTGCAACCACCATAGCCGCCTCCAATCAGATCTACACCATCACCATCACACAAGAGGAGAAGTTACTAGGATCTTGAGAACCTTCACATCGATCTACATCGTCATCTTCATCAACAACATCTCCATCGCCGATCCCCTTTGGTTACTCGTTGTAATTCTAGATTGAATCTTGGATTTGCACTTGTCTTCAATTGTATCATCATACTTCATCCATATTCTATCCATGATGTTGATTGCCTTCATGTGTGAGTAGTTTCCTTTGTTCTTGGGGAGATGGAGAAACCCTAGTATGAGATTGAATTGAGATAAATATTATTATGTGATATTGTTCATTATGTGTATGTGTTAGATTTCCTTCATCTTGATGTTGGGTTAAGCGCGCCACTCAATATTTGCCTCACTGAGGACTAGATGGACGGAACTACTTGTTGGTAGACGAAGGGATGATAGGACTTACGGTGACTATAAAGCTGTTGTCATTCCTTACGTATCAACTTAGGAACCGAGGAGAACTCACGGAACATTGTCCATGCCATCGGATACATCCTACAGGGTAAAGTATCTTAATAGCGCAGTAATTCGATTGATGTCGATTGCTGTCTGTTGTGTTTATGATGGATGATGTGTGCAGTAGTTTCTGCCTATTCGTCCATATATGTAGCTCCTCCCACACATATCATAAATGGTCTTATTCATTATAATAATTTTGATCACTCTTTCTAATTACTAGCGGTGGATCCACTACTCCCTGAGAACTCTTTCCATCATCTTGTAGACTTTCGTAATCATACTTGCATGCTCTTGTTTACTTACAGCTTTAGTTTACTTATTGTTCTCTTATTTGAAAACCCAAAAATATCTTTTACACAAAACTCGCATTGTATCTTGTTACTTAGAACGTTATTTAGCATTACTATTTCAGTACTTAGTTCAAAGAGTTATTAGACTTTAGACTCCTGCTCCCTGTGGGATCGATATCTTTATTTCAAAACTAGCTACAAACGATCTGTGCACTTGCAGACATCAATACCTTGACAAGATTTTTAAGTTGAAAATAGGTGGAAGTAAGAAAGGGTTCTTACCTATGTTGCAAGGTAAGACATTGAGTAAGACTCAAGGTCCAGCTACAACCGAAGATAAAGAGATGATGGATAAGACCCCCTATGCCTTATCCATAGGCTCTATTATGTATGCCATATTGTGTACAAGGGGCGTGTTACTCTGCGGCCCCAAAGTTCCCGGGTGAGTGCATCGTGATACCCGACTTGCATGTAATTGCCGTGTTTCACAAAGTTGGGCTGCCAACTACCGAGAGGGGCCATTTCGAGGCAAACTCATCTCAGCCCTACCAAATTCAAACATTATGTTAAACTGCCCCCATGAAGTAGACGGCCAGGACCCACATGTCAGTAATCTGTCCGTGACACGAGCGCCAACATGGCAACCTCTTAGGAAAATCGAGGAACCAAGTGGCTTGGTGTGTTGACCAATTTCAAAAATCCACTCCCTCCTTTCCCCTAGCACCGGCGGCATTTAAATCCACCCTCCAAGCAGAATGATCCCTTCAGACATTTGACTTCTGGCGCCAAGTTGCCGCACCCATTTGTTGCACCCATTCGCTGATCCCGAGCTCCAATGCCAAATGCCGTAGCCGCCGTTGCGAGGCTCTATCCCGCCTCCGCCTCCGACGAGCTGAGCAACTCAGAGGATGGCAGATCCTACTACCAAGGAAGAAGAAGTTCTGGCTACATGCGAGTGAGCTACTCTTCTCTTTTCTATTCACACTAACTATAACTGCTCGCTGGCTATTGAACCTAAAATTGTTTTCTAGCCCAACGCTGACAAACATATTTTGTCCATAGTTTTTTCTGTGAAGTGGGATCTCCACGGACCACTCTTACCTTGTTACGGTATCCCTCTTCAGCTACGACTCTAAATCAGCAAGGGTGAAGGGCAAGTGGTATGTGCACCATCATCTCACGATGGAAGAAGCCCCTGCGTAGATCTGCACTATCCCTGGTATGGTTGATGCTCTGCGTAAACATGCTGAAATAGGGCCGAAGTAGACTACAAATTTTAGCTTCATGGATGAACACGACATCATGGTTCCTCTAACATATGACAGTCAGCTAATTGGGTTGATGAAAAGGTATGCTTTGGCTTACATGTTTACGCTGAGTTGTGATGTACTAGATGTGGAAGCTACTGCAACTGGGAGTCGCCCTACTATTCTTGGATAGGGTGGTCACTTGAACCCAATTATCTCCTGGTAAGAAAAAGTCTCTTGGGGTTCGTATGTTTGTGCTGAATTGTAATTTTTGTTTTGTTTACTTTGTAGATATTAGGCAGTTATGAAGAGTCCCGTTTCTTTGGTAGGAAGTGCTGCAAGGTTAGAAACACGACTGCCGTGTCAGTCATTTTGCTGCCGGAAGAAAATCAAAACGAGTGGAGTGATGATGCTGGACACGATTCTGGTGCTGATTGTCCTAGCGATGCAAAGTATGTGAAGCTAAGAAAATTGTCACCGAGGAAGAGTAAGAAGGCAGGAAATGAAGAAGCCAGTGGATGTGAAGGCTTGGCACCCAGGCAGGGGAACAAGGCTGCTAGCAATGTAGATGCATAATAATGTGTTGAACTTGAACCTATATATGTAATTTGGTTAAATTCTGGAGCTCTGTGCATGGAACTTATCGGGCGATAAATCTACCCATGTTCTCGAAGTAAAATGTATTGCGACTTGAGGTTTGGAAATGGCCAAGTCACTAGTTGAATACGAAATTGTGATTGTGCCACTACTATCTGAAAACACACAGCACCGGTTCCACGATTGCTGAGGGCTAGTAGGTCTCCAAATTAGATGGAATGCTAGTGGCATAGAAATAAATTATTTAAGCTGCTACACTCCACGAAGCAGCAACTCATTTCAGCTGCTACACAACGACATGGCAACATAAACAACAATGGCAATCTCCATAATGCCCAGATAATGAGGAAATCGGTACCACTTTCTGGCCTAATCTTGAGCCCGTCAATCTCACCACCTCCTTGCTCCTGCATCCTCTGCATCTAGCAAAGCTCCCGGATCTCCAGTAATAGGGTGTACGTGCTTCCACTTTATAAATTGTGGTTGTGCCATTTGCATGTGGTAGAATCCCCATAAATTACGTTAAAACAAACCACCAAAGTCATAATACCATCATCAGATAAAAGGAAGTAATGGAGGGCTAAGACAGATTAATGGGCGGCTAATTTTTTTCTCCCAGGACTCCGATACCACTAGTTCAGACCACAAGGTCAACAAGTACTACTATTACAATTCAAAAAGTACGGAGCTCAAGCTAAATAAAACTAGTTGTTACACATCTCCTTGATCTTCCTAATCTTAGCCCGATGTGCATCTTCATGCGAGAGCAAGGATCGAATCGTCTGCTCCGTCCTTTTAGCATCTTCCTTGTACAGCTTCAATTGTTTCTCTGCATTTAGCCTCATGCACTTGTCAATACCAGTAGTTGTGAACCGCAGGACTTTGGCATGGTGAAGTTCATTCCTTGTTTGAGTCAGTTCTTGCTCTGCTTTAGCCTTCAGAGACAACACCACGTCCCTCTCCTTCTCGACTTTGCTAACCTTGTCTTGCACCCTCCAGAGATCTCGGTTAAGCTTGGTTGTGTCAACATGGTCAAATAACTTCATCTCAGCACTCTGGAGAATGGAGTTGACTATGGATTCTTTCAACTGAATAGTCATATCCCATAGTTTGTCCAACATTTTCTGCATCGATTTGGGCCACTCTAGATCTACCCTTTTGACAACATCGCAACTTCTGCGTGGCAACATTGCACCATGTCCTTGACACCCTAAAAACCTCCTGCCTGTGTTTCGTCCTTTGAATGCTACAAATTTAGCGGGCATATATCCATGTTCACATAGTAGAGGATTTTCTTCCTCCACTAAACCATGATAGTCGGAGTCGTACAACGTCTTGTTGGCCTAACACATCATACATGCATGAGTAATCAGAGTAGATCTAGCTCAAAATATATAAAAGGCCACAAATGTTAGAGATGAGACGACTCACATCGAAATCACCATCGCTGTCGTCACGACGCGTTTCCTCACCTTCTCCCCTTGAACCCATGGGGAAAGGGGGGTGGGGGACTAGGGTGGCTGCGGGAGAGATCGCTAGAGGCGCCATCGGCTTGCGGCTATGGCAGGATGGGAGAGAAGTGGGGAAGTGGCTTCGAGGGGAAGGAAGAGAAGTATGGGGAGGAACAGAAGTAAATGGGACATGCTGGCAGGTGGGCCCACGGAACATGTGACACTGGCAAGTGGGAGCGCACGATGTTGCCAGTTTGTCCAGAGCAAGCGAACAGTAAGCATGGCCAATCATGTTGCATAACAGCCTGCTCGCGGATAGCTCTTACGAAGAACCATCCCAATTGTCCAAGCGCCCTGATCGAACGGTCTGTAACAATCGTCATGCATAACAAGTGTCTTGGTACATGCCTTCTAGAAGACTCGATCTAACGACACCATTGGGGGCTAAGGTTATGATCTAATGGCCACCATGCACACACACTAGATGTCATTGCATGTGTTCTTTTCCAAAACCACAATGATGCACACTAATACACACACGCATCCAAGTGGATGTGGTGATGCAACATCTTTCAAACTGGTGGTATAATGCATGCTGCAGTTGAATCCCAGCATACAATGAACTCTAGTGGATCCATGTGGTTTATGAGAAGAACACACATGCTGAAGTGGCATCATTGCATGTGTTCTTTTCCTAAAACCACAATGATGCACATTGATACACACACACATCCAATGACTCTAGTGGATCCATGTGGTTTATGAAAAGAACACACATGCAATGACATATAGTGGATCCATGTGGTTTAGGAAAAGAACACACATGCAATGACATCTAGTGGATCCATGTGGTTTATGAATAGAACACACATGCAATGAACTCTAGTGGATCCATGCGGTTTATGAAAAGAACACACATGCAATGACATCTAGTTGATCCATGTGGTTTATGAGAAGAACACAAATGCAATGACAGCTAGTGGATCCATGTGGTTTATGAGAAGAACACACATGTTATAGTGTCATCATTGCATGTGTTCTTTTCCAAAACCACAATGATGCACACTGATACACACACATGCAATGAACTATAGTGGATCCATGTGGTTTATGAAAAGAACACACATGCAATGAACTATAGTTGATCCATGTGGTCTGTGAAAAGAACACACATCCAATGAACTCTAGTGGATCCATGTGGTTTAGGAAAAGAACACACATCCAATGAACTCTAGTGGATCCATGTGGTTTATGAAAAGGACACACATCCAATGAACTCTAGTGGATCCATGTGGTTTAGGAAAAATGACACACATGGAATGAACTCTAGTGGATCCATGTGGTTTATGAAAAAAACATCCAATGAACTCTAGTGGATCCATGTGGTTTATGAAAATAACACACATGCAATAAACTCTAGTGGATCCATGTGGTTTGTGAAAAGAACACACATCCAATGAACTCTAGTGGATCCATGTGGTTTAGGAAAAGAACACACATGCAATGATCTCTAGTGGATCCATGTGGTTTGTGAAAAGAACACACATGCAATGAACTCTAGTGGATCCATGTGGTTTATGAAAAGAACCAACATGCAATGACATGTAGTGGATCCATGTGGTTTATGGGAAGAACACGCATGCAATGACATCTAGTGGATCCATGTGGTTTATGAAAAGAACACACATCCAAGTTGTTTATGAAAAGAACGCACATGCATTGACATCTTGTAGATCCATGTGGTATGTGAAAAGAACAAACATGCAATGACATCTAGTGGATCCATGTGGTGTATGAAAAGAACACACATTCAATGACATCTATAGGGGTTTATGAAAAAACATCCAAGTGGTTTATGAAAAGAACACACATGCAATGGCATCAAGTGGTTTATGAAAAGAACACACATCCAATAACATCTAGGGGTTTATCAAAAGAACACACATGCAATGACATCTAGGGGATCCATCTGGTTTATGAAAAGAACAAACATGCAATGACATCTAGTGGTTTATGAATAGAACACACATCTAAGTTGTTTATGAAAATAACACACATGCAATGAAATCTAGTGGATCCATGTGGTCCGTGAAAAGAACACACATGCAATGAACTCTAGTGGATCCATGTGGTTTAGGAAAAGGATACACATGCAATGAACTCTAGTGGATCCATGTGGTTTATGAAAAGAACACACATGCAATGAACTCTAGTGGATCCATGTGGTTTATGAAAAGAACACAAATGCAATGACATCTAGTTGATCCATGTGGTTTGTGAGAGAACACACATGCTATAGTGGCATCATTGCATGTGTTCTTTTCCAAAACCACAATGATGCACACTGATACACACACATCCAATGACTCTAGCGGCTCCATGTGGTTTATGAAAAAACACACATGCAATGAACTCTAGTGGATCCATGTGGTTTATGATGCACACTGATACACATAGATATCCAAGTGGGTGTGGTGATGCAGCATCTTTCAAACTGGTGATACAATGCATGCTATAGTTGAATCCCAGCATGTTGCTAGGGTTCCTGGACATGGTTGGACATCACATGCTGGAGTGGCATCATTGCATGTGTTATTTTCCTAAAACCACAATGATGCACACTGATACACACACATCCACGTGTGGTGATGCAACATCTTTCAAGCTGATGGTAGAATGCATGCTGCAGTTGAATCCAAGCATGTTGCTAGGGTTCCTAGACATGGTTGGACACACATGCAATGACTCTAGTGGTTCCATCTTGGCATAATTTGATGTATGTCAGTATGTATTTCATTGTATAAGACACTCATTTTCCATTTTTATACTAATCAGTTTTGCCCTTGGTTTTTTGATACTACTCAGTTTTCCCTCTCTCTCTCTCGTGCAAGCCCAAACCTATGATCACTCTGTCTGCTACGCCCTAATTGGTTATCACAGTTGTCACACAGATCGTGCGCACCAACTGTTGATCCTCTGTGATCCAACGTGGATCATTGCACACGTCGTGCCCTTCACAGTACAGTGTGAGACAGCACAAACGTCTCTCTCAGCGAGACTTCTACAAGAAGGAACACAAAGCCATCCGTGGAAAAAGTTGTCGAGTGGTCATGTCATGTTTAATCACGTCTGAAATCCTACTACTACTACTACTACAACTACTCCACAGCACATGCACAGGGCCAAGGGGTTATCGAGTGCACGGTCATCGACGGGCAGCTGTAATTTATTGTCACTTGATTTTAATAAGACATATCCCATTTTTACGCAGTGCGCTCTCAATCTCACTTCCAACTGGGCCCTACCGCAAGAAACTTCCACGCGTCATCCAGAGGCCAAAGAGCTAAGAAATGGGTCTCAAGGAGGGGGCCCCTCGAGGAGACCTAATGTCTTCGCCTTCATCGAGTCCTTCACACTCATCCAAACCTCCCTCTACCCGATCTAGCACAACCCCACAAATCTCGCCGTACAGCCACCTACCTTCTCCTCTACATTTCCCCTTTTAATTATCGCCAATTTTTTGGCTGTGTCAAACTCCGTACATAGAACTTGTGTCTGCGCCCTTTGCATGCTGATGAATACAGAACTGCCATGCATGGCCCGGGAAAAATGTGACGTACCGTGCGCGTGTCGCGGTGCATGGTGCACAGTGCAGTAGCCTACGTGGCAGGGTGCACGGTGGTGCAACGAAATGTCCCTTCCCTTCACCTTAACTATAGAGCCCCTCTCTCTCTCTCCCTCTCCGCCTACCTACTCTCACTCTCGCGCACTCTCCTCACGCAACCCTCCCCACTGTTGTAACACCCTTGAATCGGCCCTATGCAAGTTTTAGCGATTCCCGCCAAACCCACATATAAACGATTCAAATATGCCCACCAGGCACTTGCGTGCGGGTGGAAAACAAAGTAATATCATTACACAATAGTCCACGATGGAACCCACAGAACATATATATACAACATGACTCCAGGAGTCAAGAATACAGATATACAATACAAAGATCCAAATCACCTTGAAAACGATACAACATCCGAGTATGGATAAGATGCAAATGGGGATAAGAGCCCTGAAGAATAATCGATGGCGTCCATAACCCTGCCCAGGCCAAGCCGGAAGGATAACCCTACTAACGACGTCGATCTCAAATCTGCTAAACCAAAAGGGGTTCCGATAAAGGGCAAAGGAAGAAGAGAGCGGTTAGTACTGAGGCCAGTACACGGCGAGTCTAGAATTTGGTGCCTGTCGCCTACATAGGTATGGTGGACTGAAGCGGCAGCGAAGCATGCACTAAACAACCTATAGATACTCGATACAACTGTCGGCTATCGGAAAGGGATAAGAAAGACCTAATCGGAACGAACCTGATACTAACACCAAACATACCCATCCTGGTGTTTTCCCCCTCGAGACCAATCGAGGAAGTCATTCTGAGGAACTCACACCATTGGCAGTTTTATTCATTCATTCCATGGTGGTTGTCCAACTTACTAGTCATATCAGATCCAAGTCATATTATAGCAGTAATTCTTTAGTTATAGTTGTCTATGATCGAGAAACTATGCTCCAAGTCATCCATAACAGTGGACATGGCTTTTCGAAAAGATTTAACCCTGCAGGGGTGCACCAAAGTATCCACACGCACTTCAACCCTTGTTGTCAGATATGAATATGAGAAACATCCTGAACATACACCCAACATTATGCGACGGGGCCTCGGACACGATTTTTCCTAGACCCAAAACAAGTACATGGGGGCCACCCCGCTAAGCTACCCACAACAAAGTCGGCCGGCTCCGAGACGGACCCAAGGTTTCTGACAATGGCTGTAAATGACTGGGAACCCGAAAGTGTGATTGGGCTTGTCGATACAGCAAAAACATGGCACGAGGTTCCTAAGCAATACAGGCGCTCCACGCGTAATCGTAATTAAAACAGTAAAGCATGGCATAAGTACAGGATAGTAATAAATCCCCAAACTACTTTGTGGCCCCCAACACAGTACGTTGAAATCAGGTAGTAAGCCGATGGGGTGCCCACACACCACCTGTGGTTAGCACGCTCGATCTCAGAACAGGTGTCAAGAACTCGGGTCCTAGGTGGACACAAGTGGGCGGTTAAAAACCAAATATTGACTATTACCCACAGGTGCCTCTACATTATATCTATTTCCAGCATTTTAGTTAAAAAGTTATAATGAAATCCATGATCATCTCCACCATTAATCATCCCCACCACTAAGCATGTGCCAACCTACCATCAACGATCAACGGTGGAACGACAAAAACGTGAAGCAGCAACTACGACTCGCAAGTCCGACTGTCTATCAAACAATAGGCAATAAGATGTGTCCAAGGCACTATAGAGGTTGCAAGGAATATAAATGGTGCACGGAAACTAAAGAATCGCAATACGGATAGCAATAAATCAACAGGAGGAAATAAAGACTATAAAAGCAAAATAGGTAGAAAGGGGGAGAATGCTCACCTGGGAAATACTGCTGAAGATATATTATCCGAAGAACTTGTCGATACTCGCCTCAACTCAACGGCCTAATCCATGAAGAAGCAAAGCACTAAAAGAAATACCGGATGCACTATTTAATACTATGGCAGAAGATGGGGCATGTTCATGATATGATGTATGACATGTCAAAGATGTGATGCAACTAGGCAATATTAAGCGGAGTCAGGGTCCCGACAATTAATTAGATGGTTCATGTTCTTTAGGTACCCCCAATTTAAATGTTGTCTTAACAAGAAAACATGTCATCGGTTTTCTATGCAAATTTAAATGGAGCCAATATAAGACTAGAAAAACCCGCATATAGTCTCCATATTTAATTTAGGTGAATTGGCATAATGCCCCCAAATCCACATGGTATGAATGCAGTCATGTACAATTTAAATGAAACAAGATAGATGTGTCATATTATAAAAATAGGGGTCGGATAAGGGTCACACATAGGGGCGAAGGTCTTGAGGGGCTCGGAAGGTTCAGGGATCGGTCTTCGGTTCCGAGAGGCAGAAGGACGTTGGGTTCGCGGTCTCGTGTACCGGCCATCAGCTCCGGAAAGGCAATCTTGGGTGTCCATGCTAGAGTTTCTTGGAATCCGTGACAAAGATCTTGCATTCCATGAGGTAGATCTCGTCGTCGTTTCCTTGTCGTGTACTTAGGTTCATCTCCTTTCATCGGCATAGAACTTGCCCTTCGGGGTATTGCCTAGTCGATCTTGGCGAGGCAAGGCATCATGCCACTTAGCACTTCCGTGTTTCTCTCATCGGATAACATCAGCTTGAGCGCGGACATTGTAACACAAAGGAGCGTTGCGAGGGGCCTTATCTCATACAGGCATTATCTCAAACATCTTGCAACCGGGAAGCAACGGAAGGGGCGGCGAGCTAGTGGACATGCCCACCGTGGCAGAGAGCTAGCAGAAGAGGCGATGCAGGCGCCTAGGGCGAGCTTGGCGACGACGTGGCCCGTAGCATAGCGAGTCAGATGCCAGCGTTAGGCAGGGTCCGACAAGGCTGGGCCAAGCACGATGGCGGCAAGAATGTGCGGCGAGGTCGAGAAGGGCACCATGGACAAGAGAGCGGCACCGGGGTCTACATGTGCCGGGAACCCGCATGGGCGGCAGCTGCACTAGAGGTGAGGAAGGAGCACGGTAGAGGTGCGGGACGGACTCGCAGGGCGTGGCTGTGAGGAAGGACAACGAGCTCAGGAGGCTGCTGGGCCACGATGGCGAGCGGAGGAGATCCTCGACGAGGTCGCGCCCGCAACAAGTGCAGACACTCGCGGAGGACGGCGGCGGGGACAGGGCTTGGGGAGGGTTCAGGTCAGCGGTGCTAAAAAGGTTGTGGCAAGAGAGGTGAGCAATGGCTGAGTTGAGCGCAGGCCCACACGGCTTGACAGTGAGGAAGGCGGGACGCGGAGGAGCAGCGGCGCTGGCGCTCGCGTAGGGAGGCGAGGTCGAGGGTAGGGGCGGCGGCGCCAGGAGGTAGCGCAGGGTCGGCGGAGGCGGCCTTGCACGGGTGAGGACGAGGGATGGGGAGAGGGCGGTGGAGAGGGGAGGCGTGGCACCGGGCCGAGCTCGCGGCGGAAGCAGAGGGACGGAGGTTGGTGCAGCTGGGGAAACGAGCGAGGAGAGGGACGAGGTCTTTTAGGGATCGAGGGTCACAGGGCGGGACCAGGTCGAGCGGGTGCGGTCGGGTCCTGGTCTGCGCGAGGTTAGAGAGCGGTGACGCGGTGCCGGGTGGGGTCAGGCGGGACGCAACTAGCGGGAGTGCGGGGTTGACACAGGGTCATGCGCGGGATGGAGGGGTTGCTAGCTACGGCGGTGGGGAGTGGGTCTGGGCCCTCTGGGGGTTAGGGTTTGGTCTGGGGTAGGATTGAGTTTAGTTTAGATGGGCCGAGTAGTAGGTAGTCTCGCCTGGTTAGGCCTCTGGCCTGTCCGGCTAGACTGCCTCCCCGAGGTTTAATAAAATATGTTTTTATTTATTTATTTTGTTTTAAATAGCCTTTTGTAAATAGTTTGTAGGAAAAACAAAATATCCGGAAGGATCGGGTTTTATATTTGAAATAAAGAGGGAGGAAAATAGAAAACAAGGATAGGCTTTTAGAAAATAGTTTTAAGGTTAAATATGCATGATGACATGACGATGCTCAAATGCAATATGGCATGATGACTAGGCATGCTATCATGATGATGCACAAAGAAGTAGACAATTCAAGCGATTTTTTGTAGTGGTTTTATCGGGGTGCTACAATTCGACACCACTAACAATGGATCTCGCCCTCAAGATCTGCCTCATGGTATAGGGAAAAAGGCCAGCGATCTAAATCTTCTCGCTTCGTGTAGATCCTCGTTACACCACTAACAAGGATTCTTGTTCCGTATTGAAGTCAGCGACACCACCAACAAGGGGTCGTTGCTCATGTTCGTCGAGAGAACACTCCGGAGTAACAAAAGACGAAGGTAGAGGTCTCAAAAGATAAGGCCACCTATAACTTCTATGGAAGGAGTAAAATCACATTGATCTACCATTCAATGTACAAAAGCGAATGATAAGAGTACTAGTATGGTAGCTACTCCATCCCGCACTCGAAGCATTACTTTGTACATGAACAAAACAATCGTGCAACCAACTCTCGGAATTAGATTGAAGATCTTTATAAGCGATGTTCGGAAACAAAGGAGTGATGCATGCTTTTCATCGGATCTGACGTAGATGATATCGTCACATTGGAAATCACCAGAAGATACAAAATAATCATATGAAAAGACACCATGATTAGGTTTCGTGATGGTTCCATTGGCATGAACAACACATACTCAAGGTATACTCCAACTTCACCAATGCTCATCCTTCTCATAATGTTTTTCAATGATACGGACATCCGTCAAGGTGCAGATACAGATAAAGAGTCCAAGGACAACAAGATAGGATGAAGGTACAACAAACGAGATGCAGATTCGATGATGGTAGCACCACCATTATAAAAGAGAGGAAGCGAAACCCTAAAGGTATGACAGAAACCCAACCACGAGAAATCCTGGACTCGAAGAAAAGATAAGAGTAGATTCAAAACACGCAGGGGTAAGAGGAGAATAGCATAGGGGTAAGGAGTAAAAATAAACCTACTCAGATCTATCCAACCGATTTTGCAAAATAGTTTTGAGACTCTACATCGTCCATTAGCTGGGTTATCCTACAGGCTGGACCAGTGGGGTATCACAACTATTGAGCTCTGATACCACTTTGTAACACCCTTTAATCGGCCCTATGCAAGTTTTAGCGATTCCTGCCAAACCCGCATAGAAACGATTCAAAGATGCCCACCAGGCACTTGCATGCAGATGTGTAACTACCTCGGACCCTACGCCCTAAGTTCAAGCCTGGATGAAACGAAAGTGGTTAAAATAGTATAGCGGGGGCCCAGAGGACCGCCCACGTGTAGACCCGTCGGCCGTCCTAACCACTTCCAAGACATCGGGACAAGAGCGAGCGGCGTAGGCAACAGGCGAAGAGATCAAATACATACACAAGTGAGTTTGTATGCAAGCTACCATACAACAGTTCTCAGAGCCATTCCATCTAAAAGAAATAGAAATATTGCAACGCCATACGGCAAGATCCAAATATCCTAGATAGAGATAATAGTTTAGGATAGCTCCTCATACATCAACATCAGAGTATCAGGCGGAAGCGCAAAAACAAGATCCGAGTATGGATAAGAAGCAAATCGGCATAAGATGCCACATAAATAAACACATCCTGCCCACAGATCTCGCGGATCCCCATCCCCGGAATCTCTACACCGAGTGATTGTTGCCAACATCATATGTCTCCTCCACCTGGTATCCATCTTGCGAATACACCTATTCATCTGAATCAAACAATTTATCGTGTGAGACCCTAGGGGTACTCAGCAAGTCTTTATGCCTCTAAAGGGGACATATACCTGGGGTGACGCAATTGCAGCAAAATATAATAACTAACAAGTCTATAGATACTCGCTAACCATCCGCCTAACCAATGATAGACGGATGTTCGTTAATTAGTAACAATAGTTATACCAGTATAATTAACAGATCCATCCTTCTTCTCGCTTACCAACGAGAAAGCGGACGAACAACCCATCCGTTGGCAGTTTTATTAACCATTCCATGAGTATTGCACTATTTACTAGTCAGGTACTTAGTCAAATTAAAAGCGGTACTTTAGTTATACTTGTCTATGATCGAGAAATTGTGCTCCAAGTTGTCCATAACCGCGGACACGGCTTTCAGAAAGATTTACCCTGCAGGGGTGCACAAATAGCAACGCACACTCGATCAACCTCGAAAAAACCAAATCAAAACCCAATGAGGCATTCACGACAAAGCGATCACAGGATTCAGAAATATTTCAGGGGTCCACCCCATTAAGCTACCCGCAACGAAGTTGGCCGGCTCCGAGACGGACCCAAGGTTTGCGTCAATGGCTGTAAACGACTAGGAACCCGAAAGTGTGACTGGGCTTGTCGATACCGCGAAAACACTCCGCATCCAAAACAGTATAGGTGCTCCACGCACAATCATAATTAAAACGGTAAAGCATGGCATAAGTACATGATAGTAACAAAGCCCCAAACTACTTTGTGGCCCCAAGAAATAGAAATGAATCAAGCTCTGGCTCAGGGGGGTCCATAAGGCCTCCCGGATGTGAATAGTGCGAATAGTCAAGGAACAGGAATCAAGTACTCAGGGTCCTACGGGACACAAGTGAGCATGAAAAACCAAATAGCAGATATTGCCCACCGGTGCCGCTTTCATTAGTTATCCCATTACTACTCAGGTTAAGTTGTTCAGGTACCTCGTTATCCATCAGACACTCACATACCCTACACATTCTATTCTACGACTCACATGGCTCAAACAACTCCTGTAGTAATGGCTCATGGGATGGAGGAACAAGCTTCGGTGGGGTTTAAGAGTAAAGGCTATACAGTACTTGGGATTCAATTTAATGCAATCGCGACTCAATGATGCAAGAACAAGATAGAGGCAATAGGTACTATATGTATGCAAGCATGTGGTAGTGCTTGCCTGGCAGCTCAGTTGAAGCGAGAGACGGATCTGGGCAGTACTCCTAGGATTCCTGGTATTTTCCCTGCTCGGCGTCTATTTGAAAGAAGAACCAAACAAACAAGGGCCAACATAAATAAAGTGCACAAGCATATATATAAAATGCGACAACCAAACAAGCATGCCATGATGAATGATGCACAATTTACATGGCAATAATGTAGCATGGCATGGGTGAGGTGTGGGGTGCGAGAATAAAACATTTAGGTTTTAGTCATGTTTTCCTCCCATAACACTTGCTGTCCACTTAATATTTATATGATGCATGGTGCAATTCAGAACATGGAATGCATAGTTAGAACGGGCTCGTCGCGCTGATCGATTTAGACATATTATTTGTCGAAATTGGAGTTGTAGAAATAAAGTTATTAATTATTTAAGAAAAGGCATTTTTATTGCATTTAAACAATTTCGAAATTTTAAAGTGCCCAAATAATATTTTGAAAAGCATATTTGAAAACCTCACATTTTTCTGATTCCAAAACATATATTATTTGTATTATTTGGATTTACAAATTAAAAGTTATTAAAAACAGAATTTAAACCATATTAAAACGTTTCTGAAATTGTTTTTATAAAACAGATAAACACAGAAACTTTTCGTACCCAGGCCGAGCTAGCCACAGTCGCAGACAACTGGGCCCAATGCTAACTGGGTGAAACGGCACGGTGAAAACCCTTTTGCACCGCGAGTGTAGCCAACCACGGTGACAGAGAGGCGGAGCCGCTGCGGTAGGGTGGGGGATGTTGCTAAGGGAGGACGGGGCGACTAGTTAAGCCGCGTCGCGGCGCGACGACGAGCAGAAACCAGCACCCGGCGTTGCACCGAGAGCGCTCGGCACAAAGTCCGGCGAGACCAGGGGGGCCAGGCGAGAGAGGGGGTGTCAGGGAGGTTGGGTGGCTCACCGCGAGGCTGCTGGTGGGGTCAGATCGGGCCGGGGAGCGGCGGATCGGCAACGTTGCAGGCGGCCGACGGAGCTAGGGTTTTGGGTCGGCGTCGTGGATGTCCAGCGGTCCTGGGCCTCCTCCTCCTCGTCTGCGGCCACAGGGGTGATGCAGAGGGTTGCCTCGGTCTTCCCCGAGAGCCAAACGTCACGCCCGCCGCCTATCACGATGAGGCCGAGAGGAAAACCGACGGTGGCCGCCGGAGTTGGAAGAGAGAGGGGCCACAATAGGTGGAGAAGGAGAGGGGGAAGGCAGGGCCCTGGGTGGATCTGGGCGATGCAGGCAGAGAGGAGGGAGTAGATAGGGACGGGAGAGGAGATTGGGTGCCGTGGGGGATCGGGTGGAGAAAAAGGTGGCTCGGCCACCTTTTCTCTCCTCCTCCTCACGTGCTCAGCCAAGCAGAGCAGAGGAGGGCTGCAGCTGGGGCCAGGGCGAGGACAGGTAGGTGGCCTAGCTCGGGTGGAGCTTTGTGACAGAGAGATAGAGAGAGAGAGAGAGAGAGAGGGAAACCAAGAGGGGAGGGGTAGACGGCATGGGGTGGCATGGAGCTAGGGTTGGGCTCGGTTTAGGGTAGAGGGGTATGGCTCAGCATAGGGGTGTATCTAGGTGGTGGTGGCCAGGTTGGGAAAGGAGGGGAGGCTCGGCATGGAGCCTAGCTAGGAGGGAAAGGGATAGGTTAGGGTTTGAGTTTTGGGTTAGTTAGGGAGAGAGAAAGAGAGAGAGAGAGAGAGACTCACATGTGGACACACATGCATGTGTAGATGTGGCAAGAGAGATTAGGGTATAGGGCTTTTGGCTCAAGATCAAGTGCATGGGGATATGGAGGAGGTGGAGATGAGGGGTGAGGTATGATGCACATAGCAAGGAACTAGGTCCAAGATGATGAGGGTTGAGAGAAAAGGGAAGCTCACAAAAGATAAATATTCAAACAAAACAAATGAAACTAAAAGAGCACAAGATGGTGGTGACTTGCATGGCCCATGCATAATTAATAAATACCCTGATCATTTTGTGAAAACAAAGATAAAGACCCATGGCATTTATTCTCATGCATCCCACAATTTGAAGTTAAGGCCAAGCCAAAAGAAATGAGGTGGATGTTCCATGTGGAGTAGATGGCATATGCTCAGATCTGAATATAAATGGGACATGCTAGTGTGTATATTCCACTAGGTGTATTATATCCTCTACAATATTCCAACATGAGCAATTATTCCAAAACAATCCATATGGAATCTAGAAAAAGGGGTACCACTCACAAGGCATGCAAAGGTGGCTCCACATATCAAAAATGTGAAAACAACATGATGCTTGCATGGAAGCATGTGGAGTGGCAAAAAGGATCCATCCCAACCCATATGAGCTAGAGGTAAACCCAAATAAGATGCAAAGCTCATATTTAGTTGGATGGTGGAATTATAATGTGGTGACAAGAAAGGTGGTGGAGTTAATAAAAGATATGCCCCCAACTCAACTTGGGCATCAAGCATTTATCAAGAACCAAATACAATATATCAAGAGCCAAATACAATTACTAATGCATATGAGAGAAGAACCAACTGAAAAGGGTTTTATATGATGCTCAAATTCAAGGTGGCATGATGACATGAGCATGATATAATTATGATGCAACAATTATATGTAGGAAGTAGCAATTATATTACTAGACCATGTAGCATTACATATGTTAGACAGATGGGATGCTACAACTCTCCCCCACTAAACAGGAATCTCGCCCCGAGATTCTAGGAAGAAGACGAAGACACGAAGAGGGTAGGATACTTGGCACGGAGCTCATCCTCGCATTCCCAAGTGGTTTCATCAACAGAATGGTGCAAACACTTCACCTTGCAGAACTTGATGGACTTGTTGCGAGTCCTTCTTTCTGCGACTCCTAGAAGTTTTATGGGGTGTTCTTGATAAGACAGATCTTCTTGGAGATTGATGAGTTCATGGTACACGGTCCTGCCGGGGTCCTTGAAGCACTTCTTGAGTTGAGAGATATGGAAAACATCATGGACCTTGAGTTTTTCAGGGAGCTCAAGAGCATAAGCGACTTCTCCTCTTCTTCCACGAACTTTGAAAGGACCGATGTATCTAGGAGCCAGCTTTCCTTTGATACCAAAGCGGTGCGTGCCTCTCATGGGAGTGACACGAAGGTAAACGAGATCACCAGGGACATACTCCATGTCCGTGTGCTTTCTGTCATAGTTGCTCTTCTGGCGACTTTGAGCAACCTTCAGGTTTTCAAGAATGATGTGAACCTTCTCCTCCGCTTGAGTTACAATGTCGGGGCCAAACAATGTTCTTTCACCTGCGCCCAACCAACCAATCGGAGTTCTGCATTTGCGACCATAGAGAACCTCGAATGGTGCCATCTTTAGACTTTTCTGGAAGCTGTTGTTGTAAGAGAATTCAGCATAAGGAAGGCATTCTTCCCACTTCATGCCGAAAGAGATAACACAAGCACGGAGCATATCTTCTAGAATCTGATTGAACCTTTCAACTTGTCCTTGCGATTGAGGATGGTAAGCCGTGCTGAAGTTCAATTTTGTTCCCAAAGCATTTTGGAAACTTCCCCAGAACTTGGAAGTGAAGATGCTTCCACGGTCTGAGCTGATCTCAAGAGGAACCCCATACAAAGATACAATTCTGTTGATATAGAGCTGAGCCAACTGAATTGCAGAAATTGTTTCCTTGACGGGAAAGAAGTGAGCCACTTTAGAAAGCATGTCGATGACAACAAAGATTGCATTGTTGCCCTTCTGCGACCTTGGAAAACCAGTTATGAAGTCCATCTCTACTTTCTCCCATTTCCATTCCGGAGGCTTCAATGGCTGTAGAAGACCGGAAGGTTTCTGACGGACAGCTTTAACTCTGCGGCAGACATCACACTCTGAGACATACTTGGCATAATATCGTTTCAACCCAGGCCACCAATATTGTGTTTTCAAGTCCATGTACATCTTAGTGCTGCTAGGATGGATAGAAAGAACAGAATCATGCGCCTTCTTGAGAACTTGCTCTCTTAAACCCGGGTAGTTCGGAACAAACATCCGGTGTTCAAAGAAAAGAGCGCCTTGGTCGTCGACATGGAAGGACTCATATCGGCAGCTGAATGTTGGAGATGATCTTTTTAGTGTAAGGATCACCAAGTTGAATGGAGTGAACTTTTTCTTCCAAGAGAGGGGTAGCCAGAAGGTTCAGAAGATACCCTTGATCCACAATTTCAAGGTTGAGCTTGCAGAATTCCTCACACAAGAGAGGTTGTTGTTCTTCCACCATGAGGTTGTTGACATAAGCTTTTCGGCTGAGAGCGTCGGCCATGACATTAGCTTTGCCAGGAGTGTAGTTGATGGTCAAATCGAAATCATTAATTGCTGCAATCCACCTTCTCTGATGAAGGTTGAGATCAGGCTGTGTGAAGATATACTTCAGACTCTTGTGATCAGAAAAGATTTCACAACGGTTGCCAAGCAAGTAGTGCCTCCATACTTTCAAAGCAAAGACAACTGCTGCGAGTTCGAGGTCATTTGTAGGATAGTTGATCTCATGAATTTTCAACAGACGAGAGGCATATGCAACGACTTGCTTTTCTTGCATAAGGACCGCACCCAATCCTTGCAAGGAGGCGTCACAGAATATCTGGAAAGGCTTTGATGTATCTGGAGGAATCAAGACTGGTGTGGAAGTGAGCTTCTCTTTGAGTGTTTCAAAGCTGGCTTGACATGCAGGAGACCAAAGGTATTTCTTGACTTTCTTGAGGAGATCGGTAAGAGGCTTCGCAATCTTCGAGAAATTTTGAACGAAGCGACGGTAGTAACTAGCCAAACCAAGGAAACTACGGACTTCTTTGACATTTATGGGTGGAAGCCAGTCAACAATTTTCTTAACAGTTTCTGGGTTGACGGCAATGCCCCTGGCAGAGATGACGTGACCAAGGTAGGTGACTTCAGGCAGCCAGAACTCACACTTGGAGAACTTTGCATACAGGCGGTTCTCATGAAGCTTATTTAGGACACACCGACGGTGGCCGCCGGAGTTGGAAGAGAGAGGGGCCACGGTAGGTGGAGAAGGAGAGGGGGAAGGCAGGGCCCTGGGTGGATCTGGGCAATGCCAGGCAGAGAGGAGGGAGTAGATAGGGACGGGAGAGGAGATTGGGTGCCGTGGGGGATCGGGTGGAGAAAAAGGTGGCTCGGCCACCTTTTCTCTCCTCCTCCTCACGTGCTCGGCCAAGCACAGCAGAGGAGGGCTGCAGCTGGGGCCAGGGCGAGGACATGTAGGTGGCCTGGCTCGGGTGGGGCTTTGTGACAGAGAGAGAGAGGGAAACCGAGAGGGGAGAGGTAGACGGCATGGGGTGGCATGGAGCTAGGGTTGGGCTTGGTTTAGGGTGGAGGGGTATGGCTCAGCATGGGGGTGTATCCATGTGGTGGTGGCCAGGTTGGGACAGGAGGGGAGGCTCGGCATGGAGCCTATCTAGGAGGGAAAGGGATAGGTTAGGGTTTCGGTTTTGGGTTAGTTAGGGAGATAGAAAGAGAGAGAGAGACTCACATGTGGACACACATGCATGTGTAGATGTGGCAAGAGAGATTAGGGTATAGGGCTTTTGGCTCAAGATCAAGTGCATGGGGATATGGAGGAGGTGGAGATGAGGGGTGAGGTATGATGCACATAGCAAGGAACTTGGTCCAAGATGATGAGGGTTGAGAGAAAAGGGAAGCTCACAAAAGATAAATATTCAAACAAAACAAATGAAACTAAAAGAGCACAAGATGGTGGTGACTTGCATGGCCCATGCATAATTAATAAATACCCTGATCATTTTGTGAAAACAAAGATAAAGACCCATGGCATTTATTCTCATGCATCCCACAATTTGAAGTTAAGGCCAAGCCAAAAGAAATGAGGTGGATGTTCCATGTGGAGTAGATGGCATATGCTCAGATCTGAATATAAATGGGACATGCTAGTGTGTATATTCCACTAGGTGTATTATATCCTCTACAATATTCCAACATGAGCAATTATTCCAAAACAATCCATATGGAATCTAGAAAAAGGGGTACCACTCACAAGGCATGCAAAGGTGGCTCCACATATCAAAAATGTGAAAACAACATGATGCTTGCATGGAAGCATGTGGAGTGGTAAAAAGGATCCATCCCAACCCATATGAGCTAGAGGTAAACCCAAATAAGATGCAAAGCTCATATTTAGTTGGATGGTGGAATTATAATGTGGTGACAAGAAAGGTGGTGGAGTTAATAAAAGATATGCCCCCAACTCAACTTGGGCATCAAGCATTTATCAAGAACCAAATACAATATATCAGGAGCCAAATACAATTACTAATGCATATGAGAGAAGAACCAACTGAAAAGGGTTTTATATGATGCTCAAATGCAAGGTGGCATGATGACATGAGCATGATATAATTATGATGCAACAATTATATGTAGGAAGTAGCAATTATATTACTAGACCATGTAGCATTACATATGTTAGATAGATGGGATGCTACAACTCTCCCCCACTAAACAGGAATCTCGCCCCGAGATTCTAGGAAGAAGACGAAGACACGAAGAGGGTAGGATACTTGGCACGGAGCTCATCCTCGCGTTCCCAAGTGGCTTCATCAACAGAATGGTGCAAACACTTCACCTTGCAGAACTTGATGGACTTGTTGCGAGTCCTTCTTTCTGCGACTTCTAGAAGTTTTATGGGGTGTTCTTGATAAGACAGATCTTCTTGGAGATTGATGAGTTCATGGTACACGGTCCTGCCGGGGTCCTTGAAGCACTTCTTGAGTTGAGAGATATGGAAAACATCATGGACCTTGAGTTTTTCAGGGAGCTCAAGAGCATAAGCGACTTCTCCTCTTCTTCCACGAACTTTGAAAGGACCGATGTATCTAGGAGCCAGCTTTCCTTTGATACCAAAGCGGTGCGTGCCTCTCATGGGAGTGACACGAAGGTAAACGAGATCACCAGGGACATACTGCATGTCCGTGTGCTTTCTGTCATAGTTGCTCTTCTGGCGACTTTGAGCAACCTTCAGGTTTTCAAGAATGATGTGAACCTTCTCCTCCGCTTGAGTTACAATGTCGGGGCCAAACAATGTTCTTTCACCTGCGCCCGACCAACCAATCGGAGTTCTGCATTTGTGACCATAGAGAACCTCGAATGGTGCCATCTTTAGACTTTTCTGGAAGCTGTTGTTGTAAGAGAATTCAGCATAAGGAAGGCATTCTTCCCACTTCATGCCGAAAGAGATAACACAAGCACGGAGCATATCTTCTAGAATCTGATTGAACCTTTCAACTTGTCCTTGCGATTGAGGATGGTAAGCCGTGCTGAAGTTCAATTTTGTTCCCAAAGCATTTTGGAAACTTCCCCAGAACTTGGAAGTGAAGATGCTTCCACGGTCTGAGCTGATCTCAAGAGGAACCCCATACAAAGATACAATTCTGTTGATATAGAGCTGAGCCAACTGAATTGCAGAAATTGTTTCCTTGACGGGAAAGAAGTGAGCCACTTTAGAAAGCATGTCGATGACAACAAAGATTGCATTGTTGCCCTTCTGCGACCTTGGAAAACCAGTTATGAAGTCCATCTCTACTGTCTCCCATTTCCATTCCGGAGGCTTCAATGGCTGTAGAAGACCGGAAGGTTTCTGACGGACAGCTTTAACTCAGCGGCAGACATCACACTCCGAGACATACTTGGCACAATATCGTTTCAACCCAGGCCACCAATATTGTGTTTTCAAGTCCATGTACATCTTAGTGCTGCTAGGATGGATAGAAAGAACATAATCATGCGCCTTCTTGAGAACTTGCTCTCTTAAACCCGGGTAGTTCGGAACAAACATCCGGTGTTCAAAGAAAAGAGCGCCTTGGTCGTCGACATGGAAGGACTCATACTTCGGCAGCTGAATGTTGGAGATGATCTTTTTAGTGTAAGGATCACCAAGTTGAATGGAGTGAACTTTTTCTTCCAAGAGAGGGGTAGCCAGAAGGTTCAGAAGATACCCTTGATCCACAATTTCAAGGTTGAGCTTGCAGAATTCCTCACACAAGAGAGGTTGTTGTTCTTCCACCATGAGGTTGTTGACATAAGCTTTTTGGCTGAGAGCGTCGGCCATGACATTAGCTTTGCCAGGAGTGTAGTTGATGGTCAAATCAAAATCATTAATTGCTTCAATCCACCTTCTCTGACAAAGGTTGAGATCAGGCTGTGTGAAGATATACTTCAGACTCTTGTGATCAGAAAAGATTTCACAACGGTTGCCAAGCAAGTAGTGCCTCCATACTTTCAAAGCAAAGACAACTGATGCGAGTTCGAGGTCATGTGTAGGATAGTTGATCTCATGAATTTTCAACAGACGAGAGGCATATGCAACGACTTGCTTTTCTTGCATAAGGACCGCACCCAATCCTTGCAAGGAGGCGTCACAGAATATCTGGAAAGGCTTTGATGTATCTGGAGGAATCAAGACTGGTGTGGAAGTGAGCTTCTCTTTGAGTGTTTCAAAGCTGGCTTGACATGCAGGAGACCAAAGGTATTTCTTGACTTTCTTGAGGAGATCGGTAAGAGGCTTCGCAATCTTCGAGAAATTCTGAACGAAGCGACGGTAGTAACTAGCCAACCCAAGGAAACTCTGGACTTCTTTGACATTTATGGGTGGAAGCCAGTCAACAATTGTCTTAACAGTTTCTGGGTTGACGGCAATGCCCTTGGCAGAGATGACGTGACCAAGGTAGGTGACTTCAGGCAGCCAGAACTCACACTTGGAGAACTTTGCATACAAGCGGTTCTCACGAAGCTTATTTAGGACACACCGAAGGTGTTCTTCATGTTCTTCCTTTGACTTAGAATAGACTAGGATGTCATCCAGATAGACCACAACAAACTTATCAAGATACTCCATGAAAACCGAGTTGATAAGCCTCGAGAAGGTGGTAGGTGCGTTGGTGAGACTGAAAGACATGACCGTGGACTCATACAGGCCATAGCGGGTGGTGAAAGCTGTTTTGGGAACATCTTCTTTGCAAATCTTGATTTGATGATATCCACTTCTCAAGTCAAGTTTAGAGAATACCACAGCTCTAGCTATCTGATCAAAGAGATCATTAATCCGCGGAAGGGGATATTTATTCTTGATGGTTTTAGCATTGAGAGCTCGATAGTCAACACAAAGTCTATCAGTCTTGTCTCGCTTCTTCACAAAGATGGTTGGGCTACCCCAAGGAGAAGTACTGTCCTGAATGAAACCCAACTTCTCTTGTTCATCAAGCTGACGTTTGAGTTCAGCCAACTCAGCATGACCCATTTTATAAGGCCGCTTGGAGATAGGAGCGGTACCAGGTTCAAGCTCAATCACAAACTCGACCTCTCGGTCAGGAGGCATACCTGGCAACTCTTCAGGAAAAACATCTGGGAACTCACAAACCACCGGAACACTCTGAATAGTTTCCATAGCATCATCATTCAGAGCCGCCAAAGAGAAAAGCTGAATTGCAGGAGTCAGACTTAGAGAATAGACTATATGGCCTTCATGAATTTTTAGAGAAACCGAGCGTTAAGCACAATCAATCACAGCTGCATTTGCCGTCAACCAATCCATGCCCAAGATAACATCAATGTCAGAATTGCCCAGAATAATTAAGGAAGCCGGGAACGAAGAACCACCAATCTCAATTTGATTGCCATGGCTGATTTTGGAAGATGCCATTGTTGCCCCAGGAGAAAGGACCATCAAGCGCTTAGGAAGCGCATCCATTGCTAACTCATTCTCATTTGCAAACTTGTGAGAAACAAAAGAATGCGATGCACCAGAATCGAACAAAACTCGTGCAGGAACTGAGTTAACAGAAAGCATACCCATCACAACTCCAGGTGCATGCTCAGCTTGAGCAACGTTGACACAGTTGGCACGAGCAACCGTAGACCCGGGCTTGGTGTTGATGTTGAGAGCCCGAGGTGGAGGTGCACGAACCATAGAAGAACTTGCCGCAGGTCTTGGAGGAAGAGCTTTGTTGTTCATGGGACAACTCCAGTGTTGATGCCTAGTGTTTCCACAAGTGTAACAAGCACTAGGTTGACGTGGAGCAGCGTAGCCAGGGACTCCGCCAGGCGCTCCAGGGTAGTTGTGGTTGTAGCCCCTGGGAGCAGTAGTGAAGGAGTTTGGTGGCCTTGCTGCGTAGCTTGAAGGTCTTGGTGGAGCTGGGAGCGATGGTGGGGTGTTAGGAACCCACACGCGGCGCTTAGAAGGAGCTGTCATAGCTGAAGAGCTTGTTGCGTTGCGGCTGTGTTTCTTGGAATCCTCAAACACTTGCCTACTTGCTTCTTCCTGCAGAGATGTATGTTGGAGTTCCAGAAAAGACCCCGGCCTTGCATGAGTGATTGCATATTTGATTGATGTATTGAGCCCTTGCCTGAACCTCTTTTGCTTCTTCTTGTCATCAGAGATCTCATCGCCACCATACCGAGAAAGATTCATGAAGTTTCTGATATAGGTATTGACATTGTCATTGCCCTGCTTGAGGTTGAGAAACACTTCCTTCATCCTTTCCATGGCAATTTCTGACAGGTATTGCTCTTTGAAAGCCCCAGTGAACTGCTCCCAAGTAGGCTGAAACTCAGAGTGGTTTGCCTTCAGGTAATTCTCCCACCACAGAGCTGCATCTCCCTTCAGAAGGTGACTGGCACATTTTACCCATTCTTGCTCAGGAACATCAGCAGTCATCAGCAACCTTGACATCTCATGCAACCAATCATCAGCATCAAGTGGTTGATCAGACACATCAAAGTGGCGCGGGTTGAACTTCATAAAACTCTTGATGTCTCCTCGCTTGGGAGGTGGAGGTAGCGGAACAAACTCATTCCTCCTGACACTTTCTTCAAATCGCTGCTGGTTCTACTGCCTTGCTCCCAAGGCATTAGCAATACTTGCCAACGCAGCCCCCAGTTCAGGTGGTATGTCCTCCTCACAATGGCGTGGTGCTGCCATCCTGTGATTGATATAAAACTCAAGTCAGTACCAAAATGGAGAATAATAATAATCCAAAATAGTACCAAAATGGAATTAACCAAGATTAAAGGATACAAATTACTAAGATGATATTAAAATATCAACAAAGTTCAAAGAACCTAGAAGATATTAAGCATATCGCACACGACTAAACAAGGAGTGTGGTAGACAAAGCTATGAAAGAAAAAAAATCCGCAAATTTCGGCATTAAAATACCACTATATGCGCAAAACCACTTAACGAATCCAGATTAGTAACTCTACCAATTCAATATACAAGAGCGAATGATAACAGTAGTGGTATGGTCGCGACTCCATCCCGCACTCAAATCATTACCCCGCACATGAATAAGTAAAACACATATCCCAACTTCCTTCTTTCTTAAGATGAACCTAAAGATTAGCAACTACGGAAACAAGCACCCCAAACAAGATAGCGTCGGATAACAAAGAGTAAGACAGATCGCGTCGGTTTACAACGAATCAGATAGATCGCGTCGGTTTACAAAAGCCTGTCGGTATGGAATGTACCAACAGTTGATAACCAAAAGGCAGATAGTGATAACAAGTTGGATGCAACAGATAGACAAGGAATTACACACACACACAACCTATGGTACTACGAAACCCAGAACACATGAATCCTAGTTTAAATTTTAGAAGAGGATTGAAAACGTTACACTTCCTTACCAGAAAAGGGCGGGTGGGTGGGTAAGAAGAAAAATGGAAGCAGTCCTACTCTCACGTTTTGTTTTTCCCTAGTATACATAGCTACCAAAATATTTGCTAGACTGACAACGACCATTTGGCTGAGACCCTGAAGGGCGGGATGGCTCTGATACCAATTGTAACTACCTCGGACCCTACGCCCTAAGTTCAAGCCTGGATGAAACGGAAGTGGTTAAAATAGTACAACGGGGGCCTAGAGGACCGCCCACGTGTAGACCCGTTGGCCATCCTAGCCACTTCCAAGATGCAGGCTTTTCATCGGATCTGACATAGATGATATCGTCACATTGGAAATCACCAGAAGATACAAAATAATCGTATGAAAAGACATCATGATTAGGTTTCGCGATGGTTCCATTGGCATGAACAACACATACTCAAGGTATACTCCAACTTCACCAATGCTCATCCTTCTCATAATGTTTTTCAATGATACGGACATCCGTCAAGGTGCAGATACAGATAAAGAGTCCAAGGACAGCAAGATAGGATGAAGGTACAACAAACGAGATGCAGATTCGATGATGGTAGCACCACCATTATAAAAGAGAGGAAGCAAAACCCTGAAGGTATGACAGAAATCCAACCACGAGAAATCCTGGACTCGAAGAAAAGATAAGAGTAGATTCAAAACACGCAGGGGTAAGAGGATAATAGCATAGGGGTAAGGAGTAAAAATAAACCTACTCAGATCTATCCAACCGATTTTGCAAAATAGTTTTGACACTCTACATCGTCCATTAGCTAGGTTATCCTACATGCTGGACCAGTGGGGTATCACAACTATTGAGCTCTGATACTACTTTGTAACACCCTTGAATCGGCCCTATGCAAGTTTTAGCGATTCCTGCCAAACCCGCATAGAAACGATTCAAAGATGCCCACCAGGCACTTGCATGCAGATGTGTAACTACCTCGGACCCTACGCCCTAAGTTCAAGCCTGGATGAAACGGAAGTGGTTAAAATAGTATAGCGGGGGCCCAGAGCACCGCCCACGTGTAGACCCGTCGGCCGTCCTAACCACTTCCAAGACATCGGGACAAGAGCGAGCGGCGTAGGAAACAGGCGAAGAGATCAAATACATACACAAGTGAGTACGTATGCAAGCTACCATACAACAGTTCTCAGAGTCATTCCATCTAAAAGAAATAGAAATATTGCAACGCCATACGGCAAGATCCAAATATCGTAGATAGAGATAATAGTTTAGGATAGCTCCTCATACATCAACATCAGAGTATCAGTCGGAAGCGGAAAACAAGATCCGAGTACGGATGAGAAGCAAATCGGCATAAGATGCCACATAAATAAACACATCCCGCCCACAGATCTCGTGGATCCCCATCCCCGGAATCTCTACACCGAATGATCGTTGCCAACATCATCTGTCTCCTCCACCCGGTATCCATCTTGCGAATACACATGTTCATCTGAATCAAACAATTTATCATGTGAGACCCTAGGGGTACTCAGCAAGTCTTTATGCCTCTAAAGGGGACATATACCTGGGGTGACGCAATTGCAGCAAAAGATAATAACTAACAAGTTATAGATACTCGCTAACCATTCGCCTAACCGATGATAGACGGATGTCCGTTAATTAGTAACAACAGAAATACCAGTATAATTAATAGATCCATCCTCCTTCTCGCTTACCAACGAGAAAGCGGACGAACAACCCATCTGTTGGTAGTTTTATTAACCATTCCATGAGTATTGCACTATTTACTAGTCAGGTACTTAGTCAAATGAAAAGCGGTACTTTAGTTATACTTGTCTATGATCGAGAAATTGTGCTCCAAGTCGTCCATAACCGCGGACACGGCTTTCAGAAAGATTTACCCTGCAGGGGTGCACAAATAGCAACACACACTCGATCAACCTCGGAAAAACCAAATCAAAACCCAACGAGGCATTCATGACAAAGCGATCACAGGATTCAGAAATATTTCAGGGGGCCACCCCATTAAGCTACCCGCAACGAAGTTGGTCGGCTCCGAGACGGACCCAAGGTTTGCGTCAATGGCTGTAAACGACTGGGAACCCGAAAGTGTGACTAGGCTTGTCGATACCGCGAAAACACTCTGCATCCAAAACAGTACAGGTGCTCCACGCACAATCTTAATTAAAACGGTAAAACATGGCATAAGTACAGGATAGTAACAAAGCCCCAAACTAGTTTGTGGCCCCAAGAAATAGAAATGAATCAAGATCTGGCTCAGGGGGTCCATAAGGCCTCCCGGATGTGGATAGTGCGAATAGTCAAGGAACAGGAATCAAGTACTCAGGGTCCTACGGGACACAAGTGAGCATGAAAAACCAAATAGCAGATATTGCCCACCGGTGCCGCTTTCATTAGTTATCCCATTACTACTCAGGTTAAGTTGTTTAGGTACCTCGTTATCCATCAGACACTAACATACCCTACACATTCTGTTCTACGACTCGCATGGCTCAAACAACTCCTGTAGTAATGGCTCATGGGATGGAGGAACAAGCTTCAGTGGGGTTTAAGAGTAAAGGCTATGCAGTACTTGGGATTCAATTTAATGCAATCGCGACTCAATGATGCAAGAACAAGATAGAGGCAATAGGTACTATATGTATGCAAGCATGTGGTAGTGCTTTCCTGGCATCTCAGTTGAAGCGAGAGACGGATTTGGGTAGTACTCCTGGGATTCCTGGTATTTTCCCTCCTCGGCGTCTATTCAAAAGAAGAACCAAAAAAACAAGGGCCAACATAAATAAAGTGCGCAAGCATATATATATAAAATGCGACAACCAAAAAAGCATGCCATGATGAATGATGCACAATTTACATGGCAATGATGTAGCATGGCATGGGTGAGGTGTGGGGTGCGAGAATAAAGCATTTTATTAGGTTTTAGTCATGTTTTGCTCCCAGAACACTTGCTGTCCACTTAATATTTATATGATGCATGGTGCAATTCAGAACATGGAATGCATAGTTAGAACGGGCTCGTCGCGCTGATCGATTTAGACATATTATTTTTCGAAATTGGAGTTGTAGAAATAAAGTTATTAATTATTTAAGAAAAGGCATTTTTATTGCATTTAAACAATTTCGAAATTTTAAAGTGCCCAAATAATATTTTGAAAAGCATATTTGAAAACCTCACATTTTTCTGATTCCAAAACATATATTATTTGTATTATTTGGATTTACAAATTAAAAGTTATTAAAAACAGAATTTAAACCATATTAAAACATTTCTGAAATTGTTTTTATAAAACAGATAAACGCAGAAACTTTTCGTACCCAGGCCGAGCTAGCCACAGTCGCTGACAACTGGGCCTAACGCTAACTGGGCGAAACGGCGCGGCGAAAACCCTTTTGCACCGCGAGTGTAGCCAACCACGGTGACAGACAAGTGGACCCGCGACGAGAAGGGGCCCACGCGACAATGGCTGAGCGAGCGGGTGCCACGCGGCGGAGCCGGGGACCACGGGTTGAGGATTACGAAAAACGCGGTGCCTTTTTGTAAAACGGCCATAGCCGCCGACAGGTGGGCCTGGGACGGACCGCGAGTTGCGAGACAAAAAGGTGGGGGGGATTTGCAAAGTGCCCCGCGGTACTGTTTTTCTTCCTGAGTTAACTGACGAGAGATCCGTGATCGACAGAGGACAGAGCACGGCGCACGGGATCGAACCCGTGACCTGCGGCGCGCGCACAGAGAGGCGGAGCCGCTGCGGTAGGGTGGGGGATGTTGCTAAGGGAGGACCGGGCGGCTAGTTAAGCCGCGTCGCGGCGCGACGACGAGTAGAAACCAGCACCCGCCGTTGCACCAAGAGCGCTCGGCACAAAGTCCGGCGAGACCAGGGGGCCAGGCGAGAGAGGGGGTGTCAGGGAGGTTCGGTGGGTCACCGCGAGGCTGCTGGTGGGGTCAGATCGGGCCGGGGAGCGGCGGATCGGCAACAATGCAGGCGGCAGGCGGAGCTAGGGTTTCGGGTCAGCGTCGTGGACGTGCAGCGGTCCTGGGCCTCCTCCTCCTCGTCTGCGGCCACAGGGGTGATGCAGAGGGTTGCCTCGGTCTTCCCCGATAGCCAAACGCCACGCCCGCCGCCTGTCACGATGAGGCCGAGAGGAAAACCGATAGTGGCCATCGGAGTTGGAAGAGAGAGGGGCCACGGTAGGTGGAGAAGGAGAGGGGGAAGGCAGGGCCCTGGGTGGATTTGAGCGATGTCAGGCAGAGAGGAGGGAGTAGATAGGGACAGGAGAGGAGATTGGGTGCCGTGGGGGATCGGGTGGAGAAAAAGGTGGCTCGGGCACCTTTTCTCTCCTCCTCCTCACGTGCTCGGCCAAGCACAGCAGAGGAGGGCTGCAGCTGGGGCCAGGGCGAGGACAGGTAGGTGGCCTGGCTCGGGTGGGGCTTTGTGAGAGAGAGAGAGAGAGGGAAACCGAGAGGGGAGGGGTAGACGGCATGGGGTGGCATGGAGCTAGGGTTGGGCTCGGTTTAGGGTGGAGGGGTATGGCTCATCATGGGGGTGTATCCAGGTGGTGGTGGCCAGGTTGGGAAAGGAGGGGAGGCTCGGCATGGAGCCTAGCTAGGAGGGAATTGGATAGGTTAGGGTTTGGGTTTTGGGTTAGTTAGGGAGAGAGAAAGAGAGAGAGAGAGAGACTCACATGTGGACACACATGCATGTGTAGATGTGGCAAGAGAGATTAGGGTATAGGGCTTTTGGCTCAAGATCAAGTGCATGGGGATATGGAGGAGGTGGAGATGAGGGGTGAGGTATGATGCACATAGCAAGGAACTAGGTCCAAGATGATGAGGGTTGAGAGAAAAGGGAAGCTCACAAAAGATAAATATTCAAACAAAACAAATGAAACTAAAAGAGCACAAGATGGTGGTGACTTGCATGGCCCATGCATAATTAATAAATACCCTGATCATTTTGTGAAAACAAAGATAAAGACCCATGGCATTTATTCTCATGCATCCCACAATTTGAAGTTAAGGCCAAGCCAAAAGAAATGAGGTGGATGTTCCATGTGGAGTAGATGGCATATGCTCATATCTGAATATAAATGGGACATGCTAGTGTGTATATTCCACTAGGTGTATTATATCCTCTACAATATTCCAACATGAGCAATTATTCCAAAACAATCCATATGGAATCTAGAAAAAGGGGTACCACTCACAAGGCATGCAAAGGTGGCTCCACATATCAAAAATGTGAAAACAACATGATGCTTGCATGGAAGCATGTGGAGTGGCAAAAAGGATCCATCCCAACCCATATGAGCTAGAGGTAAACCCAAATAAGATGCAAAGCTCATATTTAGTTGGATGGTGGAATTATAATGTGGTGACAAGAAAGGTGGTGGAGTTAATAAAAGATATGCCCCCAACTCAACTTGGGCATCAAGCATTTATCAAGAACCAAATACAATATATCAAGAGCCAAATACAATTACTAATGCATATGAGAGAAGAACCAACTGAAAAGGGTTTTATATGATGCTCAAATGCAAGGTGGCATGATGACATGAGCATGATATAATTATGATGCAACAATTATATGTAGGAATTAGCAATTATATTACTAGACCATGTAGCATTACATATATTAGACAGATGGGATGCTACAAGATGGAAAATGAAGTAATATCATTACACATTAGTCCATGATGGAACCCACAGAACATATATATACAACACGATTCCAGGAGTCAAGAATATAGATATACAATACAAAGATCCAAATCACCTTGAAAACGATACAACATCCGAGTACAGATAAGATGCAAATGGGGCTAAGAGCCATGAAGAATAACCGATGGCATCCATAACCCTGCCCAGGCCAAGCCAGAAGGGTAACCCTACTAACGACGTCGATCTCAAACCTGCTAAACCAAAAGGGGTGCCGACAAAGGGCAAAGGAAAAAAGAGAGCGGTCAGTACTAAGGCCAGTACACGGCGAGTCTAGAATTCGGCGGCTCTCTCCTACATATGTATGGTGGACTGAAGCGGCAGCGAAGCATGCACTAAACAACCTATAGAGACTCGATACAACTATCGGCTATCAGAAAGGGATAAGAAAGACCTAATCGGAACCAACCTAATACTAACACCAAACATACCCATCCTGGTGTTTTCCCCCTCGAGACCAATCGAGGAAGTCATTCCGAGGAACTCACACCATTGGCAGTTTTATTCATTCATCCCATGGTGGTTGTCCAACTTACTAGTCATATCAGATCCAAGTCATATTATAGCAGTAATTCTTTAGTTATAGTTGTCCATGATGGAGAAACTGTGATCCAAGTCGTCCATAACCGTGGACACGGCTTTTTGAAAAGATTTAACACTACAGGGGTGCACCAAAGTATCCACACGCACTTCAACCCTTGTTGTCAGATCCAAATATGAGCAAGATCCTGAACATACACCCAACAGTATGCGACGGGGCCTCGGACACGAAGTTTCCCAGACCCAAAGCAAGTACATGGGGCCACCCCGCTAAGCTACCCGCAACGAAGTCTGCCAGCTCCAAGACGGACCCAGGGTTTGTGACAACAAATATAAACGACTGGGAACCCGAAAGTGTGACTAGGATTGTTGATACACCAGAAACGTGGCATGGGGTTCCTAAACAGTATAGGCGCTCCACACACAATCATAATTAAAACAGTAAAGCATGGCATAAGTTCATGATAGTAATAAATCCCCAAACTACTTTGTGGCCCCCAGCACAGTACTTTGAAATCAGGTAGTAAGACAATGGGGTGCCCACACACCCACCTATGGTTAGCATGCTCGATCTCGGAACAGGTGTCAAGAACTCGGGTCCTAGGTGGACACAAGTGGGCGGTTAAAAACCAAATATTGACTATTACCCACTGGCCCCTCTGCATTATATCTATTTCCAGCATTTTAGTTAATAAGTTATAATGAAAGCCATGGTCATCTCAACCATTAATCATCCCCGCCATTAAGCATGTGCCAACCTACCATCAACGTTCAATGCTGGAATGACAACGACGCGAAGCAGCACCTAAGCAAGCAACTACGACTGGCAAGTCTGACTGCCTATCAAACAATAGGCAATAGGATCTATCCAAGGCAATATAGAGGCTGCAAGGAATATAAATGGTGCACGGAAACTAAAGCATCACAACACGGATAGCAATAGATCAACAGGAGAAAATAAAGACCATAAAAGCAAAATAGGTAGAAAGAGGGAGAATGCTCGCCTGGGAAATACTGCTGAAGATACATTATCCGAAGAACTTGTCGATACTCGCGTCAACTCAACAGCCTAATTCGTGAAGAAGCAAAGCACTAAAAGAAACACTGGATGCACTATTTAATACTACGGCAGAAGATGGGGCATGTTCATGATATGATGTATGACATGGCAAAGATGAGATGCAACTAGGCAATATTAAGCGGAGTCAGGGTCACGACAATTAATTAGATGGTTCATGTTCTTTAGGTACCCCCAATTTAAATGTTGTCTTAACAAGGCAAAACATGTCATCGGTTTGCTATGCAAATTTAAATGGAGCCAATATAAGACTAGAAAAGCCCGCATATAGTCTCCATATTTAATTTAGGTGAATCGGCATAATGCGCCCAAATCCACATGGTATGAATGCAGTCATGTACAATTTAAATGCAACAAGATAGATGTGTCATATTATAAGAATAGGAGTCAGATAAGGGTCACACATAGGGGCAAAGGTCTTGAGGGGCTCGGAAGGTTTGGGGATCGATCTTCGGTTCCGAGAGGTAGAAGGAATCTGTGATGGAGACCTTCAGATCTAGGAGGAAGATCTTGCGTTCCATGAGGTAGATCTCGTCGTCGGTTCCTTGTCATGTACTTATGTTCATCTCCTTTCATCGGCACAGAACTTGCCCTTCGGGGTATTGCCCAGTCGATCTTGGCGAGGCAAGGCATCATGCCACGCAGCACTTCCGCGTGCTCTCATCGGATAACATTAGCTTGAGCACGGGCATCAAACCACAAAGGAGTGTTGCGAGGGGCCTTATCTCATACGGGCATTATATCAAACATCTTGCAACCGGGAAGCAGCGGAAGGGGGGGCGAGCTAGTGGACATGCACACTATGGTAGAGAGCTAGAAGAAGAGGCGATGCAGGCGCCTGGGGGGAGCTTGGCACCTACGTGGCCCACAGCATAGCGAGTCAGATGCCAGCGTTGGGCAGGGGCCGGCAAGGCGGGGCCAAGCACGATGGCGGCAAGCACGTGCGCCGAGGTCGAGAAGTGTGTTGTGGATAGCCGAGCAGCACCGGGGTCTGTAGGTGCCGGCGACCCGCATGGGTGGCAGCTGCACTAGATGTGAGGAAGTAGCACGGCAGAGGCACAGGCTGGACTCGCAGGGCATGGCCACGAGGAAGGACGACGGGCTCAGGAGGTTGCTGGGCCACGACGGCGAGCGGAGGAGATCCCCGGCGAGGTCACACCCGCAACAAGCGCTGACACTCATGGAGGACGACAGCGGGGATAGAGCTCGGTGAGGGTTCGGGGCGGCAGTACTGTAGAGCTTGCGGCAAGAGAGGTGAGCAACGACGGAGTTGAGCACAGGCCCACGCGGCTTGACGGCGAGGAAGGCAGGATGCGAAGGAGCAGCAGTGCTGGAGCTCGCGCATGGAGGCGAGGTCGAGGATAGGGCGGCGGCGCCAGGAGGTAGCACGGGGTTGTCGGAGGCGGCCTTGCGCGCGTGAGGACGAGGGACAGGGAGAGGGCGGTGGAGAGGGGAGGCACGGCACTAGGCCGAGATCGCGGCGGAAGCAGAGGGACGAAGGTTGGTGGGGATGGGGAAACGAGCGAGGAGAGGGATGTGGTCTACCAGGGATTGAGGCGGGCGGGTAAGTGGGTGGGACCGGGGTCGTAGGGTGGGACCAATTCGAGCGGGTGCGGTCGGGTCCTGGTTAGCGCGAGGTTGGAGAGCAGCGACGCGGTGCAGGGTGGGGTCAGGCGGGACGCAACTCGCCAGAGTGCGGGGTTGACACGGGGTCATGCGCGGGATGGAGGGGCTGCCAGCTGCGGCAGCGGGGAGTGGGTCTGGGCCTCTGGGGGTTAGGGTTTGGTCTGGGGTAGGATTGGGTTTAGTTTAGATGGTCGGGTAGTAGGTAGTCTAGCCCGGTTGGGCCTCTGGCCTATCCGGCTAGGCTACCTCCCCGGGGTTTTATAAAATATGTTTTTATTTATTTATTTTGTTTTAAATAGCCTTTTGTCAATAGTTTGTAGGCAAAACAAAATATCCGGAAGGATCGGGTTTTACATTTGAAATAAAGAGGGAGGCAAATAGAAAACAAGGATATGCTTTTAGAAAATAGTTTTAAGGTTAAATATGCATGATGACATGACGATGCTCAAATGCAATGTGGCATGATGACATGAGCATGCAATCATGATGATGCACAAAGAATTAGACAATTCAAGAGATTTTCTAGTAGTGGGTTTATCGGGATGCTACAACTATCCCATCAGCTTCTCCAAACTCCAGAGTAAACCCCAACCGCGCTGGCGATAGCGAAGGAGGATGTGGTGGCCATCGTCTCCTCCAAGGCCGCCAGTGAGGAGGCCCTCGTCTCTATCCCGGTCCCCCTCGAGGCGTTGAAAGTAGACGTTGTCTCCGTCTAGGCCCTCGTCGAGGCATCGATGGTAACCACCGTCCCCGTCCAGGACCCCGTCCCTGCTACCAACGTTGCCATCAGCGAGGAGGCCCCCGCCAGCGAGGAGGACCCTGCCAGTCACGCGCAGATCTAGCTCTTTTGGGACCCCTACGATGCAGAGGAGTACATCGCACCGGTGAACCCCTATGATACCGGCATCGACAACCCATGGTCGGAGGTAACTAGGGTTTGCTCCCCTTCCCTATTTATTCTCCCGTTCCAATCGTTGGATGCTTGATCTTGGTTTATTAGGGTTTGGTTGTTCACATTTCGATTTCTCGATCTTCTTACATCATCTAATCCTCCCTTTTTTCTTCCAATAGGTGTACGGCAGTGACGTCTACAGCGATGACGAGTCCAGGCACACCAAGACTCGTCAGGTGCTGAGGAGGCTGCAAGCCAGCCAGTACGACACCTTCTTCAATAGCAGCGTCTACAGTTGCCCCTTCTGGAAGACGAGACTCACCGACACCAACTTCAACTGCATCGTGATGCATGTAGAGGGCTCGAGCTCCGGCACCCCCAAAGTCGGCCAGACCATGAATGTCAATGCCTACATCGTTGTACACTAGGCGCTCGGCATTCACCTCCGCAACCTCTAGTGGGTGGCCATCGAAGAGGGTCGCATGCCTTCGATCAAGCCCTAGGCCCCCAAGATCAAGGGACTGGGCAGCAAAAAGTGGAGGAAGCACTAGGGGAGGAGGCGGAGGCGTAGGCACATGCAAGGAGGGTTTGAATGTGTCTGCTACTACTGCTAAGCAGCTTCTATTGATTTTGTATATTTTGCGTGTGATGGCTGCTGAGTAGCGAATATATTGAACCTCGTTAAGAAACCTACTTTCTATCGCTATATCCTATTTAGCTGTACACAGTTATATCTACATTTGTTTTGTTTTCTAAATGAATGTATTCTGCCTAGTGTGATTTGCTACTATAGATTTGCTACCAGATCGGGCCAAAAAGAGGACCAAAAGGGAACGAATGATCAAAGAGAGAAATTGTTCTAGATTTTCTACCAATTTTGGTAAAAATAAACATATATAACTATTAGTGAGAGAGGAAAAAGATACTCTTTCAAACTGCTAGTTAACAAGCTGCCATCTTGACAAGCTACCAGACACAAACATAAACATAACACAAAGAAGTAAAATTTATTTCAATTCTCTCACTTGAGGTGGCAGCCATCTTGACAAGCTACCTAAGTTCCACGAAACAGAAACATAACACAAAGGAGTAAAATTTAATTCACTTCTCATCAGACTACTTGAGGCGCTTGCCATCATTCCTAGGAGACCAACTACGAGCATTCCATCTGTTTATTACATTATTGGCCATCCATAGCTCACGAAATGCAAGTACTTCCCACCTAGAATCTTCCTTGGCTTCCCTATCTTCAGCATCCTGCGGCACAATTAGCGGTGCATCACATGTCTGGTTGTTACTGCAGGAAGATGTTGCCTCTCTGTTTGCTGCTTCAGTTGTAGCCTCTTTGTCAGCTACTTCAGATGCAGCCATTTCCTTTGCATATGCGGCGTCAAACTCAGCTATACTACATTTGCTACAAAGAGCTCCCCTAAATTTGTCTTCCCTCTTGCAACTGTGGCAAAACACGAGGAAACATAGGAAGAAATGGATCTTAACATACAACTGGTAGGTCACGTAAGCATCTATGGCTGCATACTTCAGGTTTATCTTAGACAATGGCCTCTCCTCCCAGAAATCGTGCCTATCCATAGGGAAATCTGCCTTCATTGTGTCGTACGACTCATCGAGGATTCTAGTTGCGAGTGTAGACATTCCATCCTTCCTCTAGCCCCCTATGATCTTGACAAGACTCTAAATATCGATCCACTTGTGTGCAGGAATTGTAATTAAAAAATCAATTCTATTGTCGAAAGTGCAGAAAACAATTCCTTTTTCTACAAGGAACTATTGTAGCGACGAACACTTCTTGTCAGTCCTGAAAGTATGTAGTTTGTCATCACCAAAATTTGTAACTACAAATGTTTTGTCAATGCAAGATCATCATCTGAATATAATTTTTAAAATTTTAGTAAATGCAAGATCAAGAATCTCAACATTGTATTGTCATAATTTATTTGGTCCTAGTAAAATTCAGTGGTTGCAAGATGAGCAAATGGATAAAGAACAAGAGGAGAAAACCCTAAAAGCTGTTAACTACAGAGAGAAAATCTACGAACCAGGAGAAGTGGTAGACGAGGACATGTTTCCTCATGGCCAGTTGAACGACGATGACTTCATTCTCGTAATATGGTTCCTCCGGGGTGTACTCGAGGTCCGATCCCACGAACTTGTCCTTGTCTTCCTCAAGCCAATCCTTGTACATCCTCAGGACTTGCACCACTGTCTCCTCCTTGTTGTTGTAGACAACGACTATGTTCTTATTGTCATGGGCAATGAAGCTTCTCTCTATAGTGCGACGACCTTCCATGGAGGTAAGGAGAAGATGGAAAGAAGACAAGACAGGAAGAATATGAGTGGTTTCTGCGAGACAGGGGAACGGTGGAACCGTCAATGCATTTCTAAGATAGTGGTTAACAACGGGGACGGAAGTCCAATAGAGAGACACGTGGTGGCGGTCGTTCCAGCTTCTGGGTAAACGAAGATTAAAAATATTAATAACGAGGGCCCTGTGTTGTCACATAAATAGACGCTATGGGTCATGTTGTCCTATCCACTGCGCCAGTGCTGCAAGCCTACATGACAGCCACACTGCCTACACGATGGCAGCGACATAATGACAAAAACTGATAGGAGGGGCCCAACTTGACGGGCATTAGCTTGATATTTTGTATTGAAACTTTATGTTGAATTCATGCTGAAAAAGACCCTCTCAGTATTTGGCACAATTGTGGGCAACACGGTTGATTACAAGCAACTTGGGTACCTCTTTTCCTTAGCGTCTCAACTTTCAGGCCACAAAATTATATTCTCATGTACAAGACCAGATGTGGAACACGCTATTAGTGTGACTAGCAGGTAACAATCTGATCCAGGTTTGGAACATTGGATATCGGTCAAGAATATCCTCAGGTACTTAAGAAGTGCTAAGGGTATCTTTATCGTATATGAAGGTGAAGAAGAGCTCATCCAAAAGTGTTACATTGATGCAAGCTTCCACACCGATCCGGATGAGTCTAAGTCACATTCTGGTTATATGTTTCTCATGAATGGAGGAGCAATTAGTTGGAGGAGTTCCAAACAACCAATGGTGGTGGGATCAACAATAGAGGAAAAATATATTGTTGCTTCAGAAGCAGCACAAGAAATGGTTTGGATGAAGGAGTTCATAACTGAACAAGGCGCGGTTCCTAGTGCGTTGGACCCAATGGTCATCTATTGTGACAACACTGGTGCCATAGCCAATGCCAAAGAATTCCAAGCATATCAAGCGCCAGTTTCACTCCATCCGTGAGCATGTTAAGGATGGATATTCAAAGATTTGCAAAGCACACACAAATCTGAATGTAGCAAACCTGTTGACTAAAATTGTCCCTAGGGTAAATCATGATCAGCACCAGAACTCTATGGGTGTCGTGGGAATGACCACGACAATCACTACCAGGGGTAGCAATTGATACAATTGGGGGACAAGAGCGAGTCGCCATCCATGGTGCGACATTCAGAGCAGATGCAGGGGATTTACCCAGGTTCGGTCCCCAGTAGGGTAAAGACCGACTTCCTGCTAGATTGTATTGCTGGTGAGTGGATTACAAGATCGGCGAGCTCAGTGGCTAGGCAACGAGTCGCTTGGATGGGGTAGATGAAAGAGCATGTGGGTTCCCATGTGTGGTTTTGGTAATTAATGACAATCTTTATGGACTAAAGTGTGCATTAAGTTTCACTTGTAGGATTTGTCCATTGGCATCGCTTGGAGCATGTGTTGGCTTCAAGGTTGATGAAGTGAAGAAGATGTGTTGTGCAAGCTCAAAATGTGTCATCCCTAGAAAATCTCATGTCTGATGCTTGCTATCCTCGGTGATTCTAGATCGATGAAGACAAGGTCAAAGGATGCTCAAGGCAAAGGTATTCTTGATAGGTTTTCCCTTTTGCCAGTCTCGTGTTGGTAGTTGGGAGACGTGGTTTAGGATAGATAGATGTACTATCAAGAAAGGCTCTCGAGTGAATAACTCGATCATATTGTTCAGAGAGAGCTCAAACTTTTTCATACTTGCATCATCGTATTTGGTTGTTCATTTGTCTTATCCATGTTAGGATATATAGCTTGTGGTAATTTTCAAAACAAGCTCTTGTTCATCAAAATTGGATCTCCCTTTTATAACTTGTTGTGATTTTGATCTAGGTGGCTTTCCGGATACTCATCGAGTGAGGTAGCTCTTGTCGTCATCTTTCCAACGCAATTGGATTCAGGTCAATCAGAGTTACCAATCAAAAGTTATTGCAGTTTGTATATTTGCTTTATTTGTTTTGAAAAAGGAAAAGGAAACCGTTCTGGCTCTGGGCCGTGTGGCAGTACTGGGCTGGTACCGCTCGCCCCAGCATGCTGGGCTGCTGTCTACCTCGCACGGTAGCCCGGGCCAGTGCTACCTGGCCTTGGCGGTAGTACCAGGCCGAGCAACCGGTACTACCGGCCGTCCCAGGTGGCTTCCTCGCTACTTCCGCCGCTCCCTCTCGCGCTTCCTTCCCGCTTCTCCGCTCCCGCCTATCCTCGATCGTGTAGTGTGCTAGCGGGCTGGGCCCAACCCATGTCGCCTCGCTCGCCTGCAGGCCATGCATTCGCTGCTTGCTGTCGCCGCTCACTGGGCCATGCATTCCCATATTTCATACTAAGGTAGAGGAGATCTCTTTGTGAGTGAATTTTTGGGATCTAGATTTTTGGGGCTTTTTGTGTTCCCCTTTTGTGTTCTTCCTCTCTTTTTCCCCCAATTGCTTTAGTAGCCTTATTGGAACTTGAGAGTGAAGATTTGGGGCATCTTTGTGGTGTTCTTGCCATTTTCATTAGGTGCATTGGTTTGTGTTCTCCCCGGAGGATATGTTCGGCGATATTCATTGAAGATTGTCCCTCTTAGGTTCTTGGAACCCTAGACGGTTGTGTGGCCTTTATGGCGTGTTCTTGGGGTCTTCAATTAAGTTGTGAAGCTCCCCCAAGATTGAGGCTTTGGTGGCAATTATTGGGAGCCTCCAATTAAGTTGTAGAGATAGTCCCAATCTTGTACGGGTTTGGTGACCACCCTCAAGTGTCCCACAGTGGAACCGGTGCTTGCCTGCATGGTGGGTGCTCGGGAGAATAGGGTGAGGCCTTTGTGGTGTTGGTGTTCTTAGTACCGTCCACCCCTCCAATGAGACGTACTCCCTTGTTGGGAGGAACTCGGTAAAATATCGTCATCCCCTCGTGCCTCGATTATCTCTATACCCGAGCTCTTTACTTATGCACTTTACATTGTGATAGCCTTCGTGCTTGAAGTATTTTATTGCTATCATATTGTTTCTTGGCTTGCTTAGCATAAGTTGTTGGTGCACATAGGTGAACCTTAGTTTATCTAGGCTTTGTGTTTAACAAAAGAAAACGCTAGTTTTATTCCGCCATTGTTAAGCCCTTCTTGTAGAAGTTTTTAATCGCCTATTCACCCTCCTCTAGGTGACATCCGTGATCTTTCAGAAGATAATAGCATGTAAGTTTACAGAGTACCCTAGGGGCACCTCACTAGCATTTATAAGATTAGAACTGAATCAGTTTAGGTTTCAGAGGATTTGACCTAATCCAACTAGGTCTAATTAGAGTCTTGGGCCTTTAGCTTATAGTCGCCATACTTATCTTGAGTCGCATTCAAGTCGACGTGCCTACATGCCTATTCGCCATGGGACTAAATCAATCAAACCGGCCTTCTGGGTATACGCCGATTGGCATATCCCTATCAGTAGTCCTCGAGTGCGACGGGGGTTCAGCGAAGGTGTCAACTTGGCAGTCGGAGTAAGCGAGTCCAGGTGGACGCCTAGTCGAATTGGTGGCGAACTCCTCCAATGAAGGGAAAAGTCCACCGGTGTGTCTTCAGTCGCAGATTTGGCGAGTAAAAATATGCTCGAGTCGCTTCGCCTAGACGATTGGAATGGGAAAGCAAGCAAGCGAGTCGAGCGACCAATTTGGTTGAAGTTGGATCGTCACCTCAGTCAAACTAACTGTTGGGTAACTCCAACGGTAACTTTGGCATAATTACCGTGAAGTAACGGCTATCCCAAGATTGTGGGGTAGCGCCACTTTATAAGGAGAGCTACGGAGGGAAGTGCAAATCTTCCTCGCATTTCTCCTCCTCCCATCTCCAGTCTCCCAGAACCACTCCTGATCCGGAATTTCTAGACCGAGCAATTCCTCTCTCGATGGCGCCCACGAAGGATCTCTCGGGTAAGTCCAAGTGCATCGTAGCCGTCCTGAAATCGTTCCAAGCGGCCGGGATCCTCGACAAGGGGAACTGGCGAATTCCTGTGACCGGCGAGACCGAACCGAAGCCGTGGCTGGGGGAGTTCATCTGCTTCCTCAGCCACCTAGAAAGGGGATTGGGGTTTCCAACCTCGATCTTCTCCCGCTGGTTCTGCGCCTACTATGCCATCAAGCCGTCCGATCTGGGGCCTCACAGCATCAAGCGGCTCGCCATTTTTGTCACTTTCTGTGAATGCTACTTAGGGTGCCGCCCCTACTCCCCCCTTTGGCTGGAACTGTTCCACGACCGCATCAGCCGCGAAGTGAAGGGCGACTTCATCTTAGCAGTGGGAGACATGACCTTCCAACTGAAGCCCAAGACCAAGTTTCTGAAACTACTGCCAAATAAGGCGGTGAATGAGTGGAATAAATATTGGTTTTATGTAAAGGAATCCACCCCCGTTGGTGAGGTGTCGATCCAGACGTACACTGTTGAAAGGAGCGAGCCGTGCAGATTGTCGGCGGACAAGCTCCCTAGTGACCAGAAGATGGTCGTGGACGAGATGTTGTCCTAGATCAGGGAGCTGGAGGACGAAGGGTTGGAGACCATCAGTCTGTTCAACCGTTGGCTCAGGCAGAGACTGGTCCCACTGGCCACCCGAGCCCACTGGATGTACCAGTACACCAGGCCGGAGGACCCGACAAGATCGAGTAGCAAGCCGTGGGAGTCAGAGGACTACTTCACGTCTCTGAAGAAGATCACCGAGGAGGAGTTCACTGGTACGAAGGCCAGGCTAGCTCCGTACACTGCTGGAAAGCGGAAGGTTCCTCCAGTAAGTTCTCGTATCCTTGCAGTCGTAGTTTCATAGTCGTAGTTTTGCAGTCACTTAACTAAGTCGGGTCGCTAATCCCCTTTGTTTTTTAGCTCTTACAGGTTCTCGAGAATTGGCTTCCTCTGCTCGAAGAGGAAGTCCCTGAGGAACTCGAAGAGGAGGAAGAATACTCCTAGAGCGAGGAGGAAGTCGTGGAGGCGCAAGAACCCTCCTCCACAGCTCGAAAGACCCACGACCAGAAGAGGCACGGCGTCGAGGGGAGCCACAGCCTCGAGGAATTTGACAGTGACGTGGAGCTTATCAACGAGCACAGCTCCAGGAGAGTGCCTACTCTAGCCAAGTATTCTCCGAAGAGGAGGCCACCAGCGAAGTCGGCGGCTAAAATGGTGGCCACATTCGAGTAGGTAGGCGAATTCGACAACGAGGAGGCCGCGGACATGGCAAAGGCACAGGAGGACCCAGCTCCAATGATGGAGCCGAAGGCTATAGATGCAGCTACCGAGGCCCCAGTCATGGCGAAAGTTCCAAGCGCCCTGACAACGCCAGAGCCAGAAATCTAGGCGGCCGTGGGGTTGGCGACTCCACCGGCAAAGGAATCAGAAGAGGCACCAGCATCGAAGGAGCTAGAGTTCCCCATGGAGGCAGCCAAGCCGGCGAAGAAGCCCGTGATGAGGCAGAAAGCGAGCCTACTGGAAAGGGGCTGAATTGCTCAATAAGCACTGAGTTGGAGAAGACCGCACATATCAGCATGGTACTGCGCTTTATTCCGGTTGCCAAGTAAGTACTTTGGTTTCTCATCGTATTCTATTGTTCTGAACTTTCTTAGTCGCTGATCATCGTGGACTCGCAGGGGCGACCCTAAGAAGATCAATCATCCCACGGTGGCCAAGGTTCCACTGACCAGCACCGAAGTTGGGGACGATCCTTCCAAGAAGAGGAAGGGGGAGGCCACCAAGGGTCCAGACGAAGACGTGAACAATAAGAATACCGAGCTGGCTGAGGTGACTAACTCTGGCTTGAAGGAGGGCAACGCCACAATTGTGCCGGAGGGAAAAGCAACCGCAGAGCAGAGCCAAGGTCGACCTGCCTCCAGAGGCGTCTACACTGGTTTATGGCGAAGGCCTCATCTACGGCGACTGGTACGTAGTCGCCATCAGTCGCTGAGGTGATTGATAGCAGCATCTAGCAGCCTCCTACGATGCCCTCAATGGATGCAGTCGAGCTCCATCGCATGCTAGGTGAATCCCTCTAGGTATGTCTAATCCCCGAGAGCCTAGTCGCTAAATTTTAGTGACTAGACACTAAAATATTCGATCCTCTAGTCCCTGAGGGTCGAGTCGGTAGGAAGTAGAGAATCAAATATTAAAGTTGAATGTTTTGTCTTTTGTTGATGTTGCAGCATGAGTCTGCAAAATGCGAGCTGCGTTGGAGCGAGTGGAGCGTGACCTGTGGCTGGCCCAGGAAAGCAATCGACTCCTTCAAGCTACTGCAGGTAAGTTTTTAGGTCTTGACACACTTTACAGTATTATAACTGCATCTTGTTTAACTAGGTGTTTCTTGAATGTAGGTGACCATGCCTCCGCGCTTGCCAAGGTTCACAAAGGCTATGTACCTACCGCTGACTTGGATGCTGCAAAGGCCGCTGCAACTGTAGCAGAGAAGAAGGCCAACGCGCTGGCAAAGGAGCTGGAGTCGACGAAATCGGTGATGATCTCCTTAGAGGAGAGAGTGAAGGCCGCGGTTGTAGCGACAGAGGAGGAGCGCAAGGCGTATGACTCTATCATCACGGGGTTGTAGGGCAAGTTCTCTGCCCTGGAAAACTTCATCACAGAGAACGGCCGCAAGCTCCTTGGTATGTCTTTTGATTTCTTTCTAGTTGCAAGTTGCGCATCATTGGGCACGTCGAGTCCTCGAGCGAGGGAGTCCCCGAGCACTTCTGCCGCCAGACCTTGATTTGCTGACACTATGCAGATGTTATAGGCTAAGGAGATCCCACCGTGCAGATGTTCAGCATCGAGCTGTGCGTGACGACGGTGCTGAATGCGGCCACATCATCAGCGATGTGCGCCCAAGCCATCCTCCAAGGCATCTCTCCCACCGTGGTGATTCCTGGAGGGTTGATGGAGGTGTGGAGGTACCTCGAAGAAGCGCATGCGATCGCCGAGTGGATGGCGTGGTCCGCATTTTGACACGGAACCACCACGGCGCTGACCCTCGAGCTCGCCCATTTCCCAAAAGACTTTGACCTTGACGACATCACCAGCAGATATCCCTCGGTGACTGGCAAGGTGGATATCTCTGATGTCCTTGCACTGAATGTGAAGGCCTCTCCGTACCCAGAGTGTGTGTTGGCGATGGGAGACCTCCTACCATACCAGTAGACACGAGTGGTGCCGAGCAGATGCATCGTGACCTTCAATCGGAGTGACCATTTCAGTCATTGATCACGAAGTCGCTAATGGCCTACCCGATGAACCCGTGGAATCCCTTTGTGAGGGTCAAGGGCGCGGATGGTGCCTCTTCGTTGAAGCCTGCAGAATGAGACATTTGTCTGTAGTGTGAGTTTTATGTGGCGACTGGCCTTTTGTACAGTGTTTTGTTGGTGATCAATATATTTTTGTCACTTGGTAATATGCTAATTAACTCAGATGAAATCGTGGAGTTAGTCGCTTATTTTGATTTTTGTCTCTTGGTTGTTTGAATTGTGCGAGTCCCCGAGCGTATTCACTGTTGCGTTTTAGTCGTGTGTCTATGTTTAGCATTGGCGATGTTTGTTGGAAGTTATTCAGGTAGCTTAAGTTGACTCGTTGTGGCTCGTGGTGCCAGTCGCATGGCAATCCCAAGGGGTACTCTGTACTTAGTGTTTTCCCTCAATGCGATGGGTCTGTTTTAGCGAGTCCCCGAGAGTGGTACTTAACTGTTCGAGTCGTATTCCCAAGGTAGGTAAGGATGTTGGGAGCTGTTTCTGTGTAGCACGTCTCTCCTCCTGGCTCAGAAAGACATTTTCTTGGCAAGTCCATGGCACACTCTCATACTTGGTGTGTTCCTGAGCCGCGTGTCGGTTTGTTTTAGAAGGAGTCCCCGAGCATGGTACTTAATCGTTCGAGTCACTGTGCGCAAGGATGAGGAGGACACGGTGTTGTGGGAAGCACAACCGGTTGTCTTGGCTCGGGGAGCCAGTCGAGCTAGGCGACTCTGATGGTGGCTCTAGGTTAGCGTTTTCATGGACGGTGCAAGACCCTAGTTATTTCGGCGCTCTTGAACCGCACTAATTAGCTATGTCAGTCACTTGACCATGGGTTGGCTACCATAGTTAGCATATTGCTGAATGTACGAGTGCAATTGGCACAAGAAAAGGCAAGTGAACACAATTTGTGTGGGAAGTATTTGTATTTCATCATTGGTACAATTCAGTACATGTTTGAGTTATGTGTATAGAACTTTCGGAGGAGATTTACATTCCATGGCCACTCAACGTCAAGCTGGTCATCACCTCGGATGTCAATGAGGTAGTAGGCGTTGTTGCCTAGGACTCGCCCTATGGTGAATGGCCCCTCCCGTGGGGGAAAGCTTGTGCATGCCTTTCCTTTCCTGGATGAGTCGCAGGACGAGGTCACCCTCCTGAAAGGTGCGGGTCCGGACTCGGTGGCTGTGGTAGCGGCGGAGACCGTGCTAGTAGATGGCAGTGCGGGAGCAGGACAGATCGCGTGCTTCATCGAGCAGATCGACCCCATTTTGATGGGCAACTTTGTTGTCCTCTTCCGCATAGTGGATGATTCGAGGCGAGTCGTGCTCTAGGTCAGTTGGCATGACGGCTTTAGCACCGTACACCATGTAGAAGGGGGTGAACCCTATTGATCGGTTGATGGAGGTACGAATGCCCCATAGCACGGAGGGGAGCTCTTCGACCCGGCATCCTAGCGTCTGCTCGAGAGGGACCTGTAGTCTTGACTTTAGGCCATGGAGAATGCTATGATTGGCGCGCTCGGCTTGGCCTTTCGACTCCGGGTGGGCGACTGAGGTGAGGTCGAGTCGAATGTCGTGCTCCTCGCAGAAGTTGGCCATGGCGCCCTTGGTGAATTTGGTGCCATTGTCGGTGATGATGTTGTGCTGGTAGTCATACCGATAGATCAGCTTGCGAAGGAATTTGGTGGCGGTCTTGCCGTCACATTTCTTGATGGTCTTCTGTGGCATCCCGCTAAAACCACTACTAGAAAATCGTTGTGTTCTTGTGCATTGCATCATCATGACCACATGCTCATGTCATCATGCCACATTGCATTTGAGCATCATCATCATCATGCATGGTTTTGTTTAAAACTATTTTTGAAAAGCCTGGTTTTGTTTTCTAAACGCCCTGTCTTTATTTCGAATCAAAACCCGGATCTCCGGATTATTTTGTTTCGTCTAAAAATAGATTCTAAAAGCCTTGTTGTAATAAATAAAATAATTAAATTATTTTTAGGGGGCAGCCGAACCGGGCCGAACCGACCTAGCCGGCCACCCCCAGTAAAGAAAACCGGATCAGACCAACTATTCCTAACCTACCCTACCCCACACCTGCCCCAAACTCCTGCCCACACCGACCACCACCCCGCCACCTCACTCCGTCCTCTCACAGCTCGCCACCTCACCAACCCTCTCTCTCTCTCCCCCTGGCCCCACCTGGCCACCGGCCGACAGCCTCCATCCGCCTCCCCTCGATCCACCCGTGCACGGTCTTCTCCCGATCCACACCACCGTACGCACACCTGCCGCTTCTCCCCACCCCACATGCAGCCCCGCACGCGCTTGCCACCAAACACGCTTCCTTCCCTCCCCATCCCATCGCATGCGCCCACCACCCCGCGTCTTCCTCCCCTGTCCGTCCTCGATCCGTGCGAGAACCGCCGCCCTGCTCCGGCCACCGCGACCACTCCTCCACGCGCCCGAGCTCCACCGATCCTCTCCACCTTCGCCGCCTTGGCCCGCCCCACCATCACTGCCCTGGGCCCTATTCCCCTCCTCCCCGTCGAGGCTGCCACCACCACGGTTCACCCTGCCTCCTGCAGCCCCCTGGCACCCGCGGCCGCCTCGCCTCCCTCCACCAGAGTCGCCGCCGCCGGCGTCCCCTCCGCACCGAGTATCTACCCCGCTGCCAAGCTCTCCTCTCCTCACCGGAAGCCCTCTGACCTCCGGGCCGCCCATGACCTTGCTCCCGAGCTCGCCATCCTCGGCGGTGCCGACCGCACCCCCTCACGAGCGCGTGGTTCTGTGCCTCCCTGAGGTCGCCCGCAGGAGCCGCCGACCTCGCCGCCGCTGCAAGCTCCTCGCCTAGCGCCGCCGCTTTCCTCCGTGGTCACCTCTGGCCAGAGCCCTGGTGCCCCTCCTCCAAGCCGTGTTGCCTGCCACCCTCTGCCCCGCGTCACAGCGAGCCCCGTCTCCCTGCACCTGTCGCCTCGGCTCGCCTTGCTCTGCTTGCGCGCATGCGTGCAAGTAGCAGCGAGAGGATGTCTACAAGCCTTCAGTTGCCGCACATTTCGTATAGATGAACAATGCGCTGCCGCGGCCTACCCTATGTGTTTTCGGGTGAGGTTGACCAGGGCGCCAAGGTCTACACTAGAAGATGTACCGAGAAGGCAAGATCTACGGTACCACGCGAGTGACCGAGACCGACACGATATGGGACCTCAAGGACTACGCATGACCATCGACCCTGAACAAGTTCACCATCGATCAAAGACGCCGAGACCCGGGACGCCAAGATCTCCGCCATGAAACGACAAGACCGACGACATGACCCGACGACCGCGGATGCGACAAGATCGTCTCTCGGACGCCAAGTCCTTCGGCCCCGGAAAACCGACGACCCGACCCAAGATCCGAAGACTGAACCCTGGCGCACCAAGTTCTTCAACCCCAGGGACCGATCCATCGGAACGCCAAGACCTCCTTCTGAACCCGAGTTCTTCGTCACAGGCGTCAAGATCTCCTACACGGATCCGAACACCCTGAACCCTAGAACCTGAAGACCACCGGAACCCGATCCATTCAAGTTCGCCATTGACGATAAGATCGACCGCTTGTAACCCAAGATCTCCATCGCGTCACGACAAGTTCTCCGTCGTGTATCCGAACCTCGTCGTTCCGTCCAACCCTGAGACTAAACCTGAACCCCCGGTACCCAAGATCTTCCGAACCCAGATGTATGCCCCTAAGCCCCTATTTTTATAATATGACATTATCAACTATCGCATATTAAATTGTTCATCTCGCATGCATATCATGTGGTTTGGGTTCATTATGTCGATTCACCGCATAATTAAATATGGAGACCATATGTGGGCTTTTCTAGTCTTGTATTAGCTCCATCTAAATTTGTGTAGCGAACCGATGCCATGTTTTGCCATGTTAATACAACATTTAAATTGCGGGGTATCTAAACAACATGAACCACTTAATTAATTGTCGGGACCCCGGTTCCGCTTAATACTGCCTAATTGCACCGCATCTACATCATATCATAATCATGCCGGATCTTCTGCCGTAGTATTAAATATTGTGTCCGGTGTTTCTTTTAGTGCTTTGCTTCTTCGCGGATTAGGCCGATGAGTTGATGCGAGTATCGGCAAGTTCTTCGGATAATGAACCTTCGGCTATGTTTTCCCAGGCGAGCATCTTCCCCTTTCTACCTATTTTGCATTTATAGTCTTTACTTCCTCTTGTTCATCTACTTCTATCCGTATTGCGATGCTTTAGTTTCCGTGCACCATTTATATTCCTTGCAACCCTATATTGCCTTGGACAGCCTATTGCCTATAGTTTGATAGATAGTCGGCCTTGCGAGTCGTAGTTGATTGCTCAGGTGCTGCTTCGCGTCGTTGTTGTTCCATCGTTAATTGAAGGTTGGCACATGCTTACTGGTGGAGATGCTTAATGGTGGAGAGGATCATGACTTTAAATACAACTATTAAATTGCTAGATATAACTAATGCAGAGGCATCGGTGGGCAATAGATGTTATTTGGTTCTTCCACGCTCACTTGTGTCCCGTAGGACCCCGAGTACTTGATACCTGTTCCTTGACTATCGCACTATCCACATCCGGGAGAGTCTATGAATCCCCCTTAGCCAGAGCTTGATTCATTTCTTATTTCTTGGGGCCACAAACTAGTTTGGGGCTTTATTACTATCCTATACTTATGCCATGCTTTACTGCTTTATTTACGATTGTGCGTGGAGCACCTGTACTGTTTAGGAATTGCGGAGTGTTTTCACGGTATCGACAAGCCCAGTCACACTTTCGGATTCCCAGTCGTTTACAGCCATTGGCGCAAACCTTGGGTCCATCTCGGAGCCGGCCAACTTCGTTGCGGGTAGCTTAATGGGGTGGCCCCTGAAATATTTTATGAATCCTGTGATTCCTTTGTCGTGAAAGCCTCGTTGGGTTTTGATTTGGTTTTTTCGAGGTTGGTCGTGTGTGTGTTGCTATTTGTGCACTGATACATTGCAAATGTATTTATAATTTTTGATATTCCATGCTTGGTTTTATCCAATTTCTTGTGTTTTGTTCCAACTTTGGAGTACTTTTATTATGATTCCTTGGACTAACCTATTAACAAGAGCCACAGTGCCAGCTGCCTGTTTTCTGTTGTTTTTGGTTCCAGAAAAGTCAGAAAATGAATATTCTCGGAATTGGATGGGACAAAAGCCAAAGTGCCTATTTTCCGGAAGGGATCAAGTGCCAGAATACGAGACGGAGAAGGGCTGGGGGCCGGTCACACCACCTGGTCGTGCGGCCAGGCCTGGCCCACGCCAGGGGGTGGTCTGGCCGCCCCAGCACCCCCTCGGCCTCTCCTTCCGCCTATAAGTTTCCCTCGGGACGAAAACCCTAGGTACCCGATCAAAAATCCACGAAAGAGTCTGTAGCTGCCGTCATATCCATCCCTAGATCGGGAGGGATCTGAAGCTCTTCCCGGCACCCTGCCGAAGAGGGGAATTCACCCTGGAGGCCTTCTTCATCACCATGCAAGCCTCCGGTGTGATGCGTGAGTAGTTCATCCTTGGACTACGGATCCATGTAGTAGCTAGATGGCTGGTTTCTCCTCCTTTGTGCTTTCATGTTTAGATCTTGTGAGCTCCGTTCATGATTAAGATCATCTATTTGTAATTCATACATGTTGTGTTTGTGGGGATCCGATGGATATTGAGATGCTATTTCAGATTGATTATTGATTCTATCATGTCTTTGTTATTTGAGATCTTGCATGCTTTCCGTTGTTAGTAGCTATCTTGGCCAAGTAGATGCTAGCAACTCCAAGAGTTAGTATTTATGCTCGATAGTGGGTTCATGCCTCTGGTAATCTGGGGAAGTGACAGAAATCTCTAAGGTACTAGATGTGCTGTTGCTACTAGGGAGAAAACAACGATCTTTTGTTCATAGAACAATTGTATTGTTTACTTTACACACAGTTCGTAAAGGAATAATCTGTTGCTTGCAACTTAATACTGGAGGGGGTTCGGATGATAACCTGAAGGTGGATTATTAGTCATAGATGCAGTTGGGTGGCGGTCTATGTATTATGTTGTAATGCCCAATCAAGTCTCAAAGGAGTCAAGATGATTAGTATATGAATGTATTGCTTTCTCGGTGTTTGTCAATTGCCCCGCTGTAATTTGTTCACCCAGCATGTTATCTATCTAAGGAGAGCCACCTCTAGTGAACTATGGATCCCGGTCCTTTACTTTACATACAATCTATAAACTTTTTCTTCTTTGTGTTTACTTTCTGCAAACTTTTACTTCTTTCCACTCGATACGTTTAATCCTTTGTTTTTCGCAAAACACGGTGAGATTGAAACCTCGTCGCAAGTTGGGGACAAAGTTTTGTGGTTGTGTTGTGCAGGTCTCCACGTTGCTACTAGCACCGGTAGTGCGCCCTGCCAAAGCTCAGCTAGTAACACCTTTGGGGTGTTTCCTTGCTCCAACTGGTTCGATTAAACCTTGTTTTCATAACTGAGGGAAACTTGCTGTTGTGCTCATCATACCTTCCTCTTGGGGTTCCCAACGAGCTCTACATCAACCAAGAGCCATCAACATTTTTCTGGGCGCCATGCATTGAGCCATCAAGCATTTTTCTGGCGCCGTTGGCGGGGAGTCAAGGACATCTTCACAAGGGGAGTCCCTCATAACCAATCTCTTTACTTTGTTGTTTTTGTTTTGCTTAGTTTCTTTTTGCTTTGTTTGCTTGTTTTGTTCTTCGAAAACACAAAGAAATTAGTTTTACTTGTTTGCTTTCTTATTTGAAAACCCAAAAAAATGACTACTCTTGAAAACACCAAGTTGTGTGACTTCACTGGCACCAACAAGAATGATTTTATGAGCACTCCTATTGCTCCACCTATGGCTGAAAATACTTTCTTTGAGATAAAACCTGCTTTGCTCAATCTTGTTATGAGAGAACAATTTTCTGGTATTGGTAATGAAGATGCTACTTCCCATCTAAATAACTTTGTTGAACTTTGTGAGATGCAAAAGCATAAGGATATAGATGGTGATATTATTAAACTGAAATTGTTTCCTTTCTCTTTGAGAGGAAAAGCTAAAGAGTGCTTGAATTCCTTAACTAGGAATACTATTGATTCTTGGACTAAGTGCAAAGATGCTTTTATTGGAAAATACTATCCTCCTGCTAAGATTATATCCATGAGAAGTGAAATAATGAAGTTTAAACAACTTGATAATGAGCATGTTGCTCAAGCTTGGGAAAGAATGAAATATTTGGTAAAGAATTGTCCCACTCATGGACTGACTGCTTGGATGATCATCCAAACTTTTTATGCAGGATTGCACTATTCTTCAAGGAACCTATTGGATTCAGCTGCTAGAGGTACCTTTATGACCATCACTTTGGGTACTGCAACAAATCTATTGGATAATATGATGGTTAATTATTCTGAATGGCATACTGAGAGAGCTCCACAAGGTAAGAAGGTAAATTCTGTTGAATAAACCTCCTCCTTGAGTGATAAGATTGATATTATTATGTCTATGCTTGTTAATGGGAAAGCCCATATTGATCCAAATAATGTTCCTTTAGCCTCTTTGGTTGCTCAAGAAGAGCAAGTTGATGTGAACTTCATAAGAAATAACAACTTTGGCAACAATGCTTATGGTAATAATGCTTATAGGAACAATTTTGGTAACAACAATTATAAGCCATATCCTCCCAACAATGGTAATGCTTATGGAAATTCTTACAACAATAATAAGACTGCTCCCTCTGAACTTGAAGTTATGCTTAAAGAGTTTATTAGTAAACAAACTGCTTTCAATAAAACTATTGAGGAAAAACTCTCTAATGCTGAAAGAAATATAGCATCTTTGGCTGAAGCTCAATCTAGTTTGAATAAAATGGCTGCTAAACCTGAAACTAATGAGAATCCCTTTGCAGCTACTAATGCCATACAAGTAAGAATTGATGAAAATGTTAGACTATTAGCTGAATTACATGCTAAGTGGGAAAGAGAAGATGAAATTGCTAGAAACATTAGTGTTTCTACTATCACCACCACTAGTGTTGAGGCTAGTAATAGTTCTACTACTTTAAATGATAAGGTTGATTTTGATCTTGATGGTTGCAACATCTCTAAAGTTATTAAGTTCCTACAAAAGCTTGCTAAAAGTCCTAATGCTAGTGCTATGAACATGGCTTTTACAAAACACATTACTGATGCTCTCATAAAGATTAAAGAAGAAAAGATGAAACATAAAGCTTCTATTCCTATAAAACAAGAAGATGGTTGGGAACCCATCATTAATATGAAAGTGAACGACTTTGATTTCAAAGCTTTGTGTGATCTTAATAGTAGTGTTTCTATTATGCCTAGAAGGATTTATGATATGCTTGATTTGCTAATGCTAAAAAGATTGTTATTTGAATGTCCCACTTGATGCTAATGCTAAAAAGAAACTCATGGGGAGTCTTAATGATGTTCTTATTATGGTTAATGATTCCTATGTTCCTATTGATTTCTATGTTTTGGATGTTGAATACAATGCTTCTTGTCCTATTACTTTGGGAAGACCTTTTTTTAGAACTGTTGGTGCCATCATTGATATGAAATAAGGCACCATTAAATATCAACTCCCACTCAAGAAAGGTATAGAACACTTCCCTAAAAAGAGATAAAAGATTTCTTTTGCTTCTCCTATGAAAACAAAATTTGTTCTTAATGCTTCTTCATTTGAGAACACTTGATTCTTTCTTTGGTTCTTATGCCTAACTTAAAGGCGTTAAAGAAAAGTACTTGTTGGGAGATAACCCAAGAGTTTTACTTGAGTCTTGGAAGTTATTAATTCAGTACTAACCGCTCCTTATCCTTTTTATTTTCTTTTTATGCCAAGAGTAACCTCTAATGAGAGTGAAGTAATGATTGGAAAAGTTGCTGTCCCGAAACAGATTTCTGTGCTTCACCGTAAAAATTCCTGAGAGAGCTCTGTATGTTGGAATGAGCTGTAATTTTTCGTGCTTCTGCCCTAGGTTGTTATCTAACGTTATTTAGTTCAACACTTTTTGATTTGAGCAACAGAATGTCTTAGAAAAAATTCGTCTTTACCTGCTGGTCTGTTTTGACAGATTTCTGCCATTTTCTACATTTGCTTCTTGTTAGTTCCTTCTTGAGTTCCTTTGGGGAATTGAGATTTTTGAGGGAAGTGCTATAGTATCTAGTGTTCTAATGGAAGTTTATTTGGTGTTATAACTGAACCTTAAGACTTATTTATCTTAAGTGCACTAATGTTGCTAATGAGATTGTGTGAAGTTTTGTATGAAGGAAAAAATTCAGGTGTATGGAAGGAATGAGTAATGAGATGAAGGATGGACTAAAGCTCAAGCTTGGGGATGCCACGCGTGTCACCCCAAGAAATATCCAAGAAGTACAAGCGTCAAAGCTTGGGGATGCCCAAGGCATCCCCTTCTTCATCAATTAAAATTCCAGGTTTCTTCCAAACGCTTCATTTTTATTGTTTCGTGCACAATTGTGTTTTTCTTGGAGCGTCTTCTTTTTCGCTTTTGTTTTGGTTTTTAGTTTTCTTGGTTTGCTTAGTTTTATGAATAAGTTGGTTGGACCCCCTCTTTCATACATTGGTTTGCAAATAGTTTGGTTTGGTTTGGTTTGGAAAAGAGTAGGAAAGTTCATACTTTTGTGGTAAAAAGAGCTCGACTGTGGCTATGCTTTGTCATGCCATGCTTGATATTGTTTTGGCTTTATGCTTAGTATTCTTTGCTGTAGCATGACTTGTTATAAACAATTGAGATTGCTTAATGTGCCTTGGATGAATCATGCGTTGTTTTAGCATATTAAAGCATAGTATAGTGGTATTCTCCTTTGATGCTTTATTTGGGTTGACTTGGCGCATGCTCACACCATATTATGACTGTCACAAGTCACCATAGCCTTTATTATCCTTTAGTTTTCAACTTGTAGTATCACTTTATGCTTTGATCAATGATGTTTTGTCGCTCTGCATGATCATGTCCATTATTGCTCTCTTAGTTTGTCGCTCCCAGTCTTTTGCTAGCCTCCACCACAAAGTATGAGTTCCACTCATGCATCCAACTCCCTAAACCAAGTTTTTCCAAAGATTCCACCATACCTACCTACTAGCTTATGCTATTCAAAGTATATTCATGCTTGTGTCTACCTTTCACTTGTTATGAGAAAACTAGTGATTAAAGCTCTCACGAACTTGATGGCACACTTTAATTTATTGCCTCTAATAAACTTGAACCATTGGGTCCTTCTTTGTTGCATATATGCTTGCGCTTTATAAGTTGAAATTAGCAGAACCATGTTTCATGGGGAACGCTTTCAACATTGCACTTGTACTTTGTACCCTGTTGATATTATGTTCTTTTGCTTACGAATCCCGGCGGTGTGAAATAAATGTGGAACTTGTATGATCATGGAGTTTGTATGTGTGTTAGAGAAACGCCTGGGCCGCTAGCCTAAGCCATGCCTAATCATGGTGGAAACTTGCAGCATCACCATAATGAGCACTCTATGAAGCATCCTCAATAAAAACCTATGCAAATAGCAAATAAAAAGATCGCTGAGATGATCATTGTCTGCTTGCCTTGTCATTTTGATTATGGGAAAGCTCCCGTATCATGTGCAAGGGGTACCCTCTTGGCGGTTCTTAATGATACACATATACTTACAATGACAAGAGCTTACTCGTGACTTGGGTTGAGTAGCATGAGGATCGGTCTTCGTAAGTAAGGGGCATGAGATTTCGGTTTATAACTTGTCAAGCATATCCTCTTAGTTGTGTCACTTTAAACTTAATCACCTTCAAGATGCTTATGATAGGGGCAATGAGAGCTAAAATCTATAAGTACCATAATTTTTAGAAGCTCTTTATGAGACTTGAATCCCTACTTCCTTTTAAAAAAGTCTTTTCTTCCACCATTATATTGAGAATCCACCTTCTATCTTTATGCACTACTTTGAGAGCATAGTGGCCATTCTTAGTTCTATGTGCATTGTCCCAAGTCTAGTTGATTGATGCATAACTTGTTATTGCTTGTTTGAAACTATTGTATCTAGTCACTCTTATGAACTTTGAAGGTGTCCCATGCATTTATATTTGCTATTCTATTGAGGGACAAGCTGAATACTTCTATGCTATGTTTTCTTTATGTGAAAAAAACAAACGTCTTGCAAAGCATGTTATTCATGAATCTTTTGTTTGTGCCTTTTCATGTTGTATCATAGTTTCTTTGCTTATTGCTAGAACTTTGTCTTTCATGTTATGATTGAAGTACTTTGATCCCAGCTTTGAGTTTTGCAAATACTTTGATCAAGTCTTTGATGGTGCATGTCACCTCAAAAATTATTTCATTTTATCGTGCCGGTCAAGGGAATGCTACCAATGGCAATGCCGGACACCGAAACTCGGCAGGAGCAGGTCAACTGCAGCAGCGGAATGTACCAAGGCAAGAGCAAAGTGCCGACCGTGGTATGCAACAGAGAGGAGCACAACGAGAGCAAGACCGATACAATGACGGAGACTCGGAGATGATGAATGCGGGATACGCAAGACCGGACTATCATGTGATAGGGTCGAGATTGGGAAGCAGGGATTTGATACCGGATGACGCCAGGTTAAAGCTGGATCGCCTGTATAGGTTGGAACAGATCAAATGTCAAGGTCCTCCGGGTCCAGCATGCTTTGGACCCCGGATCATGAAGGAACCGCCAGTACCCAATTTCCAATTACCCAGGGGCACGAAAACGTATGACGGCAGTACAAAGTCGGAGGATTGGCTGATAAACTACACAACAGCTGTGAAAATTGCAACTGGCAACTTGAGATTGGCTGTACGATATGTACCCCAAATGTTGGAAGGTCCGGCTAGGGTATGGCTGAATAATTTTCCACCCGGAAGCATCAATTGTTGGATATATTTTGAAGAAATGTTTATCAGCAACTTCTCAAGTACATATCAGAGACCGAATAGACCGCAGACCCTGGCAATGTGCAAGCAGAGATCTAACGAAACGGATCGTGAATTCTTGACCCGGTGGTGTACCGTGAGAAACTCGTGTGAGGGAGTCATAGAGTCACAGGCTATAGCATGGTTCACACAAGGGTGCAGATATGGCAGCGAGTTGTGGATGAAATTGCAAAGGAAAATGCCAGTCACGCTGGAAGAGATGATCCGGATTGCGGATTCTTACGCTTTGGGTGATCCAACTCAACCTAGGATCGCGTCGAACGAGTCAAATGAGGAGTACTATCCGAGGGACAGAGCCGGGTCATCCCGGAGGAACGATTACAGGGGAAAAAGGAGAGACGATAGACCGGACCATCTGTACAGTTTGCAACAAGTTGCAGCCGTGAATCAAGATCAGCCCGGAGCAGGGAGCAACCAACGCCAGAAAATGGGAGGGCAATGGACTCCTCGAAACGATGGCAAGAAAACGTGGACTCTGGAGCAGAAGAAGCAATGGCAAGAAAAGAAAGATCGTCTGAGGTATACCTATGAGTCAATGTTGGACCAGCCGTGTAAATTTCACACGCCAAATCCGAACAGCCCGGCGGGTCACACAACGAGGCAGTGTGAGTGGATACGTAAGATAGAACAAGGTGGTTCGGGGAATGCTCAGGCACCCCGGAATGATCAACCTCGGCAGGAGTTACCCCGACAGCAACTGCTCTCCGGAGCAAACATGCAACAACTGATGTTGCCTCCCCCTCCGCCGAGGTATGACAACTGTGAGAGAAGGGATGCAGTGCATCAGGTGGAAAACCAGCAACAACTGGATCAGAGGTACTCCAGAAACAAGGGAAGGAATGAGTACAGGGAACATCACCAGAGCTATTGTGTGTTCACGACAGAGGAAACAGATAGGAAGAGCTTGCAGCACCGACATATGGAGGTTAACGCGGTTATGCCTGCAGTGACGAGGTACATGTCTTGGTCGGACCAGGAAATTACCTGGAGCGTCAAAGATCATCCCAAGCTTATGCCAAGTCCGGGCTCGTATGCACTAGTGTTAGATTCGACGTTCATTGGACCAAACATTAATGTGAGGTTCTCAAAGGTATTGATCGACAATGGCAGTAGCATTAACATCATGTACGCGGATATCCTGTGAGCCCATAGGCAAAGTCCGGGTCGATGTGCTATTCGGTACGAGGGATAACTGCCGAACTGAGAATCTGGAGTTTGAGGTGGTGAACTTGGAGAGCGTGTATCATGCATTACTCGGGAGACCAGCACTGAGCAAATTCATGGCAAGTTGCCACGTTAGTTATCTGAAGATGAAGTTTCCCAGGCTGAATGGAGCAATTACTATCGCTGGGGATTTCCGACGTTCTATTGAGTGCGCCTCAGCCGGGTCTAACCTAGCCGAGTCACTCGTAATTGCCCAAGAGAAAAGAAAAATCCAAGAGGTGGCGGCATTAGCTCAGTCCGCGCAGCAGTATATGCCAGCGTTAAGCAACCCGCATGGAAGCATTTCATTTCAAGCCGCGAAGGACACCAAGAAGATTCCAGTGGATAACCTGTTTCCGGAGCGTACCGTAACAATTGGTGCTGGGTTAACCGACAAATAGGAAAGCAAGCTCGTCAACTTCCTCCGTGAGAATCGGGATATTTTTGCTTGGTCCACACAGGACTTGCAAGGTGTTCTGAGGGAGTTGGCCGAGCACTCTTTGAACGTAAGACCCGGAGCAAGGCCGGTGAAGCAGCCTCTCCGACGCTTCGCCGAGGATAGGAGAAAGGTCATTGGTGACGAGATAGCTCAGTTGCTGGTAGCAGGATTTATCATGGAAGTGCTGTATCCGGATTGGCTCTCTAATCTGGTGCTGGTAGAAAAGAAGAAGGATGATCCGAACGTGGCAGTGGTTTGGCGTATGTGTATCGATTACACGAACCTGAACAAGGCGTGTCCAAAAGATCCATTTCCACTGCCGAGGATCGATCAGGTCATCGACTCTACCGCGGGATGTGAATTGTTGTCATTCATTGACGCTTATTCTGGTTTCCACCAGATACCTTTAAACCCGGATGATCAAATAAAAACTGCCTTTATTACCCCGTACGGGGCTTATTGCTATCGCACTATGTCGTTCGGTTTACGAAATGCAGGAGCAATGTACCAAAGATGTATGCAAAAATGTTTGCACGATAAAATAGGTCAAAATGTACAAGTCTACGTGGATGATGTGGTTATCAAGACGAAGGAAAGCGCAACGCTCCTTGACGACATAAGGCAAACATTCGCGAACTTGAGGAGATTCCGGATGAAGCTTAACCCGGCGAAATGTACCTTCGGTGTCCCGGCTAGGAAGTTACTCGGATTTCTCATCTCCAACCGAGGTATCGAGTTTAACCCAACTAAGATCCGAGCCATCGAACGAATGGAGCTGCCGAAGTGTCTCAACGATGTCCAGAAGTTCACTGGATGCCTGGCGTCGTTGAGTCGGTTTGTATGTCGGTTAGGGGAAAAGGCACTTCCTCTTTACCAACTCATGAAGAAGTCAGATAAATTCGTTTGGACGCCGCAGGATGATGAAGCTTTAGCCCACTTGAAAAAGATGTTGGCTACTGCACCAGTGTTAGCTTCTCCACTGTCAACGGAGCCAATGTTGCTCTACATAGCCACAACCAACCGAGTTGTAAGTGCAGTGATTGTAGTAGAGCGAGATGAAGAAGGTAAGTCGGTGCAGAGGCTAGTATATTACTTGAGCGAGGTATTGTCTGCCTCAAAACAGAACTATCCGCATTTTCAAAAGGTGGTGTACGGTGTTTATATGGCGGCAAAGAAGTTAAAGCACTACTTTGAGGAGCATCCCATCAAAGTGATATGCGAAGCACCCATATCCGAGATAATGGGTAACAAAGATGCGAATGGCAGAATTGTGAAATGGGCAATTGAGCTAGCACCTGACGCACCCCAGTATGATAGGAGAGAAGCGATCAAGTCCCAGGCTGTGGCAGACTTTTTCGTGGATTGGGCGAGGTACAATACGAACCACCGCCGCCAGATCCGAACTACTGGAAGATGCACTTTGACGGATCGAAAACCAAAACCAGGTTAGGTGCCGGGGTTGTGCTTACCTCGCCAAAGAAGGATCAGCTCAAGTACGTATTGCAGATCCATTTCGCGGCATCAAACAATGTCGCTGAGTACGAGGCTCTTGTGCATGGTCTCAAAGTGGCAAAGGAGATTGGCATACGTCGGATAATCTGCTTTGGCGACTCGGATCTAGTAATACAGCAAGTATCCGGAGTGTGGGACGCCCTGGATCCAAACATGGTGCTATACAGATTTCATGTGCAGAAGATCTCGGGTTACTTTGAGGGATGCGAATTTCACCATGTACCTCGCGTGGAAAACGAAGCTGCCGACATGCTGTCAAAGCTCGGATCGACCCGACAGGCGATTCCACCGGGTGTTGCATTGGAGCACCTCAGAAAACCATCTATCAGGCCATCCCCAGGAACCGATTCAATCTATGTCCTGGAAAACGTGGAATCCGGAATTGAGCCCATGGACATTGACATGGGAGGTAGCACGCCGAGCCCGGGGACTGCCTCGGCAAACCCGGGGACTACCTCGCTAGACCCGGGGACTGTTCAGCGTGATCCGGCTGAAGTTATGCCGGTGGATCGAATGGAAATTGATGAGGAGATGTTCCCTGCGTGAGCAGTACCAGCTTGGGCACTGCCTATATACCAGTTCTTGAAAGATGGAACGTTACCCACTGAGGAAGTGCTAGCCAGGAAAACTCAGAGGAGAGCCAAAGCTTACACAATCATCAATTCCGAGCTGTACAAACGGAGTGTAACCAATGTCCTCCAGCGGTGTGTTGACCCGGAAGAAGGACTTAACATCCTCCGAGATATACACCAAGGAGAATGCGGGCATCATGCCTCATCCCTGGCCTTAGTGGCAAAGGCATTCCGGCATGGATTTTACTGGCCAAGTGCCTTGGAGCAAGCAGAAGATCTGGTGAGAAAATGCAATGGTTGCCAAAGATACGCCACCAAGACACATATGCCTATGTCGAAACTTAAAACCATACCAATTACATGGCCATTTGCTGTGTGGTGCTTGGATATGGTTGGCCCGTTCAAACCAGCAAGAGGAAACATGACACACATTCTGGTCATGGTGGACAAGTTTACAAAATGGATCAAAGTGAAGCCTATAAGAAAATGTGATGGAGCTACGGCCGTGACATTTCTCAAAGACATCGGAAGGAGCATTTGCGCGCTTTTGCCAAGACAAGAAAATCCGACTCGACGTAGCCTCGGTAGCCCACCCCGCATCGAACGGACAAGTGGAAAGATCCAACGGATTAGTATTATCCAGGATAAAACCTTGGCTCATTGAGCTGCTGCAAAGATCAGCGGGGTGCTGGATAGAAGAACTACCAGCGGTATTGTGGAGTTTAAGAACAACTCCGAATCGATCAACAGGCTACACGCCGTTCTTTCTGGTATATGGGGCAGAAGCTGTATTACCAGCCGACATAGAGCATGATTCGCCTAGGGTCACCCAATACACAAAAGCCGAAGTGCAAGAAGCCCGGCAAAATGATGTTGATCTGCTGGAAGAAGCGAGAGAACTGGCACTGTCCAAATCCTCCATATATCAGCAAAATCTCCGACGCTATCATAGCCGGAAAGTGTGCCCCCGAGTCTTCTGGGAAGGCGATCTGGTGCTCCGGTTGGTACAGCGTACCACTAGCATGCATAAATTATCCCCCCCATGGGAAGGACCATTTATTGTGAGCAAAGCATTGCACAATGATTCCTACTATCTTATAGATACAAAGCCACAGGAAAAGAACAAGGCGGACAGGTCCGGAGAAGAATCGAAGTGACCATGGAATGTAGCACTACTTTGTCCCTTCTACACTTAGCTAATAAGTGTATGTATCCGAGTCATCTCATGTGTCGGTATGTATGTCGGCAATGAGCTTATCAATGAAATAGCGGAGCCTCGAGCAGTAACTCAGGGACTGCCTTAATAAATAATTGTTGTTATTTTTTATGCATTAGCTGAAATGACTCGTTGAACTTAACTCGGATTAGTAATGCGTGAGCACCAAAAACCCAACCCTTCGACTTGCTGCTGTCCAACAAGAATTGGCTTCATGGCAAGCAAGGGAACAAGTTTGGAATTGCGTAGCACATGAAAAACGACTAAGGAAGCGAGTTTATTCGAGCTAACGCTTGTTTTTCGGACTAACCCCGTATTTATTTTCAAGTTATTATGCTGAATTATTTTGAGCTAAGCCTAAAAGTTTCTAAGTATTGTTAAAACAATTTTTGAAGCTCGGATTCGTAAGTCGTAAAACCGAATCAAGGTAGACACGGACCGAGCCAGAGAATTGGACGAACAAGAAAATGAAACTCGGGGACTGCGCCCAAGTTAATCCGTCATAGAAATGTAGTAGCAAAACCACTAAGGAAACGAATTTATTCCAGCTAACGTTCGTTTTTTTCGGACTAACCCCATAGTTACTTTCAAGTTATTATGTTGAATTATTTTGAGCCAAGCCTCAAAGTTTCTTAGTATTGTTAAAACGATTCTTGAGGCTCGGATTCGTAAGTCGTAAAACCGAATCAAGGTAGACACGGATCAAGCCGGAGAATTGGACGAACAAGAAAATGAAACTCGGGGACTACGCCCAAGTTAATCCGGCATACAAGCATAGTAGAAAAATATCATGTATTCAGCATACAATTGCACCCGGCATACCGGGGATCTGATAAATTTTCAAGTTTTTTCAACTAAGGAGCGGCAGGAGGAGGAAGTTCGGCGTCATCATCACTGTCTTCAATATCTGAAGCAGCATCTTCTCCATCATCGCCCGACCCATCCTCCATGTTCTCCATCTGCTCCTCCTCGCCAGATTCCAGAAAGCTCGGCCCCTCAACCCAGTGATGGATGGGAGAATATTCGACAAGGCTGTAGGCGCAAGCCTGGCACCGAGCTACCCACTCCGGATCATCGGTCCATTTGGATCCGGTGCGCTGGCGTGTGAGGAGGCTCAGGTCGATCTTCTCGTACCATGTAAGGATATGATGGAGGAGGGTATCTACTGCGGCACGCCCGGCGGATTCTCTCTAGAGATCAAGCTGTGTCTCGATTTCCAATAGCTTCTTAGCAAGGAGTGGGATCCTTTTTGGAGCGCTCTCGCTTGGCCAGAAAGTGTTGAAGATCCGGACCGCAATGTCGAGGAGATCTTTCCCATAGTTCTTGATGGTTTCCACCCGAGCTGACACGCTGACCAGCAGGTCCTCCATGTCTAAGGGGATGCTCTCACCATCAGGAGCGACGGGAGTACCCCTCTCTCGGCGGAATTTGGCAACGGCAGCACTGGCAATGGGAGTACCCTCCAGAAAGTTATCTGAAAGTAAGGAACGGGAAGATGCTAGAGCAAAGGCATATGAGCTAACCCGGAAAACTATGTCGGAAAAGGGGAAGAAACTTACGTGAGATATGACGATGGATCCGGCTCAACTCCTTGATACAACTGTCGTGTCTCTGGCGAAGTTGTTCAAGCTCAGCGAGCGCCGACCCAAGCTGGACCTCGGATTCCTTGAGCAGGTCCTGGTCCTTGGAGATCTGGAGAGTAAATCGCTCACGTTCTTCGGTGAAGTTCTGGCCAACTTTTTGGAGCTCGGTTTTGTGTTGGGCCTTCATCTTCTCCATCTCGGCCTTGAGTTTGGCTATTTCGTCGTCCTTGGTCCGGAGGAGGGCGAGCTCATCGTTCTTCTTCTTCAGCTCGGCTTGATGCTGTCCTGCTTGTTCGAGAAAATGCAGCATCATATCAGGCACGGGCACACTATCCTCAAGCGATGCTGAAATAGTGTGTTGACCCGGAAAAGCCGAGGAGTGAATGTTTGCCGAGCCAAGGAGAGGAAGGAATGGAAAACACAACAACGTTGGCCGAAAGAGGACGTACCTCGGATTTCCTCCAAGTTCTTCCGCATAATTTTGTTTTCAGCCTCCACCCCAGCTGCAAAAAACCGAATAAGGAGGTTAGTCCGGCAGAAACAAATGAAATGGAGAGGTGTCAAGAGAGGAAATTACCCCTCTTTTCATGCTCCGTGCCAAGTGCAACATGTTTTGCACGCAAGATCTTGTGGGTATCAAGCAGGCGCTGAAATTCCGCGCTCCGGCGGTTGGTAGTTACCTGACAAAGGTACAGGAGTGTAAAGTTAGTTCGTTGCATATTTGAAGTATACAAGATCCGGGCCAAGCGGAACTTAACCCGGCTCTAGGTGTGTGCATATTTGAAGTATACAAGATCCGGGCCAAGCGGAACTTAACCCGGCTCTAGGTGTGCGCATATTCGAAGTATACAAGATCCGGGCCAAGCGGAACTTCACCCGGCTTTAGGTGTGTGCATATTTGAAGTATACAAGATCCGGGCCAAGCAGAACTTAACCTTGCTCTAGGTGTGCGCATATTCGAAGTATACAAGATCCGGGCCAAGCGGAACTTAACCCGGCTCTAGGTGTGTGCATATTCGAAGTATACGAGATCCGGGCCAAGCAGAACTTAACCCGGCTCTAGGTGTGTGCATATTCGAAGTGTGCGGAATCCGGGCCAAGTGGAACTTAACCCGGCTCTAGGTGTGTGCATATTTGAAGTTTACATGCAGCTACGTTGATCTTCTAATGAGCATCCGACCGAGTAACAAGTTACTCCGCCGGCGGCTCGGGGACTAATGGTTATTATCTACAGCATGTAAAGAAGAAACGACGTACCTCCATCATACGCCCAGCGAGGTTAATCGCCTTGGCGGCGGTATTCATCTGAGCGGAAAATTCAGCTGGGCCGAACTTTTCCAGGAGATCGTCGTTGTAGACGAACTCCGCCTTATTCCAGTTCATGACGAACTCGATGAGGCTCGGAGGGTACCATTCGCCAGTGGGCATGTGGGGTGCCACCAATCCCTTTGCGTGAGCTTCTTTCCTTTCAATCAGGGCAAGAGCCGGGCTAGTGTGAAGAACCATCTGCTACGAGTCGGTTGGCTCGGCAGGAGGATCCGTCGCTGCCGGTGACTTCTTCGGAAGCATTGAAGACAAGGTTCGCTGACCGGCCTCGACGGAGGTAGACTTGCCTTTGGCTTGCTAGGAGGATGTGACCATAGTAGATTTGCCCTTGGAAGCCGCTGGAGTGGTTCCTCGCCGAGCTTGGGATGACTCGGACGAGGCAGACGAACTTGGCATGGGAACTTTGGTGGCTGGGGCTGGAGCTGCTGTTGTTTTCTTCGGAGCCGGGACAGGCGCTGGTTCGGTGGCTGGTGCTGGAGCTGCTGGTGGTGCTGGAGTTGCGGTAGACTTAGTGGTTGCTGGTTGCGGCAATGCCGAAGTGACGGACGCGGTTGCCTCGGCCGATCCGACCCCTCCCGATCCGAAGTCGCGTTCCTCTGAAGGAGGTACTGCGGAACCCAGAGCGGCCGCAGAGCCCTCCGGAATAGGGCTCAGCGGGCGTGACTCGTCATCACGAGGAGGGGAAGGACCGGACCGAAGGGGAGAGGAGATGCTCGATCCGCTCTGAGGGACCTCCATAGGAGCCCTGCAAAAGAAAATAATGTCAGGAGTGAAATTACCCTGAGGCAAGGAGAAGTGTGTTGCGCAGTGAAAAATGACTTACGCGTCCGAGGTCTCGGCCTCCTTAGGTTTCCGGGCCCTCCGTGCCGGGGCTTTGCCTGCCCGTTTGGAGGCAGTCTTGTCTCCGGACTTCTTTTGCCTTTTGGTAGGCTGAGAAGGTTCGGAAGAAGAACTTGACGCGGATCCGCGCTTCTTCTTCGACGCCACCGGATCCGTGGCAAGTGGAGAATCCTCGTGGATGTGCCCACCAGGGTTAGCTGATGCCGGGAAGGCAAAAGAATGAGGGACAGCCTCAACGGGTTCAATCACGTCGATATTCGAGTCATCCTCATCGTCGGGCCAATCTCTACGAGAAGAGAATTTACCGCTGGGTCGTTTGGTGGCGTCGGTTGTGGGGAGGAACATCTCCTGGTCCGGCTCCTCCTCATCCGGGATTTCTCGGTATGGGGCCCACTTAAGGGTCGGATCAGTACCATCCTCGAGGGTTTGCTGGAGAAACAGCTGAGAAAAAAGCACAAGGAGCAGAGTCAAAAATACGATAAGAACCAACACGTAATTGATCCGAGATAAGTTTACTCCGCGAAGCTTACCGCGGGAGGGAGCCTGTCACGGCAGTAATGCTCGATTCCCCATGTCCATTCGGCGGAAAAATCCTTATGGGTGGTGAAAAGAGCCTTCACCCGGCGGAATATCTCCGTATTGCTCAACTTGAACGAGGAGGTTCGGTTGGGATCGCGGCTGAAGCTCATATGGCACAACTTGTGAGTGCGCCGCTGGAGGGGAGAGATTCGGTTGCGCACGAATGTGATCATGGCATCCTCGTTGTGCAATCCGAGCTTCTTCAGCTTCACAAACCTTTTGCTGACTTGGTTAGCTAGAGCTGTAGGTTTTTTGGCGACCTCCTCCCAGAAATTCGTGTCCGGGGGACCCGGAGCGTAGGGCAGCAACCGGATCAAGTCTTCGGTGCCTTAGTTCCGGACGTAGAAGAAGGTCCGGGCCCATCCTTTGCACGAGTAAAGCTCGGTGACCCGGGGAAAGATGGAGAATCTCCGGGGCGAGATCGAGGCAGCTCCGAACTGAGTGAGCTGCTTGTCCTCCGACTCGACATGGATGTTGGGGACGATGTTGCGAAGGAGGCCGAAGAACCGGATCCACAGCTCCTTCGTGGGCCATAGTCCGGTGTAGCCCTCGATCAAGGAGATGAAAGCAGACAGAGAGGTGATGGCGTTCGCCGGGAGATGATGTGGTTGCAGGTGATAAGTCCGGACCCAGTCCCAGAAGAAATCACTCACCAGAAGACCAAATCCCCGTTGGAAATGGGATAGGAAAACGACGAACTCACCCGGATTGGGTGAGAGGGCCAATTCCAAGGAGGGAAGATGAGCAGCGATGCCGACGGGAATACGCCGGGTCCGGTAGAGCCAGTCGATGTCGTCCTGGCAGACCAACAAACCGGCCCACGCGCCGCGGTCCGCCGCGCCGGCATCCTCCTCCATCTCCTGCTCGACGACGATGAGCTCCTCCTCCGTCATCTCGAATCCGCTGTCCTCGCTGGAGCTGGCGGCGACGAGGCTCTGCGGTCTAGATTGACGAGGACCCGTGGCTAAGCAGTGGTGTAGCGGTGGCTGTGGTGCGAAGGCACGGAGAAGGTGCGGTGGCGGCACTGCTGCAATGGGCACTGGCGGCGGCGCGGTCGCAAGGAATAAGTAGAGGAATGGGCGAGGGGGCGCGGAGATGGAAAAGTGCTAAGGAGCGCGCCCCTCCCCCATTTAACTGCCCCCACTAATCGAAAGGTGGGATCACGCTGCGCTGGAGAGCCACACGCTGTGATCGTGTATCACTGGCATTAGCCAATCAGAGATAAGCCACAGCGGAGGCCACAGAGTAAATATGATCCCATGACACGACGTGCAGTTGCGGTAAACGAGGAGACAGGCGTGACGTAACCCGCGCACAGTAATCACTGACAGTTACTGCGGCAGTTACAGTGCAGGCCCTTAAAATGAGGTAACGCAATGATTAACCCTTACGTGGGTTGGCGTATGAGAGAAGGAAGCAAGGTCCGGATCCGAGCCTCCATGGTAACCCGGCCGACAAGTGAAAACTTGAAATATGCAGAGGGAAAGTAAAACCATAGGATCCGAGCTACAATGGTAACCCGGCCGGCAAGTGAAAACTTGGAACGTGCGAAGGGAACGTAAATCCATATAATCCGAGACAAGAAGTTAACCCGGAACTAAACGTCCAAGGCTTAAATATGAATGAACCTGATGTGGCCTTCACGACCAAGGCTGCTAAGGCCGCACCAGCTTCGGGGACTAATGTTGGGGGGATAACCCCGGGTAGGCTCACTCCAGGGTATAAGGGCCGAGTCAGCCAAGGGTCGGCAAGGTCAAAGCGGATGCTGGCCGAGTCACCTCAAGGCAGGCCGGATCACGGAGTAGCCCGGACCAGGGGGTCGCCTAACATTGTCTCGTCCGACTTAAGGAGTAAGTCAGAAATGTTTGTCTAGCTTGTATGCAAGAACAGGTATGGCCGGATCAACTGTGATCCGGATCCTCGCTTGGCTTCTAGGAGAAGGAAGGAATCTCTCTGGTCAAAAAAGAATGTCCAGTGCGTACTGGATGAGCGAATAAAGCAAGGGCAGGACCACCGGATCGTGGCCGACAAGGGTGACGACGCTCACGTCGGCTGACGCGGGCGCCGCAGAGGCTACGTCGCTAAAGCAAGTGTGACGCGGGGGAAAAGCACCCCTGTCGGGTTACTACTTTGGGAGGGGGCATATTCTTAGGAATATGCCTCCACGTATGCCCTAGGCCAGGACCGAACCACCTCTATATAAGGGGGGGTTAGGGTTCTGGTAAGGAGGTTGGGTTTTTTCGGATACAGAGCAAGGAGAATTCTAGTAGGTTGAGCACTAGAGGATCTAGGGTTCTTGGGCTAGTTGGTAGGCAAGAGTAAGAGAGTTTCTTCTTCCTCCTCTTGTCAATACAGCTCGAGGAGCACTTGTAATCTTGGAGATTGAACATCAATACAAAGCTTCTGTGTAGAGATTCACTCTACTATCCCTCCCTGGATTCCCCTAGCGCATATTAGTCCCCACCTTTAGCCTATCCATGGCATCTGCCGTGACACCACCACGACAACAGTGTTAAAAGTTATCTAAACAGCAAATTTTCGACGAAGGACCTTGGTGAAGCTTCATATATATTAGGCATTAAAATCTATAGAGATAAATCAAGACGCCTAATTGGGCTATCGCAGAGTACATACCTTGATAAGATATTAAAGAAGTTTAATATGGACGGAAGTAAGAAGGGGTTCTTACCTATGTTGCAAGGCAAGACATTGAGTAAGACTCAAAGTCTAGCTACGGCGGAAGAAAGAGAGATAATGGATAAGATCCCCTATGCCTCAGCCATAGGCTCTATAATGTATGCCATGCTATGTACAAGACCGGATGTGGCACATGCTATTAGTTTGACTAGTAGGTACCAATCTGATCCAGGTTCGAAACACTGGATAGCGGTCAAGAATATCCTTAAGTACTTGAGAAGAACTAAGGATATGTTTCTTATATACGGAGGTGAAGAAGAGCTAGTCGCTAAGTGTTATGTCGATGCTAGCTTTGACACTGATCCGGATGACTCTAAGTCTCAATCCAGATACGTATTTCTCTTGAATGGAGCAGCAGTTAGTTGGAGGAGCTCCAAACAACCTGTGGTGGCTGGATCAACGACGGAGGCGGAATATGTTGCTGCTTCAGAAGCGGCGCAGGAAGCGGTTTGGATGAAGGAGTTCATAATAGAACTAGGTGTTGTTCCTAGTGCGTTGGACCTAATGGTGATCAATTGTGACAACAATGGAGCCATAGCCAACGCCAAGGAACCAAGGTCTCACAAGAATTCCAAGCATATTAAGCGCCGGTTTCACTCCATCTGCGAGCATGTAAAAGATGGAGATATAAAGATTTGTAAAGTGCACACGAACCTGAATGTAGCAGATCCGTTGACTAAAGTACTCCCTAGGGCAAAACATGATCAACACCAGAACTCCATGGGTGTTAGATTTATCACTATGTAAACTAGATTATTGTCTCTAGTGCAAGTGGGAGACTGGAGGAAATATGCCCTGAGAGGCAATAATAAAGTTGTTATTATGTATTCCTTGTATATGATAGATGCTTATTTTGCATGCTATAATTGTATTGATAGGAAACATCAATACATGTGTGTTTAATAAACAAAAAGGGTTCCTAGTTATGCCTCTCTTATAGACTAGCTTGTTGATTAACAAGATGATCAAGGTTTCCTAATCATGGACATTGGATGTTGTTAATAACAAGGTCACGACATTTGTGAAATGATGTGATGAACATTCATCCGAAGTATAGCATTATGATCAAGTCATTATGTTTATATTGCTATAACATCATACAAAGTAGTCTTAGTCCTTAGACCATGAGATCATGTTAATTGCTAACACCGGAAGAGTATCTTCATAACATCAAACGTCACACTGTAACAGGGTGACCATAAAGGTGGGTTCAGTGCTATGAAGGTGTTATGTTGAGGCTCATGGATCAAGAGTGGAATTTGTCAATCCCGATGACGGATAGATATACTCTGGGCCCTCTCGGTGATATCACATTAAGATAGCTTGCAAGCAAGTGATGTGATCACTAGAATGTTATATCACGGGAACGAGAAAAGAGTGCATGTCGGTAACAAGATCAAACTAGGTATTTGGATACCGATGATCGAATCTCGGACATGTATTATATCATGAGACAAAGGGATTAAATTGCTGATGTTAAAGGTTCTCACGATCACAGAAGTCATCGTTGAATATGCAGGAGTCAGTATGGATCTCCAGGTCCCGCTTCTGATTATTGATCTGAGAGGAGTCTCAATCATGTCTACATCATTCGCGAACCATAGGGTGACACACTTAAGGGTTGCCGGACACCATTTAGGAGCACATATGTTCCAGACAAAAGGTTTGCAAAGCACAGGAAATGTTTTGATAGAAACAGGAATTGTTTCGATAGAAACCGGAATTGTTTCGGGTGAAATTGCAGAAAGTGGTTCTGCATGTGATATTGAAATGTTGCAAGGGTTTTATGTGAATGTTTGTTAATTAAAGTAATTAACAAAATTCTGAATAAAATAAATAAAAGAGTTTTATTAATTGAGAGTTGCATTTAATTTGGTGGAAATTAAATACATGTGAGTGGGATTTTGGGTGGAGGCCATGTTTATGTGAGTGGAGGTTCACCACATGAATGAAGGAGGGGAGGAGTCCCCCCCTCATGCGCCGGCTATGGGAGGGGAGGGGTCTCCCTCCCTCCTATATAAATCCCCCCTCTCCCCTCTCACAAAACACACCTCCTCGTGAAGGATCTCTCTCCCCCTCTAGATATTCCCCCATGGTCTCGGATTAGCGAGATACATGTTCCAGGTGGCCATGCGTCTGGAAGGAGTTGCTGCTTCCGCTGATTCGCTGGAGCGAGGAGGTGGAGGTTGTCCGGTGGCTTGAACGTGTGTGCGAGGCTGGATGTGCTGCTGATTTGTGGCGCTCGGACTTCCACACGATCTTGAGATCGGCAAGCATACGACTACATCAACCACGAGTTCCTACTCGTTAACAAAACTCATTGACTCCGAGGGTAAGTTCTCCATGGATGTATGTCCACCCATTGCTCTGTATCTAGTAGATAGATCTTGGCGTATAGTTCTCATCGTAGGAAATTTTTTGTTTTCTATGCTGCAGACCCAACATGACTCTGGTTGTTCCATATGTGGTATGTGAAAAGAACACACATGCAATGACTCCAATTGTTGTTAGTAAAAAGAACACACATGTAATGACACTGGTGGATCCATGTGTGGTCTCTGAAGAGAACACACATTTGAATGACACTGGTGGATCCATATGTGGTATGTGAAAAGAAAAGTCATGAAATGACTCCAGTTGTTGTTACTAAAAAGAACATACATGCAATGACACTGGTGGATCCATAGGTGAATTGTGAAAAGAACACACATGCAATGACACTGGTGGATCCATATGTGGCATGTGAAAATAACACACATGCAATGACTCTAGTTGTTGTTAGTAACAAGAACACACATGCAATGACACTGGTGGATCCATGTGTGGTCTCTAAAGAGAACACACATTTCAATGACTCTGGTGGGTCCATATGTGGTATGTGAAAAGAACATACATGAATTGACTCTGGTTGTTGTTAGTAAAAAGAGCACACATGCAATGACACTGGTGGATCCATAGGTGGATTGTGAAAAGAACACACATGCAATGACACTGGTTGCTGTTAGTAAAAAGAACACACATGCAATGACACTGGTGGATCCATGTGTGGTCTCTGAAGAGAACACACATTTCAATGACTCTGGTTGTTGTTAGTAAAAAGAACACACATGCAAGAGACCACACATGCAATGACTCTGGTTGTTGTTAGTAAAAAGAACACACATGCAATGACACTAGTGGATCCATATGTGGTATGTGAAAAGAACACACGTTTCAATGACTCTAGTTGTTGTTAGTAAAAAGAACACACATGCAATGACACTAGTGGATCCATAGGTGGATTGTGAAAAGAGCACACATGCAATGACACTGGTGGATCCATATGTGGTATGTGAAAAGAATAGTCATGAAATGACTCCAGTTGTTGTTGGTAAAAAGAACACACATGCAATGACACTGGTGGATCCATCGGTGGATTGTGAAAAGAACACACATGCAATGAAACTGGTGGAGCCATATGTGGTATGTGAAAAGAACACTCATGCAATGACTCTGGTTGTTGTTAGTAACAAGAACACACATGCAACAACACTGGTGGATCCATGTGTGGTCTCTGAAGAGAACACACATTTCAATGGCTGGGTTTTGTTAGTAAAAAGAACACACATGCAATGACACTGGTTGATCCATGTGTGGTCTCTAAAGAGAACACACATGCAATGACTCTGGTTGTTGTTAGGCTAAAGAGTACACATTTTAATGATACTGGTGGATCCATAGGCGGATTGTGAAAAGAGATTTTCCCTCTCTCTCGGTCACAAATCTCACAAAATCCCAAACATGTGGAAATCCCAAACATGTGCTCACTTTGGGTGCTATGCCCTGATTGGCTGATACAAATGTCACGCGGATCGTCTCCACCAACCGTTGATCCCATGTGATCCAACGGGCAGGATAACCCCTCCCTTCTCCACTTTTTTATGCATGGTCAATCCGTGTCACCTCTCTATCCGTGCCACCGATACTTTAACTCCATAAACAAGTGAAAATCCATCTATCTAACTAAAATAAATAAAATAAATGATCATATTTTGAAGAAGCCATCATCTTCGTCTTCCAGTTTGTCCTCGTCTTCGTCAACACCATGGTCCCTGCCATCACCACCGCCGGTGTCCTCCTCTGACGACTCGACACCGCCCCTTCCTCGAATAAGCGCGCTATCTCCTTGTCGGAGTCCTACTCCTCCTTCTCTTCATAGTCCCACGGGTCCACATCACTCTCCTCCGCTTCTACCTCCAACTGATCGATGAACGCCTCCTCGTTGACAGAGTCGGACTCGTCCAACTAGCTATCTCCTCTCTTCTTCCTGGTCTTCTTCTCATTCCTCTTCTTTTTCATACTCGCCGGTGCAACACGCTCCCCTGTCCTGGCTGCTGCTTTGCGCTCGTCCGACGCTGTAGGTACCCCACGCTCCTCCTGTGCGGCCGATACGAGCTTTGACGTCGTGGTGTCCTCGAGTGCCGATGTTGATGGATCCTGGCGCGGTCGGACACGACGTGCTGCCTCAGCAGGAGACTCGCGAGCGTGGATGATGCATCGAAGAGCCGGGGATGCATGACGATCAATGGACGGCTTGGACCTGCCATTGCCACGGCGAGGGGGCATCGTGCTCGAGGTAGTTGCTCTGAATGGTCCATGGCGGGTACACAAAGTGGGGTGCCGATCTGATCAAGGACGAGCAGCGGTTTCGTGCGTCGTGTCCACTCATGCATTTGTCGATTATCAAAAAAAGAAGAAGAAAGAAGTAATATCTCGCGTACTGAACATAATTTTATCACAACAAAAGTGGCACAGCGTATTCTAGACTCGTAAATATCCCGTGCGTGCCTGTCACGTGGAGTTCGACGGAGTTCGACGTGCCGACGTGATCGTGCAGCAGTTGCGTGCGTCATTGCCCCATCCACACGTGACACACGCACGCGGGATGTGCGCGCTGATTCCCGTGATGACCACCTGGCTCGCACTCCCCTTATTATATATTGGATTTTGGGCGGCACCGAAGACCATTGAAGTGTCCTTCGCAATAAAGACAAGTCCCATCGATTCCCTACCCCTGCCTCCCTGGCTTCTTTGAGAAGGTAGACCGTACACGGTGGTCTTGTATAATAGTACTAGTACTACTAGACCACGACCTGTACTCTTTGACTCTCTCCCACACTGATCACTATCTCCTTCCTCCTGCCGCTGCCACACTCACCCTGCAAGCCATGGCTCCACTAAGGAGGGGAAGAGGCCGGTCGATGATCCTCACAGAGAAAAGGGAGAGAAATCGCCGCGAGGCACTTCTTGCTCTACCAGCCGCTCAAGCCCACCCTCTCATCGAGGCCCAATCTCCACCGACAATGGCGCCGAATGTTCTAGCAGGCGAGGGCTCCTCCCGGTACGGTCTTCTTGTTCTACTTCTTCTCCATCTCCCTCTCAATCATGATCTTAATCAGGTTCTTCTTGTTTTTCTTCTTCTTTTGGCTCTTCCTCTTCTACGTATAACAAGCCGGCTGTGGAGCCCGAATCCACCACGACGGAGGCGTTGCAGGACCCGTTTGGCCCCGTTCCATGTCTCAGCGAGGTAGCAAATCTCCACGCTGTTATTTCTCCGAGTTATGATGTGGATTTCTTAGACGCTGTCCGCCCCACATTGGTTTTTATTCTTCTTTTGCGAGTTGTATTAGTTTTCATGAATATGACTGGATCTCTTGGTCTTTCCTTAATACCGCTTTTCATAGATTCACTATGGGTTTTTTGTGATTAGGATTAGTTTATCGTGGTCATGAATAGATCTCTAGGTCCATTTTTTAACACTGTGGCCAATAGATTCAACGGGGATTTTTTTTGATCTGTATTAGTATTCACCTGGGACCTGGAGTTTAATTGTAGAATTCCTATTTCAATTAACATGAACGATGCAGCGATCGAAGGACGAGTACCGTGACAAGGTGGCCACGATCAGTTCCAAGATTCCCAACGAACATGAGCTTGCACGCTCCTTCACCCAAGCTAATGAGAGCCTACGCAAGCAATTATCTGTGTAGAAGGAGATCTCGCTAGATTTTGCACGTGACGTCGTTAGGCTGTAGAAAGTGCTCGACCGTAACTTGAACAGGCAAGAACAGGCCATCAAGATAATCAACGAGCTCACGGAGGAGAAGAAGAATCTCGTGGAAAGGTGCATTCTCCTGCAGGACGAAGTCAGCGAGGCACTCAGAGGACGCGTCGAGGACACCAAGGCTACCATCCGAGCCTACCATGATAGGAACCGTTGCCTGGATGCAGTCAAGGAGATGAAGGCGGACATGAGCAGAGGGACCACCGTACTCGAGGGTGTTCGGAAAGAGAACGAGGAGCTAAGGGCATGTCTAGAGGCGTATGGGAGCAATGCCCAAGTCTGATTCCCGTTAGCGGGGACACGAATATCAGTTCGTCCTCCTCTTCTTTTGTAATGTTTAGGGTCCAGGGTGCAATGCCCATGTTTGCTTCCCATATAGGGTGCAATAACAATCCTAGGGCAACTCCTTATCTATATGGACATGTGTTGGTGTTCATGTTCATGAATGGACACCATGTTCTCGTTCCATTATGTATCTAGACATGGGTTTCTGCATTTTGAGTTTGCCACTCTCCCACTACTATTTGATGATATTGGGAAAAACCCACATCACACTAAACTGCAGATAAATCTTATTTGTCTTTGAAATTGAAATTATGACAGTGCCACTAGTCGATTCATAAAATGTTGATTAGTCCTAGATTGCTTCTTCCTTGAAATTATGACAGTGCCACTAGTCGATTCAGTTAATTATGGAAACTAACCAGCTTGTCCTGGTGAACTGAACAAACCATACTATGTATTTTTGTTGTAGGGAAAGAGGCGAAAGATCGACCAGGACCTGGCGAGCTGGCTAAATGACAAGATAGCAATCCAAAGGGAGAAGCAGAATTCCCAGAAACTGGCCTTTGACCAACTGCGCGCTGAACTCGCGGTCCTTTCTGACAAGTGCCAGAAACTGAAGGAGTTAAACGCCGACTGGTTGAAGCTACACAGTGAAGGTCGCGCCTCAGCTAGGAAGCAGACGGAGATCATGAAAGGGATCTTGAAGGAAAATCGTATGGCTACAGACAAAATTCTCCTATCCGTGACGGAGCGCTGGAACCTACAGCTAAAGCACGACATAGTACTGAAGGAGCTGGCCAATCTTAGGGAGGAAAACAGGCAGCTCCGGGCCAGGCTCGCTTGAACACAACATATGTCTATTTAGTACTGAACTGCCTAGTTTATCCTCTGAAGTGGTGATTTTGTAAGCGTGAACTTAACTCTATGCACGATATGTGTGTTCGTATAAAATTAGTTTGCTCGAGGATTGAGTTTGGCTAGTTCGGAAAGTGCAACTGCAAGTCTTACAATTAACTAGTTTCAGGCATTGGCACAACATAAATTATTCATCTCGAATTTCCTTTATCCTCTATAGTCTGTCCTTGTTCACGCCCGCGCGCCTTCTTCAGTTCCTTCAACAGATCCGCAATGCAGTACTCTAGCTTCTTCTTGTCTTCCCTGAGCTGATCCCTCTCCTTTTCTGCATTATGAATCAACAACATGTGACTATCCTGAAGCTTCTTTGCAGTTCCAACAACCAAGCTCCCATCGATTCCGTCAGTTAGCTCTGACTGCAAATTCTCGATTTCTTGTTCCAACTCCTTATTTCGTACCGATAGCTTGTAATTTTTTCAGCTGCATCACTTACATCAGTAAATCTCCCTGACCTTTCCAACTCATACATCTCCAATAACTGTGCCAAACATTTCTTAAGTGCATCTGGCCACTCAAGATCTACCCACTATACTGCTTTACACACCGGGCCAACCTAAAATCACACACACTATAGTGTTATGAACATGCACGATACATTTTACTTCATGTCACAGTTGCACATAATGTAAACAAACCTGATTTGTATAGCCCAAAAACCTTCTCCCAGTGTTACTGCCTTCGAATGCAACATATCTCCTCAGTTTTAGCCCATGTTCACATGGCACTTCTCCATCGAGATCTAGGCCCTCCCATTCGGAGTCGTAGATCGTCCGTGGTACCTATAGGTAAACACAGAGCTGAAATCAAACACGATTGCGTGCACATATGGAGCTCAGATCGAGAGATTTACCATTGCCTAACCCTAGCCTGAGAAAACAGAGGAACTCACATCATGAAAGGAATACTCGATGTCGGAGAGAAGCCTATCGCTGCTCGACTGGTTGTCCTCGCTGTTCAAGGACAGCATGGCGAATGCATCATCGCAGGCGACGACGTCAGCGTCGGAGAAAGAGAGAGAGAGAGAGAGAGAGAGAGAGAGAGAGAGAGAGAGAGAGAGAGAGAGAGAGAGAGAGAGAGAGAGAGAGAGAGAGAGAGAGAGAGAGAGAGAGAGAGAGAGAGAGAGAGAGCAGCCCTTCTACCGCTGCAACAATGACTAAATTGGCATGTTACAATAGTTTAATGGATACCATGCCCTTTCCCTAGATTACTGTCTCCTGCCTGATATAGATTCTCTCCACACATTCTCATTTCAAATATTAAACCTGCACTCCCTCCATCCCAATTTTATTGCCTAACAAAAACATACCAGTATATTACATCATCTAAAGAAACAAAATCATGTCAACTACACGGTACTTATGCATCACTTCTTCAGTCATGGTTTCACAAAACATTACATTACAATCTCTCAACAAACAAAATCACAACATGGTTTCACAAAACATCACATTACAATCTCTCAAAAAAATAATCATAGAAACAAGTATATTACATCAACTCAAGAAACAAAATCATGTCGACTACAAGGTACTTACACATCACTTGTCCTGTCATGGTTTCGCAAAACATTACATTACAGTCTCTCAATAAACAAAATAACAGAAACAAGTACAGTACATCATCTCAAGAAACATAATCATGTCAACTACAATGTATTTATGCATCACTAGTCTAGTCATGGTTTCACAAAACATTACATTACAATGTCCCAACAAACATAATAACAGAAACAAGTACGGTACGTCATCTTAAGAAACATAATCATGTCAACTACAATGTACTTATGACTTATTGCAACAACGATGGTTTCAGTGAGTGACATGTCCGAAAATCTCAACAGCTCGCACAACATTATATCGCAATCTCTCAACAAACATAATCATAGATACACACTCTAAATGCAACAACAGTCAATATTACAAATACAGGCAGGGGAACCCCGCGGTCCATATGACAAGCCCAGGGTAGCAGCTCTCATTAGATCTCATCAACATCGACCACCTCATTCTATTCAACCACTACAGGGGCATCTACATCCACTATAACCTGTTCAACAACATCAGAAATGGTACCAAGGAAGAACACCTTCCTGGTTCGCTTCTTTCGCCACATAATCTGCATAAGATCTTCAGTACCCAAAACATCTATGAATTTCTACTTCTTATGATGCCACCACTGGATTTTTCCATCTTCTTAGGGCCAATACTGATTTCCTTACTGATCATCTCTCTCATTTCATCAAGAGTTATGTTTTTGGAATCGATAGTGATCTCCACAGTACATGACAAAACTGGCTTATTAACTCCCTCATCAAGTTTTGCCATGTATGAATCCACCTCTATGCGTATACTGAACTTATCTAGATCAACATCTATTGTTCCGTATTCTCTAGGAGCAGAAGCTCGGGCAGCAAGATCTCCAACATCTGCATACATATCATCAATCATCGCTCCAACTTTCACCTTACGATCAGCTGTACAACACTCCCAAACCATCTGAAGCTCATGGGAGTGCTCAATTTGCTGATAGGTATCATTCATGTTGCGCCACACCAATTTTGTCCTATGCCTAGAACCCAGGGAATTCTAGCGGCAAGCATATCTACCAGCTGCGAAATAGACACAACCTCTTTGCAATTCACAAGCAGATGCACATCTTGCCCGAACAAAACCCTCTCGTAACCAAAATCAAGTTTTGCAGTGTACTGCCGAACATGAACTGTGAACTCATATAGGTCCCTTGTATCAAAGTTGTGCCTAATTTGATTAAAAAGGGGAACATTTCAGTTCATTCGATTCTATTATGCCGTAACTAATCTACTTGCAAGATAAGGCACAGATAAGAAAAATTCACCTCTTGCTCTTCTCCCGGGTTTTTTTGTTCGAGATCTGGGTGCTGATTCCGCCCACCGGAGCCGAACAATCCACCGTCGGCCTTGCTTTTCTCCTCAACCCGTTGCTCGTAGGTACCTTGGGAGCAGAATCCTTGCTGGCCTCCTCGCTAACCGGGGCTGGAGACCTCGTCGCTGCTACGCGTTGAGCCCCAGACTTGGGCCCCAATGGGCCCGAATTAGTCGGCGACGTAGCTACAACCTTCGCCTTGCAAGACATGCTAGGCCGCCGTCGTCGGATTCAGTGTCGGGGGAGGGAGAAAAAAGGTCCTCCGCCACCGGCAGATTTAGGGTCGGGGAAGGGAAGAAAAGGGACCGCCGCCGCTAGAGCAAGATTCAGTGTCGAGAGTTAGGAAAGTACAGTAATGTATTTGCCCCTACGACACATGTAGGGTGGCTAAGAAGAGTGACCGGCAAAGGAGGGGCACTGCAGGAACTAGTGTAATGGAATATCCTGACTTAACGGGCGCGATTTGAAAATATTGGGTTTGGCCATCATTCACTCGAAAGCCCCTCTCAGCAATTGGCGCCCCAACTTTTTGAATCGCGGTGATAAAAATCAACTTGGGTACCGCGTTGACTGGGCGACCTAACTTTCGGGCCGCAAAATGATATTCTCCTTTATTATGCTAAAACAACACATGATTCTTCCAAGGCACATTAAGCAATCTCAATTTTTTATAACATGTCATGCTACAACAAAGAATACTAACCATAAAGCTAAAACAATATCAAGCATGGCATGACAAAGCATAGGCCACTGTCAAAAACAAGCTCTTTTTACCACTTAAGCATGAACTTTCCTACTCTTTTCCAATCCAAACCAACCTATTTGAAAACCAATGTATGAAATAGGGGGTCCAACCAATTTATTCAGCAAACTAAGAAAACCAAGCAAACGAAAAACCAAAACTAAAACGAAAAAGAAGACGCTCCAAGAACAACACAACTATGCATGAATCAATAAAAATGAAGTGTTTGGAAGAAACCTGGGATTTTTATTGATGGAGAAGGGGATGCCTTGGATATATATCCCCAAGATTTGACGCTTGTACCTCTTGAATATTTCTTGGGGTTACACGCGTGGCATCCCCAAGCTTGAGCTTTAGCCATCCTTCATCTCATTACTCATTCCTTCCATACACCTGAAATTTTTTCCTTCATACAAAACTTCACACAATCTTTGTTAGCAACATTAGTGCACTCAAGATAATAAGTCTTTAGGTTCAGTTCAACACTAATAAAACTTCCATTAAAACACAAGCTACTGTAGCAATTCCCTCAAAAATCTCAATTCCCCAAAAGAACTCAAAAAGGAACCAACGAGAAGCAAATGCAAATAATGGCAGAAATCTGTCAAAATAGACCAGCAGGTAAAAACCAATTTTTTCGGAGACCTTCTGTTGCTCAAATCGAAAAGTTTTGAACTAACGAAAGTTATATAACAAGCTGGGGCAGAAGCACAAAGATTCATGCCTCAAAAGGACGTACAGAGAGTTTACATGAATTTTTACGGTGAAGCACAGAAATCTGTTTGGGGACAACAACTTTCCCAATCATTACTTCTCTCTCATTAGAGGTTACTCTTGGCACAAAAAGCAAATAAAAAGGATAAGGAGAGGTTACTACTTAAGTAATAACTTCCAAGACTTATCTAAAACTTTTGGGTTATCTCCCAATAAGTACTTTTCTTTAACGCCTTTAAGTTAGGCATAAGAATTCTGATGATGCTCACATAAGAAATATGAATTGAAGTAAAAGAGAGCATCAAGAAGAAAATTCAAAACACATTTAAGTCTAACCCACTTCCTATGCATAGGAATCTTATACGCAAATAAATTCACAAAGAACAAAATGACAGGCATAGGAAGATAAAACAAGAGTGACTCCAAAACTTTCAGCAAATAGAGAGGTGTTTCAGTACCATGAAATTTTTTACAACCATATTTTACTCTCTCATAATAATGTTCAGTAGCCTCATGAATAAACTCAACAATATAACTATCACATAAATCATGCTTTTCATGATCTAGAAACACATAATTTTTATCAAGCTCAAAAATAGTGGGATTAAAACCTTCATACCCACTTTTAACAATTTTATAACAAGATGACTGGTCAATATCATTTTCAATAGTAGTACAATCAATATTATCAACCAATGTAGGACCATCATATAGAGCTTTATTATAAACATTTCCAAAAGAATCCACAGGAATATAACATTCATCCTCCTTTGGTAAGCATGGGGGACAATCAAATAATGTAAGGGGTAAAGAGTTACTCTCATTAGAAGGTAGGCATGGGTAGATCCATTCTTCCTCCTTTTGTTCATCACTCTCCTCCTCTTTTTCATCTAATGAGCTTTCAAGTTTAGCAATTTCTTCTTCCATAGGCTCTTGCAAGGCGTTAGTCTCTTCTATTGGTGGAGAGTATCTATTAAGATATTCAAGAATATAGCCATTTTCTTCCTTGTAATTATCAAAGCAAAATTTAAGTATATCATAAACCTCATATTTATAAGGTGCATCATCAGTGTTTTCAAGAAAATAAGCAAGTTCGAATGCACCCTTCCAAGCAATAAATTCTTCAATTTTTTCCACATCATAAAAGTCATAATTTCCCTTAACGTAAGAAGATATGGTAACATCATCATTATACTCACATTGAAAAGGGAGGTGTTTATACCTCCTACAGCAACAAGATTTATCAAAGCAATAAGTAACATTATAAGTAGAGAACATGTTACTAGCAATGGTATTCAATTTATTAGTTTGTTCCCATAAGTGTTTCCCTTTTTGTGGCAAGCGGTGTTCCTTATAATAATATTTTTGTTCTTCCGTGAACCCACCTTGCCAATAAGATTAAGTTTCAAAGAAACCAACCATTGATAGAAAGCATGATAAGGCAATACAATAATAGACCAACGAAAATAACAACTATAGTAGGATTTTTTTATTTTTGATAAACAGAACAAGCAAACAAAGCAGAAATAAACTAAGCAAAACAAAAACAACAAAGTAAAGAGATTGGTTGTGAGGGACTCCCCTTGTGAAGATGTCCTTGACTCCCCGGCAACGGTGCCAGAAAAATACTTGCTGACTCGTGTAATAACGAGCTCGTTGGGGAACCCAAGGAGGAAGGTATGAAGAGCATAGTAGTAAGTTTCCCTCAGTTATGAAACCAAGGTTATCAATCGAGTAGGAGCAAGGAAACACCTCCAAGGTGTTGCTAGCTGGACTTTGGCAGGGCGCACTACAGGTGCCAGTAGCAATGTGGAAACCTGCACAACACAACCACAGAACTTTGCCCCAACTTACAGTGAGGTTGTCAATTTCACCGGTTTTGCTGAAAACAAAGGATTAAACGTATTGTGTGGAAGAAAATAAAAGCTTGCAGAAAGTAAACAGAAAGCAGTAAACAGTTGTAGATTGATGGTAAAATAAAGGACCGGGGTCCATAGTTCACTAGTGGTGGCTCTCCTTAAGATAGATAACATGTTGGGTGAACAAATTACAGCGGGGCAATTGACAAACATCGAGAAAGCAATCATGCATATACTACTCGTCTTGACTCCTTTGAGATTTGATTAGGCCTTACAACATTATACATAGACCGTAATCCAACTGCATCTATGACTAATAATCCATTTTCAGGTTATCATCCGAACCCCCTCTAGTATTAAGTTCCAAGTAACAAATAATTGCATTACGCATTGCGTGTAAAGTAAACAATACGATTGTTCTATGAACAAAGGATTGTTGTTTTCTCCCTAGTAGCAACAGCACATCTAGTACCTTAGAGATTTCTGTCACTTCCCCAGATTACCAGAGGCATGAACCCACTATCACAAATAACAAAGACATGATAGAATCAATAATCAATCTGAAATAGCATCTCAATATCCATCGGATCCCCGCAAACACAACATGCAGAATTACAAATAGATGATCTTGATCATGAACGGAGCTCACAAGATCTAAACATGATAGCACAAATCAGGAGAACCAGCCATCTAGCTACTACATGGACCCGTAGTCTAGAGATGAACTACTCATGCATCACACCGGAGGCTTGCATGATGACGAAGAAGGCCTCCAGGGTGAATTCTCCTCTCCGATAGGGTGCCGGGAAGAGCTTCAGATCCCTCCTGATCTAGGGATGGAGATGACGACGGCTATAGACTCTTTCGTGGAATTTTGATCGGGTACTTAGGGTTTCTGTATCGGAGGCATCTTATAGGCGAAAGGGAAGGCCGAGGGGGTGCCTAGGGCGGCCAGACCACCCTCTGGCATGGGCCAGGCTAGGCCGCGCGGCCAGGTAGTGTGGAGGCCCCCTGGCCCCTCTCCGTCTCGTACTCTAGCTTCTTGTGTCCCTTGGTGAAAAACTGACTTTGGCTTTTGTCCCGTCCAATTCCGAGAATATTCATTTTCTGACTATCTTGGAACCAAAAACAGCACAAAACAGGCAGCTGCCACTGTGGCTCTTGTTAATAGGTTAGTCCAAGAAAGTGTATAAAAAGTACTCCAAAGTGTGGAAAAAACATAAGAAAGTAGATAAAACCAAGCATGGAACATCAAAAATTATGTATACGTTAGCAACGTATCAAACACACATTCAATCACTCTGGTGGATCCATGTGGGGTTTGTGACATGAACACACATGCAATGACATTGGTTGATCCATATATGGTTTGTGAAAAGAACACACATGCAATGACTCTAGTGGATCCATATGTGGTTGGTGGAAAGAACACACATGCAATGACATTGGTGGATCCATATGTGGTTCATGGAAATAACACACATGCAATGACATTGGTGGATCGATATGTGGTTTGTGAAAAGAACACACATGCAATGACATTTGTTGATCCATATGTAGTTTGTGAAAAGAACACACATGCAATGATATTGGTTGATCCATACGTGGTTTGTGAAAGGAACACACATGCAATGACTCTAGTGGATCCATATGTGGTTTGTGAAAAGAACACACATGCAATGACTCTGGTGGATCCATATGTGGTTTGTGGAAAGAACACAAATGTAATGACTCTAGTGGATCCATATGTGGTTTGCGGAAAGAACACACATGTAATGACATTGGTTGATCCATGTGGTTTATGGAAAGAACACACATGCAATGACTCTAGTGGATCCATGTTTGGTCTATGAAAAGAACACACATGCAATAACTCTTGTGGATCCATATGTGGTTTGTGAAAAGAACACACATGCAATGACATTGGTGGATCCATATTTGGTTTGTGGAAATAACACACATGCAATGACATTTGTTGATCCATATGTGGTTCATGGAAAGAACACACATGCAATGGCATTGGTGGATCCATGTGTGGTTTGTGACATGAACACACATGCAATTACTCTGGTGGATCCATGTGAGGTTTGTGGAAAGAACACACATGCAATGAATCTGGTTGATCCATATGTGGTTCATGGAAATATCACACATGCAATGACTCTGGTTAATCCATGTGTGGTTTGTGACATGAACACACATGCAATGACATTGGTGGATCCATATGTGGTTTGTGGAAAAGAACACACATGCAATTACTCTAGTGGGTACATATGTGGTTTGTGGAAAGAACACACATGCAATGACATTAGTTGATCCATATGTGGGTTGTGAAAAGAACACACATGCAATGCCATTGGTTGATCCATATATGGTTTGTGAAAAGAACACACATGCAATGACTCTGGTGGATCCATATGTGGTTTGTGGCAAGAACACACATGCAATGACTCTAGTGGATCCATAAGTGGTTTGTGGAAAAGAATACACATGCAATTACTCTAGTGGGTACATATGTGGTTTGTGGAAATAACACACATGCAATGATATTGGTGGATCCATATGTGGTTTGTGAAAAGAACACACATGCAATGATATTTGTTGATCAATATGTGGTTTGTGAAAAGAACACACATGCAATTACTCTAGTGGATCCATATGTGGTTTGTGGAAAAGAACACACATGAAATGACATTGGTTTGGTTGATCCATATACGGTTTGTGAAAAGAACACACATGCAATGACTCTAGTGGATCCATATGTGGTTTGTGGAAAGAACACAAATGCAATGACTCTAGTGGATCCATATGTGGTTTGTGAAAACAACACACATGCAATGACTCTACTGGATCCATATGTGGTTTGTGGAAAGAACACAGATGCAATGACATTGGTGGATCCATATGTGCTTCATGGAAAGAACACACATGCAATGACATTGGTTGATCCATACGTGGTTTGCGAAAGGAACACACATGCAATGACTCTGGTGGGTCCATGTGTGGTTTGTGGAAATAACACACATGCAATGACTCTAGTGGATCCATAAGTGGTTTGTGGAAAAGAACACACATGCAATTACTCTAGTGTGTACATATGTGGTTTGTGGAAAGACCACACATGCAATGACTCTGGTGGATCCATGTGTGGTTTGTGGAAAGAACACACATGCAATGACTCTACTGGATCCATATGTGGTTTGTGAAAAGAACACACGTGCAATGACATTGGTTGATCCATATATGGTTTGTGAAAATAACACACATGCAATGACTCTGGTGGATCCATATGTGGTTTGTGGAAAGAACAAACATGCAATAACTCTAGTGGATCCATATGTGGTTTGTGAAAAGAACACACATGCAATGACTCAGGTTGATCCATATGGGGTTTGTGGAAAGAACACACATGCAATGACATTGGTGGATCCATATGTCGTTCATGGAAAGAACACACATGCAATGACACTGGTGGATCGATATGTGGTTTGTGAAAAGAACACACATGCAATGACATTTGTTGATCCATATGTGGTTTGTGAAAAGAACACACATGCAATGACATTGGTTGATCCATATGTGGTTGGTGAAAGGAACACACAGGCAATGACTCTGGTGGGTCCATGTGTGGTTTGTGGAAAGAACACACATGCAATGAATCTAGTGGATCCATAAGTGTTTTGTGTAAAATAACACACATTCAATTACTCTAGTGTGTACATATGTGGTTTGTGGAAAGAACACACATGCAATGACTCTGGTGGATCCATGTGTGGTTTGTCGAAAGAACACACATGCAATGACTATAGTGGATCCATGTGTGGTTTGTGAAAAGAACACACATGCAATGCCATTGGTTGATCCATATATGATTTTTGAAAAGAACACACATGCAATGACTCTAGTGGATCCATATGTGGTTTGTGAAAAGAACACACATGCATTGACTTTGTTGGATCCATATGTGGTTTGTGGAAAGAACACACATGTAATGACTCTAGTGGATCCATATGTGGTTTGTGGAAAGAACACACATGTAATGACATTGGTTGATCCATGTAGTTTGTGAAAAGATCACACATACAATGACTCTAGGGGATCCATGTGTGGTTTGTGGAAAGAACACACATGCAATGACTCTGGTGGATCCATATGTAGTTTGTGAAAAGAACACACATGCAATGACATTGGTGGATCCATATTTGGTTTGTGGAAAGAACACACATGCAATAACATTTGTTAATCCATATGTGGTTCACCACATATCACAAATGCAATGACATTTGTTGATCCATATGTGGTTTGTGAAAAGAACACACATACAATTACTCTAGTGGTTCCATATGTGGTTTGTGGAAAAGAACACACATGCAATGACATTGGTTGATCCATATATGGTTTGTGAGAAGAACACACATGCAATGCCTCTAGTGGATGATCCATATGTGGGTTGTGAAAATAACACACATGCAATGCTATTGATTGATCCATATATGGTTTGTGAAATGAACACACATGCAATGACTCTGGTGGATCCATATGTGGTTTGTGGAAAGAACACACATGCAATGACTCTAGTGGATCCATATGTGGTTTGTGGAAAGACCACACATGCAATGACTCTAGTGGATCCATATCTGGTTTGTGGAAAAGAACAGACATGCAATGACATTGGTGGATCCATATGTGGTTTGTTGAAAGAACACACATGCAATGACATTGGTGGATCCATATGTGGTTCCTGGAAAGAACACACATGCAATGCCATTGGTGGATCCATGTGTGGTTTGTGACATGAACACACATGCAATGACATTGGTTGATCCATATGTGGTGTATGACAATAACACACATGCAATGCCATTGGTTGATCCATGTTATTTGTAAAAAGAACACACATGCAATGACATTGGTTGATCCATGTGGTTTGTGGAAAGAACACACATGCAATGACTCTGGTGGGTCCATGTGGGGTTTGTGAAAAGAACACACATGTAGTGACTCTAGTGTTGGTTTTAATATAAGAACACACATGCAATGGCATTGGTGGGTCCATATGTGGTTCATGGAAAGAACACACCTGCAATGACTGTAGTAGATCCATATGTGGTTCATGAAAAGAACACACATGCAATGAGATTGGTTGATCCATATGTGGTTTGTGAAGGGAACACACATGTAATGACTCTAGTGGATCCATATGTGGTTTGTGGAAAAAACACACATGCAATGACTAGTGGATCCATAAGGGGTTTTGGGAAAATAATGTTGGGAAATCATGGTTGATGATATTTCCAAAAGTATTCATAAAGAAAAGTTTTTCTTGTGTGAACATAAAATATGTATCACTGAATACGTGATTCAGTTGTGGGATTATATATTCATGATTGTTCATACTAGATTGTCATTGGCCGTTGAGGTTGTGTTGGACACACAACTTAGACCAATGTGCAAGTCGGCTGATGACACGGTTCCACTTGTTATGGGCATGGTGATGATATTTCGACTTACACTGATTTGGCTAAAGAGTTTAGCGAGTCGGACTGACCCACAGTTGAGATGCAACGAGCATGTTGTCATTTGCAGTCTCAAGCAATGGAATCCTTTGACCTGAGGTGATTGCATGATCCGAGTTGTGGATCGCCAACTTAGGTTCTATCAAACGTTGTTCCATAAATGGACAGTTATAAAGGTAGAGTTCGGGTTGGTTGTGAAGCAAGCTACGTGACATGTATTACCAAGATGGGATTTGCCCCTCCGTAATGGAGAGATATTCTCTGGGCCCTCTCGTGTGATATGATTCGGAAGCATGGCCATGCGCTACTCAGTTAAGTGTTAACTGCGGAGGCGGACTAAGAGTTAATCCAGTGAATCACATATCATGGTACGAGAAGAGAGTTATGCTATTTAAGGGATGGCAACTACTCGCCTATAGCTTAATAGATATATCGTGTGGCAAAGGGACTTGGATGAAAGTCACATTGAAGGTTTGTCTTCTGACTTTGCAACACTTGGGAGTTGGCACGTCTTGCTAGAGGCCGCTACCATCTATCAACTTGATACCAAGTGTTCATGGGAGTGAGTTGGACTCAAAGCCATGACGGTATACTTGGAGAAGTAACTCATGTCGTGTCCAGGTGTACGTGAACCTACAGGGTCACACACTTAAGGGTAAGGAGCCTATGTGGATTAGATCCATGTGGAGATTGGAGTACAGCCTAGATGGGCCTCAAGTGTTGAGCCCAACTAGGAGTTTATATAAGTGGAGTGACAAGGGATAGTCCTTGACCTAGCCGTCACTTTCTACACTTCCATTTTGGGCTAGACAGGATCTAGCAATCCTCTGTCCGAAGCTCCTTCCTGTATGTGTGGATACCGGTAGAGGCGTTGCACGTGCGACGCTGGAGACGGGGAAGCTCATGGGGATCTGGCGAAGGAGTTCGTGGGATCCAAAGAAGCCGTCCGTGGGGTTCGGAGGGCTGTCCGTGGGATTGTTCGGCGCTACTTCGACGCGCTACATCAACTTCCGCATCTACGCGTCTAGCGGTAATCTCATGGCCTATAACCTGAGCTGGATCTTGGGAGTACCGCGTTAGGGAAAAAGTTTTGTTTATCTCTGTGTGGCCCAACAGTGGTATCAGAGCAAAAGCTTCTGGTTTTAGGCTCTAGATCTGTGCGTATGTGATATGCACGAGGTGGTGGATAGGATCCACTTAGGGTTTTGGTGGTCGATCTACGAGATAGATGGGTTTTGTGCAAGATTGATTGGATCAATCGCCCTCGGGGTTGCATGGAAGATCAGGTGCGGATGATCAATGAGATTGGTCAGATCTGCACTGGGATCAGATTTGGGTAAAAGTGTTTTATCCAATGAAGGAATCCATGGTTCGGAATGCAGATTAGATCTATGATTTCGGATCAGATTTGGGACCGCCGGCTTTGCCCTGTCGTAGTGCATTAGATGTCGTTGCGAGTTTCACAACGCCTGTAGATATCGTATCTATGCATAACTTGTTTTTGCAGGAAGTTGTGAATGGTATGGCTTATGTGCATGTGATGTGTGTAATCCATACATGATCTGTGTATCATGGGTTTGTCAGCAGGTTGGAGCCGAAGTGCTGTCACTATTATTGTATAACGACCTGCGTGTCGGCATGAGATGCCATCTTCTTGTATATTCCTTAGTGCTAGAGTAGCATGTTTGGAGGACTTGAAGGACACTGCAGCCAAAGGCATGACGAACAGGTTTATGGAGATGGAGATCACCATGAAGGGAGCCATACCATTTCACATTATAATTGGATTATTTTGTGTTGTTGTTATGTCTCTAGTTTTACCTCTATGAGATAGTGGTTAAACTTTAATCCCTCAAAGAAGGTCTAGTCGGTCTCCCCGCCGGTGCTGCACCATCACAAGTCGGACATTCTTGGTAGTGGGCTCATAAAATTGAGGTGCTACCACTTCTTTTCGACTAGATGGGTTCGAGTCGGACTCTTACAGTGGAAGCACTTGGTAAGCTAGACGGGTCTATCACAATGGTTGTGGGGCTCGGGGAGAGGGCGGTCGGGAGCCGGGGCATGTGATGCCACTCGACCAATAGGAGTCGCATGAGGCGATTGGCAAGGAGTTGCCTACCTAGATCACTTGACGGCTAGTGGTGATGCTAAAGCTCACTAGTCGGCTTGCTTATTTAGTGTCCTGAATCACTAAGTAACCATCGGAGGGATGTTGGTTCTAGTGGGAGCATAAGTATTAAAATGTTTAATACGCCTGCTCTTTTATGAATACTTGTGTTAAGTGTTTTGCATATTTCTGTTGTAGATAATGGCACCTAGTAGCATTCTCTCTCAGTTATCCAGTTTTGCTTTGAGGACCATCCTAGAGAAAGATAAACTTAATGGAACAAACTTCACCAACTGGTATCGTAATCTAAGAATTGTTCTCAAACAAGAAAAAAGGGACCATGTTCTAGACAACCCACTTCCAGATGTGCTGGATGAGAATGCGAGTGTCGCAGCAACCAATGCCTACAATAGAAAATGTGATGAGTCTACAGAAATTAGTTGTCTTATGCTTGCTCACATGGAACTAGACTTACAACAGCAGTTCGAGAATGTTGAGGCCTATGATATGATCGAAAGCCTCAAAAGTATGTCCTAGGCTCATGCAAAGACCGAGAGGTATCAATTCTCTCAAGCTTTGCTGAGTTGTAAGCTTAAGGATGGTGATCCACTAAGTCTGCATGTAATCAAGATGGTTGGTTATGTGCAGTCTCTGGAAAGGCTTGGCTACCCCATTAGCGAAAAGTTCGCTACAGATATAATTCTGAACTCTCTTCCTAGTGTGTATGGTCAGTTCATATTGAACTACCACATGCATGGTATGGATAAGAAGGTCACTGAATTGCATGGGATGCTTAAGCAGGCAGAGGTTGATCTCAAGAAAGGTACTAGCCAAGTGTTGGTGGTATAGAATAAGGCTAAGTTGAAGAAGAGTTCTTGGACTAAGAAGAAGAAGGCTAAGTCAGGAGGTAATGCTCAGGATGAGATCACAAGCGTTTCCTCAGGGACTAAGTCATCTCCTTCAGCCGGTTCCGCTTACTTATATTGCAAGGAGGATGGACACGAGAAGAGGATTTGCAGCAAGTATTTGGCGGATAAAGCCAAGAGTGGAGGTGTGACATCCAACTCAGGTACACTTGTTTGCAATGTTATAGACCTTTATCTTGCTGATGCACCTGGTAGTTCTTGGGTATATGATACCGGATCAGTCATTCATATTTGCAACTTGTTGCAGGGACTGGTAAGAACTAGGGGCATAGCAAGAGGCGAGGTTGACATTCGGGTCGGCAACAAAGCAAGAGTTGCTGCGTTGGAAGTCGGCACGATGCAACTTCATTTACCTTCAGGATTCTTAATGGAACTAAATAATTGTTATTATGTTCTAGTGCTTAGTCGAAACATCATTTCTGCCTCATGTTTGATGAGACAAGGCTATGAGTCTAATATTAAGAACAATGGTTGTTCTTTATATTTGAATGATATGTTTCACAGCTTTGCACCTGTTCAGAACGGGTTATTTATTTTGAATCTTGATGGTCGGTCGGTCTATAACATAAATGTGAAAAGGTTTAAACCAAATGATCTGAATATGACTTACTTTTGGCACTATCGACTTGGTAATATAAGTTGGAAACGCGTGAAGAAGCTCCATGATGATGGACTCCTAACTTTGTTCGACCTAGAGTCGTTCGAGACATGCGAATCCTGCCTTCTGGGCAAGATGACCACGACACCTTTTGCAAGGAGTTGTGAAAGGGCGTCTGACTTGTTGGGACTAGTACATAGTGATGTATGTGGTCCAATGAGCGCGACAGCCAGAGGTGGTTATGAGTACTTCATTACCTTCACTGATGATTTGAGTAGATATGGATATGTCTACTTGATGAAACATAAGTCAGAAGCCTTTGAAAAGTTCAAAGAATTCCAGAATGAAGTACATAATCAACTCGGCAAGAAAATAAAGTTTCTTCGGTCGAACCGAGGAGGCGAGTACATGAGCCATGAGTTTGATGACCATCTGAAGAGTTGTGGAATAGTTCCTCAGCTCACTCCGCTGGGTACACTGCAGAGGAACGGTGTGTCGAAACGGCGGAATCGGACCCTGTTGGACATGGTACGATCAATGATGAGTCAGACAGATCTACCTTTATCATTTTGGGGTTATTGTCTAGAAACGGTAGTGTTCACACTAAACAGAGTACCATCGAAATCGGTAGAGAAGACACCACATGAGATGTGGACATGCAAGAAGCCGAGTTTGTCTTTTCTTAAGATTTGGGGTTGTGAAGCATTTTTCAAGCGACTTCAGTCGGACAAGCTTACAGCCAAATCGGATAAGTGTATTTTTGTTGGGTATCCAAGGGAAACCTTGGGTTACTACTTCTACAACCGAGAAGAGGGCAAAGTGTTTGTCGCTCGGAACGGTGTCTTCCTTGAGAAAGAGTTTCTCAGTCGGGAAGTCAGTGGGAGTACGGTGCGGCTCGAAGAAGTTCAAGAGGAACCGGTCAGTAGCGACTTGGGGAAATCCTTGGAGGTTGAGCCAGTCGTGGTAGCTGAGCCGGCAGCTACACCTACACTGCGAAGATCGGCAAGATTGAGAAGTGTTCGTGATGTATTAGTGTTAGACAATGATGAGCTGGCAACTTATTCGGAAGCGATGGTGGGTTCTGATTCTGAGTCGTGGCTTGGAGGCATGAGATCCGAGTTAAAGTCCATGGATAAAAATCAAGTTTGGAACTTGGTTGATCTACCAGACGGTGTAAGACCCGTCGAGTGCAAATGGGTCTTTAAGAAGAAAACTGATATGGATGGAAATGTTTCTATCTATAAAGCATGGCTTGTCGCAAAGGGGTTCCGGCAGGTTCAAGGAGTTGACTATGATGAGACTTTCTCACCCGTAGCGATGCTTAAATCAGTTCAGATCATGTTAGCTATTGCAGCCTATTTCGACTATGAGATATGGAATATGGATGTCAAAACGGCTTTCCTTAATGGAAACTTAACCGAGGATGTGTATATGATACTACCCGAGGGTTTTGTCAATTCGGCTAATGCTAACAAGTTATGCAAACTTCAGAAATCCATTTATGGGTTGAAGCAAGCATCTCGGAGTTGGAACATTCGCTTTGATGAGGTAGTCAAATCGTTTGGCTTCGTCAAGAGTGATCATGATTCTTGTTTATACAAGAAGTTTAGTGGGAGCCAAGTAAACTTTCTGATCTTATATGTGGATGACATATTATTGATTGGAAATGATGCCCAGATGTTGCAAGAAACCAAGAAGTCATTGGAAAGGAGTTTCTCAATGAAGGACTTGGGTGAGACAACTGACATACTAGGAATCAGGATCTATAGAGATAGATCCAGGCGGCTCATTGGATTGAGTCAAAGTACGTATTTGGACAAAGTGTTGAAGAAGTTCAACATGGAATCATCTAAGAAGGGGTTCTTACTGATGTCCCATGGCATAAAACTTAGCAAGACTCAGTGTCCTTCGACAACTGATGAGCGAAGTAGGATGAGTGCGATTCCATATGCTTCAGCAGTCAGATCCATCATGTATGCCATGATTTGTACTAGGCCAGATGTTTCCTATGCTCTAAGTGTGAGCAGATACCAGGCTGACCCTAGAGAAATCCACTAGGCAACAGTTAAGAACATTCTTAAGTACTTGAGAAGGACTAAGGATATGTTCCTAGTTTATGGAGGCGAGGTTGAACTTAGTGTAAGGGGTTACACGGATGCGAGTTACCTTACTGACTCAGATGATTCTCGTTTGCAATCTGAGTACGTGTTCGTAATGAACGGAGGGGCTGTGAGCTGGAAGAGTTCCAAGCAAGAGACTGTGTCTGCATCTACAATAGAGGCTGAGTATATTGCTGCCTCGGAGGCAGCAAAGGAAGCAGTTTGGATCAGGAACTTGCTAATTGATCTTGGTGTGGTTCAGGGCTCGTCCAATCCGTTAGACGTGTATTGTGACAACAATGGTGCTATTGCACAAGCCAAGGAACCTAGACAACACCAGAAAAACAAACATATACTCATGCGATACCACCTGATTCGCTAGTTCGTCGATCATGGTGATATCAAGTTATGCAAGGTACACACGGATGCAAACGTTGCAGATCCGTTGACAAAGCCACTTCCACAGCCTAAGCATGAGGCGCACGTAAGAGCCATGGGCATTAGATGCCTAGACATGTGATGTCGGGATGATTGACTCTAGTGCAAGTGGGAGACTATTGGGAATATTCCCTAGAGGCAATCATGGTTGATGATATTTCCCAAAGTATTCATAAAGTAAAGTTGTCCTTGTGTGAACATCAAATATGTATCATTGAATACGTGATTCAGTTGTGGGACTATATATTCATGATTGTTCATACTAGATTTTCCTTGGTCGTTGAGGTTGTGCTGGACACACAACTTAGACCAATGTGCAAGTCGGTTGATGACACGGTTCCACTTGTCATGGGCATGGTGATGCTATTCTGATTTACACTGATTCGGCTAAAGAGTTTAGTGAGTTGAACTGACCCACAGTTGAGATGCAACGAGCATGTTGTCATTTGCAGTCTAAAGCAATGGAATCCTTTGACCTGAGGTGATTGCATGATCCGAGTTGTGGATCGCCAACTTAGGTTCTATCAAACGTTGTTCCGTAAATGGGCAGTTATAAAGGTAGAGTTCGGGTTGGTTGTGAAGCAAGCTGCGTGACATGGATTACCAAGATGGGATTTGCCCCTCCGTAATGGAGAGATATTCTCTAGGCCCTCTCGTGTGATATGATTCAGAAGCATGGCCATGCGCTACTCAGTTAAGTGTTAACTAAGGAGTCGGACTAAGAGTTAGTCCAGTGAATCACATATCATGGTACGAGAAGAGAGTTAAGCTATTTAAGGGATGGAAACTACTCACCTATAGCTTAATAGATATATCGTGTGGCAAAGGGACTTGGATGAAAGTCACATTGAAGGTTCGTCTTCTGACTTTGCGACACTTGTGAGTTGGCATGTCTTGCTAGAGGTCGCTACCATCTATCGACTTAAGACCAAGTGTTCATGGGAGTGAGGTGGACTCAAAGCCATGACGGAATACTTGGAGGAGTAGCTCATGTTGTGTCTAGGTGTACGTGAACCTATAGGGTCACACACTTAAGGGTAAGGAGCCCATGTGGATTAGATCCATGTGGAGATTGGAGTACATCCTAGATGGGCCTCAAGCATTGAGCCCAACTAGGAGTGTATATAAGTGGAGTGACAAGGGATAGTCCCTGACCTAGCCGTCACTTTCTCCACTTCCATTTCGGGCTAGACAGGATCTAGCAATCCTCTGTCCGAAGATCCTTCCTGTATGTGTGGATACTGGTAGAGGCGTTGCACGTGCGGCGCTGGAGATAGGGAATCTCGTGGGATCTGGCGAAGGAGTTCGTGGGATCAAAAGAAGCTGTCTACGGGGTTCAGAGGGCTATCCATGGGATCATTCGGCACTGCTTTGACGCGTACATCAACTTCCGCATATGCGCGTCTAGCGGTAATCTCATGGCCTATAACCTGAGCTGGATCTTGGGAGTATCGTGTTAGGGAAAAAGTTTTGTTTATCTCTGCGTGGCCTAACAAAGAACACACATGCAATTACTCTAGTGGGTACATATGTGGTTTGTGGAAAGAACACACATGCAATGCCATTGGTGGATCCATATGTGGTTTGTGAAAAGAACACACATGCAGTGACATTTGTTGATCCATATGTGGTTTGTGAAAAGAACACACATGCAATTACTCTAGTGGATCCATATGTGGTTTGTGGAAAACAACACACATGCAATGACATTGGTTGATCCATATATGGTTTGTGAAAAGAACACACATGCAATGACTGTAGTGGAGACATATGTGGTTTGTGGAAAGAACACACATGCAATGACTCTAGTGGATCCATATGTGGTTTGTGAAAAGAACACACATGCAATGACTCTGGTGGATCCATATGTGGTTTGTGGAAAGAACATACATGCAATGACATTGGTGGATCCATATGTGGTTCATGGAAAGAACACACATGCAATGACATTGGTGGATCGATATGTGGTTTGTGAAAAGAACACACATGCAATGACATTTGTTGATCCATATGTGGTTTGTGAAAACAACACACATGAAATGAGATTTGTTGATCCATGTGTGGTTCATGGAAAGAACACACTTGCAATGACATTGGTGGATCCATGTGTGGTTTGTGACATGAACACACATGTAATTACTCTGGTGGATCCATGTGTGGTTTGTGGAAAGAACACACATGCAATGACTCTGGTTGATCCATGTGGTTTGTGGAAAGAACACACATGTAATGAATTTTTTTGATCCATGTGGTTTGTGGAAAAGAACACACATGCAATGACATTGGTTGATCCGTATATGGTTTGTGAAAAGAACACACATGCAATGACTCTAGTGGATCCATATGGGGTTTGTGGAAAGAGAACACATGCAATGACTCTAGTGGATCCATATGTGGTTTGTAAAAAGAACACACATGAAATGACTCTAGTGGATCCATATGTGGTTTGTGGAAAGAACACACATTCAATGACATTGGTGGATCCATATGTGGTTCATGGAAATAACACACATGCAATGGCATTGGTGGGTCCATATGTGGTTTGTGGAAAGAACACACATGCAATGACTCTAGTGGATCCATATGTGGTTCATGAAAAGAACACACATGCAATGACATTGGTTGATCCATATGTGGTTTGTGAAACGAATACACATGCAATGACTCTAGTGGATCCATATGTGGTTTGTGGAAAGAACACACATGCAATGACTCTAGTGGATCCATAAGTGGTTTGTGGAAAAGAACACACATGCAATTACTCTAGTGGGTACATATGTGGTTTGTGGAAAGAACACACATGCAATGACATTGGTGGATCCATATGTGGTTTGTGAAAAGAACACACATGTAATGACATTTATTGATCCATATGTGGTTTGTGAAAAGAACACAGATGCAATTACTCTGGTGGATCCATATGTGGTTTGTGGAAAAGAACACACATGCAATGACATTGGTTGATCCATATATTGTTTGTGAAAAGAACACACATGAAATGACTCTAGTGGATCCATATGTGGTTTGTGGAAAGAACACACATACAATGACTCTAGTGGATCCATATGTGGTTTGTGGAAAGAACACACATGCAATGACTCTTGTGGATCCATATGTGGTTTGTGGAAAGAACACACATGCAATGACATTGGTTGATCCATATGTCGTTCATGGAAAGAACATATGTGCAATGACATTGGTGGATCGATATGTGGTTTGTGAAAAGAACACATATGCAATGACATTTGTTGATCCATATGTGGTTTGTGAAAAGAACACACATGCAATGACATTGGTTGATCCATATGTGGTTTGTGAAAGGAACATACATGCAATAACTCTGGTGGGCCCAAGTGTGGTTTGTGGAAAGAGCACTGATGACCCACGAGTATAGGGGGTGTATCGCATTATTTTTGATAAGTAAGAGTGTCGAACCCAACGAGGAGAAGAAGGTGCTGGCTAGTGGTATGGATCAGGAATTCTCTGCAAATACTTAGCAAACGGATTTTTAGGGGTTTTTGATAATGCAAGTAAATAAAGTACGAGTAAATAAAAGACAATAGGAATAAATGCAGCAAGTGGCCCAATCCTTTATGCAGCAAAGGACAAGCCGGCTGTATAACTTAAGATGACCAAACGTTCTCGAGGACACACGGGAATTCTGTCAAGTGCTTTCGCTTCATATAGTTGATTAATCTTCTTTATCTTGCTAAGTGTTGTGTGGGTGAACCTGTGCCAAAGACCAATCTTCCTAGGACTGATACATACTTGTGATTATACCCCTTTCAAACATCCGTAAGTACAAGAAATTAATTATGGTAGAAACCTAACCACATCTTTAAACTCTAAGACCCTGACGTCCCTTGTGCAATGGTTTCCTAACGGGGGTTTAGGTTTCTGTCACTCCGGCAACCCCTATGATTAGTATCCAAATACACAATGCATTCCCCTAGGCCCATATAGGTGAAGTGTCATGTAGTCGACGTTCACATGACACCACTAGAAGAAGTACACCACAACTTAAATATCAAACTATTGAATCTTTCTCAACACAATTCCACTACTAACAACATGACTTCTCCCATGTCCTCAAGAACAAAACGAACTACTGACAAGACATCACATGGATCATGATCAGAGATGGAATAATGATGTATAACAATCTGAACATAAACAATAATTCAATGGTTCACTCAATAGGATCAACTACAAAGAGTAATCAACACCGGAAAAGTTTCCCCTAAGAACTATGCAATATTTAACCAAATTGTTACAACAATATGGAGATGGTGATGAGGGTGCTGGTGGTGATGATGGTGGTGATGATGATGATGATCCCGATTAAGTCCATCTTGATGGTGGTGTTGATGATGACGATCTACCCCCTCCGGGAAGGAATTCCCCCGGCAGAATTCTGTCTGCCGGAGAGATCTTTCTCTCTCGGTATTTTCCGCCCCTCAGAGGCGGCAAAATCTTTCTGTGGTTGCTCTCCCGGTATTAGGGTTCCGTGGAGATAATATACGCCAGAAGGGAGAGCTGGAGGTGGACCAGGGCAGCCACACCAACCGGTGGTGCGGCCTAGGGTGGCCTACGCCAGGGGGTGGTGTGGGCCCCCTGTGGCCCATCTCCACTCCTCCTTCTGGCAGCCTTCGTCTTTTGGAAAAATACGATTTTCCATATATTTTCCCGGATTTTCTGATCTTCGCGAGTTTGCCTCCAAAAAGCACCTTTTCCATCAGAATCCTGACTGCAGCGGTCGATGCTCCAAAAGTCATCAACCATGCAAAAATAGATGAAATTACATAAGTATCATTTCTTAATATGAAATATATCAATGAATAACAGTAAATTATGATATAGAATAGTGCTGCAAAATGGACGTATCAAACACACATGCAATGACTCTAGTGGATCCATAAGTGGTTTGTGGAAAAGAACACACATGCAATTACTCTAGTGTGTACATATGTGGTTTGTGGAAAGAACACACATGCAATGACTCTAGTGGATCCATATGTGGTTCGTGGAAAGAACACACATGTAATGACTCTAGTGGATCCGTATGTGGTTTGTGGAAAAGAACACACATGCAATAACTCTAGTGCATCTATATGTGGTTTGTGGAAAGAACACACATGCAATGACATTGGTGGATCCATGATGTGGTTCATGGAAAGAACACACATGCAATGACATTGGTGGATCCATGTGTGGTTTGTGACATGAACACACATGCAATTACTCTGGTGGATCCATGTGTGGTTTGTGGAAATAACACACATGCAATGACTCTGGTTGATCCATATGTGCTTCATGGAAAGAACACACATGCAATGACATTTGTTGATCCATGTGTGGTTCATGGAAAGAACACACATGCAATGACATTGGTGGATCCATGAGTGGTTTGTGACATGAACACACATGCAATTACTCTGGTGGATCCATGTGTGGTTTGTGGAAAGAACACACATGCAATGACTCTAGTTGATCCATGTGGTTTGTCGAAAGAACACACATGTAATGGCATTGGTTGATCCATGTGGTTTGTGGAAAAGAACACACATGCAATGACATTGGTTTATCCGTATATGGTTTGTGAAAAGAACACACATGCAATGACTCTAGTGGATCCATTTGTAGTTTGTGGAAAGAACACAGATGCAATGACTCTAGTGGATCCATATGTGGTTTGTAAAAAGAACACACATGCAATGACTCCGGTGGATCCATATGTGGTTTGTGGAAAGAACACACATGCAATGACATTGGTGAATCCATATGTGGTTCATGGAAATAACACACATGCAATGGCATTGGTGGGTGCATATGTGGTTTGTGGAAAGAACACACATGCAATGACTCTAGTGGATCCATATGTGGTTCATGAAAAGAACACACATGCAATGACATTGGTTGATCCATATGTGGTTTGTGAAAGGAACACACATGCAATGACTCTAGTGGATCCATGTGTGGTTTGTGGAAAGAACACACATGCAATGACTCTAGTGGATCCATAAGTGGTTTGTGGAAAAGAACACACATGAAATTACTCTAGTGGGTACATATGTGGTTTGTGGAAAATAAAACACATGCAATGACATTGGTGGATCCATATGTGGTTTGTGAAAAGAACACACATGCAATGACATTTGTTGATCCATATGTGGTTTGTGGAAAGAACACACATGCAATTACTCTAGTGTATCCATATGTGGCTTGTGGAAAAGAACACACATGCAATGACATTGGTTGATCCATATATGGTTTGTGAAAAGAACACACATGCAATGACTCTAGTGGATCCATATGTGGTCTGTGGAAAGAACACACATGCAATGACTCTAGTGGATCCATATAACAAAAGAAGAGAGAAGCTGCTCTAGATTCGCTACCTTTTTGGGCAAAAACACAACTGTTAGCGAGAGAGGGGAAAAGGCGCTCTTAAAAAGGCCAAATAACAAAAAAAACTACCAATTTAGGCGTCAGGGCACACGTAACGGTCAAGCCTTTGACTAGACGGCACCCCCCTACGAGCGCATGTGATGTCTTCGGAATGGAGGGAGGGCAAAAGTGAGGACAAACTAAATGTTGCTATAGCTAAATATGACAAAAACCTGAATTTGGCTTTACCATGCAATTTGGCTAGAGCTCCACAATGTATCTATTCTAAATTCCTACACCATGCGGTCCCACCGTTGACAAGAATAGCCTTATTTTTTGTCTAAAGATATGGGAGTAGAGGACACATGTCACACATAGGTTGGCTAATCAATTTGGAACCACATTTGGCATCGGAGCACCCTCATGCTCTGGTTCCCTCTTTTGCTCAATTTGGAACCACCTCCACAGTGTAGGGAACTAGTTCCAAAAGCCGCAAAGTAAATATGGAACCACTTTTGCTGGCGAAAATAGAAATTCCTAAATTATGTGGTGCGTTGAAACCTCATGCTTTTCCACCGACACGTGTGTTGGAAAGTTGCTTGATCGTGCATGTTTACACAAGTGGCCTACACAGAAACTTATAGAAGCATGGGCAAACAAGCTTCAATTTGGCAAATTCTAGACAAAGTCACCAAATTAAAGAAAGGTAATTGCAAGCTTTACGCAATCGGCAGGCCTGAGCGGCTAGGCGGTTGCCCCAAGGTGCAAGGATGCTAGGTCCCTGTCTATGCTTACACTTCTTAAACTTGTTAGGAATAATAGCTGTACACTTCCTTCTGTCCTGTCACGTTACATCGTGTCAGCACCGCGCACCCGCTGCGGATCGGCAACGGGACGGACACCTTGACCTCAAGTATACTGGAGACTGCAAGAGGGCGGTGCTTTTGCAGCTGTCCATGCGCAACCACTGCCTCCTATACCACGTATGTAGGGCGAAATTTGTATGCCTGAAGCTTCGCGAGTTCCTACACAGGAGGGAGATCTACTTTGCCAGCATCGACATCAAGAACGACACTCCGAAGCTAGAGCAGGATCTCCTCGTTCATGTCGTCAATCACATCGATTTCCAACGTTTGTGGAGGTACCCGGATGGCGATACGGGGAAAGCCGGCATGGCTAGACTCGCTGTCGACATCATCGACCGCGAGTACACCGGCATGAAAGTCGAGTTCCCGAAGCACCTGCACGAGCGATGGGAGTGGAGGCACCTGGATTACGATGCGATCAAGTACACAGCCAGGGACGCGTATGTCTGCTATGAGATGCTCAACAGGATCTGGCGGGTGGGTGAGTGTGCTATTTACCACTACTAGTTTCGCATTTAGTTCCTAGTTTTATCTCGCCTGTATTTTATCTCGCATGTATTTTATAAGCATTCTGTGTGTAAGAACCAAGCTCATATGATCCCTGTGCTAATAGGTACTTAACCTGTATGAATTACATTCCCCCCTTTTGTATGCTCAACATTCATTCTTACAAATTGTGTCTGTGCCATTTGCATGCGGCAGAATTCAGGACTGACATGTATAAGGTGTGATACAGTCATAAGTCATAACCAAACCCAGATTATAGCGAAGGATACAGTCATAACCAAACCCAGATTATAGTTCGACAAAGGTAATACACATCAGTTCGTAATTGCTCACATAGTGTACTTCTCAAATAACATGTTTTCATAAACATAACAAGCCCCATACAAACACAACAATCATGCACTAAAAGTCTACATCCCAGCCTGTTGGAGAAGGCAACTGATCCCAGGATGCCTTTGGTCGCTTGCCCCGGCTTGTAGATTCATCTACACTCCGGCATCTGGGGTAAACAACCTGCCTTGGTGGTGGTTCAATGATGCGAGGCCTAGAACGAGATCTTACAATTTGGCGGTACAACTCATGGCTAACATACTCGTCAATTGCAGCGTACTTCAGATTAGGTTCAGAAAGCGGCTTATCCTCCTAGTAATAGTTCCCTAAACGCCTCCGTGAACATCCCGACAATTTGCCCTTCATGTCAGTGTACCATGGGTCGATGAGTTCGGAGGCAAGAGCGGCCATCCCAGTCATGCCGCCCTTCGTCCCTGGGATCCAGTAAATTTCCTGGATGTCCACTCTGCACTCCTTTGGGATTCTAATGTTGACAATTAGGCTTTCAAGCAGTTTAGTGTCATTCGTGATGTCAACACTAGTAAATGTTATGTGCTGGTTCACGAGAAAGTCATGAAACAGATCCCTAATCCTTTTGCCCCACCTACATGAAAATGAATTCAGACAAATAATATAGCAATAACTTTTGCAAACAGACAGTTGAGGAACAACAAGATAACAAAGTCTACCAGATCCCGTCAGCCCCCTTCTCGCAAAAAGACTGGTATACGAGGACGTGCCCCTTCATGGAGAGTTCCACCATGGTGATCCTACGGTGATCGTGGTTGTACTCTAGGTCAAGACCTATGAACCTGTTTTCTTCGAACCGCAGCCAACTCGTGTAATTACTCAGAGTCTTCCTCACCGTCACAGGGTCGGTGGTGTAGACGACATTGATCTTCTTCCCGCCATGTACTTCTATGTCAGAGTGCGCAGTCGCTTGCCTGCCCTCGTTTCGGACGTCCGAAAAGTCCATGACTACAGGCAAGAGGGAATGGATACGAAGGAAAAGGGTGATGCCGTATCGGAGGAAATGGATGAGGCCGTGGAGGAGAAAGACGATGAGGCTGTGGAGGAGGAAATGAGACGGAGAAGTGAAAGATTGGAACTGCCCTTACAAATATCTAGAATGGTGCACAGCCGTTCTTTGTAGGGTGAAGGTGGAGAAAAACGGTGGTTTTACACGTCAACACTAGCGCTGCCTAAAATTTGTTCTGCGCCACTTGCATGCGGTGGAATCGAGGTCTGCCATGCACGATCCAAGTCAACCGTAGTCACGTTTGCACGTGCCGACCTTCACTCACTGATATACGGGCCGCACATTTCTCTCTTTTATGATTTATTTTTTCACTTCCTCTATACGGTTCTGGTGCGCGCCCTCAATAATTATGCCCCCTTCCTTGTCTTCCATGCGGACGAGAACCAGCGACGATGGCAGTTCCTCACCGGGTCACTCCCTACTCGAACAGTCCCGTCCCTGATTCCATCCCCTCTTGAATCCATCCGTCTCCTTATCACAATGCCTCCATTAATCTACTGGATTCCAGACTCCATTTGCCGCTATGGGTAGAGCTTGGGGTAGCAGCAGGCTGAAGCGAAAGGCATGCGACGACATGGATGGCCAGGGCGACTGCCACCGCGAGGATTGGGGATGGCCGAACCTCAGGACCGCGAACGTGCATAGGATCGCCACGGGGTTGGACATCATCTCTACCGTCTGCCTCGCTTGCTGCATCCCTGGCTACCACTTCACGATGTAGGACATGGACGAACAACCGTTCGGCATGCCAGCCTTCTTTACCCCGATATCAGCAAATGGCCAAACGACCGAGATGGCCACGTAAGTTCCAATATCTTGCTTATTGGTTCATTCATATCGTTGAATCATATGTTCTGAACTCTCATCGGAATCCTATGTTCCTTTCGTTGAACATGTTGTGTGCACGCGCGGTTTGAACAAACTAAACCATTTAAGACTATTTTGTACAGTGGAAGCTCTGCTCGTACCTGATATTCTGGTATTTTCGTAGTGACACAGTCTTACTTTAGGTGATAGACGAGTTGTCAATTTTGATTTGCAATGAATGCCTGCTAGGTGATATTCTGTTTCCTAAAATAAAAACAAACAGATTAGACGATTTAAGGCTGTTATGCCCCGAGCTATTCATGATCATCGTCAGGAGTTTGTTCTGGGTGCTCTGCTCCTACTCCATATATTGGGTATCTTCGTAGTGACACAGGAACAATTTAGGCAATATCTGAGGAGACACTCGCATTTAGGCGATATTTTGTGTACTTTAATCTGAAGGTCCAGTTGTCAAATTGTATTTGCAATGGAATCCATGCTAGGTGATTGTACCAACTGACAAAAAACTCTGTGGAATATTCATGCAAAACTGATGCTGCTGGATAAGTGGTCGGAATCAGTAGTGGTGAATATCAAGGAAGAAGAAGAGACAAAAATGGGAGATGACCAGAACTAGGTGGGTGGCAACGACAAGTGGCTGGTCCTTTTATCCTAGGATGGGAGTACTTGGACTATAAAAAATGGCTATAGATTGTTGAGATTTACATTGCCATCTTTGGAGGGTGTCAGCATTACTAGATTCAACAACGGGTGGCCGCCGCCCATTTCTGAATTTGTTGAAAGTTCAACATGGCAGAACTTGAGCTCCTTAAGGTACATCTCCCACATAGACCGCGGGAGGTGTGGAAGACCTAGGAGTACGACCTCTTAGCGGTGTTCGACAAGGCAATCACATTCATTAGATGCCCAGAAGACAAGGAATGGATAGTCTTGCGCGACGACTTCCTACGACCGGAGAAGTATGTTGATGCCGTCTTCACCTCCAACTACCATTCAAACAAACCGCAACGCATTTATGTGGTCACTGAACCTAGCGGCGACTTGCGTGTTTGGGAGCCATCCATTTGGGGTGAGTCATGGTGTCATATAGCATGTAAAATCCCATTCAAAATTCTGCTTACTAACTGTAAGTAAAACGCAGGTACCCACGTAGCCCCGCGCATCATTCCAGCTCTGGTGATCGAAGATGCAGTAGTAGATGCTGAACTTGGGACACGACGCTGGTTCCTGGCACCTCTCGGAGGCGACATGAAACAGGATGTTGAACTCATGTGGATTCATATTAGGGGAGCACTAAACAACATTGGTGATACAATAGAACATATGGGGACACAACTTTTTTCATACCCATCACTGTGGTGTCACGTTTTCCCGAGGTCCCCATGCCCATCAAAAGACCCAGTAGAGCAAGTCTAGAGCAGAGTCGACAATCTGAAGGGACAATCTGTGTTTCTTGGGATCAACTACCCTTTCTTTGTCGGATCCCCTAGAGCTGTTGATCCTATAATTGTTTAGGCAGCCCTGGCTCCTGATGCTGCTGCTGGTGGTGGTGGTGGAGCTGACAAAGAACTAGCTGCTGCTGCTCCTGGTGAAGCTGACAAAATACATGGTGATGCTGCTGCTGGTGAAGCTGATGAAATACTTGCTAATGCTGCTGCTGGTGAAGCTAACGAAATACCTGCTCAGGCTGCTGCTGGTGAAGGTGAAGAAATACCTGCTAAGGCTGCTACCGGAGTCCAGGAAGAACATGCTGGTGTTGTTGCTGAGGTGCCAGCACTTCCAGTGTTTATAGCAGACTGTGTGTTTGGTGCACACTCATGCGCCTATCATTTGACACTCCAGATCTGACTTAGAGCCGAATCCATGTCGGGGGAGGGGGCCTACAATTGGCTCATCAGTGGGGTTGCACGATTTGATGGAGAATGACAGACGGCCAAATGCAGCATTCTGGTTCGTTCCGACGATCCCACCAGCTCCAGGGACCTAGTGCTCATACTGGTAGATCTGATGAACCATTTGTCTTTATCTTTATCTTTAGTTATGCTTATTTGTGTAAAGACTAAGCTGTGCTTATTTGTGTAAGACCAAGTTAGGCCTAACTGCGTAATATTTAGTGAAGCCCGTCTTTTCTTTCCACGCCCATAACAGCAGAATTGCAGCATAGAACAGACAAAGGTAATGTGCATACTAGGCATTTTTTCTCAGGATAACAACCACTTCAAGTAAATGATACATGGTGTACGCATTTGAACGCATCACTAGAATGTGCCACCTATTGATGATTGATGACATGGATCTAGCTTTTCTGCGCGTATTTGCATTGAATCGCTCATTGATTTGTTCACATATTTATTGGCAATGGCTGGTGAACTCCACTCTCTTGGTAACATGCTTCGTCAGCAAGCAATTGTTGATGCAATGCAAAGTACAGAACATGGTATTCATCGTCGTTCCATTTAGGTTCCCTATGTTTCGTCATCATGGAGCTACTAATTTAAAATGAAAATCTCGTAAACAACATATGTGTACATTGTTCGAGTATGCTACGGACACGGTACATACATGTTTTTCTACAATCACAAGAAGAAAACTTGATACATTTTCACCTTGTTGGCGTTGTGCCGAACAGGGTGGATGTGGCATTGGGGTTCGGAGAGGAAGGCGCCGTGGCTGGTGCGCGTGCGACCACGGCGATGACGAGCTCGGATTCTAGAGGAGGCCAACAGGACCGAGCATGGTCCGCATGGTGATAGATCTCACCCAGGAATGAATTCCCGTCCCCGTGTCGTGCCATGGGTGCGACCATGGTGAGGGTGAGCTCCGATTCGGGATGGGGAGGAGAGTGGGGTCGAGCAGGTTCGTCCAAGTCCTAGCTCCGTGCCATGGCCATGACCACAGATTGCCGCCCCGGAGAAAGAAGAAGATGCGTAAAGGATGCATGCGCCAACGCTGCAAGCCTACATGGCAGCCACGACGACAGCGACATAGCGGCGAAAGCTGACAGGGGGCCCAACTTGACAGGCATTAGCCTGATATTTTGAATTGAAACATAAAGTTGAATTCATGCCGAACAAGACCCTCTGAGTATTTGGCACGCCAACTTTGGGCAGCGCAGCTGATTGTAAGCAACTTGGGTACCGTTTTGCCTGGGCGCCCCAACTTTCAGGCTGCAAAATGATATTCTCGCAAGCTAGATCCCATCAAGCTAAAACTTGCAAGTATTAACCTAAGAAAGACGCATTAGGCAGGTTGTGGTTATATACCTTTGATTTATACCAATCCCAAGTTTTACTTGCAAGCTTTATTCTTTAACTATTACGAAAGTTCTTTACTTTTAGTTAGTGCATTGTGAGTATTTGGAAAAGTAGTATAGATATCATAAAGTGTATAAAACTAGGCCTATACTTAGATGTCATTCTATGGCATGAGATTGAAGATGAGAACCCCTCACTAGTTAAACACTCTTAACCTTAGTGGCTAGTGCTAAGCATAAAAGTTGATCACTTTAGATGGGAATACTTGGTGAAAATGATTATGAAAACCTTGGAATGATGCTTCAGTCTATTGAAATGTTTTGACATGTGTTGAGAAAAACCAAAGGATTTGAGGATGAAAATGTTGAGGCATGAGCCTTAGCCCTTTATAAAAATTGATGGTTGGGTTCGGATGCGATACCATTCCAATTTTACCGTACAACCACAATACCTGAATTGGGTAAGGCTTAGCTGGAAGTTTATATGCATTAGTATGGGTTCCCTCGCGGAAGAGGTTTGAGCTGAGGCTACCTCGTGAGTGTGAATTGTCCACCTATGTAGTGCCCAGGATGGCAGATGGCCATGGCTGGGAGGCCAAGCTCATATGGGAGGCGCCTATACTAGGGTGTGTAATTGAAAGGTTATGATTGATTATCTGCATACTAAGTATGATGATTTAGGGTTATCCCTGATAGATGTATCGAATTTTGTGGTGAAAGTGTACCACCTCTGCAAAGTGTCAAAATATTCGAATAGCCGCGTCCGCAGTCATGGACAGTTGGAGTGGCCATACTGTTCCGTCGTCTGATGTTTTCAAAATAACTTGTGAAGTGAACTATGATTTTGACTTGACCACAACAGGGTTGTGAATATAAAAACTAGGTTCCCACTTAAAGTGATTTAGAACATTTACTTAGTTTTCTTTACTTCTAAACTCAGTTTAGATAAATCTGCCTTTTTGCAAATAAACCAAGAGCTTAAGATTCCTACTAGAACTACCTTACCTATTAGTGATAGTTTGCGAGTACTTAAAGGGTACTCATGGCTTTATCCCTGGCTATTCCCGTGGCCAGACTATGAGGAGGACTATCAGGAAGATGGATAGCAGGACGGCTACGACAACTAGGATCATCTCCCATCGTCAGCATTGCCTATGACCGTGAAGATGGAGCCCACTACTACGCTTATTATTCCGCTGCTTGATTGTATTAAGACTGGATCATGAGATCCTTTATTTGTAATACCTTATTATGGTTTGTAATGGATGATGTACTATGATATCCAATCTATTATGTCTCGCAAAAATGGTAATCCTGGGATTGCGAGGTATGGCATAACAGGCATCTGGGATTAAAAATCCGGGTGTTGACAAGTTGGTATCAGAGCCATCCTGACCATAGGAGACCCTAGTTAGAATGGACGTCCAAAGAAAAACTTAGTTTTAAAACCCAAGAAGTGAGAATTTATGAAAACCTATTCCCACTCTTATCCTTGATTCTTTCCAAAAAAAATCATGTTCCTCAAAAATTCTTACATTCATACATAAAACTTGACACACTTGATCACCTCACTAACTTACTCATCCTAAATTCTTATAGATGGAAGTTCAGTATTGCAAGTTCTACCAGTTGGGAAACAGAGGCCAGCTGATCTTTGAGAGGGATCTTGATGCACTATCAGAGTATCTTGAGCACCCGCATCCGGAATTCTTCGGGGCTCAACTCAAGGATCACCTAGGAGGAGATCTACAATGGCTGATAGTTGCAGATCTCAGAGGCAAGATGGAAGCACCCCTTTCAGAGAAAATTCAATTCACCGTGCGAGAGAACAACTGGCTAGATGGAATAGCCAGGGCTATGCATGAAGCTCTTGCCCGTGTGTGTGAGCAAAACATCAACTTGATCCAGGGAACTCACTTTACACACTTCGTAAAGCGTGATTCTATGGGAATTCCATTGGAGATGCCAAGTCACCCAGAGTTGAAGCACCAGGTGGAAAATCTTGACTTCATGTTATATGATAGGCAGAAGGAATTGGACAACGCCAGAGCCTACGCCAAACACAAACTTGCCATTGCCGTCAAGAAGGACCAGACTATCGCCATGCTCATCAAGGATCGCCAATCACTTCATCGTCAACGCGAGAAGAAGGATCGCACCATCGATCGTCTTCGCAAGAAGGTGGCCGCTCTCGAGAAGACCATCCATGAACAGGAAGTCCAGCTTGAAGCAAAGGAAGAGGAAGAAGGTGAAGACATCTAGGGAGACCTTCATTCGTACCTCAGTGATGACAACGATTACCTAGAGGATGATGCCATGGATTTCTACACTGATGATGATGATTCCGACTTCATTGATGATGATTAGATGCACTTGATCACTACCATAGGAATGAGTTGTATCAGTCCCATTGTATCGTAGTTTCACAAAATGGTTCTTAAAACCATCTGTTTTCCCATTTGTGTGTGGTGTGTGTTCGTATGGTGTGCTTTGCATGAATGAATGAGAAGAAGTGTTAGTTTGCCAAAGCTGAGTCAAACTCAAAGTTTAAAGCTTTTGAAACAACACCATGAACCTTAGAAATTTCCCTCTTATCTCATTATCTATCTCAATCTTCAGATGACTCGTGGAAACACTAGAAGAAGCAGCTCATCACAGGACCCGATGTTGCAGATTCTGCAAATGCTAGTTTCCGACCGTGAAGCTAGTAGAGACGAACGTCAAGCCAACCTAGCCACTCTTCAACAGATAGCTCAGATGGCCCACAATAATCCAGGCCGTGGAAACCAAGATCATCATGGATCCAAGCTTAAGAACTTTCAGAATACCAACCCACCTATCTTTAACAAGTTTGAGGATCCCTTAGATGTTGATGCCTGGCTGCAAACCATGGAGAACAATCTGGAGGTCGCAGGAGTTAACGCCAATGAGAAGGTACTATTTGCCACCCATTATCTGGCAGGAGATGCAAGAGCCTGGTGGAATAGCACCCATACAATGAACGGCGGTCAGATGATGACTTGGGAAGCATTCAAGATCAAGTTCAGCCGCACCCATGTGCCCCAAGGTTTGGTCACCAGAATGAGAGATGAGTTTAGGGAACTGAAGCAAGGAAGGATGACGGTACTTGAGTACCGTGACAAATTTCTGACCCTAGCTAGATATGCTCCTAACGAGATCAACACTGAAGCCAAGAAGAAGGAGAGGTTCCTAAACAGATTGCATGATGAGATGCAGACTATGTTAGTCAACATCCGCTTTGGAGATCTAGAAGAACTTGTAGACTCTGCCATCCATATGAATGGGAAGATAAACCAAGCCAATGACAATCGCAAGCGCAGGATGATGCACCAGACTGGGTCCCACAATGCCCAGAAGTATCGCCCCAACCCGTCTGCAGGATATGCCCCAAGAAACAACACACCATGATGTCTCGTCCAAGCTACCCCAATCGTAGCGGAGGAAACTTGAAGTCTGGAGGAAACCACAACAACAACCCCGACAACTCCAACAATTTCAACCGTGCACTTCCCAAGTCCAACAACAATAACAATAATACTGCCCCAAGGACTGGAAGCAATGCCATGCATGTTGCAGCCAAAGACAAGTCCCAGATTACTTGCTTTGAATGTGGAGTCAAGGGTCACTACTCCAATGAGTGTCCCAAGAAGCTTGCAGCCACCACCAATGTGAATGCCCCAGCTCAGCAGCAGCGCTGTGTTCAGCCTAGAAGGAGATTTGCCCCAGGGAATTTGCTCAACCGCAATGGTCGTCTGTTCCACATGAATGCTGAGGAATCTCAGGAAGCGCCAGATGTCGTGCTGGGTATGTTTTCTGTTAACTCAGTACTTGCAAGAGTGTTGTTTGATTCTGGAGCATCGCACTTGTTTGTTATAGACGAATTTTCATGCACTAGTAAGATTCAGCCACCAAATTGAAGCATGTTATGATAGTTCAAATACCTGGTTCAACCACCAAAGCTAGAAAAATTTGCAAGGCTGTACCTATCAGAATCCGTGGGATATATTTTTATGCCAATCTAATAGTACTTGGAACCAAAGGTTTGGAAGTAGTACTAGGAATGGATTGGATGTCGAAACATAAAGGATTGATCGACTGTGCCAAGAAAGCCATAACCATGACCAGTAGCTCTGGAGTATCAGTAGAGCATGTATCATAAACCTTGCCCCGTCAATTCAAATGCAACAAGAGTCTAGCCCAACCAACCATTGACCAAGTCAGAGTAGTCTGTGAATACCCCGATGTATTCCTAGATGAATTGCCCGGTATGCCCTCAGATCGGGATATCGAGTTCATCATTGAACTAATTCCTGGAACTGGACCCATAGCTTAGAGACCGTATAGTATGAACCCATCGGAACTAGTGGAGCTGAAGAAGCAACTTGATGCTATGCTGGAGAAAGGTCTGATTCAACCAAGGGCATCACCATGGAGATCGCCTGTTCTGTTTGTGGATAAGAAAGATGGAGGTAATCGTTTGTGCATGGATTACCGGAAGTTGAATGATGTCACCATCAAGAACAAGTACCCACTACCAAAGATAGAGGATCTGTTTGATCAGTTGACTGGTGCCAGAGTGTTTTGTAAGATTGATCTTAGAACTGGTTATTATCAACTCAAGATTTGTGCAACGGATATTCCAAAGACCGCCTTTACCACCAGATATGGATTGTATGAGTATACAGTCATGTCATTTGGATTAACCAATGCCCCCGCTTATTTCATGAATCTCATGAATAAGATTTGTATGAACTTCCTGGATAAGTTTGTCGTTGTTTTTATCGATGATATTCTGATCTATTCCAAGTCAGAAGAGGATCATGAGCTACATCTAAGAACCATCCTTGAAACCCTTAGAGAACATCAGTTGTATGCCAAGTTTAGCAAATGTGAATTCTGGTTGAAGGAAGTAGGATTCCTAGGACATACTGTGTCGGTAGGAGGAGTCGCTGTCGATCCCACCAAGATCAAAGATGTTGAAGAATGGAAAGCCCCAACCACTCAAACCCAAATCCGTGCATTTCTCGGATTAGCGGGATATTACCGCAAGTTTGTTGAAGGATTTTCGAGCATCGCAAGACCGATGACCCAATTGTTGAAGAAAGATAAGAAGTTTGAATGGATGGATAAATGTGAAGAAAGTTTTAAAGAACTCAAGAAGAGATTGATTTCCACCCCAATCTTAATTATGCCAGATATCAAGAAGCCTTTTGATGTGTCTTGTGATGCATCCAAGATTGGTCTCGGATGTGTGTTGATGCAAGAAGGCAAAGTCATAGCATATCTGTCCCGACAACTGAAGCAGCATGAGCAAAACTACCCTACCCATGATCTTGAACTAGCAGCCGTAATTTTAGCATTGAATACATGGCGTCATTACCTTATGGGTAATCGCTGTGAGATTTATTCGGATCACAAGAGCCTGAAGTATATTTTCACCCAGACGGAGCTGAATATGAGGGAAAGGAGATGGATAGAGTTAATCAAGGATTATGACCTTAACATTCACTATCACCCCGGCAAAAGCCAATGTGGTAGAGGATGCTCTTAGAAGATTACCGTGTAGATTAAACACCATGATCAAAAAAGCCCAGCCAAGTTTGCATGAAGAGTTGGAGCAGTTTAGAACGGAGCTAGTTAGCAAAGGATTCTTAGATAGCATTGAACTTCAACCCACGTTGATCAGTCAGATCAAGGAAGCACAGGAAGGAAATGCGAGTATCGACGGAATCAAACGTCGTATCAGTACAAGAAAGGTACCTGGATTCACTGAAGATGAAGAAGGAGTTTTGTGGTACAAATGACTTATCTTTGTGCCAGCAGATTCCGAGCTGAAGCAAGTTATCATGCAAGAAGCTCATGATACTCTTTATTCTATGCACCCAGAGGAACAAAGATGTATCAAGATTTGAAGGAGCAATTTTGGTGGCACAAGGTGAAGAGAGAAATCGGAAGCTACATAGCCAAGTGTGATATCTGTCAGAGAGTCAAAGCAGAACATCAGAGACCCGCGGGACTTTTGCAACCATTGCAGATTCTGGAATGGAAATGGGATTCCGTCGGAATGGACTTTATCACCGGATTGCCTACCTCTAGTAGGGGAAATGACTCTATTTGGGTCATAGTTGATAGACTGTCTAAGGTAGCCCATTTCATACATGTCAAGACTACCTACCAGAGTTCGAAGCTAGCAGAGTTATATATTGCTAGAATCGTCAGTTTGCATGGAACCCCTAAGACCATAGTATCGGATCGAGGAACCCAGTTTACCTCAAGATTTTGGCAGAAAGTCCAAGAAGGATTAGGAACCAAACTGAACTTCAGCACAACTTATCACCCGCAAACCGATGGACAGACTAAAAGAGTCAACCAAATTTTAGAAGATATGTTAAGAGCGGTATGGATCAAAATGGGAAGATTGTCTGCCTTTCGCAGAATTCTCATACAACAATAGTTATCAAGCTAGTTTGCAAATGGCCCCATTTGAATTTCTATATGGAAGGAAGTGTCGTACCCCCTTGAATTGGTCGTAGGTAGGAGAGAGTCAGATTTTCGGACCCGACATCCTACGAGAAGCTGAAGAGAAGGTTCACAAAGTCCGTGAGCACCTCAAGACCACCCAATCCAGAGAGAAGAGTTATGCTGACAAGAGACGTCGAGACCTGACCTTCAATGTCGGAGATTTTGTGTATCTCAAAGTATCACCCTTGAATGGAATGCAACATTTTCAACTAAAAGGAAAGTTAGCCCCTAGATATATTGGACCCTTCAAGATTCTGAATCGCCGAGGAGAGGTATCTTATCAACTGGAACTGCTCGAGGAGATGTTAGCCATCCATGACGTGTTCCATATCTCGTTACTTCGCAAATGCTTAGAAGTTCCCGAGAAGACCGAAGTTTTCAAGAACTTTAGCCACTGAGCCATAGATATAAACAAGGATCTGACGTATCGTGAAGTACCCATCCGTATTTTGGCAGAAGCCTTCAGAACCACTAGCACCCAGAGTATCAAATTTCTCAAGATCCAATGGAGCAACCATACCAAAGAAGAAGCTACCTGGGAGCGAGAAGATTACATTATGACCGAGTTTCCAGATCTCTTTAGTTCCTAGTATTTCTTAAATCTCGGGACGAGATTTTGTTTAAGGAGGGAAGGTTTGTAACACCCCAAAAACCCTAATCAAGACTATCAAGTTCTAATCACCCCAATTTAGGGTTAACAAAAACTTTTAATACAAATTTGAATATGAATGCATGTGTGTTTGCATTAGTGTAGATTTGAGTGCTTATGCCATGTTTGATTGTTACAAATGATGTGAAATCGTCTAAGGATGAATACTACATCATCTAGATTACAAACAAAATCAAAAGAAAAAGAAATCAAATATGAATAAATAAAGCAAATGGTCATTTTGACAAAAGTTAACCACTAGGCCACTTTGTGTGTTCCTAGAAGAAAATTTCTAATAGAAACAATTCCCTTTCTCTTAACCCCTTGCTAGACCAAGTAAAAGTGTATCAAGGCCCACTTTACAAACTTACAAAAACATCTTTCAAATCAATTTAATGGACAGTTGAAAATTGAATCTAGTTCATATGTTAAGATCACACTTTTTCAAAAAGCCATCAAACCAATTCCACTTGACCTCTCCAAGAAAATATAGATACTCAAGCTTAAGTCTAGACCACTCAAAAAATTTCATTCAAAAATTCCAAACTTTATTTCTTGCGGCCATTACAACAAACACCTGGCTTACACAAATTAACCCACTGCCTAACTTCACTGTTCTGAGCAGTAATTCTCCACCCCAGTGTCCCCTCTTCACTCCCTTGTCTCTCCTGATCCTAGCCAAGCACCAGACCAACCCTCCCCTTTAGCCCTGTGCATAGTGGAGAGCCGCCCAGTTTTGGTCGTCGCTGGCCGACAGTGGACAACACACCAGGAGCATCGCCTCCCTCGTCCACGACATGCACCAGACACGCTGCACTCCACCGCCACCCCCTGTCCAAGCCTCGACCGCAGAAGAGCCCTGGACCACCCTAGCACCGTCGCGCCCTATGTCTCTGCGCCATGCCTAGAGCGCGCCAGCCCGCCGCGCCCGACCGCCTCGCACAGACCGCACCTCACCCCCGCCTCGCGTGCACTACCTCGCCATGGTCACCCCAACCCTACAGACACCCCCCTTCTCCGTCGCGTGACCCATAGCCACCGCACGCCGCCGCAAATACCTCTGCGTCCGTGCGGAGCACCACACGCTCCCAACCGAACCACACCGCCCCACGCTTCGCCATTAAGCCCGTGAGAACCGCCAGGGAACAATGCATTGCCCACTAGCCACCGCCATGCCAATAGCCGCTTGTAGCCTCGTGACCGACGAGGTCGCGCCCGCACCGTTCGGTCCCCTCGCCGAAGTATAAAAGGAGGCCACCACCACCTCTTTTCTCCACACCATTCCACTCACCACCTCTCTCTGAGCCTCCCCCACTTCTTCCCGGAGCAAGGTGAGCTCTCTCTCTCGCTGGAATTTGGCCGGAGCCCGCCGCTGCTAGAGGAGAAGGGCGCCGTCGATTTCGACCACCCGAAGCCCTGCCGTGACCATGCCTCGACTCGCCGTCTTCGACAACCCCATTCACTCCCATCACTGACCCTAGCTGGAGCCCAGATGAGCCTCGCCGGGCCCCCACCGCCGCGCTAGGTTATTTTCCTCGCCGGAGCAGTTCGTCATCGACGATGACTCTCGGCCGTTAGATTAGAATCAGATCATACGGCTCAGATTCGTAGATACTGTTTCGTTTAGATTCAGTCGCTGACGAGTGGACCCCCTCTGTCAGCAGCTCGTTGTGTAGTGAAGTGCAGTTGGGCCGGCCCGTTTAAGTTTCCCGCGTAGGCCTGGAGATTCAAATATTGTTTTTCCATTTTAGTTTAAACTAGTTTCTGTCCACAAATTCAAAACTCAATTCAGAGAGTTTTACTAAACCAAATTGCATGATTCAAATTTGGTTAGAAATATAATTAAAATATATATCCAAGGCCATTGGATTTAAATCATTTGGAGTTAGAGATAATCTTTAGTAAAAATAACAAGACAAAGGCTTTTGCAACTTCAAACATTTTTCAAAAATCAACCATAATAGCTTTTGAGTTGATTCCACCTCTCAAAAATCACATTTTACAATATCTATCTGAATATGTAAAAATATCTAGGTTTGCATGTAGTGAGATTGGACTAGTACCAAAAGAATGCTATTAGGGCATTTCTAGTCACTTTAAATTTATTTAATGATAATCTTAAAATTAATAAAATGTGACCAACACTTTAAATCACATTCCCATGTATGAGAATATGTGGTGATGACATGTGTACACATGATCCCATATTTTAATTGGAGAATATTAAATCTTAATGATTTTCAATAAGTAGAAATTACTTTTCTAAAATAAAATAAATAAGACCAAGTCTTTATTTCATGTGATGATTGTGATGATGCTAGATCATCAAGTGTGAGCCTTAGTGTGCAAAATAGACTTAGTTAAGTATTGTTTGGTGATTGTGCAGCCTGTATTTATTTATAGACGATAGTACCGACCCAAGCTATGAGGAGGAGGAGTTCTACCCCGAAGAAGAGGAGGAAAACTTCAATCACTACACGAATCAAGGCAAGCTATTATGAGCAAGCTAACACTTGCAAGTTTCTTAACTATGCAAGCCATGGCTACTAAGCAAGCTAGATCCTTGCAAGCTACTTGCAAGTATTAACCTAAGCAAGATGCATTAGGCATGTTGTGGTTATATACCTTTGATTTATACCAATCCCAAGTTTTACTTGCAAACTTTATTCATTTATTATTACCAAAGTTCTTTACTTTTAGTTAGTTCTTTGTGAGTATTTGGAAAAGTAGTATAGATAGAATAAAGAGTATAAAACTAGGCCTATACTTAGATATCATTCTATGGCATGAGATTGAAGATTAGCACCCCAAATTAGTGAACACTCTTAACCTTAGTGGCTAGTGCTAAGCATAAAAGTTGATCACTTTAGATGGGAGTACTTGGTGAAAATGATTATGAAAACCTTGGAATGATGCTTCATTCTATTGAAATGTTTTGACATGTGTTGAGAAACACCAAATGATTTGACGATGAAAATGTTGAGGCATGAGCCTTAGCCCTTTATAAAAACTGATGGTTGGGTTTGAATGCGATACCATTCCAATTTTACCGTACAACCACAATACCTGAATTGGGTAAGCCTTAGCCGGCAGTTTATATGCATTAGTATGGGTTCCCTCATGGAAGAGGTTTGAGCCGAGGCTACCTCGTGAGTGTGAATTGTGCACCTATGCAGTGCCCAGGATGGCAGATGGCCATGACTGGGAGGCCAAGCTCATAGGGGAGGTGCCTATACTAGGGTGTGTAATTGAAAGGTTATGATTGATTATCCGCATACTAAGTATGATGATTTAGGGTTATCCCAGATGGATGCATCGAATTTTGTGGTGAAAGTGTACCACCTTTGCAGAGTGTCAAACTATGAGGAGGAGTGGCCATACTGTTCCGTCGTCAGATGTTTTCAAAATGACTTGTGAAGTGAACTATGATTTTGACTTGACCACAACAGGGTTGTGAATATGAAAACTAGGTTCCCACTTAAAGTGATTTAGAACATTTACTTAGTTTTCTTTACTTCTAAACTCAGTTTAGATAAATCTGCCTTTTTGCAAATAAACCAAGAGCTTAAGATTCCTACTAGAACTACCTTACCTATTAGTGATAGTTTGCGAGTACTTAAAGAGTACTCATGGCTTTGTCCCTGGCTATTCCCGTGGCCAGACTATGAGGAGGACTATCAGGAAGATGGATAGCAGGACGGCTACGACAACTAGGATCATCTCCCATCGTCAGCATTGCCTATGACCGTGAAGATGGAGCCCACTACTACGCTTATTATTCCGCTGCTTGATTGTATTAAGACTGGATCATGAGATCCTTTATTTTTAAGACCTTATTATGGTTTGTAATGGATGATGTACTATGATATCCAATCTGTTATGTCTTGCAAAAATGGTAATCCTGGGATTGTGAGGTATGGCATAACAGGCATCTGGGATTAAAAATCCGGGTGTTGACACACATCTTGCTTCACAACCAACCAGAACTATACCTTTCTAACTTCCCATTTACGGAACAATGTTTGATAGAACCTAAGTTCGGGATCCACAACTCGGATCATGCGATCACCTCAGGTCAAAGGATTCCATTGCTTGAGAATGCAAATGACAACATGCTCGTTGCATCTCAACTGTGGGTCAGTCCGACTCGCTAAACTCTTTAGCTGAATCAGTGTAAGTCGGAATAGCATCACCATGCCCATGACAAGTGGAACCATGTCATCTGCCGACTTGCACATTGGTCTAATTTGTGTGTCCATCACAACCTCAATGACCAATGATAATCTAGTATGAATAATCATGAATATATAGTTCCACAACTGAATCACATATTTGGTGATACATATCTGATGTTCATACAAGGAAAACTTCACTTTATGAATACTTTGGGAAATATCATCAACCATGATTGCCTCAAGGGCATATTCCCAATAGTCTCCCACTTGCACTAGAGTTAATCATCCTGACATCACATGTCTAGGCATCTAATGCCCATGGCTCTTATGTGCGCCTCATGCTTAGGCTGTGGAAGTGGCTTTGTCAATGGATCTGCAACATTTGCATCCGTGTGTACCTTGCATAACTTGATATCACCATGATCCACGAACTGGTGAATTAGGTGGTATCGCATGCGTATATGTTTGTTCTTCTGGTGTTATCTAGGTTCTTTGGCTTGTGCAATAGCACCATTGTTGTCACAATACACGTCTAACGGATTGGACGAGCCCTGAACCACACCAACATCAACTAGGAAGTTCCTGATCCAAATAGCTTCCTTTCCCGCCTCTGAGGCAACAATATACTTAGCCTCTGTTGTAGATGCTGACACAGTCTCTTGCTTGGAACTGTTCCATCTCATAACCCCTCTGTTCATTACAAACATGTACCCAGATTGCGAACGAGAATCATCAGAGTATGTAAGGTAACTCGCATCCATGTAACCCCTTACACTGAGTTCAACCTCACCTACATAAACTAGGAACACATGCTTAGTCCTTCTCAAGTACTTAAGAATGTTCTTAACTGCTGCCTAGTGGATTTCTCCAGGGTCATCCTGGTATATGCTCACAACACTTAGAGCATAGGAAACATCTGGCCTAGTACAGATCATGGCATACATGATGGATCCGACTCCCGAAGCATATCGAATCACACTCATCCTACTTTGCTCATCAGTTGTCGAAGGACACTGAGTCTTGCTAAGTCTTATGCCATGGGACATCGGTAAGAACCCCTTATTAGACGATTCCATGTTCAACTTCTTCAACACTTTGTCCAAATATGTACTCTGACTCAATCCAATGAGCCGCCTGGATCTATCTCTATATATCCCGATTCCTAATATGTAAGTTGCCTCACCCAAGTCCTTCATTGAGAAACTCCTTTCCAATGATTCCTTGGTTTCTTACAACATCTAGACATCATTCACAATCAATAATATGTCATCCACGTATAAGATCAGAAAGTTTACTTTGCTCCCACTAAACTTCTTGTATAAACAAGAATCATGATTACTCTTGATGAAGCCAAACGATTTGACTACCTCATCAAAGCGAATGTTCCAACTCCGAGATGCTTGCTTCAACCCATAAATGGATTTCTAAACTTTGCATACCTTGTTAGCATTATCCGGATCGACAAAACCCTCAAGCTATATCATATACACGCCCTCGGTTAATTTTCGATTAAGGAAAGCTGTTTTGACATCCATTTGCCATAACTCATAGTCGAAATAGGCTGCTATAGCTAACATGATCCGAACTGATTTAAGCATCACTATGGGTCAGAAAGTCTCATTGTAGTCAACTCCTTGAACCTGCCGGAACCCCTTCGCGACAAGTTGTGCTTTATAGATAGAAATATTCCCATCCATATTAGTTTTCCTCTTAAAGACCGATTTGCACTCGACGGGTCTTGCACCGTCTGGCAGATCAACCAAGTTCCAAACTTGATTATCATCCATGGACTTTAACTCAGATCTCATGGCTCCAAGCCATGACTCAGAATCAGAACCCACCATCGCTTCTGAATAAGTTGTCGGCTCATCACTGTCTATTAACACATCACAAACACTTCGCAATCTGGACGATCTTCACAGAGTAGGTGCAGCTGTAGGGTCAGCTACTACGACCAATTCAAACTCCAAGGCTTTCACCAAATCTCTACTGACTGGTCCCTCTCAAACTTCTTCAAGCTGTACCGTACTCCCACTAACTTGCCGACTGAGAAACTCTTTCTCAAGGAAGACACCGTTCCGAGCAACAAACACTTTGCTCTCTTCTAGGTTGTAGAAGTAGTAACCCAAGGTTTCCCTTGGATACCCAACGAAAATACACTTATCCGACTTGGCTATAAGCTTGTCCGACTGAAGTCGCTTGACAAATGCTTCACAACCCCAAATCTTAAGAAAAAACAAACTCGGCATCTTGCCTGTCCACATCTCATGTGGTGTCTTCTCTACCGATTTTGATGGTACTCTATTTAGTGTGAACGCCGCTATTTCTATACAATAACCCCAAAATGATAAAGGTAGATCTGTCCGACTCATCATTGATCATACAATGTCCAACAAGGTCCGATTTCGCCGTTCCGACACACCGTTCCTCTGTGGCGTACCCGGCGGAGTGAGCTGAGGAACTATTCGACAACTCTTCAGATGGTCATCAAACTCGTGGCTCACGTACTCGCCTCCTCGGTCCGACCTAATAAACTTTATTTTCTTGCCGAGTTGATTTTGTACTTCATTCAGGAATTCTTTGAACTTTTCAAAGGCTTCCGACTTATGTTTCATATAGTATATATATACATATCTACTCAAATCATCAGTGAAGGTAATTAAGTACTCATAACCACCCATGGATATCGCGCTCATTGGACCGCATACATCACTATGTACTAATCTCAACAAGTCAGACGCCCTTTCACAACTCCTTGCAAAATGTGTCTTGGTTATCTTGCCTAGAAGGCAAGATTCACATGTCTCGAACGACTCCAAGTTGAACAAAGTAAGGAGTCCATCATCATGGAGCTTATTCATGCATTTCCAACTTATATGACAAAGTCGACAGTGCCAAAAGTAAGTCATATTCAGATCTGTTTTTGGAGCACTGCCTTTTCTATTAGAAGAAGAGAATTGGCCGGTTTGGAAGGGAAACCAGCCAAAACCCGATATAGACATATACACACGGGTCTGATTAAAGGGGAACCAGACCAAAAAAAGGACCCCCACACGACACAGTTTTTAGGAAAAACTGGCAAAAACCCACATGAGGCCACACTACCTAGCTCGACTAGGTCTGGAGCACTGCCAAACGACACCAGCACAACGGCAACAGCTGGCGCTACGAAAAGCCTAGTCCACGTCCCCAGAGAGGAAGTCAGAGCCAAAGGAAACGACTAGGCCTCTACGGCGTCATGGTGAGAGGCAGGCCGCATGGAACTCGCCAGTGGTAATCGCACGACGGTAGGGACCGAAGACGTTGACTCGACCGACATCACAAGAATCACAACAAAGGCTCCCCTCACTCAGAAATATGACGCCTCCAAGGAGGTAACGACGTCCAAAGGCCGCCACCGTCATCCAATCTGGCAAGCCAGATTTGGGTTTTCACCCAGAGTGATGGACAGGGGAAGGGGTGTCAGGGCCCCACGACAGCTCCCCCAAGAGGGTGAATGGATCCCTCAGGCGTCACCGCTGTCGGCACCAACCAAGTCGGGCTAGACTTTCGTTCAGAGACCGCGACCACCACCCCCAATGGACTATCACAGAGACGTTCCATGCCGCCCACGAGCAAGATCACCGGCAAGAGAGCTGACGCCCATGCCCCCCTAGAGCCATGCCCCGCTACCCGCGCAACCAAAGGCAGAGCATCACCACCAACACAATCCGGAGCCGCCGCTCCGGCCTCCTCGCATAGCAGGGGAGATCCTCATGCTAACCTGCCACCGAACATGAAATGCCAGAAACCGGCGCCTCGCCCACCAAAGAGGCACCGCGGCACCACCGTCCTCAATCCATGTCACACCTCCGCCACAGACCTGCAAAGCCGTCTAGGGCCAAACGCACCCTCACCACCCTGCCACCCACGGTGACCCTGCAGCCGCCAAGACACCGATAGGCCTGGACACGCCCCCACAAGACCATCATGCCGAGGCACCCCCAGACCTGCCGTCCTCCACGCCACCGTCGTGTCGATGCAGAATCTGGCTGCCGACCACCAATCACCACCGCGTCCCCGGGGCCGCTGCCCCGGCATCCACAACTCTGGCCAATGGATGCTGTCACGCCAGAGTAGCAACACGACCACCCTGCTGCCTGGCAGTGGTTGAGGGGCGCCGCCTCGACCGGTTCCATGCTCGAGGCCGCCGACTCGCCTTCCTACCTGGTCGCAGGAGAGGCGCCATGGCTGCGGCCCGCTCAATCCCATTTAGGGCCTAGATTAGGCCCGGGCGACCACCCCTGCAGCATCCCGAGCCGACTTAGTGCCTCCGTCTGCAGCGCCGCCAGACCCGTCCTAGCCGTGACGCGACACGCCACCCATAGCCGAAGCCACCACGCCCGCCGATGGCAAAAGCCAGCTCGGCCACCAAACATGAGCATCCTTGTGCCGAAAAAGAAAGGAAAGCGCCCCGCCGCCTCCATCCTGGAGCCACGCCCAGCTTTGATGGTGTTCCCTCCGGCAGCGACAATGCGGGGGAGGGTGGTGGAGGGGGCCTCTAGCGGTGGCGGCGGCTAGGGTTTCCCCCGTGTCACCAAGGGGAGGGCGACACGGGGGATCAGGAGGTTTCGAGCATTTACCCGTCCTCCTTCATATTCAGATCATTTGGTTTCAACCTTTTCACATTTACGTTATAGACCAGCCTACCATCAAGATTCAAAATAAATAACCCGTTCTGAATGGGTGCAAAGCCGTGAAACATATCATTCAAATATAAAGAACAACCATTGTTCTTAATATTAGACTCGTAGCCTTGTCTCATCAAACATGAGGCAGAAATGATGTTTCAACTAAGCACTGGAACATAATAACAATTATTTAGTTCCATTAAGAATCCCGAAGGTAAATGAAGTTGCATCGTGCCGACTTCCAATGCAGTGACTCTCGCTTTGTTGTCGACCTGAATGTCAACCTCGCCTCTTGCTACACCCCTAGTTCTTACCAGTCCCTGGAACGAGCTGCATATATGAATGACTGATCCGGTATCATATACCTAAGACCTACCAGGTGCATCAGCAAGATAAAGGTCTATAACATTGCAAACAAGTGTACCTGAGTTGGAAGTCACACCTCCACTCTTGGCTTTATTTGCCAAATACTTGCTACAATTCCTCTTCTAATGGCCATTCATCTTGCAATAGAAGCAAGCAGATCCGAATGAAGGAGATGACTTAGTCCCTGAGGAAATGCTTGGGATATCATCGTGACCATTACCTCCTGACTTAGCCTTCTTCTTCTTAGTCCAAGAACTCTTCTTAAACTTAGCCTTATTTTGTACCACCAACACTTTCCTGGTACCTTTCTTGAGATCAACCTCTGCCTGCTTAAGTATCCCATGTAATTCAGTGAGCTTCTTATCCATACCATGCATGTGGTAGTTTGATATGAACTGACCATACACACTAGGAAGAGAGTTCAGAATTATATCCGTAGCGAACTCTTTGTTAATGGGGTAGCCAAGCCTTTCCAGAGATTACACGTAACCAACCATCTTGATCACATGCGGACTCAGTGGAATGCCATCCTTAAGCTTACAACTCAACAAAGCTTGAGAGACTTGATACCTCTTGGTATTTGCCTAAGCCCGGAACATAATTTTGAGGTCTTCGATCCTATCATAGGACTCAACATTCTCGAACTGCTACTGCAAGTCTAGTTCCATGTGAGCAAGCACAACTCAACTAATTTCTGTAGACTCATCACATGTTCTATGGTAGGAATTGGTTGCTGCGACACTCGCATTATCATCTGACACATCTGGAAGTGGGTTGTCTAAAACATGGTCCCTCTTTTCTTGTTTGAGAACAATTCTCAGATTACGATACTAGTTGGTGAAGTTTGTTCCATTAAGTTTATATTTCTCTAGGATGGTCCTCAAAGCAAAACTGCATAACTGAGGGAGACTGCTACTAGGTTCCATTATCTTCAACAGAAATATGCAAAACACTTAAGACAACTATTCATAAAAGAGCAAGCGTATTAAACATTTTAATACTTATGCTCCCACTAGAACGAACACCCCTCCGATGGTTACTTAGTGATTCAGGATCCTAAATAAGCAATCCGACTAGTGAGGTTTAGCATCACTGCTAGCCGTCAAGTGATCTAGGTAGGAAACTCCTTGCCAATCGCATCTCATGCGACTCCTATTGGTCGGGTGGCATCTCATGCCCTGGCTCCCGACCGACCTCTCCCCAAGCCCCAGAACCATTGTGATAGACCCATCTAGCTTACCAAGTGCTTCCGCTATAAGAGTCTGACTCGAACCCATCTAGTCGAAAAGAATTGGTTGCACCTCAACTTTATGAGCCCACTACCAAGAATGTCCGACTTGTGATGGTGCAGCACCGGCGGGGAGACCGACTAGACCTTCTTTGAGGGATTAAAGTTTAACCACTATCTCATAGAGGTAAAACTAGAGACATAACAATAACACAAAATAATCCAATTATAATGTGAAACAGTATGGATCCCTTCATGGTGATCTCCATCTCCATGAACCTATTCGTCATGCCTTTGGCTGCAGTGTCCTTCAAGTCCTCCAAACATGCTACACTAGCACTAAGGAATATACAAGAAGATGGCATCTCATGCCGACACATAGGTCGCTATACAATAACAGTGACAACACTTTGACTCCAGCCGACTGACAAACCCGTGATACGCATATCACATATGGTTTACACATATCACATGCACATAAGCCATACCATTCACAACTTCCTGCAAAAACAATTTATGCATAGATATGATATCTACCGATGTTGTGAAACTCGCAAAGACATCTAATGCGCTATGATAGGGCGAAGCCGGCGGTCCCGCTAGCCGGATAGCGGGCGAGGATCGAAGCAGCAGCGCCCCTCGTGGGTGCTGGTAGCGCCCGGCGATTTTTCTGAAATCATAGATCTAGACTGCATTCCGAACCATGGATTCCTTCATTGGATAAAACACTTTTACCCATATCTAATCCCTGTGCAGATCTAACCAATTTCATTGATCATCCGCACCTGATCATCCATGCACCCCTGAGTGTGATTGATCCAATCAATCTTGCACAAAACCGATCTATCTCATACATCGACCACTGAAGCACTAGGTTGATCCAATCCACCACCTCATGCGTATCACATATACACAGATCTAGAGCCTAAAACTAGAAGCTTTCGCTCTGATACCACTATTGGGCAACCTAGAGATAAACAAAACTTTTTTCCTTACACGTTACTCCCAAGGTCCTACTTAGGTTATAGGCCACGAGATTACTGCTAGACGCGCAGATGTGGAAGTTGATGTAGCGCGTCGAAGCAGTGCCAAATGATCCCACAGACAGTCCTCTGAATCCCCATGAACCCTGTCTCTAGCGCCACACGTGCAATTCCTCTACCGGTATCCACACATATATGAAGGAGCTTCGGACAGAGGATTGCTAGATCCTGTCTAGCCCGAAATGGAAGTGGATAAAGTGACGGCTAGGTCAGGGACTATCCCTTGTCACTCCACTTATATACACTCCTAGCTGGGCACAACGCTTGAGGCCCATCTAAGCCGTACTCCAATCTCCACATGCATCTAATCCACATGGGCTCCTTACCCTTAAGTGTATGACCCTGTAGGTTCACACATACCTGGACACGACATGAGCTACTCCTACAAATATCTCGTCATGGCTTTGCGTCCAACTCACTCTCATGAACACTTGGTCTCAAGTCGATAGATGGTAGCGGCCTCTAGCAAGACGTGCCAACTCCCAAGTGCCGTAAAGTCAGAAGACGAACCTTCAATGTGACTTTCGTCCAAGTCCCTTTGCCTCACGATATACCTGTTAAGCTATAGGCGAGTAGTTGTCATCCCTTTAATAGCTTAACTCTCTTCTCGTACCATGATATGTGATTCACTAGACTAACACTTAGTCCGACTCCTCAGTTAACACTTAACTGAGTAGCGCATGGCCATACTTCCGAATCATATCACATGAGAGGGCCCAGAGAATATCTCTCCATTACGGAGGGGAAAATCCCATCTTGGTAATCCATGTCACGCTGCTTGCTTCACAACCAACCTGAACTCTACCTTTATAATTGCCCATTTATAGAACAGCGTTTGATAGAACCTAAGTTGGCGATCCACAACTCGAATCGTGCGATCACCTTAGGTCAAAGGATTCCATTGCTTGAGACTGCAAATGACAACATGCTCGTTGCATCTCAACTATGGGTCAGTCCGACTTGCTAAACTCTTTAGCTAAATCAGTGTAAGTCAGAATAGCATCACCATGCCCATGACAAGTGGAACCGTGTCATCAACCGAATTGCACATTGGTCTAAGTTGTGTGTCCAGCACAACCTCAATGATCAAGGACAGTCTAGTATGAACAATCACGAATATATAGTTCCACAACTTAATCACGTATTCAGTGATACATATCTGATGTTCATACAAGGAAAACTTTACTTTATGAATACTTTGGGAAATATCATCAACCATGATTGCCTCAAGGGCATATTCCCAAGATTTGTTTCCCTCAACACCGGGACGTCGGGATCCATGGACCAACCCGAGCGCACCAGTCCATATTGAGTGCGTATTTTCAATGAGAGGCTCATACTATCGTCCGACCGCTCCCGACGGCGGTTCGTAGCTCCCCCAGGTCATGCCCCTCGACAGATGACCCATTTATGTAAGGAAGACCCAACATTCAAGAGATGTGATGCCTTATAAGTAGTTGCGATGCATTCCATACAAAAGTAAACAAACATCAAGTCTATCTTTGTCCCATCCTAGAGTAATGTGGTTGCACGGGTTAGTTGTTCTAGCAAAACTGCAAAGGACCGGGTGCATTTTCGTAAATATTTTTCCTCCTATTTCTTTTCAGCACTTTGTAAAACAAAACCTTTTTCAATTCTAAAAATTCTCTTGGTAGGACAAACCCCACCAGGTTTTATCATAAAACATTTTACAAAAATTTCCCGAGGTCATCCCATCCTATAGTTTTGCTTCGGCTAAAACAGGGTATCCGAAGGGGTATGCTGTTACACACCAACTACCATAATAGGGACAAGTAGGTGCCATCTAGGGGTTTGTACTTACTAGTACAAATGTGAAATGGTTTGGAGGAGCCAAGCCACTACCATATATAGATCATCATTTAATGAAACAATGCAGTTTTCATAAACAACAGGTAAAACATGCATAAGTAAAACAATAGGACAAGTCTTATGAGAAATAAGGTGGCTTGCCTGTGATTAGCAATATGGAAATATGTCCCTAGGCTTCTTCTTAGAATACCAAAATAATAACCAGTAATAACCATCATCTTTTGGTCTTCGATATAATCGTAACTATCGTTGTCAAGGAGCACACATGCAAATACACAAGTACCACAGTCAACACACGGCATACAATCATCAATACAATACAAATAGTTCAGAAGTCTCCAATAATCAGTAGGTATTGAGATTTCGAGATCAAACCAAATGGAATTACTTTGGTTGCTTTTGTGCCATTTCTTTTATGATTTATTTGTCAAGTACCACCGAATGAAGGGGTTTTGAACTAAGGTTTGGGTTTGTATGCTATCAATGTTCAAAAATGATATCATCAGATAGGTATTGAATTAACAAAGCCACCAAAATTGGTTTCACGATTTTATCACTTCTCTATATTTATATATGAATTTTCAAGTGGAATTAACCCTAGTTTGGGTGAATAATTCACCCGAAAATATCTAGAGTTCAAATAAATTTGTACTTATACAGTTTTGTACATCTTTGAATTTGTGATTTTTTGGTGTTGTAAACACTTCAAAATAATTAACAGAGTGCCCTTGGGAAAATCCCAAATTCAATTCTACTAATGACTTGTCTTTTTAACCAGATTTATTATATAGATCCAAACAGTATGAGACAAATGGAAATGGATAGGTATTATAAATACCTTCCATTATAATTCGAATCATCATTTTAGGAGTTACAAAGCTTTTGGAATGATTTATTTAGTGGAAAAACCACATGCAGAAGGTTTTTAATCATTAAAAATCCTTATAAGCTCAGTAATTCTTGAACTCATGGGTTTTGCTGGATCTTGATGTACCACATCTAGGAGAGTTGAAATCAACTCAAAATGTGCTATAGATTTACCTTGCGAAATTCTCAAAGTCAGAAATGAATAGAATTTGTTATTTTTACTACTGTAGAACCAGGGCTCCAATGGACATGGGACCAAGGCCATAGGATAGGTATATTGAATTACTACTAGAGGAACTTGTTTCACTCCAATTTGGACCGATATAAATTACTGAGGCATTTAATGATTACAAAGGGAACTATTTACTAGATGAATATATGTGACACCCCCAGGATCAGGGTTAAACAAATCCAGACCTTAGCCTGGCATAAGCTTAACCTAGAGCTCGCGGATATCCAGTGAGAAATCGGTAACACAACAGTAACCCTGCGACACAAAAATTATTATAGCAAGCTCATAACTGAGCGAAGAACCAAGATATTACAAGCAGAGGTCACTGACCACAAACATCAAACAATGGAAGGCAAATTATGCTATTAAGTATAGCAAACTAAAAAATGGCCTAAGAGGCCTGAAGCATAACGATGACGTCCCAGCCCATAGATTCCAGGCTACCGGCCGGGAACCCCAACCTACTCGTCGGTGTCGATGTCATACCAAACTCGTCTTCAGGGAACACTTATTCTGCTACAAAAGTATCAACAAAGCAAGGGTGAATATAGGGTGTACTCCGCAAGACTTATGGCTGGTGGGGTTATTTTGCATAAAGCCATCTTTGTTTATAAAACAAGAGGGAGAAGAAGCTCGTCTACTCAGAATATTTTAAAAGGGGATAAGAGAGCGACACCTCCAAAGAATTGATCATCATCTTGATATCCACCAAAGTAATCCTCATCTCACAACTAGGATCACCCCCTCATACCCAAGAGGAAGCATCCTTAAGCACACATTGAACTACCAAGTTTTACGATTAGGTTATAGTTCTCTATGATCTTAGAATTCGGTCACCAAGCGTTCATAACCGTGAACACGGCTTTTCGAAAAGATTTAACCTAGCAGGGGTGTACAACTTTACCCACACGTACCAACCGACTCTTAATGCCACAATGATTAACCCTCTTCCTTGGAAGGCCGGCAGAGGGTGGTTGGACACGACCTTTACCTTGCTTTCGCTGAGACCATGAGTCACGCCCTAAGGATGGTTCCATCGTGACGGGTCAAATCCCGAAGTCAGTCCCTAGAGATGTGGGCGAGGTTAGTTTACCCAGAGGAACCACCTCCCCAACCTCAGCCATGCTTACCTACCTATATGAATGCACCTCCTTCACCGCCTTTGAGAACAACCAAAATGCATATGTCGAATGGAACGCCCGAACTATGTGACTCATGGAATCTACTAGGCAAGTTAGTTATTCGTGAGGGTTTCTAGGCCCCGTGTGGCTGTACGCTCGTCTCGGTTCCAAAGGCAAGAACTCGGGTCCTAATAGTGGCGAGCATGGGACTGCAAAAACCACATCCCACTATGGCCTCCCATGCAAGCCTTAACATGTTTAACCTTTACCACTAATCTTACCTTATCAGTATACCTTGATCTCCTGTCATACTAGATTCTATGCATCAGATACATCTTCTGGATGAACCAGCACTGACAGCTATGCATGGCTAAGCAAGGCACAGATATAAGCTCTAGCAGTGCACACAAGCCAAACCTAGTTATGCTAGGAGTAATTCAATAGATAGGATACTCTATCTATCGATAAAAGACCACAGTAGAATCATATGCATCATGGCAAGAGATGAATTACTTTCGAAATCATAGGATTGTGTAATGGTGGGGCTATGCTTGCCTTGTTTGTTGATACCTAGATATAGATCTTCGGATATCTTGTACTTGACTTGATTACAGTTGGTCAAGTATTGTTCTTCAAGCTTCGATGGTGTTGATCTCGGTCTTCGATCTCGATCTCGATATCATATTCTACCGGAAAGAAGCAAACACCGGAAAGAAAGGGAGAACAACAATCAACACATGGTATCGATTCAATGCTCAAGCAAGGATGATGATATGACAAGTTAAATAGATCTTAAATGAAACCCTAGGGAATGCTTGATCATTTTAAACAGGGTCCGAAGGGTACAAACCGTAGGACATGGGAACCTCGGAACACCTATGAGGGTTTGATTTAGTTCTCTAATTAAACTTGTCATTTAAGTTGCTTAACAATGCATTATTATAGTTTAAATAGATAGATCTTGTTTTTCTGAACATTTTGATATATTATACATATTTTTCTGACTTATAAATAATTACTTATCGAATTTCTAATATTTATTCAATTTCTGGAATTTCTGAAAAAGGTTAAAGGATTTATTGCACCAGCATGATGTCAGGGCATGACTTTATTACTTTTTACACAGGGGTTGGGCTAGCCTCTGTTGCTGACCGGTGGGTCAGGGCCACATCAGCAGACACGCTAGCAGTCAGCGGTCCACGACCCACGTCAGCGCCACGCGACGGCCGCCGCCAGGTGGTCACCGTCGACGGCGTTGTGAGGCGCGTGGGGCGGCGGGACTAGGCGTGTTCAAACCAGGGCTTCATGGTGAGCTAGGTAGAGGCGGTGCCACTAGTTAATGGTCACCGGGCATGCGACTACGATGGTGAGCGGCGGAGGCAGACGGCAGCGCGCGACGCGAGCTCTAACCGAAGCGAGAGGGAGAGGGTGGAGAGGTCCTTGGGGACTAGAAGCTCACCAGGAAGACGATGGAGGGTTCGACGAGGATAGAGGAGGTCGGGAAGCACCGGAATCAACGACGAACGCGGCGGCTAGACTTCGGGCAGGAGCTGGCGATTAAAGCATCTGTGGCCACTTCAACTTTCTCCGATTGGTAGGAAGAACAAGGATGTCACAGTGATCTCAACTGTGGGCATGGCTTAGGCTAGGGCGGCCGGAGATGGTGGGGCACCGGCGAGGTCCGAGCTAGGGTTCGGGCTCCCAGAGAGTAGAGGAGGAGATAGCCAGGGGAGGGATAAGACCAGCAGGGAGAGAGACCTGCACGGCGCGGTTCTTATCCTCGACCGGGACGGTGGCGGGCATCACGATGCGGCGACGACATCGGGCGGCAGAGGCGTGGCCACCGAGCTGCTTCTCGCTCTCTGTCGCGAGGAAGAAGAAAAGAGAGGCACGTCGAAGGGGTACTGGGCCGGCTGGTGGGCTGGTAATACGTTGGAAACGTATCCATAATTTTTGATGTTCCATGCTTGGTTTTATCTACTTTCTTATGTTTTGTCCACACTTTGGAGTACTTTTCATATGATTTCTTGGACTAACCTATTAACAAGAGCCATAGTGCCAGCTGCATAGGTTTTCTGTTGTTTTTGGTTCCAGGAAAGTCAGAAAATGAATATTCTTGGAATTGGACGGGACAAAAGCCAAAGTCAGTTTTTCACCGAGGGGGACACGGAGCCAGAAGACAAGACAGAGAGGGGCCACAGGGTGTCCACACCACCCCTAGGCGTGGGTCCCCCTGGCCGCGCTAGGGCATGGTGTGGGCCCCGTGGCCACTGATACGTTGCTAATGTTTCCATAATTTTTGATGTTCCATGCTTGGTTTTATCTACTTTCTTATGTTTCGTTCCAACTTTGCAGTACTTTTTATACACTTTGTTGGACTAACCTATTAACAAGATGCCACAGTGCCAGTTGCCTGTTTTCTGCTGTTTTTGGTTCCAGAAAGTAAGAAAATGAATATTCTCGGAATTGGACGGGACAAAAGCCAAAGTTGATATTTTACCGGAAGACTCACGGAGCCAGAAGACGAGATGGAGAGGGGCCACAGGGTGGCCACACCACCCCTAGGCGAGGGTCACCCCTGGCCGCACCAGGGCATGGTGTGGGCCCCCTGGCCGGCCACCGACCTTGCCTCTTTCGCCTATATATCTCCCCCGATGCAGAAACCCTAAATCATCAAGCCTCCAGCCACGAAAAGTTCCGCAGCACCGCCACCACTAAAGGGGAGATTCAAGGGACAGAAAGTCTCCATTCCGGCACCCTGCCGGGACGGGGAAGTGCCCCCGGAGCCATCTCCATCGATCTCCACCACCATCTCCATCACCATTGCTGATTTCCATGATGAGGAGGGAGTAGTTCTCTCTCGAGGCTAAGGGTTCTACCGGTAGCTATGTGTTCATCTCTCTCTATGCATGATCATATTTTGATCATGAGCTTTGTAATCAAGTAGATCTACCTTGCCACTCAAGTGCTTTAATAGATCTCTTCTCTCCCCATGTGTGTGAAAGTGACAGCGTGCACACCATGGTGGCACTTAGGCTAGAGATTATAAATACTTGTTATGAGTTATATTTGGAGTTGGATGTCTTTATAAAATTGTGGTATTTTTTGGAAACATCTAGTGCTCAAGGTGACAGTGTGGGGTTATCTAGATGGGAAAGGCTTACTTTGAGGTTTTCTGTTATAGCCCTACCATGGATTAGAGTGTCCAACTGGAGAGTAGTTAAGAGTAGTATCATAAAGAGAAGATATTTATATGAGAGTGTTCACTAGTGAAAGTATGATCCCTAGGCCTTGTTTCTAAGCATTGATACACCGTTTGCTATTAGATCTGTTACATGTTTGCTTGCTTCCATCTTTATTTCAGTTTGCATTTAGTCTTTTCCACGCCATCAAGTTATTTTCTATCACCGTTACCACTTATAATTATCCATACCACTTGTATTTCACTATCTCTTTGCCGAACTAGTGCACCTATACACCTGACAAGTGTATTGGGTGTGTTGGGGACACAAGAGACTTCTTGTATCTTCATTGCAGGGTTGCTTGAGAGGGGATACCTTTGACCACTTCCTCCCTGAGTTTGATAAACCTTGGGTGATCCACTTAAGGGAAAACTTGCTGCTGTTCTACAAACCTCTACACTTGCAGGCCCAACTAATGTCTACAAGAATAGAAGTGCGTAGACATCAGCCACCCACCGACCCTGCCTCTTCGCCTATAAGCTGCCTCCCGATGCAAAAACCCTAAATCGTCAAGCCTCCAGCCACAAAAAGTTCCACAGCGCCGCCGCCACCGAAGGGGAAATTCAGGGGATGGAAAGTCTCTGTTCCGACACCCTGCCGGGACGGGGAAGTGCCCCCGGAGCCATCTCCATCGACCTCCACCACCATCTCCATCATCGTTGCTGATTCCTATGATGAGAAGGGAGTAGTTCTTCCTCGAGGCTAAGGGTTCTACCTATGTGTTCATCTCTCTCTTTATGCATGATCTTATTGAGATCATGAGCTTTGTAATCAAGTAGATCTATCTCGCTACTCAAGTGCTTTAATAGATCTCTGCTCTCCCCATGTGTGTAAAGTTGACAATGTGCACACCATGATGGCACTTAGGCTAGAGATTACAAATACTTGTTATGAGTTATATTTGGAGTTGGATGTATTTATGAAATTGTGGTGTTTGTTTGAACCATCTAGTGCTCAAGGTGACAGTGTGGGGTTATCTAGATGGGAAAGATGAACTTTGAGGTGTGCTGTTATAGCCCTACCATGGATTGGAGTGTCCAACCGAAGAGTAGTTCAGCGTAGTATCATAAAGAAGAATATATTTATATGAGAGTGTTTACTAGTGAAAGTATGACCCTAGGCCTTGTTTCTACGCATTGAAACACCGTTTGCTACTAGATGTGTTACATGTTTGCTTGCTTCCATCTTTATTTAAGTTTGCCTTTAGTCTCTTCCACGCCATCAAAATATTTTCTAGCACCGTTATCTTATATCCATACCACTTGTATTTCACTATCTCTACGCCGAACTAGTGCACCTATACACCTGACAAGTGTATTGGGTGTGTTGGGGACACAAGAGACTTCTTGTATCTTGATTGCAGGATTGCTTGAGAGGGAATACGTTTGACCACTTCCTCCCTGAGTTCGATAAACTTTGGGTAATCCACTTAAGGGAAACTTGCTGCTGTTCTCCTAACCTCTACACTTAGAGGCCCAACAACTGTGTACAAGAATAGAAGTGTGTAGACATCAAGCTATTTTCTGGCACCGTTGCCGGGGAGGTAAGGTAAAAGGTACTCACATCCTCTGGTGTGAGTGCTCGAATTTATTTCCTTTAGATTCTGCAATTTTGTCTTTTTGTTTCTTGTTTTCACTAGTTAGGCTTAATGGAAAACAACAAAAAAATGAGAGAGCTTTATAGTATTTATCTTGAGTTAGGACATGAAGTGTTTGAAGAGAAAATTTAAAAACCTATGGAACTTTATTTGCATGCTAATAGCAATGTTGTTAGTATGAATTCTTTGGACACCATTATTGCTAATGCTATGGAAAAGTCTAAGCTTGGTAAAGCTAGTTTTATGAAAATGATCTTTTTAGTTCCCCAGCTTTGGAAGACAGCTATTCTATTGCTTATGATGATACCAAACCTCCAATATATGATGATTACAATGATGAATATGATATTTTAATTCCACCTACTATTGAGGAGAAAATTAATTATGATTACAATATTCCTCCTATATTTGATAATTATGGTGATGATAATAATAATGATAGCTATTTTGTTGAATTCGCTAACACTACAATTAATAAGAATGACTATGCTGATGTGGAGAGTAATAATTATTATATGCATGTGGCTCATGATAAGAATGTTTTATGTGATAGTTATATTGTTAATTTTATTCATGATGCTACTAAAAGTTATTATGAGAGGGGGAAACATGGTTTTATGTATCTCAACAATATTATGTTTCCCCTCTTTATGTTGAAAGTCTTGAAGTTGCACTTGTTTTGCTTTACTATACTTGTTGCTTTGTGCTTTCATGACTTGTTTCTTTACAAGATTCCTATGCATAGGAAGTGGGTTAGACTTAAATGTGCTTTGAATTTGCTTCTTGATGCTCTCTTTTATTTCAATTCATATTTCTTATATGAGCATCATTGAAATTATCATGCCTAACTTAAAGGCGTTAAAGAAAAGTATTTATTGGGAGATAACCCAAAAGTTTTAGTTGAATCTTGGAAGTTATTACTTCAGTAATAACCTCTTCGTATCCTTTTTATTTGGTTTTTGTGCCAAGAGTAACCTCTAATGAGAGAGAAGTAATGATTGGGAAAGTTGCTGTCCCGAAACAGATTTATGTGCTTCACCGTAAAAATTCGTGTAAAATATCTGCACGTCCTTTTGAGGCGTGAATTTTTGTGCTTCTGCCCCAGGTTGTTATCTAACTTTAGTTAGTTCAACACTTTTCGATTTGAGCAACAGAAGGTCTTCTAAAAAAATCGTCTTTACCTACTTGTCTGTTCTGACAGATTTCTGCCATTATTTGCATTTGCTTCTTGTTGTTTCCTTTTTGAGTTCTCTTTGGGGAATTGAGCTTTTTGTGGGAAGTGATACAGTAGCTAGTGTTCTAATGGAAGTTTTATTGGTGTTGAAACTGAAACTAAATACCTATTATCTTGAGTGCACTAATGTTGCTAATAAATATTGTGTGAAGTTTTGTATGAACGAAAAATTTCAGGTGTATGGAAGGAATGAGTAATGAGATGAAGGATGGACTAAAGCTTAAGCTTGGGGATGCCACGCGTGTCACCCCAAGAAATATCCAAGAAGTAAAAGCGTCAAAGCTTGGGGATTCCCAAGGCATCCCCTTCTTCGTCAATAAAAATCTCAGGTTTCTTCCAAACACTTTATTTTTATTGTTTCATGCACAGTTCTGTTGTTCTTGGAGCGTCTTCGTTTTCGTTCTTAGTTTTCGTTTGCTTAGTTTGCTTGAATAAATTGGTTGTACCCCTCTTTCATGCATAGGTTTTCAAATAGTTTGGTTTGGATTGGAAAAGAGTAGGAAAGTTCATGCTTAAGTGTTAAAGAGAGCTTGTTTGTGACTGTGGCCTATGCTTTGTTATGCCATGCTTGATAATGTTTTGGCTTTATTGATGGGGATATGCCAAATGGGGTATACCCAGCAGGACGTTCCGATTGGGCCAAAAGGTCTCACGAATGGGTCTGCGAGAAGGCGACTGGAATGCGACTAAGGTGAAGGCCCGGTGACTGGCGACTGGAGGCCCAGGAGCATACCGGAAGCCTAGTTGATTAGGTCAAAGCCTCCGAGTCAATATCTTGTTCGGTTGCAACTTGTAAAACCCTAGCGAGGTGCCTCATATATAAACCTCCCTAGGGTACCCTCAGGACTTATGTTCCATCATACACCCCTTCAAGCGACTCGCTGCTTAGACGCCGAGCTCGCCCTCTTGTAACTCGCTCTCCAATAATCTAATCTAGCAGGAGTAGGTCATTACCCTCCGGGGGGCCGAACCTGGATAAATCCATGTGCATCCGCCCCCATCTCGCACAGCAAATGGCTGCCCTCGCCCCCGATTCAATCAATCGCTGCATGCTGCAGCGACTGCCGTGGCCATTTCCACGACAGTGGCACCCACAGTGGGGCATAGCAAGACGGGCCTGAGTTCTTCGGCGAGACCCTATTTGCCGATCGATCGGTCGCTTGCCACCGGCCGCATGATCACCATCGGCGAGATCTTACAGATCTTTCCCAGCAGCTACATCCCGGCGTCACGCCCGGTCACTCACGGCGCGGTGATGCCGGTCGGCTCCATCAACCTCTTCGTCGGCTTCACCGGCGCGGTCGACCCAGCAGCAATGGTGATCGTTGGCGGATCGCTGCCGCCCCGCGATCTCCTCTTGGAGGAGCAGGTCCGCTCCATCAGGAACCTTGTCACCGAGTACGACTCGTCCACTAGCAGTGCGGCCGATACCAATGCCGCACGAACGACGAGGCCCTAAACGATGACGCCGACTCCATGACCCCTGCCTTGGTCGACGGATCTATCACCACGGCATCACGAGAGGACTCCATCACGCGAGTCTCCAACCCAGAGGATTTCGAGGACTCCTCCATCCTCGGGATCTTTGACTCTGATTCCGGCTCGGAGTCGCCCGAAGACTTCTGTGCCAGATCCAGTCGGTTCAACGCGATCTACATGGCGGGCAGCATGGCCGCCCCGCCAGATCCGTTCTCCACACCGATCCTGCCGACTTCCACGGCCATAGAGGTGGAGGAGGACCGCCTGCGTCTCGCGGAGGCGCAGCGCAATGAGCTCGCCGAGCGCGAGAAATATCTCCTCGAGCGGGAAATGGCCCCGGAGTTATCGCTCTATCACCAGCACCGCATCAGGACCGCCTGAACTCCAATGTCTAGGGCCGCGTCCTGAACTTCAACGACGAAGGCGACCCCGCACACACGGCCGAGCGCGAGTACTGCGAGAACGCACCACCAGGTGGAAGCAACCGACCGCCACCCGGCGCACCACCGACCGGAGCCCCTCCACCACCCATTGGTCGTGTGCCCCCGCTGGACCAACCGCGGATCATCATCTCGCCACAAGCCCGCGATGTCAACGGACTCCCACTCTACTCCACCCCGATGGACAACATGGTCGCGGCCGATGCTGCGGTCGCCAACCTCGACGTCCAGGGAAATTGCATGCTCCAGATCCAGTACGCCAAGGCCCTACTCGCCAGGGCCGTCGAGCAACAAGCAGCGGGAGTCGACCCGCAGGGTCAGATGTATTCCCGCTCCTCAGCAAGCAGGGTGGCCTCAAGCGGCCACCCTACCATCGCCAACACCGTGACATGCCCACCACCGCAGCCACTGGCGAACCAGCTGCGGGCCGCCAACCCCGCACTCTCCACCAACAAACCGCGATCGGTGAACAACATGGTCGCCACCAACAGGTAGCCAATCGATGCCCGCACACACATCATCAACAACTAGGCCTGGCGGGCGCGCCTGCCCAACGACTTGAGATACACCCTCAGTAATCGCGACGACCCCGAACCAAGGGGCTCGCTCAGCCGAGTCGGCCTCCAATGCTTTGGGCCTATGATCAGAGGGGAAAAGTACCCCACGAACTTCAAGGCGCCCAAAGAGATTGAAAAGTACGATCCGACGTACGACCCAGTAGTGTGGCTGGACACATACAACATGGCGATGGGAATCGCCAGCCACACCGACCTGCTCGTCGTTCGCTACCTCCCCCTGATGATGGAGGGTGCGACCCGACAATGGATAAACACCCTCCTCACTGACAGCATCGACTCATGGGAGGAAATGCGGGATTCCTTCGTCAGGCACTATGAGGGCTCCTACACCCGCGCCACCACCATAGAAGACATGGAGCGGTGCATCCAGGGACAACGCGAGTCGACCCGCCACTGGATCCAAAGGTGGCAAGAACTATGGATTAATGATTCCGGCATCCACCCAGACATGGCGATACATTGTTTCAAGAATGCGTGCTGGTACAAACCCCTGGTCGCTAAGATCAAGCGGGTCTACCAGACGCTCGACAACATCGCTGACCTCCTCGAGTTTGCCAAGCGCTACACGGAGGAGGATCCCAACCAAGACTCCAACGACGAGTTGGGAGGAAGACATCACACTGACGGCCACGACACCGGGCGACAGCGCGACATGCGCTACAGCAACACCCGCATCACTGGCAAACGCCACACGGATGGGCAAGTCGACTTCGTCGCCAACGCGGGTTATGGCCAATGCGACGGGCTTGTTCTTTTGCGGTACCAAAGTTGGTAGGCCAGCGCATGGTGCTACCTAAGTTGCCTGAAATTACCGCATTTCGAAAAGTTGGGATGCCAACTACCGAGGGGGGCCATTTCGATGCAAACTCGTCTCACCCCTGCCAAATCCAAACATGCCATGAAACTGCCCCGTGAAGTAGACGGTCGGGACCCTCATGTCAGTAATATTTCCGTGACGCGAGCGCCAACGCGGCAACCACGTAGGCGAAATGAGATACTAAAGGAGCATGGTGCGTTGACCAAATTCACAAATCCACTCCCAGCTTTCCCCTAGCACCGGCAGCGTCGGAATCCACCCTCTAGGCAGGACGATCCCTTCGGACATTTGACTTCTGGGGCCAAGTTGCTGCGGCCAGTTGCTGCGACCAGTCAATGATACCGAGCTCCAATGGTGCATGTCGTAGCCGCCGTTGCGAGGCTCTAGCCCGCCTCCGCTGCCGACGAGCCGAGCAGTTCGGAGGATGGCAGATCCTACTATCAAGGAAGAAGATGTTCTGGCTACAAGCGGGTGAGCTACCCTTCTCTTTGCTATTCGCACTAATTATAACTGCTAGCTGGCTACTAAACCTCAAATTGTTTATTAGCCCAACGCTGACAAACATATTTTGTCCACAGTTTTCTGTCAAGTGGGATCTGCGCGGACCCTCCTTACCTGGTTACGGTAGTCCTCTACAGGTATGACTCTAAGTGCAAGAGGTATGGACACCATTGTTTCATGATGGAAGAAGCGCCTGTGCAGATCTGCACTATATCTGGTATGGTTGCTGCTCTGCGTAATCATGTTGAATTATGGCCGAAGCAGACTGCAAATTTTAGCTTCGTGGAGGAACGTGGCATCATGGTTCCTATAACGTGTGCTAGTCAACTAATTGGGTTGATGAAAAGGTATGCTTCGGCTGCCATGTTTGACCTGAAATGTCATGTACTGGATGTGGAAGCTGCTGCAACTGGGAGTCGCCCTTCTATTCTTGGATAGGGTGGTTGCTCGAACCCAATTAGCTCCTGGTAAGCAAAGGTCGCTTGGGGTTCGCATGTTTGTGTTGAATTGTAATTTTTGTTTTATTTACTCTGTAGATATTGGGCAGTTATGCAACAGTCTTGTTTCTTTGATAGGAAGCGCCGCAAGGTTAGAAACATGACTGTCGGGTCAGTCATTTTGCTGCCCAAAGAAATTAAAAACGAGTGGAAAGCTGATGTTGGACACGATCCTGGTGCCCATTGTCCCGGCGATGCAGAGTATGTGAATCTAAGAAAATTGGCACCGAGGAAGAGGAAGAAGGCAGGAAATGAAGAAGCCAGTGGACATGAAGGCTTGGCACCCAGGCTGCGGAAGAAGGCTACTGGCAATGAAGATGCATAGTAATGTGTTGAACTTGAACCTATATATGTAATTCTGTTAAATTCTGGAGCTCTGTCTGTGGCACGTTGCTGGGCGAAACAATCTACCCACGTTCTCTGAGTAAAATGTACCGCGACTTAGGGTTTGGAAATGCCCAAGTCAGTAGTTGAACCCGAAATTGTGATTGTGCCACTGCTATCTGAAAACAAGGATCCACCGGTTCCACGATTGCTGAGGGGCAGGAGGTCTCCAAATACGACGGAATGTAAGTGGCACAAAAATAAACTATTTAAGCTGCCACACTCCATGAAGCAGCAACTTATTTTAGATGGTGCACAACGACGTGGCAACATAAACAACAATGTTCTCACCGATAATGCCAGATGAGGAGGAAATCGGTACCACTTTCTGGCCTAATCTTGAGCCCGTCTATCTCACTGCCTCTCTGCTCCTGCATCTGGCGAAGCTCCCGAATCTCCAGTAATCGGGTGTACGTGCTTCCACTTTATAAATTGTGGTTGTGCCATTTTCATGCGGCCAAATCCACGTAGATCACGTTTAAACAAACAACCAATGTCAAAATACACTAGTAGAAAAGGGGTCTTTGGTCCAGGTCACGTTCCTAATCCGGGACAGAGATCTAAATCGAGGCAGAAATTGATCTAAATCACAAATTCTTTCACAAATTAATCGAGACAGATATCTAAATCGAGGTATTTCATTAATTCAACCACAAATTCTTCTAAACAAAGGTGAGATTTCACATCCTACATTAATTCAACCACTAGTCAACAATTTCACTTCTGCTGCCGCCGGCTTCCTCGTCTTCGTCGGATGGAACCTCCACGATTTCCGCATTGTACGCGAGACGGAGCACCTCTTCGCGCCGAGCGACAGCGATGACGGTGAACTTGGTCCATCCAGGGACGGACCAGAACCTCTCCCGCCCTTCTCGGTTGCGGAGATCCCGGTGCACCACGCGCCCGTAAACAATGCGGTTGCCAATCTTGGCCTTCTGCTCCTTCTTGAACAGCGCCGGCCAGTACAGGCTGGCCGCCGCGTACCGGGGCAGCGCCCTCTTCCACGCGGGCATCTGGCGGTGGCGCACCGTGATTTCGCTCTCCATCACGGCTCCGCCAGGGACGAGGAGCGGAGCCACCGGCACCCCCGCATAACTGATGCACCATCCGTGGGGCACCGTCGCGTCCAGTGGGGCGAGGATGTCGAAGTGCGCGAACATCACCGCCTCATAGAAGTTCAGCTAGGACATCTCCATGGCGGCACGATGGAGATTGGAGAGGGAGCAAGGGGGTGGACGACGAAGCGACGGCGCGGTGGAGATTGGAGAGGGCGATGGGATGGGCGACGAAGTGACGCATTGTGGCACCTCCTATTTGTACACGAGGACGACGAAGCGACGGGCGGAATATCCAAGGGGCATTGGTCAGACAAATGGAAGTAATACAAGGTTAAGACAGATTAATGGGTGACCAAATTTTTTTACTCCTAGGACTTCGGGGCCAATAGTTCAGACCGCTAGGTCAACAAGTACAACTATTACAACTTAAAAAAGGCATGGAGCTTAAGCTAAATAGAACTAGTTATCACACATCTCCTTGATCTTCCTAATCTTAGCCCTATGCGCATCTTCCTACGAGAGCAAGGATCAAATCGTCTGCTCGTTCCTTTTAGCATCTTCCTTGCACAGCTTCAATTGTTTCTCTGCATCTTTCCTCATGCACTTGTCAATACTCGTAGTTGTAAACTGTAGGACTTTGGCCTGGTGAAGATCCTTCCTTGCTTGAGTCGGTTCTTGCTCTGCTTTAGCCTTCAGGGCCAACGTCGTGTCCCTCTCCTTCTCGACTTTGCTAACCTTGTCTTCCACCCCCATGAGATCTTGCTTATGCTTGGTCATGTCAACTGGTTCCCATAGCTTCATCTCAACACTGTCAAGAAGTGAGCTGAATGCGGATTCTTTCAACTCAACAGTCATTTCCCATAGTTTGTCCAGCGTTTTCTGCATCGATTTGGGCCACTCTGGATCTACCCATTTGACAACACCGCAACTTTCGCCTCGCATCATTGCACGATGTCCTTGACACCGTAGAAACCTCCTGCCTACGTTTTGTCCTTCGATAGCTTCAAATTTAGCGGTCACATATCCATGTTTACATAGCAGAGGACTGTCTTCATCCGCTAAACCATGATAGTCGGCGTCATACATCGTCTGGTTGTCCTAACACATCATACGTGCATGAGTAAACGGAGTAGATCTGGCTCAAAAAATATATAACTGGCCACAGATGATAGAGATAGAGATGAGACGACTCACATCGAAATCACCGTCCCTATCGTCACGACGCGTTTCCTCACCGTCTCTCCTTGAACCCATGGCGAGAGGGGAGGGGGGGTGGCTACCGGAGAGGGGATTGTGATGGAGGCGCCGTCGACTTGCGGCTATGGCAGGATGGGAGTGAAATGGGAATGTGGCTTCAAGGGGGAGGAAGAGAAGTACAGGGAGGAAGAGAAGTAATGGGGACGTGACACTAGGATATGGCCCACTCAACTTGTGAGTCGTGACACTCGCAACAGGGGAGCCCCCGGTGTTGCCAGTTTGTCCAGAGCAAGCGTGGCCAATCATGCCGCAGAACAGACTACTCGCGGATCGATCTCACGAAAACCATCCCAATCGTCCAAGCGCCCCGATCAAACGGTATGTAACAATCGTCAAGAAGAATAACTGTGTTAGGGCGTGCCTTCTAGAAGACTCAATCTAACGCTAAGGTTAGGGCTCTCCTAAGGTTAATTAGGATCCATATGCGGTTTATGAAAATAACATGCATCCAATGACACTGATGGATCCATATGTGGTTTGCGAGAAGAACACACATGCAATCACACTGGTGGATCCATGTGTGGTTAATGAGAAGAACACACATGCAATGACACTGGGTGTGGTTCATGATATGGTTTGTGACAAGAACAGACATGCAATGACTCTAGCTGTGGTTCATGAGAAGAGAAGACATGCGATGACTCTAACTGTGGTTCATGAAAAGAGCAGACATGCGATGACTCTAACTGTGGTTCATGAAAAGAGCAGACATGCGATGACTCTAACTGTGGTTCATGAAAAGAGCAGACATGCGATGACATCGGTGGATCCATGTGTGGTCTATGAGAGGAACACACATGCAATGACACCGGTGGATCCTTACGTGGTTTCTGAGAATAACAAACATGCAATGACACTGGTGGATCCATATGTGGTATGTGAAAAGAACACACATGCAATGACACTGGTGGGTCCATGTGTGGTTCATGGGAAGAACACACATGCAATGACACCGATGGATCCTAACGTGGTTTGTGAGAATAACACACATGCAATGACACAGGTGGATCCATATGTGGTCTGTGAAAATAACACACATGCAATGACACCGGTGGATCCATGTGTGGTTCATGGGAAGAACACACATGCAATGACTCTGGTAGATCCATGTGTGGTCTGTGGGAAGAACACACATGCAATGACACTGGTGATATGTGGTTTGTGACAAGAACAGACATGCAATGACTCTAGCCGTGGTTCATGAAAAGAGCAGACATGCAATGACACTGGTGGATCCATGTGTGGTTCATGGGAAGAACACACATGCAATGACACTGGTGGATCCATCTGTGGTATGTGGGAAGAACACACATGCAATGACACGGGTGATATGTGGTTTTTGACAAGAACACACATGCAATGACTCTAACTGTGGTTAATGAGAAGAGCAGACATGCAATGACACCGGTGGATCCATGTGTGGTTAATGAGAAGAACACACATGCAATGACACTGGGTGTGGTTCATGATATGGTTTGTGATAAGAACACACATGCAATGACTCTAGCTGTGGTTCATGATAAGAGCAGACATGCGATGACTATAACTGTGGTTCATGAAAAGAGCAGACATGGGATGTCACCGGTGGATCGATGTGTGGTCTATGAGAGGAACACACATGCAATTACACCGGTGGATCCTTACGTGGTTTGTGAGAATAACACACATGCAATGACACTGGTGGATCCATATGTGGTCTGTGAAAAGAACATACATGCAATGACACTGGTGGATCCATGTGTGGTTCATGGGAAGGACACACATGCAATGACACTGGTGGATCCATGTGTGGTCTGTGGGAAGAACACACATGCAGTGACACTGGTGATATGTGGTTTGTGAGAAGAACACACATGTAATGACTCTAGCTGTGGTTCATGAAAAGAGCAGACATGCAATGACACTGGTGGATCCATGTGTGGTTAATGAGAAGAACACACATGCAATGACACTAGGTGTGGTTCATGATATGGTTTGTGAGAAGAACATGCATGCAATGACACTGGTGATATGTGGTTTGTGAGAAGAACGCACATGCAATTACTCTAACTGTGGTTAATGAGAAGAGCAGACATGCAATGACACTGGTGGATCCATGTGTGGTTAATGAGAAGAACACACATGCAATGACACTGGGTGTGGTTCATGATATGGTTTGTGAGAAGAACACACATGCAATGACACTGGTGATATGTGGTTTATGAGAAGAACACACATGCAATGACTCTAACTATGGTTAATGAAAAGAGCAGACATGCAATGACATCGGTGGATCCATGTGTGGTTAATGAGAAGAACACACATGCAATGACACTGGGTGTTGTTCATGATATGGTTTGTGAGAATAACACACATGCAATGACTCTAGATGTGGTTCATGAAAAGAGCAGACATGCGATGACTCTAACTGTGGTTCATGAAAAGAGCAGACATGCGATGCCACCGGTGGATCCATGTGTGGTCTATGGGAGGAACACACATGCAATGACACTGGTGGATCCTTACGTGTTTTGTGGATAGAACACACATGCAATGACACTGGTGGATCCATGTTTGGTCTATGGGAAGAACACACATGCAATGACACTAGTAGCTCCATGTGTGGTTCATGGGAAGAACACACATGCAATGACACTGGTGGATGCATGTGGTGTGTGGTAAGAACACACATGCAAAGACACTGGTGATATGTGGTTTGTGAGAAGAACACACATGCAATGACTCTAGCTGTGGTTCATGAAAAGAGCAGACATGCAATGACACTGGTGGATCCATGTGTGGTTCATGGGAAGAACACACATGCAATGACACAGGTGGATCCATGTGTGGTATGTGGGAAGAACACCCATGCAATGACACTGGTGATACGTGGTTTGTGAAAAGAACAGACATGCAATGACTCTAACTGTGGTTCATGAAAAGAGCAGACATGCAATGACACTAGTGGATCCATGTGTGGTTAATGAGAAGAACACACATGCAATGACACTGGGTGTGGTTCATGATATGGTTTGTGAGAACAACACGCATGCAATGACACTGGTGATATGTGGTTTGTGAGAAGAACACACATGCAATGACTCTACTTGTGGTTCATGAAAAGAGCAGAATGCGATGACTCTAACTGTGGTTCATGAAAAGAGCAGACATGCGATGACACCGGTGGATCCATGTGTGGTCTATGAGAGGAACACACATGCAATGACACCGGTGGATCCTTACATGGTTTGTGAGAATAACACACATGCAATGACACTAGTGGATCCATATGTGGTCTGTGAAAAGAACACACATGCAATGACACTGGTGGATCCATGTGTGGTTCATGGGAAGAACACACATGCAATGACACTGGTGGATCCATGTGTGGTCTGTGGGAAGAACACACATGCAATGGCACTGGTGATATCTGGTTTATGAGAAGAACACACATGCAATGACTCTAATTGTGGTTAATGAAAAGAGCAGACATGCAATGACACCGGTGGATCCATGTGTGGTTCATGAGAAGAACACACATGCAATGACACTGGGTGTGGTTCATGATATGGTTTGTGAGAAGAACACACATACAATGGCTCCAGCTATGGTTCATGAAAAGCGCAAACATGTGATGACTCTAACTGTGGTTCATGAAAAAAGCAGACATGTGATGCCACCGGTGGATCCATGTGTGGTCTATGAGAGGAACACACATGCAATGACACCGGTGGATCATTACGTGGTTCGTGAGAATTACACACATGCAATGACACTGGTGGATCCATATGTGGTCTATGAAAAGAACACACATGCAATGACACTGGTGGATCCATGTGTGGTTCATGGGAAGAACACACATGCAATGACACTTGTGGATCCAAGTGTGGTCTATGGGAAGAACACACATGTAATGACACTGGTGATATGTGGTTTGTGAGAAGAACACACATGCAATGACTCTAGCTGTGGTTCACGAAAAGAGCAGACATGCAATGACACTAGTGGATCCATGTGTGGTTCATGAGAAGACCACACATGCAGTGACACTGGTGGATCCATGTGTGGTCTGTGGGAAGAACACACATGCAATGACACTGGTGATATGTGGTTTGTGAAAAGAACAGACGTGTAATGACTCTAGTTGTGGTTAATGAAAAGAGCAGACATGTAATGACATCGGTGGATCCATGTGTGGCTAATGAGAAGAACACACATGCAATGACACTGGGTGTGGTTCAAGATATGGTGTGTGAGAAGAACACGCATGCAATGACTCTAGCTGTGGTTCATGAAAAGAGCAGACATGCGATGACTCTAACTGTGGTTCATGAAAAGAGCAGACATGCGATGACACCGGTGGATCCATGTGTGGTCTATGAGAGGAACACACATGCAATGACACCAGTGGATCCTTACATGGTTTGTGGGAAGAACACACATGCAATGACACTGGTGGATCCATGTGTGGTCTATGGGAAGAACACACATGCAATGACACTAGTAGCTCCATGTGTGAATCATGGGAAGAACACACATGCAATGACACTGGTGGATCCATATGTGGTCTGCGGGAAGAACACACATGCAATGACACTGGTGATATGTGGTTTGTGAGAAGAACATAGATGCAATGACTCTAGATGTGGTTCATGAAAAGAGCAGACATGTGATGACTCTAACTGTGGTTAATGAGAAGAACACACATGCAATGACACTAGGTGTGGTTCATGATATGGTTTGTGAGAAGAACACACATGCAATGACTCTAGCTGTGATTCATGAAAAGAGCAGACATGCGATGACTCTAACTGTGGTTCATGAAAAGAGCAGACATGCGATGACACCGGTGAATCCATGTGTGGTCTATGAGAGGAACACACATGCAATGACACCGGTGGATCCTTACGTGGTTTGTGAGAATAACACGCATGCAATGACACTGGTGGATCCATGTGTGGTCTGTGGGAAGAACACACATGCAATGACACTGTTGGATCCATGTGTGGTTTGTGAGAATAACACACATGCAATGACTCTAGTTGTGGTTCATGAAAAGAGCAGACATGCGATGACTCTAACTGTGGTTCATGAAAAGAGCAGACATCCAATGACACCAGTGGATCCATGTGTGTTTAATGAGAAGAACACTCATGCAATGACACTGGGTGTGGTTCATGATATGGTTTGTGAGAAGAACACACATGCAATGACTCTAGCTATGGTTCATGAGAAGAACACACATGCAATGACTCTAACTGTGGTTCATGAAAAGAGAAGACATGTGTGACACTGGTGGATCGATGTGTGGTCTATGAGAAGAATACACATGCAATGACACTGGGTGTGGTTCATGATACGGTTTGGGAGAAGAACATGCATGCAATGACTCTAGCTGTGGTTCGTGAAAAGAGCAGACATGTGATGACTCTAAGTGTGGTTCATGAGAAGAGCAGACATGCGCTGACATCGGTGGATCCATGTGTGGTCTATGAGAGGAACACACATGCAATGACACCAGTGAATCCTTACGTGGTTTGTGGGAAGAACACACATGCAATGACACTGGTGGATCCATGTGTGGTCTGTGGGAAAAACACAAATGCAATGACACTGGTGGATCCATGTGTGGTTCATGGGAATAACACTCATGCAATGACACTGGTAGATCCATGTGTGGTATATGGGAAGAACACACATGCAATGACACTGGTGATATGTGGTTTGTGAGAAGAACACACATGCAATTACTCTAGCTGTGGTTCAGGAAAAGAGCAGACATGCAATGACACTGGTGAATCCATGTGTGGTTCATGAGAAGAACACACATGCAATGACACTGGTGGATCCATGTGTGGTCTGTGGGAAGAACACACATGCAATAAAACTGGTGATATGTGGTTTGTGAAAAGAACACACATGCAATGACTCTAGCTGTGGTTAATGAAAAGAGCAGACATGCAATGACACCGGTGGATCCATGTGTGGTTAATGAGAAGAACACACATGCAATGACATTGGGTGTGGTTCATGATATGGTTTGTGAGAAGAACACGCATGCAATGACTCTAGCTATGGTTCATGAAAAGAGCAGACATGCGATGACTCTAACTGTGGTTCATGAAAAGAGCAGACATGTGATGATACCAGTGGATCCATGTGTGGTCTATGAGAGGAACACACATGCAATGACACCGGTGGATCCTTACGTGGTTTGTGGGAAGAACACACATGCAATGACACTGGTGGATCCATGTGTGGTCTGTGGGAAGAACACACATGCAATGACATTGGTGGATCCATGTGTAGTTCATGGGAAGAACACACATGCAATGACACTGGTGGATCCATGTGTTTTCTTTGGGAAGAACACACATGCAATGATACTGGTGATATGTGGTTTGTGAGAAGAACACACATGCAATGACTCTAATCGTGGTTCATGAAAAGAGCAGACATGCAATGACACTGGTGGATCCATGTGTGGTTCATGGGAAGAACACACATGCAATGACACTGGTGGATCCATGTGTGGTCTGTGGGAAGAACACACATGCAATGACTCTGGTGATATGTGGTTTGTGAAAAGAATAGACATGCAATGACTCTAGCTATGGTTAATGAAAAGAGCAGACATGCAATGACACCGGTGGATCCATGTGTGGTTAATGAGAAGAACAAACATGCAATGACACTGGGTGTGGTTCATGATATGGTTTGTGAGAAGAACACGCATGCAATGACTCTAGCTGTGGTTCATGAGAAGAGCAGACATGCGATGACTCTAACTGTGGTTCATGAAAAGAGTAGAAATGCGATGCCACCGGTGGATCCATGTTTGGTCTATGAGAGGAACACACATGCAATGACACTGGTGGATCCTTACGTGGTTTGTGAGAATAACACACATGCAATGACACGGGTGGATCCATGTGTGGTCTGTGGGAAGAACACACATGCAATGACACTGGTGGATCCATGTGTGGTTTGTGAGAAGAAAACACATGCAATAACTCTAGTTGTGGTTCATGAAAAGAGGAGACATGCGATGACTCTAACTGTGGTTCATGAAAAGAGCAGACATGCAATGACACCGGTGGATCCATGTGTGTTTAATGAGAAGAACACACATGCAATGACACTGGGTGTGGTTCATGATGTGGTTTGTGAGAAGAACACACATGCAATGACTCTAGCTGTGGTTCATGAGAAGAACATACATGCAATGACTCTAAATCTGGTTCATGAAAAGAGCAGACATGCGATGACACTGGTGGATCCATGTGTGGTCTATGAGAAGAATACACATGCAATGACACTGGGTGTGGTTCATGATATGGTTTGTGAGAAGAACACACATGCAATGACTCTAACTGTGGTTCATGAAAAAAGAAGACATGCGATGACTCTAACTGTGGTTCATGTAAAGAGCAGACATGCAATGACACTGGTGGATCCATGTGTGGTCTATGAGAAGAACACACATGCAATGAACTCTAGTGGATCCTTACGTGGTTTATGAGAAGAACACCCATCCAATGAACTCTAGTGGATCTATCTTGGCACAATTTGATGTATGCCACGATGTATTTCATTGTACAGACACTCACTTTCCATTTTTATACTACTCAGTATCGCCCTTGGTTTTATGTGGTACTACTCAGTTTTGCCCCCCTCTCTATATCTTTCGTAGAAGCACAAACCTGTGCTCACCCTGTCTGCTAGTCCCTGATTGGTTATCACAGTTGTCACGCGGATCGTGCGCAGCAACCGTTGATTCTATGCGACCCAATGATGATCGTTGCACACGTCGTGCCCTTCACAGTACAGCGTGAGACAGCACTGGCGTCTCCCTCAGCGAGACTTCTACAATAAGGAACACGATGCCGTCCATGGAAAAAGTCGTCGAGTGGTCATGCCATGTTTAATCAAGTCTGAAAAGCCTACTACTGCTACTACTACGCCACAACGCATGCGTCATCGAGTGCACGGTCGTCGATGGACAGCTGCAATTTATTTCCACTTGATTTTAATAAGACATATCCCATTTTTTTACGCAGTGGCTCTCTATCGCCAATTTTAGGGCCGTGTCAAACTTCGTACATAGAAATTGTGTGTGCGCCCTTTGCATGTGGCTCAATATAGAACTACCATGCATGGCCTGGGAAAAAACGTGACGTACTGTGCGCGTGTCGCGGTGCACGGTGTAGTAGACTGTGCGGCGCGTTGCACAGTGGTGCGACAAAATGTGCCTTGCTTCTATCCACATTAACTATAGAGCGCCTCTCCGCACACCCACTCCCACTGTCGCTCACTGACCCCACGCAACCCTCTCGACTGTCCCACCAGCATCCGCATACTCCCGAGAATGCCCTGTCCGTGTCGGTGATGGCCGAGGAGGATAAGGTAGCCATCGTCGCCTTCGTGGCCGCCGAAGAGGAGGCCCCCGTCTCCTCGTCGGTCCCCCTCGACACGTTGAAAGCAGCCGCCGTCCTTGTCCAGGCCCCAGTCGAGGAATCGATGGCAACCACCGTTCCCGTCCAGGCCCCCGTCCCCGCTACCGACGGAGCCGCCGAAGAGGAGCCCCGCTAGCGAGCAGGCCCCCGCCGGTCACAAGTAGATCACGCACTTCTTGGGCACCTACGATCCAGATAAGTACATCGCTCTGCTAAACCCCTACGACACCGGCATCGATGACCTATGGTCGGAGGTAACTAGGGTTTGCTCCCCTCCCCTGGTTCTTCTACCGTTTGTTAGAAATAATGGGCTAATCAATTTAAAATTTAGCTGATATTGTCATGTTTAATATTATGGAATTAATCATGGAAATTGTGCCTAATTATCCAACACCGTTCCCATCGTTGGATGCTAGATCTTGGTTTATTAGGATTCGCTTGTTCGCATTTCGATTGCTCGATCTTCTTACACCATCTACTCCCCCATTTTCCTTTTCTTCCAATAGGTTTCTGGCAGCAACGTCTGCAGCGATGATGAGTCCATTCACACCAAGGCTCGTCAGGTGCTGAGGAGGCTATGGGCCCGGCAAGTACGACGGCTTCCTCAGGGCCCCTACTACAGCTGCCCCTTCTGTAAGGGGATCGCCTACTACTTGACGAGTCGCGCTGCCGGCGGCACCGACTTGAACACCTTACTGAAGCATGCAGAGGCCACGGGCTCCGGCATCCACAAAAGCGGCAAGCGCGAGACCGTGAAGATCAACGCCTACATCGCTGAACACCGGGATCTCTGCATTCACCTCCGAAACCTCCAGCGGGTGGCCATCAAAGAGGATCGCATGCCTCCAATCAGGCCCAAGGCCCCCAAGTCCAAGAAACTGGGCAGCAAGAAGTAGAGGAAGCGCCATAGGGAGGAGGCAGAGGCGCGGGCGCTTGTAGGATGTGCCTGCAGCTGTGGCGGCTGCTGCTGCTGCTAAGAAGCTTCTTTCTAGATATATCCTATTTATGGCTAAATGCATCGAACCTCGTTAAGCAACCTACTTTCTATCGCTATATCCTATTTAGCTGCGCACAACTATATCTACATTTGTTTTGTTTTCTGAATGAATGTATTCTTCCTGGTGTGATTTGCTGCTCTAGATTTGCTACCTGATCAGAGTGAGAATCTTCTCTAGATTTGCTACCAATTTGGGAAAAATGAAACATATATGTTTAGTGAGAGAGGAAAAGGGCACTCTTTCAAACTGCCAGTTAAGAAGCTACCATCTTGGCAAGCTACAAGACACATACATAAACATAACACAATGAGGGTTAAATTTATTTTTCTAGTATCACTTGAGGCGCTAGACATCTTGGCAAGCTAACTGAGTTCCACAAAATAGAAACATAACACTGACAAGTAAAATTTAATTCAACCCTCATTAGACCACTTGAGGCGCTTGCCATCATTCCTAGGCGATGAACTGCGACCATTCCAGGTACTCCACATCTCACGAACTGCTTTGTCCCACCTGGCATATGACTTGGCTTCCCTATCTTCAGCGTCCTGCGACACAATTAGCGGTGCATCATAGGCCTGATTGTTGCCGCTAGAAGATGCTGCCTCTCTGTTTGCCGCTTCAGCTGCAGCCTCTCTGTCAGCTGCTTCTTCAGCTGCAAGCTCTCTTTTAGCTACTTCTGCAGCCTCTCTGTCAGCTGCTTCAGATGCAGCCAATTTCTTTGCATATGCAGCTTCAAACTCAGTTATTCCGCATTTTCTACAAAGGGTTGCCCTAAGCTCGTCTTCCCTCTTGCAAATAGGGCAAAACACGAGGTAACATAGAAAAAAATGGATCTTCTTGTATAGCTGGTAGGTCACGTAAGCATCTATGGCTGTATACTTTAGGTTTATATCAGACAACGGCCACTCGTCCCAGAAATCGTGCCTATCCGTAGGGAAATCTTCCATCATTTTGTCGTACGACTCATCGAGGATTCTAGTTGCGAGTGATGCCATTCCATCCTTCGTCGAGCCCCCTAGGATCTTGACAAGACTCTGAATATCGATCCACTTGTGCGCAGGAATTATAATTTCCTCTTGATACAATTTTGAAAAATCAGTTGTTTTATCGACAGTGCAGAAAACAATTCCCTTTTCTACAAGGAACTGGCGCAGTGCCGGACATTTCCTGTCAGTCCTGAAAGTATGTAGTTTTTCATCACCAAAATTTGTAACTACAAATATTTTGTCAATGCAAGATCATCATCTGAATATAATTTTGAAAACTTTAGTAAATGCAAGATCAAGACTCTCAACATTGTATTGTCATAATTTATTCGGTTTTGCTATTTCACAGTCGACTGAACGAGTTGCACATTTCTTTTAACTATGGTTGCACTTTTCTTAGGTGATTGAGACTAAAGAAAATCTCAGTCGATTGAGACATAGGCAAACCCTAATTTATTTGGTCCTAAATGAAATCCAGTAGTTGCAAGATGAGCAAGTGGATAAAGAACAAGAGGAGAAAACCCTAAAAGCGGTTAGCTACAGAGAGTAGATCTACAAACCGGGAGAGGTGGTAGTCGAGGACGTGTTTCTGCATGGCCAGTTGAACAACGACGACTTCACTCCCTTCATATGGGTTCTCCGGGGTGTACTCGAGGTCCAATCCCACAAACTTGTCCTCGTATATCCCAAGCCAATCCTCGTACATCCTCAGGACATGCACCACTATCTCCTCCTCGTTGGTGTAGATAACGTCTATCTTCTTATTGTCATGGGTAGTGAAGCTTGTCTCTAGAGTGCGTAGATCTTCCATGGCGGCAAGGAGAAGACGGGAAGAAGATAGTAGATGACAGGAAGAAGAAGAGTGGTTTCTGCGAGGTAGGGGAATGGTGGAACCGTCAATGCGCTTTTAAGGTAGTGGTTAACGATTGGGACGGAAGTCCAAGGAGAGACGCGTGGCGGTGGCCGTTCTAGCTTCGGAGTAAACAAAAAATAATTATAGCGCTGATACATGTGCCCTATTTTGTCACATCAATACACTGGGTAGGGGTGTTGTCCTATCCACTGTGCCAACGCTACAAGCCTACGTGACAGCCACCCTGCCTAAGCGACGGGAGCGACATAACGGCGAGAACTGACAGGGGGGCCCCAACTTGACGGCCGTTAGCCTGGTTTTTTGTATTGAAACGTAAAGTTGAATTCGTGCCGAAAAATACCCTCTGAGTATTTGGCACACCAACTGTAGTCACCCCGGCTGATTTCAGGGAACTTGGGTATTGCGTTGCATGTACACCCCAACTTTCGGGCCGCAAAATGATATTCTCCAACGCGACCCAAAGAGCTACCGCCGCGACGGAGGAAATTACCGTGATAGCGGAAACTACCGCGCCAACAGCGCGGCGAGGCCAAAATTCGACCCCGCCGCACTGCTCAACCAGCCCTGCATCTACCACAGCAGGGAGGGGAAACCCGCCAACCACACCACCGCGGACTGCCACTCTCTCAAAGAGATCAAAAAGGCAAGGCGAGCAAGGGAAGACCCCAACAACAACCCACCTCGGGACAACGGAAACGCCGGCGGCTTCGGCAACGCTGTCGGCTCGCTACACACCTTCACCGGACTCGACACCAAGCGTGAGAGGAAGGTGCTCGCCCGCGCAGTCGCCGTCAATGTGGTGACACAGGTCGACATCCCACGCTTCCTCAACTGGTCCGAGCAGAGCATCACTTGGAGTCGCCCGGAACACGCTCCCAAAATCGAGTATCCAGGGCGAGTCGCCCTGGTAGTCAGGCCCAAAGTGGCTGATTATTGGCTACCCAAGACATTGATGGACGGCGGGAGCTCCATCAACATCATGTATCTGGACATGTTCAAAAGGCTACAGCTTCCGGAGTCGGCAATCCAGCCGACCCTGACAACCTTCCATGGCATCGTCCCTGGTCGGAAGGCATACCTGATCGGAAAAGTGACGTTACCGGTCACCTTCGGCACACCGGCAAACTACCGCACCGAGCGAATCGAGTTTGAGCTGGTGAACTTCTGTAGCCCCTACCACTGTGTCTTGGGACACCAAACGTTTGCCAAATTTATGGCGACACCCCACTACCCATACAACATGATAAAGCTCCCAGGGTCGAGCGACATCATCACCGTCCACGGCGACCCCGATATGTCTGTGGAATGCGAGGACAAAGGCGCCAAGCTCGCCGACGCTGTCATCGCCGCGGAGACTGACCACACGGAGGAGCTCGCAAAATAAACGGGCAACATCAACAAGGACGACCCCACCATACTGAAGAAGCCAACCACCGCGAACTCCACGTTCGAGGCAACCACGCATACCCGCACCATCGAGCTCGTCCCGGGCGACTCCAGCCAGACGGTCACCATTGGGGCACATGAGCCCCGCATAGGAAAGCGCGCTCATCGGGTTCCTCCGTGAGAACCGCGACATCTTCGCATGGAAACCTTCCGACATGCCAGGTGTCCCGAGGGAACTCGCTGAGCACAAACTACATGCCGACCCCAAAGTGCGACCAGTAAAGCAGTCGCTGCGGCCCTTCAATGAAGAGCGCCGCCGAGCAATCGCCGAAGAAGTGCAACGCTTGTTGGCCGCAGGCTTCATTCGGCCAATAAAACACTCCAAGTGGCTGGCGAACCCAGTCCTGGTCCTGAAAAAGAACAACACTTGGAGAATGTGCATCGACTACACCAACCTCAACAGTGCCTTCCCGAAGGAGGAGTTCGTCCTACCACACATCGATCAGATCATCGACTTGCCTGCGGGATCAGAGTCACTGTGCTTCCTCGACGCTTACTCTAGTTACAACCAGATCAAGATGGCGGTCGAGGATGAGGAGAAGACAGCGTTCATCATGCCATTCGGCGTCTTCTGCTACACGGCCATGATGTTTGGCCTCATAAACGCTGGCACCACATACCAAAGATGCATGCAGGAGTGCCTCGTGAGCCAATTTGGCCGCAACATTCACGTCTACATCGATGATGTGGTGGTAAAATCCACCCGCCAAGACGACCTGATTGCCGACCTAGCCGAAACCTTCGCAAATCTGCAGAGGTACAACATCAAGCTAAACCCAGGAAAGTGCACCTTCGGTGTCCCCACCAGACAGCTACTGGGATACGTAGTCTCCAAGCGAGGCATTGATGCCAACCCCACCAAGATCGACACCACCGTGCGACTCGGAAAACCCGAGTGCCTGCGCGATGTCCAGAAGCTGGTCGGGCGAGTCGTGGCTCTCAGTCGCTTCATTCCCCGACTAGGCGAGAAGGCCATGCCTCTTTATCGCCTGATGCGCAAGAACCCCACGTTCCAATGGGACGCGGAGGCGGACAACGCACTCAAAGCACTCAAAGAAGTGCTACTCGCGGCTCCACTACTCGCTGCACCAGTCGACAAAGAGCCCATGCTCGTCTATGTGGCGGCCTCCAATCGAGTCATCAGCGCTGTAATGGTCGTCGAATGGCCAGAGGATGGAAAGGAGCGCCCTGTTCAGCTCCCCGTCTACTACATCAGCGAAGTCCTAACGGACTTACGACAGCGCTACCCACAGTACCAGAAACTGGTGTACGCGGTATTCCGAGCTCAGCGGCGACTCCCCCACTATTTCCAAGAGAACCCAATAACGGTGGTCTCATGTGCACCACTACAAGACATGATACAAAATCGTGAGGCGACTGGGCGAGTCGCCAAGTGGGTCGTCGAAATCGGTGTCCACAATATTAAATACGAGCCCCGCAAAGCAATCAAATCACAAGCCCTAGCGGATTTCATCGCAGATTGGGAAGAAGTGCAGCAGCCGGAGAAGCTACCATATCTCCACTATTGTTTGCTACACTTTGATGGCTCGAAGAACGCTGACGGAGCAGGAGCCGGGGTCATACTAACCTCCCCCAAAGGGGACAAGCTCCGATACATGCTCCACCTCAACTTCAAGCCCTGCACCAACAACATGGCAGAATACGAGGCCCTCCTTCACGGCATGCGGGAAGCCAAGAAAATGAACATCAACCGCCTACGGTGCTACAGCGACTCTGACCTAGTCGCCGGCTAGGTCGCTGGAACATGCGACGCCGTCTCTCCAACTATGATCGCGTACCGCCAAGTGGTAGACCAGCTGGGAGGACATTTTGACGGCTATTCCATTAAATGGATCGATAGATGCAAGAACGAGGAGGCAGATGCCCTTTACCGCATCGGGTCGGCCCGACAAGCCCCACCAGCAGGCGTCTTCCTCGACATCATCCACAAACCTTCGGTCATCCCACCAAAGGAGATCGATGTCGGGATACCACTGCAACCAGAGCCGGCCCTAGTTGCCATGGTTGTGGAGCCTAGCGACTGGACATCACCATACGTCGCCTTCCTCGAGCACAAGATCCTCCCAAACAACAAGACGGAGGCGCAAATGGTCGTGTGCCGCTGCAAATCCTTCGTCATCATCAACGGCGAGCTACACAAACGCAGCATGACAGACGTGTTCCAGTGCTGCATATAGCCAGAAGAAGGCCGCAAGATCCTCCGGGACATTCACGTCGGCGACTACGGCCATCACGCTGGTGCCAAGTCGCTGGTCGCCAAGGCCATGCGGCATGGCTTCTACTTGCCAACGGCACACGCCGACGCCACCAACATCGTCCAACGATGCGTTGGGTGCCAGAAGTACGCCAACCAGACACATATCCCTGGTTCGGCACTCAAGACCATCCCCATCACATGGCCATTTGCCGTATGGGGCATGGACATGGTAGGCCCGTTCAAGAAGGCCCCATCCGGCTTCGCCCACCTCCTGGTCGCGGTCGACAAGTTAACCAAGTGGGTCGAGCCAAAGCCAATCAAAAAGTGCGACGGCAAGACCGCCACCAAGTTCTTACGTGCGCTCATCCACCGGTACGGCTACCCGCACAGCATAATAACGGACAACGGCACCAACTTCGCCAAAGGGGCCATGGCGGAGTTCTGCGAAGAGCACGACATATGACTTGACCACGCCTCAGTCGCCCACCTGGAGTTGAACGGCCAAGCAGAACATGCCAACCAGAGTGTCCTCCACGGGCTCAAGCCACGACTCCAGGTGCCCCTCGAGCGCACCCCAGGATGCTGGGTCGAAGAGCTCCCTTCAGTCATATGGGGGATCCGCACATTCGTGAATCGCTCCAGCGGGTTCACACCCTTCTTCATGGTGTACGGCGCCGAAGCTGTAATGCCAACAGACCTGGAGCACGACTCACCTCGAGTTGCCAATTACGTCGAGGCAACAAACGAGACCGCACGCCAAGACAACATCGACCAAATCGATGCGGTGCGCGACCTGGCTCGCTCCCGCACCGCCATTTACCAGCAGGGACTCCGCCGCTACCATAGCCGCTGAGTCCGGACTCGCACCTTCCAGGAGGGCAACATGGTCCTACGACTGGATCAAGAAAAGAAGGGCATGCACAAACTCTCCCCCCATGGGGGGGGGCGTTCGCCATAGGGCGAGTCCTCGGCAATGACGCCTATTACCTCATCGACATACGAGGCGATGGCCAACTCGAGGTTGGGAGGCCATGGAATGTAAACCTCCTTCGGAAGTTCTATACATAGAACCGAAACATGTACTCAGTTGACATACATAATAAAATTCATTCGGTTCACAAAATTGTGTCTACTCACCACATCCTTGTGCCACTCGCACTCGTACAATCAGCAGTATGCCACCCACGGAAGTCAACCCTTGGTTGAGCGACTGGCACGGCTAAGTAGTGCGGCCCAAGGGCACCAAAAATACTCGGGCCTTGGGACGTCCACGAAAACGCCAACCCGGAGCCACCATCGGATTCGCCTAGCCCGGCTGGCCTACTGGGCCAAGACGACCGGTATACGCTTCTTACAGCGACTTGTCCTTCCCATCCTCGTGCAAAGCGACTCGAACGGTTAAGTACCACGCACGGGGACTCCGCAATAATGGAACCCTCACGCGACTCGGGAACACACCAAGTATGAGATCTGCCTTGGACTCGCCCAGCGACTGGCTCTCCGAGCCAGTGGAAGAGACGCGTTACAAACAAAGCATTTTGAACGTACAACAGGAACGCACCCTATACGGCTAAGAATCACGCTCGGGGACTCGCCTACAAACAAAACCAGTCGCGTTCGGGGACTCGCCTCTTCAGGAGATGCAAAGGATAAACAAAACACAATAAAAGAAAACACATATGTACACAATCAAGATATACCCCATTAAACGGCGGACGCGCTCATGGACTCGCCCAACAAAAAATAAAATGCGTTACACAATCACAGTCGCATCACAAGTCGATTGACTCCTCTTACTCAAAATATTGTTCACATTACAGAAGTTGCCACTTGGCGTACATTACAAACTGCCCAACGATACTATCTATTCCACAGGTCCTGACGAACAAGAACCACCACCTCCCTTGACACGAACAAAAGGCTGCCACAGGTTCGTCGGGTAGGTCGTCAGCGACTTCGACAAAGCTGACCGGAAGGCTTGATCGGACTTCATATCACGATGCTCCGGCTCGGGGTTGCCAGGCGCCAATACCGTTTCCTAGTATGGAAGAAGATCCCCCATCACCAACACCCGATCAGCAAAAGGGGAAGCCTTGGCAGTCAGCTTCAGCACCTCTGACATCTCCACCATGCCAGTCGCCGAAGGATAGCCGCTGGTGATGTCGTCGAGGTCGATATCATCTGGGAAGTGAGGGAGACCCAGGTCCAGATGGCGCCACACTTCTGTAAGCCCCCCAGGAATAACCTTGGTGGGGGGCATTCCTTGAAGGACCGCTTGGACGCACCATTCCGAAGCCCTGGCCGCATTCACCACGGCAGTCACGCACTGCGAGGCATTGAAAGTCTGAACCACTGGGTCGCTTTTCCCTATCACAGCTAAAAAATCAGACGTCAGTGACACTATGGACCTCCCCAATTGGGGATTCGCCAAACGTGTTAAGCAAAAGACGGAGACTGACCAAGAAGCTAGCGACAGTTCTCCGTGACATTCTTCTCCAAGGCGGCATGATCATTCTGTACCCCCACGATGATTGAGTCCGTGGCCTTGCGCTCCTCTTTAGCCGCAGCAACCGCAGCCTTCGCTCGATCCTCAGACGAAATTGAGGCCACTTTCGCCTCTAATTCCTGGATTAGCGAGCAATTCGCCCATTCGCCACGTCTAGCTCGGCAACTAGAACATACCCTTCATGGGCATTGGAAATTGGAGCTAGAAGACCATCTGAAAAGGAAAGAGACAAATCATCAACGCGCCACACACCAACAGGTCATAGCCGAAAAAGAAAAAGAAAAAGAAGCAAGTACTTACCAACAGCCTCCTGGAGTCGCCGGTTCGCTTCCTGCCACATGCGAAGATCCTGGTCCAAACGCTCCCTTGCGGCCTGTCGATCGGTCGACTCCCTCTGCAAACCCTGAAAAAGCAACAAAACTCAGTACTTACCAAGAACTATATCCAGTTCCTAGCCGCTGACATTCAGCGACTAAGAACTCAGGGACTAGAGAGTAGAAAGAAATTCAGTTCCTAGCCGCTGAAATTCAGCGACTAGGAGCTCGGGGACTAGAGATTAGAAGAAAGCCAGTACCTAGCCGCTGAAATTTAGCAGCTAGGAACTCGGGGACTGGACGTACCTGAATGGCGGCGCCAAGCATCTTGTGGAGTTCTCCGGTGTCAGTCGACGGGATCGTGAAGGAAGTGTGCCCACAACAGGACCCAATGTCTTCATCGACGATCTCCGGGCTCTGTGGAGACTGATTGTCCGCCACGCTTGGAAACCCCCTAGCCATGAAGTGCTGGAATGTTGCCGATGCCCAGCTGGGGCACTGGTCGTTGGATCCGGCGCTTCCGTCGCAGGCGCGGCCATAATTGGCTCCAACCGCGCCGCCACCACTTCTTCATCAACTGCAGCGAGATCGGGATCCTTGGCGCTATCCATCGCCACGACATCGTCGGCACTCCCCTTCTGCCTCTTTGCGCCTTCCGCGGTCGCCGCATCTCCGGCAGGTTTCCTCTTCTTGGGAAGGTCGCCGTCTCCCATGGTGGTGACTGGCGGAATCTTCGCCACTGAAGGACGGCTAATCTTCTTGGCCCTAGATCTGCCAAAACCTCCACAGTCAGCATAATGACAATACAAAAATGAGACACGACTCGGAATGGAAAAGCCAATACTTACTTAGCGACTGGAAGAACGCGCAGCCCAGTGCTGATGTGGACGGGCTTGTCTAGCTTTGAGCCTAGCTTGCGCGTGACACCCCTTTCAAAGACATCTGAAGCCCATGACACCGCGGGCTTCCTTGATGATGAGGCCATGGTCGCCGGAATTTCTGGCTCCGGAGACACGGCCGCCCTTGAAGGTTGCAACGATCTTGACGCCGCGGCCTCAGCCGCCTCCTGGCTTGGGTCCCTCGAAGCTTCAGACACGATCACCGCTAGAGGGACTTCTACCACCTCTTCGGTGTCCTCGTCCCCCAATCCCTTCACTGGAATCACATCCCCGGGGATCTTGGGCGAAGAATCGGGGGCATGCTCGTCATCGGAGTCATCATTAGACTCAAACACCAGCACTGACCTTGATAGCAACGCTAACTTCTTCGCCGGCGACTTTGGTCTAGGCGCGGGTTTCGCCGGCGTGGCTGTGCACCGAGACATGTGCTCTTGCATGATCTCGTCGCCCCCTTCATGTTCGTCGAGAACGCGACTCGCCTCGAACTCGCGCTGCTTCTGCATGCGGGTCTTGCGAGCCGCAGGCGCCGGGGGAGGAACCTCCTCCTCCTCGTCGCTTTCGGAGGAATCTCCCTCGGAAACTTCGTCAAGTTCTTGGGGAACCTCTTCGTCGAGCGGAGGGAGCCAACCTTCTAGTACCTGGAACAACTGAGAAACGACCACCAATGAGTATCGAAAAACACGACTACAGGTTACGTTGCAGATATGGCGACCGGGAGGAAAACTTATTGTGGGGGCTTCGTTCTTCATGGGAGTATACAGGGCGAGCCCGACCGATACGGTGGTGAACTACGCATCAGTGATCTTCTTTAGGGCGGCCTTGTAATCCTCAGTCTCCCACGACTCTTTGTTGGTTCGGGAGGGATCATGTTTCCCGCTATACTCATACATCCAATGTGGCCGAGCCGCTAGCGGAACCAGACGCCGCCCGAGCCATCAGTTGTAGAGGTTGATCGAAGTCAACCCCTGGTCCTTCAACCTATGGATCTGGTCCATCATTTCCATGACGGCCATCTTCTGGTTTTTAGGGAGCTTCTTCAGCGCCAGCCGGCGAGGCTCGCTCCTTTCGACGACGAACTCGGGGAGCACCACCTCGCCAGAGGGAGTGGATTCCTTCACATAGAACCAGCTCCTCTTCCAGAGGGAGAAAACAACAATCCTTCATTCGTAGAACAATCATATTGTTTACTTTACACGCAGTTTGTAAAGCAATAATCTGTTGCTTGCAACTTAATATTGGAGGGGGTTCGGATGATAACCTGAAGGTGGATTATTAGTCATAGATGCAGTTGGATGGCGGTCTATGTATTATGTTGTAATGCCCAATCGAATCTCAAAGGAGTCAAGATGATTAGTATATGCATGTACTGCTTTCTCGATGTTTGTCAATTACCCCGCTATAATTTGTTCACCCAGCATGTTATCTATCTTAAGAAGAGCCACCTCTAGTGAACTATGGATCCCGGTCCTTTTTCTTTACATACAATCTATAAACTGTTTACTGCTTTGTGTTTACTTTATGCAAACTATTACTTCTTTCCATTTGATACATTTAATCCTTTGTTTTACGCAAAACACGGTGAGATTGACAACCTCATCGCAAGTTGGGGACAAAGTTCTGTGGTTGTGTTGTGTAGGTCTCCATGTTGCTACTAGCACCGGTAGTGCGCCCTGCCAAGGCTCAACTAGCAACACCTTTGGGGTGTTTCCTTGCTCCTACTGGTTCGATTAAACCTTGGTTTCATAACTGAGGGAAACTTTTCTGGCGTTGTACACTGAGCCATCAAGCATTTTTCTGGCGCCGTTGCCGGGGACTGAAGAAGAAACTCCCACGTCAACACCATGCCATCAAAGACATTTTTCTGGCGCCGTTGCCAGGGAGTCATGGACATATTCACAAGAGGAGTCCCTCATAACCAATCTCTTTACTTTGTTATTTTTGTTTTGCTTAGTTTCTTTTTGCTTTGTTTGCTTGTTTTCTTTATCAAAAACACACAAAAAATTGTTTTACTAGTTTGCTTTCTTTATTTAAAAAATACAAAAAAAATTAGTTCCTACTATAGTTATTATTTTCATTGGTCTGTTATTGTCTTGCTTTATCATTCTTTCTATCAATGGTTGGTTCCTTTGAAACTGAATCTTATTGGCAAGGTGGGTTCACGGAAGAACAAAAATATTATTATAAGGAACACTGCTTGTCACAAAAAGGGAAACACTTATGGGAACAAATTGATAAATTAAATATCATTGCTAGAAACGTGTGCGCTACTTATAATGTTACTTATTGCTTTGATAAATCTTGTTGCTGCAGGAGGTATAAACACCTGCCTTTTCAATGTGAGTATAATGATAATGTTACCATATATTTTTATGTTACAGGAAATTATGACTTTTATGATGTGGAACAAATTTAAGAATTTATTGCTTGGAAGGGTGCATTTCAACTTGCTAGTTTGCTTGAAAATACTGATGATTCACCTTATAAATATGAGGTTTATGATATACTTAAATTTTGCTTTGAGAATTACAAGGTAGAAAATGGCTATATTCTTGAATATCTTAATAGATGCTCTCCACCAATGGAAGAAGAAATTGCTGAAACTAGAAGCTCATTGGATGAAAAAGAGGAGGAGAGTGATGATCAAGAGGAGGAAGAATGGATCTACCCATCCCTACCTTCTAATGAGAGTAACTCTTTACCTCTTACATTATTTGATTGTCCCCCATATTTACCAAAGGAGGACGAATGTCATGTTCCTGGGGATTCTTTTCAAAATGTTTATAATAAAGCTCTAGTGTTTGTAGATCATGAAAAGCATGCTTTATGTGATAGTTATATTGTTGAATTTATTCATGAGGCTACTGAAATTATTATGAGAGAGGAAAATATGGTTGTAAAAGTTTTCATGGCACTGAAACACCTCTCTATTTGCTGAAAGTTTTGAAGTTACTCTCGTTTTATCTTCCTATGCGTGTTGCTTTGTTCTTTGTGAATTTATTTGCGTATAAGATTCCTATGCATAGGGAGTGGGTTAGACTTAATGTGTTTTGAATTTTCTTTTTGATGCTCTCTTTTACTTCAATTCATATTTCTTATGTGAGCATCTTCTCAAACTATTATGCCTAACTTAAAGGCGTTAAAGAAAAAAGTACTTATTGGGAGATAACCCAAAAGTTTTATATGAGTCTTGGAAGTTATTACTTATGTAATAACTGCTCTTTATCCTTTTTATTTGCTTTTTGTGCCAAGAGTAACCTCTAATGAGAGAGAAGTAATGATTGGGAAAGTTGATGTCCCGAAGCAGATTTTTGTGCTTCACCGTAAAAATTCGTGTAAAATCTCTGAACATCTTTTTGTGCTTCTTCCCCAGGTTGTTATCTAACTTTCGTTAGTTCAACACTTTTTGATTTTAGCAACAGAAGGTCTTCAAAAAAATTCGTCTTTACCTGTTGGTCTGTTTTGACAGATTTCTGCCATTTTCTGCATTTGCTTCTTGTTGGTTCCATTTGAGTTCTTTTGGGGAATTGAGCTTTTTGAGGGAAGTGCTACAGTATCTAGTGTTCTAATGGAAGTTTATTTGGTGTTAGAACTGAACCTTAAGACCTATTTATCTTGAGTGCACTAATGTTGCTAATAAAGATTGTGTGAAGTTTTGTATGAAGGAAAAATTTCAGGTGTATGGAAGGAATGAGTAATGAGATGAAGGATGTACTAAAGCTCAAGCTTGGGGATGCCACGCGTGTCACCCCAAGAAATATCCAAGAAGTACAAGCGTCAAAACTCGGGGATGCCCAAGGCATCCCCTTCTTCATCAATAAAAATCTCAGGTTTCTTTCAAACGCTTCATTTTTATTGTTTCATGCACAGTTGTGTTTTTCTTGGAGCATCTTCTTTTTCGTTTTCGTTTTCTTTTGTTTGCTTAGTTTTCTGAATAAATTGGTTGGACCCCCTCTTTCATACATTGGTTTGCAAATAGTTTGGTTTGGTTTGGAAAAGAGTAGGAAAGTTCATGCTTATGTGGTAAAAAGAGCTCGTTTTTGACTGTGGCCTATGCTTTGTCATGCCATGCTTGATATTGTTTTAGCTTTATGCTTAGTATTATTTGCTGTAGCATGACTTGTTATAAACAATTGAGATTGCTTAATGTGCCTTGGATGAATCATGCGTTGTTTTAGCATATTAAAGCATAGTATAGTGGTATTCTCCTTTGATGCTTTATTTGGGTTGACTTGGCGCATACTCACACCATGCTATGACTATATCAAGTCACCATAGCCTTTATGATCCTTTAGTTTTCAACTTGTAATATCTTTATGCTTTGATCAATGATGTTTTGTCGCTCTGCATGATTATGGCCATTATTGCTTTCTTAGTTTGTCGCTCCCAGTCTTTTGCTAGCCTCCACAACAAAGTATGAGTTCCACTCATGCATCCAACTCCCTAAACCAAGTTATTCCAAAGAGTCCACCATACCTACCTACTAGCTTATGCTATTCCAAGTATATTCATGCTTTTGTTTACCTTCCAAATTAAACTTGTTATGAGAAAACTAGTGATTAAAGCTCTCGCAAACTTGATGGCACACTTTACTTTACTTGCCCTTAATAAACTTGAACCATTATGTCTTCTATGTTGTATATGCTTGCACTTATTTGTTGGGAATTAGCAGAACCATGCTTTCATGGGGAACGCTTTCAACATTGCACTTGGTACTTGTACCTAGTTGATATCATGCTCTTTTGTATATGGATGTCGTCGGTGTGAAATGAAAGGGGAGCTTGTAAGTCCATGGAGTTATGTATATGTGTTAGACAAACGCCTGTGCCGCTGGTCTAATCCATGCTGACATAGTGGAAACCTGTAGTGTAACCATAATGAGCTGTCTATGAAGCATTCTTCTTATAAAAAAAGAGTCCTATATTGAGAAAAAAGAGAAAAGAGAAAAAAGAGATACTATGAAAAGAGGAAAGAGAGAAAAAAGTACCATATTCCCATGGTAAATAAGAAGATTGCTGAGATGCTCGTTATCTGCTTGCCTTGTCATTTTGATATGGGGATTCTTCCGTATCATCGGGCAAGGGGCACCCCGTTGGCGGTTCTCTATGATACACATATACTTACAATGACAAGAACTTACCGATGACTAAACTTGAGTAGCATGAGGAGCGTCCCTCATATACAAGGGACATGAGATTTCTGACTTATACTTCGTCAAGCATGTACACCATAGTTTGTTCACTTTAACCTTAATCACTTCAAGATGCTTATGATAGGGGAAATGAGAGCTGAAAGCTATAAGTACCATAATTTTTGGAAGCTCTTTATGAGACTTGAATCCCTACTTCCTTTTATAAAAAGGCCTTTCTTCCACCGTTATATTGAGTCTCCATCTTCTACCTTTATGCACCTATTTTGAGAGCATAGTGGTCATTCTTAGTTCTATGTGCATTGTCCCAAGACTAGTTGATTGATGCATAACTTGATATTGCTTGTTTTAAACTATTTGTATCTAGTCACTCTTATGAACTTTGAAGGTGTCCTATGCATTTATATTTGCTACTCTATTGACGGACAAGCTGAATAGTTTTATACTATGTTTTCTTTATGTGAAAAAAACAAACGTCTTGCAAAGCATTGTTATTCATGAATCTTTTGTTTGTGCCTTTTCATGTTGCATCATAGTTTATTTGTCTTATTGCTAGAACTTTATCTTTCATGTTATGATTGAATTACTATGATCCCAGCTTTGAATGTTTTACAAATACTTTGATCAAGTCTTTGATGGTGCATGTCACCTCAAAAATTATTCTTCTTTTATCACTTACCTACTCGAGGACGAGCAGGAGTTAAGCTTGGGGATGTTGATACATTGCTAATGTATCTATAATTTTTGATGTTCCATGCTTAGTCTTATCCACTTTCTTGTGTTTTGTTCCAACTTTGGAGTACTTTTCATATGATTTCTTGGACTAACCTATTAACAAGAGCCACAGTGCCAGGTGCCTGTTTTCTGCTATTTTTGGTTCCAGGAAAGTCAGAAAATGAATATTCTCGGAATTGGACGGGACAAAAGCCAAAGGCCTATTTTTCCGGAAGTCATCAGATGCCAGAGTACAAGACGGAGAGGGGCCAGGGGGCCACCACACCACCTGGCCGTGCGGCCTAGCCTAGCCTGCGCCAGGGGGTGGTGTGGCTGCTCCCGGCATCCCCTCGGCCTCCCCTTCCGACTATAAGATGCCCTCGGGACGAAAATCCTAAGTGCCTGATCAAAAATCCACGAAAGAGTCTATAGCCGCCGTCATCTCCATCCCTAGATCGGGAGGGATCTGAAGCTCTTCCTGGCACCCTGCCGGAGAAGGGAATTCACCCTAGAGGCCTTCTTCATCACCATGCAAGCCTCCGGTGTGATGCGTGAGTAGTTCATCCTTGGACTACGGTTCCATGTAGTAGGTAGATGGCTGGTTCTCCTCCTTTGTGCTTTCACGTTTAGATCTTGTGAGCTCCATTCATGATCAAGATCACCTATTTGTAATTCTGCATGTTGTGTTTGCGGGGATCCGATGGATATTGAGAAGCTATTTCAGATTGATTATTGATTCTATCATGTCTTTGTTATTTGTGATCTTGCATGCTTTCCGTTGTTAGTAGCTATCTTGGCCAAGTAGATGCTAGCAACTCCAAGAGTTAGTATTTATGCTCGATAGTGGGTTCATGCCTCTGGTAATCTGGGGAAGTGACAGAAATCTCTAAGGTACTAGATGTGCTGTTGCTACTAGGGAGAAAAAAAAATCCTTTGTTCATAGAACAATCGTATTGTTTACTTTACACACAGTTCGTAAATCAATAATATGTTGCTTGCAACTTAATACTGGAGGGGGTTCGGATGATAACCTGAAGGTGGATTAATAGTCATAGATGCAGTTGGATGGTGGTCTATGTATTATGTTGTAATGCCCAATCGAATCTCAAAGGAGTCAAGATGATTAGTATATGCATATATTGCTTTATCGATGTTTGTCAATTGCCCCGCTGTAATTTGTTCACCCAACATGTTATCTATCTTAAGGAGACCCACCTCTAGTGAACTATGGATCCCGGTCCTTTTTATTTACATACAATTTATAAATTGTTTACTACTTTGTGTTTACTTTCTGCAAACTATTACTTCTTTCCATTCGATATGTTTAATCCTTTGTTTTCCACAAAACACGGTGAGATTGACAACCTCATCGCAAGTTGGGGACAAAGTTATGTGGTTGTGTTGTGCAGGTCTCCACGTGGCTACTAGCACCGGTAGTGCTCCCTGCCAAGGCTCAGCTAGCAACACCTTTGGGGTGTTTCCTTGTTCCTACTGGTTCGATTAAACCTTGCTTTCATAACTAAGGGAAACTTGTTGCTGTGCTCATCATACCTTCCTCTTGGGGTTCCCAACGAGCTCTACATCAACACCACACCAGCACTTTTTTGGCGCCGTACACTAAGCCATCAAGGAGCGCTACCCGCCAAATTCGGGGTAGCTGTTACCTGCGGTAATTACGCCGAAGTTACCGTTGGAGTATCCAACGGGTAGTTTGACCAGGTTGATGGTCCAACTCCTCCATTCCACTCACGTCACCGGCAAACTAGCCCTGTCCACTCGCCGAAGCAGCGACTTGGCAGTTGTGACATTCGCCGGAGCGGCGACTAGGAGCATGGGAAAAATTTCCCTGGTTCCAGTGGAGTCCACCGCCGATTCGACTAGGCGTCCAAATTGGACTCGCCTACTCCGACTGCCAACTAACCACCTGCGCCTGATTCAACGGTGGCCTCGGGGACTACTAATGGGGATATGCCAAATGGGGTATACCTAGTAGGACGTTCCTATTGGGCCAAAAGGTCTCACGAATGGGCCTGTGAGAAGGCGACTAGAATGCGACTAAGGTGAAGGCCCGGTGACTAGCGACTGGAGGCCCAGGAGCATACCCGAAGCCTAGTTGGATTAGGTCAAAGCCTCTGAGTCCATATCTTGTTCGGTTACAACTTGTAAAACCCTAGCAAGGTGCCTCATATATAAACCTCCCTAGGGTACCCTCAGGACTTACGTTCCATCATACACCCCTTCAAGCGACTTGCTGCTTAGACGCTGATCTCGCCCTCTTGTAACTCGCTCTCCAATAATCTAATCTAGCAGGAGTAGGTCATTACCCTCTGGGGGCCGAACCTGGATAAATCCATGTGCATCCGCCCCCATCTCGCACCGTAGATGGCCGCCAGCTCTCGCCCCCGATTCAATCAATCGCTGCCTGCTGCAGCAATTGCAGTGGCCATTTCCACGCCATTTATGCTTAGTATTCTTTGTTGTAGCAAGACTTGTTAAAAACAATTGAGATTGCTTAATGTGCCTTTGAAGAATCATGCGTTGTTTTAGCATATTAAAGCATAGTATTGTGGTATTCTCCTTTGATGCTTTATTTGGGTTGACTTGGCGCATGCTCACACCATGTTATGACTATCCCAAGTCACCATAAACCTTTATGATACTTTAGTTTTCAACTTGTAGTATCACTTTATGCTTTGATCAATGATGTTTTGTCGCTCTGCATGATTATGGCCATTATTGCTCTCTTAGTTGGTCGCTCCCAGTCTTTTGCTAGCCTTAGTAACCAAGTATGAGTTCCACTCATGCATCCAATTCCAAATAAAACCAAGTTATTCCAAAGAGACCACCATACCTACCTATTAGCATTTGCTCTTCCAAATATATTCATGTTTTTATCTACCTTCCGAATTAAAGTTGTTATGTGAAAACTAGTGATTAAAGCTCTCACAAACTTGATGGCACACTTTACTTTTCTTGCCCTTAATAAACTTGAACCATTGTGTCGTCTATGTTGTAAATACTTGCACTTATATGTTGGGGATTAGCAGAACCATGTTGTCATGGGGAACGCTTTCAACATTGCACTTGTACTCTGTACCTAGTTGATATCATGCTCTTTTTTCTATGGATGTCTTCGGTGTGAAATGAAAGGGGAGCTTGTAAGTCCATGGAGTTATGTATGTGTGTTAGAGAAACGCTTGGGCCGCCGGTCTAATCCATGTTGTCATGGTGGAAACCTGTAGCGTATACATAATGAGTTGTCTATGAAGCATTCTTCTTATAAAAAAAGAGACAGATATTGAGAAAAAAGAGAAAAAAGAAAAAAATATGAGAAAAGAGGAAAGAGAGAAAAAAGCACCATATTCCCATGGTAAATAAGAAGATTGCTAAGAAGCTCGTTGTCTACTTTCCTTGTCATTTTGATATGTTGATTCTTTCGTATCATCAGGCAAGGGGTACCCCGTTGGCGGTTCTCTATGATACACATGTACTTACTATGACAAAAACTTACCGGTGACTAAACTTGAGTAGCATGAGGAGCGGCCCTCGTATTTAAGGGACATGAGATTTCCAACTTACACTGTGTCAAGCAAATACTCCATAGTTTGTTCACTTTAACCTTAATCACCTAAAGATGCTTATGATAGGGGCAATGAGAGCTGAAAGCTAATAAGTACCATAATTTTTGGAAGCTCTTTATGAGACTTGAATCCTTGCTTCCTTCTATGAAGGCCTTTCTTTTACTTTTATATTGAGTCCCCACCTTCTATCTTTATGCACCTATTAAGAGAGCATAGTGGTCATTCTTAGTTCTATGTGCATTGTCCCAAGACTTGTTGATTAATGCATAACTTTGATATTGCTTGTTTTAAACTATTTGTATCTAGTCACTCTTAGGAACTTTGAAGGTGTCCTATGCATTTATGTTTGCTACTGTATGAGGGACAAGCTGAATGCCACTATGCTATGTTTTCTTTATGTGAAACAAACAAACGTCTTGCAAAGCATTGTTATTCATGAATCTTTTGTTTGTGCCTTTTCATGTTAGAACATAGTTGCTATGTCTTATTGTTAGAACTATATCTTTCATGCTATGTTGAAGTACTATGATGATTGTGCATGTCACCTCAAAAATTATTCTTTCTTTTTATCACTTTCCTACTCGAGGACGAGCAGGAGTTAAGCTTGGGGATGTTGATACGTTGCAAACGTATCCATAATTTTTGATGTTCCATGCTTGATTTTATCTACTTTCTTATGTTTTGTCCACACTTTGGAGTACTTTTAATATGATTTCTTGGACTAACCTATTAACAAGAGCCACAGTGCCAGCTGCCTGTTTTCTGCTGTTTTTGGTTCCAGGAAAGCCAGAAAATGAATATTCTCGGAATTGGACGGGACAAAAGCCAAAGTCAGTTTTTCCCCGAGGGGGACATGGAGCCAGAAGACGAGACGAAGAGAGGCCACAGGGTTGCCACACCACCCCTAGGCGCGGGTCCCCCATGGCCGCGCTAGGGCATGGTGTAGGCCCCCTGGCCGCCCACCGACCTTGCCTCTTCGCCTATAAGATGCCTCCCGATGCAAAAACCCTAAATCGTCAAGCCTCCAGCCACAAAAATTTCCCCAGCGTCGCCGCCACCGAAGGGGAGATTCGAGGGACAAAAAGTCTTCGCCGAAGAGTAGTTCTTCCTCGAGGCTAAGGGTTCTACCGGTAGCTATGTGTTCATCTCTCTCTCTCTATGCATGATCTTATTGAGGTCATGAGCTTTGTAATCAAGTAGATCTACCTTGCTACTCAAGTGCTTTAATAGATCTCTGCTCTCCCCATGTGTGTGAAGTTGACAGTGTGCACACCATGGTGGCACTTAGGCTAGAGATTACAAATACTTGTTATGAGTTATATTTGGAGTTGGATGTCTTTATGAAATTGTGGTGTTTTTTTGAACCATCTGGTGCTCAAGGTGATAGTGTGGGGTTATCTAGATGGGTAAGATGAACTTTGAGGTGTGCTGTTATAGCCCTACCATGGATTAGAGTGTCCAACCGAAGAGTAGTTCAGCGTAGTATCATAAAGAATAATATATTTATATGAGAGTGTTCACTAGTGAAAGTATGATCCCTAGGCCTTGTTTCTACGCATTGAAACACTGTTTGCTACTAGATCTGTTACATATTTGCTTGCTTCCATCTTTATTTCAGTTTGCCTTTAGTCTCTTCCACTCCATCAAAGTATTTTCTAGCACCGTTATCTTATATCCATACCACTTGTATTTCACTATATCTTCGCCGAACTAGTGCACCTATACACCTGACAAGTGTATTGGGTGTGTTGGGGACACAAGAGACTTCTTGTATCTTGATTGCAGGATTGCTTGAGAGGGAATACCTTTGACGACTTCCTCTCTTAGTTAAATAAACCTTGGGTAATCCACTTAAGTGAAACTTGCTACTGTTCTACAAACCTATGCACTTGGAGGCCCAACAACTGTCTACAAGAATAGAAGTGTGTAGACATCAGCTGGCTGGGCCGGCTGAGGGAGTGCAAGGGCGGCAGGAAGAGAGAAGAGGAAGGTGAGCCAGCCTGGGCTGCAGCTGCTATTTTTTTACAGAAAACCTTTTTCCAAAAAAAATTCCTGTTTTCTTTTTATATTTCCAAATTCAAAACTGTTTGGAGCTGTTTGAAAATACCAAAGGATTTGTAAAATATGGAAAATAGTGTAGGGCCCCTTTATTCAAATTGGGCTCCACACTTTTGGTGGTTTTCAAAATTCAAAACCATTTTGAATTGCTTTTAGATATATAGGGAAAATAACTAAGGTTTAGCATTTTGCATTATTTATTTTGCAGGCAACTTTAAAAGATGATGCTCATGCAATGCACATTAAAACCTAATTAGACATTAGCTAAAACTGGGGCGTTACAGCTCTATCCCCCTTACGAGAATCTCGATCCGAGATTCCAAAGGTAGGAAGAGAGAAAGAAACATGGCCACTATAAGGATAAGAGGGAAACACACTAACAACACACAGAGTACATCATGGTCAACTCATGAAGGAGTGTTCAGAAATAACTCTAAGATAACAATCATGAAACACGTCAAGGTAAAAGAGGAAACAAGAGGCGATGGGTTTTCAAGTTGTTAGATAACTGGTCTTCATAAGGATTGAGACCATGGAGCTTCAGAGGAGTTTAAGCTTTTGAAAAGGAAAGCTTAAAGCAGGAAAAACATAACCATAGACTTCGAGAAATGAACCTCTACTAAATGGCTTAAGTAGAGCTTCCGGGGTACAAAGATACGGATAACCAAGTTGTTGAACTATTTTTGATACAGAAGGATCACTCTTTCGTTCAACAGAAGGTTTAAGATAGAAAGGTGTTTTGTGGTGAGGACTCGTAAGAGTTACAAGGAACATGTATCAAGAGGAACTGTTGATTATCAAAATCATAGTCTCTCTTCAAACATGTTTAAGAAAAAGAGGGAAACACTGTATTCATCCAGGTTTATCAAAATCTTTGCCAAAGATCATGATATCACTTTACACCACCAGATGAATAGGTAAGAAGATTCCTGATGAAATGAGGAAAAAAAACTTCATTCTTAGACTTTAGTTACTTGGCACAAGGGGAGGCTTGCCAACGAAAAAGGGTCTAGAGGATCGACCGAGAGACATTTAGCAACACTACTTTAAATGTTCTCCTTGATGTTCGAGAAAGTGGACATCAAGTAAAGGTCGGGCTTTGGATACAAAGGAAACCATAAGCACAACTCCTATTATAAAATCATAGACGGAGCCTCATGAAGAGTGGTTGTTATTTGCTGAATCAACAGAACATGGCAATAGGGCTTCCGACTAATTGTGTCAACCATTACAACAATCTTGCTGGATTTCAAAGAAACCTATGTCAATTCTTTGAGGAACACCAACCATCCTAGCTGCTTGAGATTCAGATCTGGTTAGGTGGGATGATACTTCGGATTCAGCATGTCCGAATAGAAAGTTTATAACATTTACCGTAAAGGTAAAGTTACTAGATTCTCAAGACATGGACTTCAATGTTAAGCTCCAATAGACTGAGCTAGATTGTTAGACCCATGTATTAACAACTTGTCTAAGGACAACTGCTCATACATCGAGTATTTGTAACAAAATATAATTGTGTCCTTAAGATACGGAGTTAACTCTACTCGAATCCACGGCGACATCTTTCTACAGTTGCACGTGAATTGGAGAAGGTTACTTCTAACATCCAGAACACATTCTTCGAGGTGACATGAAGATGGTTCTCGAAAGTTTTCCAACATTAATGCCAAATGTTCCATGTGAATCTATTCTAGCATGGAGAGGATAAGGACGTCATCGATGTGCTCAACAACAAACTTATGGAGATACTCCATTTGGATGAACTCATATGTTGTATGAACAAAGCAGAATATTGGTCAGACCAAAGAACATGAGGATGTACTCAAGTGAAACATCACCAGTAGCAACATCATCAAGATAGTCCTTGGAACTGAGTTTGATTTGATGTTAACCAAAATCAAATCAAAGGTGGGGGAAGATAACATATCCACGAAGGAAATACTATCTTTCTTTGACACAAATGGAACTAGACATCCCTTTAAGGTGAACTAAGTCAGATAGAACTTTTTGTCTTACAACTCTCCAAGTTGTTGTTTAAGCTCAACTAACTAGTTCAAGGGTATCCAGTATAGATCCTTGGAGACAGGAGCAGTTCAGAGAACTATCTCGCTCAAGAACTTGACAACATGGTCATGTGGCAACATGGCAATACTTCTAGTAGACATCTAGAATATCACGAACCACCGATATGTCACTTAGTTCGAGAGGAAACTTGCTTGGTAATGCAAGAAGACATAATCTCAGAGCTTCGGCACAAGCCTAACTCTTTGACCGAGGAGATTGTACTGGAATAACAGACTTGGTAGCACAATCATCCTATGCTTAGTGATAGAGTTAACCAACCACGCTAAGAATGACACAATGTCCTTGGATTTCAAAGCAATAACGATTGCTAAGAATCTCAGATGGTCACATTATTATGCACACACATCATTCACGAGCGTGAAAGCTCGAAGGAAGGGTGGGTAATTATGTGTAAGAGCATTACTTCATTAAGAAGGTCATGGAACTCAACACAACGTCTTAGTGTAAAAGGGTGTGATACTCTAAGGTAGAACAGAACAAAAGCTAATCAATGCTTATCGATCTACGGATTACAACACTTTTACCTGGTCCTAGATATGACGAGGTACTGGAGTTTTTTTGTCCTGACATTCCAAAATGGTTTGTCTTGACGGACCACAAGAGTATCTTGCAACAGAAGACACCAATGCATAGTTACTACTTGGCTACCAACTAGTAGACAAAGGTCGGAAACAACAAGCGGAGAAGAACATGCTCAGGAGGGAATCCCGAGATGTGGATGCATAGATTATCAATCTTCCTAAAACCAATGCATATAAGGGAGGGTGTGGCAGAGTCACGAGTATAGATGCGAGACTCACGAGGAGTACTCTTGTCGTGATCTATTTGGTTCCATTAAAGAACATTTGTTGTGGATAGTGGCAGGGGAAGTCCTTAATTGTCAAAATTCAATCGCAACAATAACCCCAAGATTGAAGACCCGAATTATAGTTCTAGCCATCCTGAGGTGATGTGTGAACATTACGACAGGGGTCAATAGAATGGACCTTGGGTTAAAGATCAACTTCATGTACAAGATTCAAAACACTAGAATCCAACACAATCCAGGATCTTCGGTTCAAGTCCAAGGGTTAAAACCCGAGAAAGAAATAACTACTACTCGAGTGACATAGTGTGCACTGCAATATAGTAATCACGAGGTTACTTCCAAGAGAAGAAACAACTTCTAAAGTACCCAAACAAATAAAAAGGAGGCACATGAGGTGAAAGGAAACCTTCAAGTCTAGAACAGAACACTACGAATCTTACAATATAATATTATTGGACCATAAAGTGGAGAGATCAAGATGGAAAATGAATCTCTCAGACAAATGGAGCAAAGGAAACACAAAGAAAACAACCCACATAACTCTAGAGAACTCAACACTAGGTTAACTGGTTGAGAAACGACCTGCCAAAAAGGCACCTAAGCTTTGAAGGACTAGAAGAGATATGAAAACATTTCCGAAGTCAAAACAAGATAAGATGACCTAGAGTTAGAGCGAAACTGGATAAGGAGAAAAACAATCATACTAGGGTTTTCACAAATACTTTTTAGCTTTAAAATAGTTTTCACAAGCACTAGACTCAACATCGACCAATAGCAAGGTTTTACTACGGTCGGTACTGCTCTAATACCAAGAACTATGACACCCCCGAGATCAGGGTTAAACAAATCCAGACCTTAGCCTGACATAAGCTTAACCTAGAGCTCGAGGATATCCAGTGAGAAATCGGTAACACAACAGTTACCCTGCGAGACAAAAATTATTATAGCAAGCTCATAACTGAGCAAAGAACCAAGATATTACAAGCAGAGGTCACTGACCACAAACATCAAACAACGGAAGGCAAATTATGCTATTAAGTATAGCAAACTTAACAAATGGCCTAAGAGGCCTGAAGCATAACGATGATGTCCTAGCTCATAGATTCTAGGGTGCTGGCCGGGAACCCCAAGCTACTCGTCGGTGTCGATGTTGTACCAAACTCTTGTTCAGGGAACACTTATTGTGCTATAAAATGATCAACAAAGCAACGGTGAGTACAGGGTGTACTCCGCAAGACTTATGGCTGGTGGGGTCATTTTGCATAAAGCCATCTTTGTTTATAAAACAAGAGGGAGAAGAAGCTCGTCTACTCAGAATATTTTAAAAGGGGATAAGAGAGCGACATCTCCAAAGAATTGATCATCATCTTGATATCCACCAAAGTAATCCTCATCTCACAACTAGGATCACCCCCTCATACCCAAGAGAAAGCATACTTAAGCACACATTGAACTACCTAGTTTTACGATTAGGTTATAGTTCTCTATGATCTTACAATTCGGTCACCAAGCGTTCATAACCGTGAACACGGCTTTTCGAAAAGATTTAAACCTATAGGGGTGTACAACTTTACCCACACGTACCAACCGACTCTTAATGCCACAATGATTAACCCTCTTCCTTGGAAGGCCGGTAGAGGATGGTTGGACACGACCTTTACCTTGCTTTCGCCAAGACCATGAGTCATGCCCGAAGGATGGTTCCGCCGTAACGGGTCAAATCCTGAAGTCAGTCCCTAGAGATGTGGGTGAGGTTAGTTTACCCAGAGGAACCGCTTCCCCAACCTCGGCCACGCTTACCTACCTTTATGAATGCACCTCCTTCACCGCCTTTGAGAAAAACCAAAATGCATATGTCGAATGGAATGCCCGAACTATGTGACTCATGGAATCTACTAGGAAAGTTAGTTACTCGTGAGGTTTTCCAGGCCCCGTGTGGCTGTATGCTCGTCTCGGTTCCAAAGGCAAGAACTCGGGTCCTAATAGTGGAGAGCATGGGACTGCAAAAACCACATCCCACTGTGGCCTCCCATGCAATCCTTAGCATGTTTACCTTTACCACTGATCTTACCTCATCAATATACCTCGATCTCCTGTCATACTAGATTCTCTACATCAGATACATCTTCTGGATGAACCAGCACTAACAGTTATGCATGGCTAAGCAAGACACAGATATAAGCTCTAGCAGTGCACACAAGCCAAACCTAGTTATGCTAGGAGCAGTGGATCAGGTAATATAAGCCCAAGGGAGTAATGCAATAGATAGGATACTCTATCTATCGATAAAAGACCACAGTAGAATCATATGCATCATGGCAAGAGATGAATTACTTTCGAAATCATAGGATTGTGTAATGGTAGGGCTATGCTTGCCTTATTTGTTGATACCCAGATATAGATCTTCAGGTATCTTGTACTTGACTTGATTATAGTAGGGCAAGTATTGTTCTTCAAGCTTCGATGGTGTTGATCTCAGTCTTCGATCTCAATCTCGATATCGTATTCTACCGGAAAGAAGCAAACACCGGAAAGAAAGGGAGAACAACAATCAACACATGGCATCGATGCAATGCTCAAGCAAGGATGATGATATGACAAGTTAAATAGATCTTAAATGAAACCCTAGGGCATGCTTGATCATTTTAAACAGGGTCCGAAGGGTACAAACCCTAGGACAGGGGAACCCAGGAACACCTATGAGGGGTTGATTTAGTTCGCTAATTAAAATTTTCATTTAAGTTACTTAATAATGCGTGATTATAGTTTAAACAGATATATCTTGTTTTCTGAACATTTTGATACATTATACATAATTTTCTGACTTATAAATAATTACTTATTGAATTTCTAATATTTATTAAATTTCTGGAATTTCTGAAAAAGGTTAAAGGATTTATTGCACCAGCATGACGTCAGCGCATGACTTTATTCCTTTTTACACTGGGGCTGGGCTAGCCTTTGTGGCTGACCGGTGGGCCAGGGCCACATTGGCAGACACGCTGGCGGTCAGCGGTCCACGACCCACGTCAGCGCCACGCGAGCGTGACATCACGCGACGACCATCGTCAGGTGGTCACCGACGACGGTGCTGTGAGGCGCGCGGGGCGGCCGAACTAGGCGTGTTTGAACTAGGGCTTCATGGTGAGCTAGGTAGAGGCGGCGCCGCTGGTTAATGGTCGCTGTACATGCGACTGGGACGGTGAGCAGCGGAGGCAGACGGCAGCGCGCGATGCGAGCTCTAACCGGAGGGAGAGGGTGGAGAGGTCCCTAGGGACCAGAAGCTCACCAGGAAGACAATGGAGGGGTCGACAAGGCCGGAGGAGGTCGATAAGCGCCGGAATCAACGATGAATGCGGCAGACGGATTTTGGGAAGGAGCTGGCGATTAAAGCATTTGGGGCCACTTCGACTTTCTCCGATTGGCAGGAAGAAGAAGGACGTCATGGTGATCTCAACAGTGGGCATGGCTTAGGCTAGGGCGGTCAGAGATGGTAGGGCGCCAGCAAGGTCTGAGCTAGGGTTCGGGCTCCTAGAGAGTAGAGGAGGAGAGAGCGAGGGGAGGGATAAGACCAGCAGGGAGATAGACGTGCATGACGCGGTTCTTATCCTCGTCCAGAACGACGGCGGGCAACGCGACGCGACGATGACATCGGGCGGTAGAGGCGTGGCCACCGAGCTACTTCTCGCTCTCTGTGTCGCGAGGAATAAGAAAAGAGAGGCACGCCGAAGGGGTACTAGGCCGGCTGGTGGGATGGCTGGGCCGGCTGCAAGAGTGCAAGGGCGGCAGGAAGAGAGAAGAGGAAGGTGGGCCGGTCTAGGCTGCAGCTGCTACTATTTTTTTACAGAAAACCTTTTTCCAAATTTGTTTCCTGTTTTCTTTTTATATTTCCAAATTCAAAACTGTTTGGAGCTGTTTGAAAATAACAGAGGATTTGTAAAATATGGAAAATATTGTAGGGGCCCTTTTATTCAAATTGGGCTCCACACTTTTGGTGGTTTTCAAAATTCAAAACCATTTTGAATTTTTTTTAACAGATAGGGAAAATAACTAAGGTTTAGGGTTTTGCATTATTTATTTTGCATGCAACTTTAAAAGGTGATGCTCATGCAATGCACATTAAAACCTAATTAGACATTAGCTAAAACTAGGGCGTTACAAAATACTAGAAAATAGGGAATATTATTTTGGGCCTGAGGCCTTCTATGCATGTTAGATAAAACACTTAGGAACATGGAAAAATGGATCTTGGCAGAAACAGGTATTTTCCATTTTTATTTGCAATTTATCATAGCTGCAGATTTAAATCTTATGCAAAAAAGATTAAAACTAAAACGAGAGGGAGGGCTGAGTATACCAAACTGGGCCGTTGCGCTAGCCCATCCGACTAGGGTAAAGCACGGGGAGGCGGGTTTGAACCCCGTGGCAGGGCCCACTTGTCATTGGGCGTGCGGAGGGGAGGGGGGAGGGGAAGCGGTCAGAAGGCATCGAGGTTGTCCGGTTAGATGGCAGATCGATGATGCTCGGTCGCCGTCCTTCCTTTTGCCGGCGCGACAGGACCTAACCCTAGACAGGGCGGAGATGGGTCGGGGGAGGTCACCGAGGCACCGGAAGGCGGCGGAGAGGGGCCAGGGAGGAGCAACGCTTCACTACAACCCCGGAGATGGGTAGCAAGGCCCAGTTTGGCTTCAGGGAGGAGCTCACGGTAAAACGTCCGAGAAGCCCTCACCGGAGCTCGGTGGTGGCGATGGTTGCCAGCGTCCGTGAGTCAAAAATGGAGCGCGGTTAGATAGCAGATTAAAGGGGGTGTTGTACTGCACACGAAGGAGGGAGGGAGAGGTAGTGTGGAGGACATACTAGCAGGATATCGAAAATGGCCGAGGAAGGCTCTCCTTCTTCTCCAGGGCAATGCCAAGCCCGGGAAGGGCTCTGGATCTCGGGGGTGGTAGTTAGATGTGTGAGTAAGGAATGGAGGGGGATGAGAGGAGATGTACTGGCCTCGGGCCTTTTATTTGGAACTAAGAGGTCCATGATGGACTAGGTGCATGGGTGGCTTGGGGAGAGAGCCAGGGCTTTGGTTGGCCGATGGTGGCGGTGGAGTGGGTCATTTTCTAGTCATATGAGGTCCAGGAGGGGCAGATGAGGTGTATGTTGCAAGCTTTGCAACTCCATTTACGTTTAGGTCCAAAGAAGAAAAATGGAGGATGGTGGGGTAGGGCTAGCTAGGGTTGGAGCTATGGTGCAGGAGGGGTGCTGTGGGGTACTATGCTCGTCCATAAAAGTGAGAGAGAGGTAGGAGCTGCTGACAAGCATTGAAGTGAAGGGATTTCACAAAAGTATGCATGTCCCTCTCTTCTCCTCTCTTCCAAGCACTAGGAGACAAGGGCTTGGGTTTGCTATAGTGCAGCTATAGTGTAGCATGACCAGGGGGTGCTCTGGTGTGGTCGTGATCTATGGTGGTGGTTATAGAAGGTTTTATTTGGTGTTGTCTTAGGTTTTGCTAAGGTAGCACCTTTTTCCATCTTGATGATCATGAAAGGATTACTGCAAGCTTTGCAGCTCCACTTGCGTTTCGGTCCAAAGAAGAAAAATGGAGGAGTATGGGGTAGGGTTAGCTAGGGTTGGAGCTATGAGTGCAGGAGGGGTGCTATGGGGTACTGTGCTCTTCCATAAAAGTGAGAGAGGTAGGAGCTGCTAACAAGCATTGAAGTGAAGGGATTTCTCAAAGATATGCATGTCCCTCTCTTTTCGTCTCTTCCAAGCACTATGAGACAAGGTCTTGGGTTTTCCACACTGCAACTATAGTGCAGCACAACCAGAGGGTGCCCTGGTGCGCTGGTGATCAATGGTGGTGGTTAAAGAAGGTTTGATTTGGTGTTGGCTTAGGTTTTGCTAAGGTAGCACTTTTTTCCATCTTGATGATCATGAAAGGATTTCTTGATTTTTGATCTTAACTAGGTAAGGCATTGATGCTGGTATCCAGATAGGGTCGTGATACACTTCCAAGGATTTTGGGGGAATTTATTTGATCAAGCTAAACCCTTTTCATACCAATTACTCAGATATTGTTGAATCCGTTTTATTGATATCTTTCAAGATATTTGAATTGGACAAATTGAGTTTTTGGTTTGATATGGTCCCAAATATGAATCTACATGTAGGAGAATTTTTCCAAGATTTATTGGGGCCGGAAAGGTATTTAAAACATTTATTTTCTTATTTCTGCCATTTAAGAAAATAGGCAAAAATAATTTTTAAAGGTATGCTTTATAAGCCTCAAATGTGCCTTAAGTTGGAAAAGTGATTGGGAGAAAATCCAACTTTCCGTTATAGAAGGGGTTTTGCCAGTTTTGTAAAAGATGGGAATTAAATTGTTTTTGGGCCCTAAAAATTATGGATAACATTTGATAAATTCATATCTCCATGGTAGGTGATGTCCACCAGGTGTATCCATCATTTTCAACGTTGGGTTTTGAAGATATAACTAGATTTTTGGAAGAAAACAAGGAATAAAGGATCTAGGGCAAAGTTAATTTTATACCATCAAAACCTTGTTGGATCTTAGAGCTCAGAGCTCCCGTTGGGGAATGGGCTAGATGGATAGCTAGACCAAGTTAAGTAGATCACCATGGTACAAAGAGTTAGTTTGATCATGCTTGAGTGCTCCGAAAATTGATGTCAAACTTTGAATAAAGTAATGGTGCCAAAATAGATTATCAAATAGCCTTCAAAACCATGTGGGTTTTTGAGGCACAAGGATCCAATTGAAACAAGTGAAGTAGGGACGAATATACCTTTATGAGTAGAGCACAAAAATGCTAGGAGTTGGTTAAAAGAAGGTAACATGGAGATGTGAGCTTCTACCAAAGTAGGCTAGTTGATAAGATTTGTATGAATTATTATTTTCTTGCCTATAAAACAAGCAAGAACAAGTGGGTTAAAGGATTATATAGCCAAGGTAAGGAGTGGGCCTTGGTAGTCCTTAAGATGGTTTACAATAGGGTTCAAGTGCATTAACAAAAATGCACAAGGGCTGGAAATGATGGAGATTCCAAGATGGGATATTGATAACATTTGAAGAATTTGACTAGAATATAAGAGGGGGTGATTTTGAGAGGATGCAAGGTTCCAAACTCATCATCAAGTGGATGAGGTTGAAGTGTAGATTGAGTAGAAAGTATTCATGCTTGTACTTGGCCTTCCTTGACTTGGAAACTTCTAGAATGACTTAACTCTAGGTTGATTTAGCTAAGGGATTAGATAGTCACTCTAGTGACCAGAGGTTAGATCAAGTTTGGGTAATTTTCTTAGGGTTTGGTATTTATTAACTTAGTTGAATCCTAGAGTATGAGCTCCTATACTAGCTCACTCTTGTTCCTAAGCAAACAATTCAGAAAGAAGATCAAGGCAAATCATCCTCACAAGCAACTCAACTAGTACTAGGGTTTACCATCAAACCTAGCTTGAGGTAAGGGTGGGTATTTTGAAGAGGTTAGAGTTTTTAAGAAGGTAAGATTACTTGGTACTTCTACCAAGAATAGAATTTAAAAGCTTTATAAAAGGTTTTGGAAAAACCTAGAGGTAAGAGTAGTTGAAGATCATGTCTTGAAAAACATAGGGAGATTATCTCTTATAGATCTCCATAGTTTTGTAAATAGAAGTTAAGAAAATAGTTGTTGCTGCAAAGGCATCTTGGTTCAAGTTTTGAAATGGCAAAACATTTTAGAATATGTAAAATGAGCCAGGATAGTTTTGTTAAATAGCTTTTATCAACTGAGGGTGACGGAAGGAGTATATCATCTGCTACACATTTAGATGCATAAGCACAAATAAACAACATGCAAACACTGCATCATTAATAAGAAAAAGTTTTTGTTCCCCCTGATTTTTGCATCCTGGACAACTAATCAGGGTTGCTGAAAATGGGATGCTATAGACGGGCCCTAAGTGTGCAACGCCTGGGCGCACGGCTTTTGCTCTAGACATGAAGGCACAACCGCCTTGCTCCAACGCCCACTAGAAACATGTCGAGGAACTAAACGCCGTCTCTCGGCCTTCTACATCACCGCCTCCAGCGTCATGTACAGACACGACATGCAAGGCAGTCCTTTGCTTCTCTCTACCTTTTTGTTGTCCATGCAAAGTCACAGACACCAACACCTAGACATGAAACGGTTACATAGTACCTACGAAAAGAAAAATGAAACAAATTAGGTAAAGATAAAAAAGGTAAAAACGGTAGCGCAAAACTTAAAGGATAACAATGCAAGCTTACCATTTGCGTTTGAAGATGCGTCTATCATCGTCTCAGTCGAATGTCGATGATCGCCGCGACCTTTCCTGGATCAATCTTGCCTTCTCATCCGTGGTGAGGTCACAACATTGCCGCGTCCATCCGGTAAGCAAGACACTCAAGGAAGGAGCGTTGATCCACATTGTCATCAACACCGAAGATGCAGTGAAGACCGTTCTAGGTGATGCCATAAAGGCATCTAACGCCGAAGAGATGAAGACATGTTGGCTAGGTGAGATGCATCACAAAGTCGAGCAGCCACATCCTGCTCCGCTCGGAGCTCAACCAGACTGACCAGCGAGCTCTACGAATGAACCAGGGCCATGAAGCCGAGCCTTTAGCAGCATGCTATGTAAAAGAAATATATGACAGAACACCAAAGAAGACATGCAAAGAATCTTATATAGAAGAGGGAAGCGCCAGGTTCAAGCTATAGAGCCATCATAGATCGAAGTGGATTTTTGAGGCGCACTCTACGCTACTAGTTGTGTTATCGTCTATGATAAACCACTGATGCCTACAGTCTACGTTGGCAGGTCGTCCCTCCGCCGCAAGGAAACGTGTCCGTCTAGGGCATATGGTGCCACATTGGATGTACGTGGGCCCCTCTACCACGAGAAACCACAGCCGACTATAGTCTACCGCATCATGTCATCTATGGACGGGCCCCGCATATGCGAGAAACCGCACCCAGCACGGGCTCACAGCGCCACGTTGGCTCTGGAAGTCTCTGGACGGACCCCCGCATATGCGATAAACCGAACCCATCATGGGCTCACAGTGCCACATCGGCTCTGGACGTTCTCCATGTCCGTGAGGAACCGTGGCGGCATAGGGTCTACACTGCCACGCTAGCTACGGGCGAGCCCCGCGTCCGCGAGAGTCCGCTGCCGGTATGGGCTCACGTCATCATGTCGTCTCTCTGCAGGCCCCATAACCCAGCGGGTGTGGAGGCATGTCGCGCCGGGAGTGCCTCTCACAGAGCCCGGGCCTTCCCGCGTACGCTAACAGCGGGCCCATGTCGCGGATGCGGCCCACCGTCCAGCGACATGGGGTACAACAGCGCGTGGTACACATGCCTGTGGTATGGAATCTTTCACCCTGGCCCGCTGCGAGGCCTGCCTCACGGGATAGCAGGGCTCCGTTGCGACATCGTAGCATGTCATTGTCAGTGTCCATCCCACGTAAAAAGAGAATCGGGATGACGTGGATAACAGCTTGAGCTTAAACAATCTAGCGCTATTATTTACTCCTAATTCATATAAATAATATCAAATAAATATTATTTAATTCCTCTCACCCTGAAACACCATTCATAACCCTCCGATCATCATTAGATTTCCCCGAAACCTTCCCGATACGACCCCATAACTATTCTGGAGTTCTCTCTCTTTTCTCCTATGATCTCATATCAGTCCCTAAGTGTCATCTACCCTTAAACGTTCCACCCTATGGTTCGGGAATGCACATACATGATCAAGACATCTCTCGGATCAATGTCCAACAGTGGGATCTAGAAACCCATGATGGCCCCCATACATTCCCCGAATCACTTGAACCTTAAATGTGGAGTCTCATTCCCTTTGCTACACAATACCTAGTTTGTCAAAGACCTGATCTTTTCTATCTTATAACTAGTTCGATCATGTTACCGACAGATACATTTACTCGTCCACCTTATATTACATCCCCATGACCTAGTCACATGTTTGCAAACATGTAGATGCAATCTCACCGAGTGGGTCCAATGTATCTATCCATCACGCGGATGGGCAAATACTAATCTCGGTACATACGCCTCAACCTGCCGCTTTAGAATACCTGATAGACACCTTTATGATCACTCTGTTATGGTGTGATGGTTGATACAGTCAAAGCAGCCTCGGGTGATAGTGATTAGATATGATATCATGGTCTAAGGAATGGGTTACTATGTTTTACTGGATATCACAATGATGAACTTTTTGACTCTATCTCATTGCAATACTATGGTTAGGTGTATGTCCATCACATCATTCATCCAATGACATGGCCACATTGTCAATTGACATAAATTTCCATGATTGGGAAACCTCGATCGTCAGTTGACCAATGAGCTAGTTTACTAACAGGCTACTAGGGACTTAGTTTGTTTACATACCACACGTATACTAATGTTTCTTCTTAATATAGTTGTAGCATGGTATAAAACTTATTATAAACACTTGAGATATGGCAATAAAACATCTTTATTAATTGCCTCTAGGGAATACCTCCTACAGTCACACTACAAGAGAAGTGTCCATCTGCAACAACTTGACCCGTCGGTTATCGTAGAAGGCGCGTCTTCTGCGACGAATTTCTCGGCTCGACCGTGGCCAACGGGAAACTTTTTTCTGGTTTCACAGCCCTCTACTACGATGAAACAGCTAAAAACATGGAGTAAGCTCGGCCGACGCATGGCAGAAGCAAGATTTTCGATTCCTCGCGTGATGTTGACTCGGCGAAGTCTTTTGAGGCGTGTGGTTCCCGGACGTCAGTGTATCTAGCGGACCATAATTTTCGGTCGCGCCTTCCTGATTTGGACTCAATAGCATTTCTCGATACGTTTGCCGTTTAATCAGGCTGCTGGGTCCCACATGTTAGCCTCTCATTAGAAGAATCGTGTGTATGATGGATTTTTTTCCTTCACTCGCGCTACCTTGTTCCAAACTTGATAGCATTGCTTGATGCATCTGCTGTTTAATCAGGCTGCTGGGTCCCACATTTCATCTTCTCATTATAATAAATGTGTGCATGATGGAATTTTTTCCTTGGCTATTTCCTCCATGATTTCAACTCGATAACGTTGCTCGATCTATCTGTCGTTTATCCATGCTGCTGGGTCCCCCATGTCAGCCTCCCATTAGAAGAATTGTGTGTATGATGAATTTTTTCTTCGCTCGTGCTACCCTCTTCTGAACTTGATAGCGTTGCTCGATGCATCTGTCATTTAATCAAACTTCTGGATCCCACGTGTCATCCTCTCATTAGAAGAAACGTGTGTATGATAGATTTTTTTCCCTCGGTCGCGCCTCCGTGTTCTGCACTTGATAGTGTTTCTCACTGCATCTACTGTTTAATCACGCTGTTGGGCCCCACATATCATCCACTCATTAGAATAAATATGTGTATGATGAAATTTTTGCCCTCAGTCGTGCCTCCATGTTTCGAGCTTGATAGCGTTGCTCTATGCATTGATGACCCACAAGTTTAGGGGGTGTATCGCAGTATTCCGAGGGAAGTGAAACCCAATTTATTGATTCGACACAAGGGGAGCCAAAGAATACTTATCAGCCTTAACAACTGAGCTGTCAATTCAGCTGCACCTGGAAACAATCTTGCTCATAGCAGTTTATCAGTAGCAACAGTTTTGTAGTAGGAATAGTAAAGTAACAGTAGCAGCAAAACAAAGACAGTAGTAACAAAAGCAGTAAACAGTGGGATTCGAGTGCGGTAGGCATAGGGATGGATGGACGGGCGTTGCATGGACAAGACAATTCACATAGCAACCAGAACATAGGGCAATTGCAGATAAATAAGATAAAGCATCCAAGTACTACACAATCCTAGGCATGTGTTCCATATATAGTCATACGTGCTCACAATAAGAACTTGCACAACATATTTTGTCCTGCCAGCCCGTTTGCAGCGGGGCCTCTAGGGAACTAGTGGCAATTAAGGTACTCCTTTTAAAAAAGCACCAGAGCAAAGCATTAACACTCCGTGAACACACGTGATCCTCACATCAAAGCCTTTCCCTTCCGGCTACTCTGATTTCTATCACTTCGGGACCATAGGTTCCGGACAACGACGTGTGTAAACAACTTGTAGATAAGACCCAAAATAATACTATCATGATGAATCAATAATAAGTTCAGATATGAAATCATGGCACTCGGGCCCTAGTTACAAGCATTAAGCACAACAAGGTTGCAACAAAGTCATAAAGCACTAATAGAGATACTAGGCACTATGCCCTAACAATCTGATGCCATTACATGAACGATCTCATCCAATCCCTACCATCCCCATAGCCTACAGCGGGGGATTACTCACTCATAGATGGGGGAAACATGGATGATCGATGGAGAAGCGATGGTGATGATGATGGCGATGATCTCCTCCAATTCCCCGTCCCGGCAGGGTGCCAGAATGGAGTTTTTGGTGCTGTTTCGTGGAATCTGGTGGTGGCGGCGGAGCGGAACTCCTTCTAGAAAAACGTCGAACCCCCTAAAGTTTTTAGGTCAGAAGGCTCCTTATAGGCGAAGAAAGAGGCCGAGGGGGTGCCTGGGGGGCCCACACCACCCCCTGGCGCGGCCTGGCCTTTCCCACACCAGCAGGTGGTGTGTCCACCCCAGGGCTCTTCTCCGTCTCGTATTCTGGCTCCTGGAGTCTTCCGGTGAAATAGGATTTTTGGCATATTTTCCGGGATTTTTCCTGATAGTTGATTTTCTGCACAAAAAGTAGACACCAAGGCAATTCTGCTGAAAACAGCGTCAGTTTGCATTAGTTGCATCCAAATCACACAAGTATAGAGGAGAAACAATAGCAAAAGTGTTCGGGAAAGTAGATACGTTTTGGACGTATCAACTCCCCCCAAGCTTAGCTTATTGCTTGTCCTCAAGCAATTCAGTTGAAAACTGAGTGCGATAAAAGAACTTTCACGAACACATTTGCTTCATATGATGTAAATATTCTCAGCAATATGACCAACTACTTAGACAATTCATAACAAAGAGTATGCAACTGAGTCTACTTAATAGTCATTGCAAGCTATGAAGAGATTCCAACTCAAGAATATTAAGTAGCATGAAGCACAAACATAAGCAACATTACAATGCTCATAGAAAGGTATGATAGAGTGGTATCTCGCTTGCCTCTGAAGTTCAAGTGATGACTAGAAGTAAAGATATCAAAGATACAAGCATCAAAGTCATAACACAAGTAATCAAGTAATGGAACAAACACAAAAAATGACAACTAATGCTCTCAAGAAGGTGCTCAAAGAATATGTGGAGACTCAACAAGTAGAAGAAAAAGGTTTTGAATAATTTTGAAAGGCTTCCAAATGCTGAAAGTATGGTACTTGTTAGCTTTGAGCTCTCATTGCCCCTATCATAAGCATCTTTAATGTGGTTAAGGTGAAAGTGACACAACTAAGAGGATATGCTTGACAAGTTATAAATTGAAGTCTCATGCCCCTTACTTACGAAGACCGATCCTCATGCTACTCAACTTCAGTCACAAGCAAGCTCTTGTCATTGTAAGTACATACGTATCATAGAGAACTGCCAACGGGGTACCCCTTGCATATGATACAGGAGCTATCCCATAATCAAAATGACAAGGCGAGCAGACAATGAGCAATCTCAGCGATCTTTTTATTTACTATGTGCATAGATTTTTATTGAGGATGCTTCATAGAATGATCATTACGGTTATGCTGCAAGTTTCCACCATGATTAGGCATGGCTTAGGCTAGCGGCCCAGGCATTTCTCTAACATACATACAAACTCCATGATCTTACAAGTTCCACTTTTATTTCACACCGTCGGGATCCGTAAGCAAAAGAACATGATATGAACTAGGTACAAAGTACCTATGAAGCGTTGAAAGCGGTCCCCATGATACATGGTTCTGCTAACTTCAACTCATAAAGCGCAAGCATATGCGCAACAAAGAAGGACGCAATGGTTCAGGTTTATTAAGTGCAAGAAAATAAAGTGTGCCATCAAGTTCGTGAGAGCTTTACTAACTAACTTTCTCATAACAAGCAAACATTTTATTCCGAAGAAAACAAGGAATAGTGAATATGAACGGAGATAGCAAACGATGCTAATAGGTAGGTATGGTGGACTTTGGAAATATTTGGTTTAGGGAGTTGGAAACATGAGTAAAACACTCAGTGGAAGTGAAGGCTAGCAATAGCAAGGGAGCAACAAACGAGAGAGCAATAGCTGTCATTATCATGCTTGCAACAAAACAGGACTACTCATGGCACGAAAATGATTCAAGATCCTCAAGGCAAAATAATTCGTCAAGGCTTAACTGATTATTACAGTCATGTGCATGCATGAGCATGTGCCAAGTAGATCAAATGAAACATTCAGAGGAGGATACCACAGTGTCATACCAATTTATGAATAGAGTAATGCAAGCAAACATTCATGAGACATGCTACAAACTATTAGCGAGCTGGAGCTAATCACAAGAGAGCAAGAACTACTAAGCATCCAAAGAAAACATACACTCTACATGAACGGACTAAGCAAGCTCACAATGATGAGTATATGTACAAAAATGAAGACAAATAGAGTTCCTTACCAGCCTCTTACCACGCCTCAAGTTGTCATTGATCCTCATTATTGCTCTTCACTTGTGTGGCTTGAATAATAATATGAAACCAATAATCCACGGAGAACTGCCGAACCCTGTAGCCAACTCGCAAAAAGCAAAGAAGAACGACAAATATTTTTGGTGTTTTCGATTTTAAACAAAAACCAAAAGAGAAAAACAAGAAAAGCAAAATCTTTTTGGGTTTTTCGAATAGTTCAAACAAAGCAAAAAGGAACAAGCAAACCAAAGCAAAAAGAAGAAGCAAACCAAAGAGAAACAACAAAAATATTTTTGGTCTTTTTGTGTTTTAGAAAGCAAAAGAAAAGAAGAATGGAAACTAAAAAAAGAATGAAGGCATGAATATACAAAGAACCGACACAACATGATATGGAGATGAGTGCGGTGTCGGCGTACCTCCCCCCAAGCTTAGGCTTTTGGCCTAAGTTGGTATCAATCCATGTACGAATAGGGGTTCCAAGCGGGCGGATCTTGGTAAGAATGGTCGTAGCTAGGCCCATGAGAAGAAGAAGAAGCTCCCCAATCATAAGCGGGCTGCTGATATGAAGACTCTCCCTCATTCGAGGGCTAGACCGAATCATCCGTGACCTCCCTTCTAGTGTTCTGCTCCTGTTGGGAGAGCTCTCCCAAGTACGTGTCAAGCTCCTCCTCAGTGAGGGACCATCCTTCCCTGTTATCAAGGTTAAACAAAATAGGTGGAAGCAAAAGAACAACACGCTCGGACTTGCTCTTTCTCCAGCCAGCTTTGAGAAAGGTTATTTCATAAGACAACTCACTCAAGCTAGCCCACGAGGAAATAAATTTATGCTGTACCATGGAATTAAAATCAAGCCTCTCTATGGGAAACTGTAGGTCTAGAGGATGAGGCACTAAACCATGCAATGCTAGCAAACGAGAAGCAATGAGGCCTCCACAAATTCCACCTTTCTCACGGTTAGCAGCAAGACGGAAGGCTATCAAAGCACCCAAGTTGTAAGACCTATATCGTCTAAGGGCAGCAGAGATAAATGCTAGATCAAACGAAGATAACTTATTGGCAGTTTTCCTAGCAAGAACACACTTGGCAATAAAGTAGGCAAAGTAGCGAATGGAGGGAAGATGAATGTTACGGATTTTTCCATTCTCCTTCGAGAAGCTACTCCCTTGACAAATTTCTGCGTATAAATCCATGAGTGGTTCCGGTCTCTCTTTAATCTTCTTACATGATCCCCATTGAGGTACCTTAATAGCTGCACAAAAATCATCAAGAGAAAGATTGACAGCAATATTGTAAATTTTGTAATGGACCAGGGTGTTAGGCAAAGAGTGACTAAATTGGAAATCCTGCACCAAGACATGGTTAGCTTCACAAATTGACAAGGTTCATCTTCCAAGAAACGCTCTAACCCTGCATTAGAAACCAAAGTGTGGAAATCTTGTAAAATTCCTGCAGCTCTCATGAACTCAGGGCATGGATAAATGGAGGGAAAAACTTCCTCCTCCTGATGGACCTTCATGACCTCACGCACCCAAAGCTCATGTTGGTTTAGGTGGTGTTCACTCATCTTCTATTCTGAAATTTAAACACCTATTAAACAAGTGATTGCAAAGCAAATATAATAAAGGATTCTACTCATAGGGACTTGCAAGAGGCCTAAACGTGCATCAAAACTATTTCTCTAACCATCAAACAAGCTTACAAGCTCTCAAAACCAGTCACCTATAGCAGCAAAATACTCAACATATAATCCACTAAACACAAATCTACTTGGACAAGGAGAGGAGTCACATACCAAGGAACAATTGCTCCAAAATTCAGCAAGAAAGATGGGCTGAGCAAAGAGATCGAAGAAATCGAGAGCAACCATAGAAAGAACGCGATTTTGAGCTATGAACTGGAGCTTACTCGGGAGAGAGAAGAAAGTGGAAGGTGAGAGAAGTAGTGGGGGGGCAGGGTGGCCCACACCAGGGCATGGCGCCACCCAGGTCTGGCCACGCCACCATGTGGTGTGCTTGCCTGGTGGGCCCCCCAGGTACCTACCAGGCACTCCTCTGCCCCTTTTTTCACGTAAAAATTTAATATGAATTTTCTGGAATTTTTCGAGACACTTTATTTTTGGGCATTTTTCAGAAACAGAAGAATGATTTTTCTGACAGACAGATTTTTTTCTTTTGGAAACATGATGCAAGGACAAAACAAGGCTAGAACTACAGAAGTTCTAGCATGCAAGCAACTAACAACACAAAGAAAACTAAACGAAAGAAAAAACTAAAATACAAAGGATAGAAATAAACAGAGATAATCATAATGAAAACATTGTTTTGTTCAATGGAATCCTTTTGTTACCAAGGTTGATCAAGTCTTGCTACCAACACAATTGCATATGAGACAAAACTTTGTACTCCACTAATGTTTATGTTACCTTAACCTTGATAGCGATGGTCCCAATCAAAATAGTTTCAAATTTTTCTCTTGGTATGGGACAATATATTTCTCCAACTTGAATGCCTTCAACATGTTCAATTGAATTTAAACCATAAGTCCTTTCAATCTTCTTGGGGAAATAGACAGTATGTTCCTTGCCATTGACATTGAAGGCCACCTTTCCTTGATTACAATTAATAACAGCTCCTGCAGTATTAAGAAAAGGTCTCCCAAGAATAATAGACATATTATCATCTTCAGGCATTTCAAGCACAACAAAATCAGTTAATATCAAGCAATTATGAGCCACCTGGATAGGTACATCCTCACATATACCCACAGGAATAGTGGTAGACTTATCAGCCATTTGCAAAGATATATCAGTTGGTATCAATTTTTCAAGCTGAAGCCTCTTATAGAGAGAGAAAGGCATAACACTAACTCCAGCTCCCAAATCACACAAAGCAGTTCTAACATAACTGTTCTTAATAGAGCAAGGGATAGTTGGAATCCCTGGGTCTCCAAGTTTCTTAGGAACCTTACCATTGAAGGAATAATTAGCAAGCAAAGTAGAGATTTCTTCATTAGGGATCTTCCTTTTATTCGAGACAATGTCCTTCATATACTTTGAATAAGGAGGCAATTTAATAGCATCAGTCAAAGGAATTTGCAAGAATAAAGGTTTCATCCACTCACAAAACTTATTATAGTGTTCATCTTCCTTTGACTTGTGTTTCTTATCAGGGAAAGGCATAGGTTTTTGGACCCAAGGTTCTCTTTCACTACCATGTTTCTTAGCAATAAAATCGTCTTTGGTGTATTTAGTAGTCTTAGTGTGGCTTTTAGGTTCTTCTTCAACTTTTTCTTCATTAGGAACTTCATTTTCTTCATTACCACTTTCAGTTTCAGCATCAGAGATAGATATACTATTAGGATCTATAGCAGGTTCAGAGGGTTCTACAACACTTTTATGTTTCTTTTTCCTTTTCTTACGAGTAGAACCACTATTTTTAGCTCGTTGAGAATCCTGCTCAATTCTTTTGGGATGCCCCTCAGGATATAGAGGATCCTGGGTAGTAGCACCACTTCTAGTTCTAATTTCATAAGCATGTTTTTCTTTAGCAGCATTAACTAGCAAGTCATTTTGCACTTTAACGAGTTGATCTATTTGAGTTTGAACCATTTGAAAGTGTTTAACAATCATTTTAACATCATTAGAGGTTCTTTCCACAATATCTTTCAACTCAACAATAGCTCTAGTGTTTTCCATTAGATGATTTTGCACCCTTTTATTAAAGTTATCTTGCTTAACAATAAAGATATCAAATTCTTCTAAGCATTGATCAGGAGGTTTCAAGTAAGGGATATCACCTTCATCAAAGTGTTGGAGAGAGTGTACCTCAATAGTGGGTGAATAGGGAATAGGCTTATATAATTCTTCTATAGGAGGTAAATTCTTGACATCTGCAGCTTTAATTCCCTTCTCCTTAAGACATTTCTTAGCTTCCTTCATCACTTCATCATTTAATTCAATAACTCCCCTCTTCTTTAATGTTGGAATAGGCACCAGAATAGATGGTTCAGGTACAAATACTTCAGGTATAGCTTGTTTAGGAGGAGTCCAATCTTCATAATTCTTGCTTATTTTAGCCATTAATTCCTCAGCTTCCTTAGGAGTCCTATTCCTGAAAACACAATCAACACAACTATCTAGGTATGTCCTAGATTCTTTGGTTAGTCCATTATAAAATATATCAAGTAGTTCATTCATAGGTAATGGACTTCCAGCCTATGGATGAATCAAAGCACAAAACCTTTCCCAAGATTCGGGCAATACCTCTTTTTCTCTCTGTTTAAAATCAAAAAGTTCCTGCAAAACAGCATGTCTAGCACTAGGAGGAAAATATTTCTGCAGGAAAGTATTAAACAAGCACTCAGGGCTATCAATAGATCCAGGAGATAAATTACCAAACCAAGTTTTAGCTTCTCCTTTCAGTGAAAAAGGGAAAATCTTAGCAACAAAGTAAGTACGCATTTTAATATCATCAGAAAACAAGCCACTCATGGTAGAAAGTTCATTCATATTTGCTACCGCACTTTCATTCTTAGTTCCGCCAAAAGGTTCTTTCTCGACAATAGCTATGTAAGGTAGATCGAGAGAGAAATCATAATCTTCATCTATAATGTTTATGGGAGAAGCAGCAAACTTAGCAGCAGAAGATAATTTGGGTCTAACAGTACGCCTCTCAAGGAGATTCTTAGCGGCTCTCCTATCATGGTTGTTCCTACATTCTTCAATAAACTCATCAGTCATCTCAACATAATCTTCTTCGGAATCATAACTCTCACTAGACTCGGGTGAGCTAACAGGTGTAGCAGTGTGTTCATTAGGAGTTTCGGTATTTCCAACTATAGTTCTAGCAATCGTAGCATCTAGGAAAGGACCTAATGAACCACTCTTATCAAGCACAGTAGAAGCAGCATCATAAGCATCAGAAGTTTCAGATTCAGTAGTAGTAACAGTATGTGTAGCATGTGTATGTGGTGGTGTAAGGGACTTACTCAGAACAGACGGTGAATCAAGAGCGGTAGAGGTGTTCAGAACCGTACCTCTTCTTGTAATGGATGGTAAAATAGGAACCTTGCCATCACGAGACTTACCCATGATGGATGGAAAGCAGCGAACAATAGAGAATCCAAGTGAACTTGATAAATAAAGCTATGCTCCCCGGCAACGGCGCCAGAAAATAGTCTTGATGACCCACAAGTATAGGGGGTGTATCGCAGTATTTTCGAGGGAAGTCAAACCCAATTTATTTATTCGACACAAGGGGAGCCAAAGAATACGTATCAGCCTTAACAACTGAGTTGTCAATTCAGCTGCACTGGGAAACAATCTTGCTCACAGTAGTTTATCAGTAGCAACAGTTTTGTAGTAGCAATAGTAAAGTAACAGTAGCAGCAAAACAAAGACAGTAGTAACAAAAGCAGTAAACAGTGGGATTCGAGTGCGGTAGGCATAGGGATGGATGGACGGGCGTTGCATGGACAAGACAATTCACATAGCAATCAGAACATAGGGCAATTGCAGATAAATAAGATAAAGCATCCAAGTACTAGACAATCCTAGGCATGTGTTCCATATATAGTCATACGTGCTCGCAATAAGAACTTGCACAACATCTTTTGTCCTGCCAGCCCGTTTGCAGCGGGGCCTCTAGGGAACTACTGGCAATTAAGGTGCTCCTTTTAATAAAGCACCGGAGCAAAGCATTAACACTCCGTGAACACACGTGATCCTCACATCAAAGCCTTTCCCTTCCGGCTACCCCGATTTCTGTCACTTGGGGACCATAGGTTCCGGACAACGACGTGTGTAAACAACTTGTAGATAAGACCCAAAACAAAAATATCATGATGAATCAATAATAAGTTCAGATCTGAAATCATGGCACTCGGGCCCTAGTGACAAGCATTAAGCATAACAAGGTTGCAACAAAGTCATAAAGCACTAATAGAGATACTAGGCACTATGCCCTAACAATCTGATGCCATTACAAGAACGATCTCATCCAATCCGTACCATTCCCATAGCCTACAGCGGGGGATTACTCACTCATAGATGGGGGAAACATGGATGATCGATGGAGAAGCGATGGTGATGATGATGGCGACGATCTCCTCCAATTCCCCGTCCCGGCAGGGTGCCAGAACGGAGTTTTTGGTGCTGTTTCGTGGAATCTGGTGGTGGCGGCGGAGCGGAACTCCTCCTGGAAAAACGTCGAACCCCCCAAAGTTTTTAGGTCAGAAGGTCCTTATAGGCGAAGAGAGAGGCCGAGGGGGTGCCTGGGGGGCCCACACCACCTCCTGGCGCGGCTTGGCCTGGCCCGCGCCAGTAGGTGGTGTGGCCACCCCAGGGCTCTTCTCCGTCTCGTATTCTGGCTCCTGGAGTCTTCGGGTGAAATAGGATTTTTGGCATATTTTCCGCGATTTTTCCTGATAGTTGATTTTCTGCACAAAAAGTAGACACCAAGGCAATTCTGCTGAAAACAGCGTCAGTTCGCATTAGCTGCATCCAAATCACACAAGTATAGAGGAGAAACAATACCAAAAGTGTTCGGGAAAGTAGATACGTTTTGGACGTATCATGCATCAGCCGTTTTTCAGGCTTCTGGGTCCCCCATGTGAGCCTCTTAATAGAAGAAATGTGTGCATGATGGACTTTTTCTCGTTCGCGCCTCCCTATTTTGAACATGGAAATGTTGCTCGATGCAGCACCTGTATAAGGCCATGCTACTGGGTCCCACATGTCGGTCTCTCTGTAAATGAATCCTACGTATGATGGACTTTTTTTCGGCCGTGTCCGCTGTTTTGACCTTAGAAATGTTGCTTGATGCGGCAGCCGTGTATGGTCTTGTTGCTGAAGCCCCCATGTTAGCATATCTGGTATGTTCTGTCTTGTGGGTCCCCGATGCCTTGTATGTTCTGGAGGGTGGGTCTGTGATGCTAGCCTCTCTGTACAAGTATTTAACTTTTTTTCAAATCCGACCATTAAACTCGAGGGATGCTGCAGGCTATTGGGTCCGTGATGTCAGCCTCTCCGTAATGCAATATTACTATAGTAGAAGAAAAAATATAACTCAAGACTTCCAATAGATTTGAACTGTGTGCATCACCACTACGCCAAAGATATTTATGGAAAATATATTATTAAACATTCCTTAGTACCTTCAAGTTATGTATTAATCTTTTTAAAAAGAGTTTGTGTGTCCATGTTTATATTTTTTAAAATAAAAGGACAACACTCCTAGCATTTTAATTTATAAAATACCACTTAATGGACTAGTTTCTTAAAAATATGGGTAGGCGAAGTTTTTTAAGAGGTGGAGGCAGAGTTTTTTTAAGAGGTGGGGCAATGCTCAGAAGGCTGAATTAAAAAGTTTTTGCGCTATTCTACATGGTCCATCTACATGCGCTATACTCCATAGGTTTCTTTCTTAAATTTCACTAGGCTGTGCTAAGCAGTCCCATGACCCTGAAATGCCGAATTAAAATGTTCTTGCCTATGCTCCATGGGATCCTTTCTCAAATTTCACTGGCCTGTGCTCAGCAGTTCCCTGACCCTCCGCTCAAAAAAACCTAGTTCCCTAACCCTGAAAAGGCGTGTGTATGTTGGACTTTTTTTGGGTCGAACTTGATAACGTTGCTCGCTGCATCAGCCGTTTATTCAGGCTACTGAGTCCTCCATGTTGGCCGCTCATAAGAAGAAACGTGTGCACGCAGGACTTTTTTCTCGCTCGTGCCTCCCTGTTTTGAACTTGGCAATGTTGCTCGATGCAATATTTCTATAAGGTCGCGCTGATGGGTCCCATATGTCAGCCTCTTTGTAATTGAAACATGATGATGGACTTTTTTTCCAGCCGCGTCTGCTGTTTTGACATTGGTCCATTGCTGGGTCCCAAATGTCAGCCTCCTCTATGCAGGAAATGTGTATATGCTGGGTTCCAGATGCCAGCCTCTATTTGTAAGAGGCGTGTGTATGTTGGACTGTTATTTCAGGTCGAGTCAGCCGTTCTGACCTTGGAAACATTGCTAGATGCAACAGGCATTTATCTGGGTCTCAAATGTTAGCCTTATAGTACAAAAAATGTTAATCTATAATAACAGAAAGAGCTTGCCTAAGATTCGATGTCGAGACCTCGGAAGCGGTCAACTGCATGCCTTGCTACTAGGCAAGAAACACTTCATGCCCTGGAGACATTAAACAATATTACTATAACTTAGGATTTTGTCTCCTTAAAAAGTCTTTCTTTGTCCATGTTTATATCCCTTCAAATAATGAGGCGGTGCTCATGGAAACTCAATTAAAAACTGCTATATCTTACCACTATATAGTGTACAAATAACTTTGAATATTGACCGTTGGATCAAGACTCGCGAATCCCAACATTTCTTGTCATTGGATCTTATTTTCTATTCTAGCATCTAGAAGATTCTTTTGATAGTATTTAGCACAATGAATGTTGTGCATAAACCTCAAATCATACTTCTCCATCATTCTAGAAACTTCTCAGTCATTTCTCTAGACCATGTTAACAAAATTTTCAAGTGTTAGGTAGCTAATAAACATTGACTTATACATGATACAAAGTAAAAGAACCAAATATACACCCATACTTTATAGATGTCGATCAAATTTATAATTTTTGAGCATTATCTATTATAATTTTATATGGTGATGATACATCATACGTCTATTATCTAGGTCTCATGTGTAGGGTATGTGGAACTTACTAGTAATGCAGTAGTTAATACACAAAAACATAGGTAGGCGAAGCTTTTTTGGGGGGGTTGAGGAAGGGGGTAATGCCCATAAAGGCTGAATGAAAAAGATTCTGGGCTAACTAGGGGCATATTCCCTATTCTTCATGGGCTCACTCCGAAATTGAATGCGCTATGGTCGGCAGCCACAAGACAATGAAAAGGCCGAATTGGAAGGTTTTGGGATATGCTTGGGCCTGATAGGCTAATTTCATGGGCTCGGTAATAAAAAATTTAGACCTCTATAAGGAAGAAAAAACAAGGAGAAAAATTTGGCAGATATTTCGCGTGAAAATTGTTGACAACCAGGACACATACCCCGCACGCTCCAAAACTTTCCTACTGGCGCCTTCACTCCGGCAGCCAACTACTATATCTTTTCGCCATTCTTATGGAGATGCACAGGCGGTCAAAACCACAGGTCGCGCACCAAAACATTCACACTCGATCTATCAGCCGGGACGGCCTGACACCATTGCTGGTGGCGCCGTTCTTTTAAAGACACACACATGCCGGCGGTCAGCTAGTCGATTCCCACGGTAAGCTTATAATTTCCTTAGTTCGCTCGAATCATTCCCTACAAGTCACTTCGTACTCGATCTGTTCGTTTGACATTGTTCTGCACTTGATCTGTTTGTTTGAATTGGTTGGCATTTTGCGCTCGGTCAATCTATTCTCTCAAATATGTAACATAGTTCTGCACTAAATTCCTTAAATAGGCTAAAATTAGGTGGCATTTAGAGTTCTATATTCAATCAAGCTGCTTAGATATCTTGGCTTAATTAGATCTGTAATCAACCTGTTCGGTGAAATATCTTGAAACCTTCTGACCATCTCTATCCTCAACAGATGGAAAGATATTGGACACTGAATGGAAAAAAGCAACACCTTCATATTGGGAAGGTGTTAATGACTTCATGAAGTTTGTTAGACAGCATAACGACGACTCAGATGTGTTTTGCCCATGCCAACAATACCTTAATTATAAAAAGATGGGATGCAACACACATATATTAGGTGTACTAAACATGGTGAACCATATGATCAGCCTATTCTTGATCCTCTAGCTGATGCTGACCTGCTAGAAGCTCATCAGATCGAGGATGAGGACCTTTCTGGTTTGTTAAGGGACATGTACCCCACTACAAGCAAAAAAGGCGCTCCTTCTCTTAAAAGATCACTTTTCTCTGACCTGATAGAAGATGCCAAGTGTTTAGTGGACCATAGTTCTGGTATCTGAAGATTCGAACTGGTAATGAAATTACTAAAGGAGAAGTCGTAAAACAAGATTACGAATAAAGATTTCGATTCAGTGAAGGTGTACAGCGAGTAAATCCCTAGGTAAGGACTACCAAAATCCTTTTATGAGATGAAACAGTACATCAAGGTACTTGGACTATTATATGAGAAGATCCATTTTCGTCCAAATAATCGTGTACTATTCTGGGAGGATTATGAAAAGCTCGATGGATTCCCAGTATGTAATGAATCAAGATGGAAAAATGGTGATAAAAAGAAGAAAGATCCTTGTAAGGTTCTGAGATATTTTTTCAATTATAGATAGATTGAAGATGTTATTTCAGTTAGAACAAACATCTAAGGAAACAAGATGGCACAAAGAGATTCTCAAGCCAGACGATTACTTACTAAGACATCCAGCTGATGGTGATGAATGGGAGAACTTTGAGAAGGCTCATCTAGGATTTGTTGTGGATCCAACCTAAGACTTGGGCTAGCTATAGATGGATTTAACCCATTTGGCAACATGAGTAACTCGTACAACATGTGGCTAGTACTTGTTACAATTTACAACCTGCCTCCCTGGACATGCACTGATCAGTCAAACTGCTTGCTGACTTTACTCACTCTAGGTACCAAATCACCTAGGAAGGATTTTGATCTGTTCATGCGGCCTCTTATACGAGACTTTCAGGAACTATGGAAGGGTTTCATGACTCCTGATATCCTTGCCAGCAAACCTGAAGATGCCAAGTTCCCTATGCGTGTTGTTGTGCTATTCTGCACCCATGATTTTCCAGATCTTGACACTATGTCAGGCAGAGTGACAAAAGGTTATAACGCATGTGTTTGCTGTGAGACAAAACAGGTCACAGTGAGGAAAATAAGACCGGTTTCCTTGGCCACTGGGTTTTTCTTCCTAAAGGCCACAAATTCTGAAAAAACTTAAAACAATTGCAGTTCCAAGGAAAGTGGACTGAATATGGCACTCCACCACAAAAGTTCACTACAACTTAATTGCAGGCCCATTTACAAAAGGTCAGAAATGTTAAACCAGGAAAACAACTAGCTGCCAAACGAGGTAAAATAAAGAATACAGAAGATGCACCGATAGTAGGAGCAGCATCCAAAAGGAAGAGAGCGGAAGAAGTAGCGGCGGATGCCCAAGGGAAGGAAAAGGAACCGAGAATATTTTATAAGCGTAGATCCACTCTATGGGACTTGCCGCATTAGGCTGGTAAGACACTTCGACATAATATCGATGTCATGCATATGGATAAAAATATATGTGACAACATTATAGGCACATTACTCAACATTCCATCCAAGACAAAATATAGCTATAATGCTAGGCTTGACTATGAAAAACTCAACGTTAACAACAACTTGAAGCTGCATCCTAAAGATACGGTTGATAAGGATGGTAAAAACATTACAAATTTCGATGTACAGAATTTACCTTGCCAATAAATAAAAGGGCACTATTTTGGTGACTTCCTCCGAGGTGTGAAGTTTCCATATCGATTTGATTCCAACATTGCAAATTGTATCAATGCAGAGGGGAACAAGCTCCAAGGGTTGAAAATTCACGATTGCCACATCCTACTACAAAGGCTTTTAGCTCTTGGAGTTAAATGTTTAGTGAACAAGGATTTGTACAACGTGCTTGCAGAGTTCGGAAAGTTCTTTAGTGAAATCTGTAGCAAAACTCTGGACAGAAGAGTTGTAGTGCTTCTTCAGACGGACATAGCAGAAATCCCATCAGAAGAGATCCCGCATGTCAGCTTGGTCCCACGGGTCAGAAGGCCAACAAATATATCAGTTTCCCGAGATGCTGTCATGGCAAGTGATGGACCCACATGTCAGGATGTGAGTCAACTAGACAACAACTGATGCAGTCATAACAACAGACGGTGACATCCAACAACATATGGAACTAGGGCATATACGCAACGAGTCTGCGATTTCTAATGGTGTTGCTATAATTTGATGGATCGTAGTAACATAGTCATAATTTCGGAGCGAACTGAGGCCATAGTCGTAATAATCCCTATAATCTATACCCGACAAGCATCTATGGGTATGTTTGGTTCCATAGCTATATAGGTCATAGATGAGCTAGCCAACTTTGGTGCCTGGGTTGTGCGTTTGGTTGAGCAGATTCCTTTGGCTGGAAGTTTAAGTGGGCTAGCCATTTGGATGGATTGCTACAAAGGCAAACTAATACATTTTTTAACAAGGGGGGGGTGTCTCGAAGGACCCCAATACCACATTTATATTCTCGTTGATGGAGCAACATTTACATAAAGGACCTCAACGGAAAAAGAAAATACAACATGGCCCTTGGAATTTTCATTGAAGACCCTAGCCGTAAAAACTGAAAAGCAATCAAGTCCAGGGCTTCTCCTTGCTCCTCCTCCACCGAAACCTAGACGAAGCAACCGACTATGATCGAGCACACCACCACCGGGGACATGGCCACTTGGGTAGAGCGTTGGGAGCGAACCGCGTCGGCGCTAGAGGGCCTCCAATATGGCATCAAAGCTTAGAGGTTATACACCGCTTGCCAGCTTGTTGGTGACCAGGGAGGGAGTGGCTACCTCACAACCATAAAAGTCAGCAGCCGGACGGCTGCCTGTCGTCGATGAAGAGCCGTTGAGGATGAACTCCCGAAGAAACTCTCTCCAAGGCGCAGCAGGAACCTTCCCCACCATCCTCCTGCTATAGAGAAAGAACCACCGAAGCACTTCCACTCCTCGCCACAACGGCCAGAGGAAGATTCCTAGTGCCCTTTCTCCACATCAGGCGATGGCACCGAGCTGAGGATTTATTGACAAAGGTTGTGGTCTTACCCTCCACTCCTAGCTCCAACCAGAGGAGCGTGAGAGCAAGTAGAAGAAACTATAGATCTTCCCAGATCTGGCCGCCATGATCTGGAACTCCACTCCAAGCTAGAGGCATGAAGCCTACTACCGGCATGCCGCCATACCTACAGCTACTCTCTATAGCCCACCTCGACCACCCAAGTCCACACCGGATGACGGCGCCGCTGGGGGAGAAGGGGATCAGAGGCGGGGACTCACTCTGGACTCTCAAGGAAGGGCAGGGGAAGAGAGAGAATAGAAAGGGGGAAAAGAGACTTATGTATGCAAACTAACACGTTAACCCAGCAGAACGTGCCATCGTAGGGATTTTTTTTTGCACGAAACATTTTGCTATCGCGAGCGAGCCGAATCGGCTCTCCTACCGTGGCGAGCATTTTCTGGCCCCATGAGGCTAGATTTGCCTAGGATCCAAACGTATCCTACTTCATCTTTCCGATCAACATCCAATAGTTCTCATCTCAACATATTTTATTTTATGATATGCAATTACAAAATACAGTCAAGTTTTAAAAAATTACACACTTGCAATACTGTAAGTTTAGGCATGACGTGCAAACTTGTATATGTATTATAAAATTCATGCAGCCATATTATCTAAAATAAAACATCTAGCTACACTATAATTACTCCCTTCGATCCAAATTACTTAGACTCAGATTTATCTAAATTGCGGATATATCTAGACATGTTTTAGTGTCCAGATTCTAATCATGTCTAGATACATCTGAATCTGGACAATACCAAGTCAATTAATTTGGATCAGGGAAGTACTAAAAGTTTCCAAGGAGCATGCTCACGCTATTGCCGATCAAGCAAGTAATACACATATTAGCCTTCCCTTTTTATGTTGATTCCTATTTGTTCATATGCCCATTGTGGAAATCATGTTGCGCAAACCGATTTTGATAATATTTGCCACTCAGAAAACCCTTTCAACTGTTCTCATCGCCACCAGTAAAAGCAATGACAGCTCAACAAGGTGACAAACTATACGAAAATATGATTTGTCATTCAAATATTAAGATAATCCGTGAAGTCTTTAATTCTCCGCATGTAAATAATGTATACCTCAAGGTTATCTTGTATATGCTCATGCTTATAATAAGATAAATTCCATGACAAAATCTAAAAGAGGACTAATCTTTATTTACATTGAACCTACAAAATGAGTCTCTTGAGTCAAGGAAACAAAACAACTTTGAAGATAGCTCACCAAAATAATGATAATTATTGGAGATATACTTTCCGGGTATACTCACTGTGCCTGCTGATCAGGGTGGCCCACTTCGGGTTAAAGCTTTGCTTTACGGGCGGCCCAGTTAGGGAAAAGAGACGGAGTCCAGTCCGGCTACGGGAAGGCACAAAAGACTTACCGATATAGGCATGTAGTGTTACTTGTAGTTCAAGATATACTCTGTAACCGACTCTTAGTCGTAGCCGGATAGGTCTTTCCTGTAAATTCTAAGCCGGATATCTATATAAGCCGACCTAGGGACCAACCTTTAGGGCACCCCACAATAGTCTACAATCTTAACTCGCACAGGCAAAACCCTTTTAATCCATATTTCGGCTCTGCCGTATTACTGGATTGCTAGCTAGAGTAGGATCCGTCCAAAGCCGGTGGATTCGAACCTGGGTAAACTTGTGTTCTCACCGTCTCGGAACACCGTACGTCTCACACCTCTCTCTTCCGCACGCCTCGAGGACCTCCTCATGGCGTACTTGTCATTAATCTGGCACGACAATAATATAGTGTATAGAAACAAACAAGATGGCCACACTCTAAAAACAACCAATAGTGACTTGGTGCCTTATCCCTTTTGCTAAATTATCACTTCGTTATATTTTATCCATACTTAGGATTGTAAATATCATTTTCTGCACGAATTCAAATTTTCCAAGAGATCTCTGAACTATCATTTATCCAATTGAGCAAGAATATTTCCACATCCTTAACTAAACATATTAAGTAAACTAATTAGAATTTTAGACCAATAGAATATATCAAGCCAAAGTAGAAGCATAAAAACATAATTAATCACATAATTAAAGTTGGTTTCAGTCACACCCCATAAGGTGTCCAAAATACTCTCAAGTCCTCATAAATAACCACCTAAGACATTGTTTAGAGTTAGATTTTGTTAGATGGTGAATTAACTATTGCAAAGAGGAATCGTTTGGTTTGAAACTAGACTTGACCTAATCCATGTTTCGCTTCAGAATTAGTTCTGCACATCATTTACTAAGACAAGTATAATTTTCTCGTACGAATTCCATTTTTAGCGTATGGAAAAACATGCCCATCCGAAAGTAGTTGCCGAAAAATCAAGGTAGGGCACTTGCCCTACTGGAAGCTTCGCTCCTGACCGTGCACAACTGAGCGATGCGTTGATAGCAATCCGGGTTCACGATGGCCGTCGCTTCCTTGCCCATAACTCAAAAAAAATCTGCAAGTCCACGGCCGGCCCATTAATTAGCCTTTTTTGGACCTTGATGTGTCCATGCATGTAGAACTGGAACAATTTCATATGTAGGATTTACACCCATCCATGCATTGTGCGGACGAACAACTTATGAGTTGATGGTTTTTTACTGCAACTTTGGACAACACTGAACATAACGGATACACGCCGTCGACCAGCGTGCCGCCTCCCCTTGGCGAGCATCCCTCAGCCTCATGCCGGATTCGCATGCCCATCCCGACCTCCGCCCCGCCTCCTAGCCCGGGAAGGCGCTGCGCATCCAGATAGGCCTCCACCCCATCTCCTACCTCTAGCAGGCGCCGCACCCAGCCTGACCTCCTGCCAGTCCTATATTTGTGCATGTAAGGGTGGCCTCCAAATCAGTCATGTATTGATGTGTACTTCCGCCAAGATGTTTTAGTTGTGAAAGAAGTGTATCTAGACTTTTTTTAGTATATAGATTCATCTAGGTTTGGAGTGAACCTACACACTAAAACGAGTTTAGATACACTCCTTTAACAAAGCTAAAACGTCTTATATTTTCAAACAGAGGGAGTACACAACAGTCTTATTTTCATCAAACAAACTTTCACGGGTCTACTTCTGAAAAACTAAGACCCGATAAATTAGAATTTCAAACTTAGTCCCATCAATTTACATTATAAAGTTTTAAATTTTCATTGCAGATTGTTAACAACACAAAAATCTCAGTCATATCTCAAACCTTGGGGCGTACATAGTCTAAAGAAGATATTTTAAGTTTTAAACTCTATTGGATGCTTACCGGATTGATTTCCTAGGAATCAGAGTCAACTCTACGTGATGCTGCTGTTAGAGTACATGCAATTTTACAAAGAAACCATGCAACATCTAAACGTCATGAAACTTAATATCTGAGAAGAAAACGTGATTTAAGATGGATGTTAGTTTTGTTGCTTCAGCTCATAATCCGTTCAAGAGTATAATTTCTGATAGACCTACAAAAGTGATTAGTGTTTTTTTGTTATATACACCAGACATAAGACGGTTTGTGGGGCTTTGCTGAGGAATTCAACGAGCTATTCCAGTCAAGAAAATCTATAGAATTTAATATTTTGCCTATATATAGGTCCAAGCATTTAAAGCCATAAAACCACTTATATGGAAAACAACCAATTAGAAAATTACATGACTTTGAAGAACCAACAATGATTGAGCAAACTGAAAACTAGGATGATCTTGCACCACTACAAAAACACGGACGTGTCTCTTGAAGCCCCACAGAAGGGGACTTTAGGCAGCTGCAGACGCTACATCTTGATCAAGGATTCTTTGTTAGAATGGCAGCGGCAGGAGCGTCTAATACAAATAATTTTTTGCATGTGATTAGCTAGCACCAGCGGCAACTACTACTACCAAGCGTCCTGATCACCATGCATTTTTTTCCCTCGGAAGCTAGATCCAAACCATGCTAACTGCTGCTCATGGTAGTGGATGGAGAACAATGTCCGTCTAGGAACCATTAGCTTAAGAGATGGTGGAACCCTAGGAAGCCAGCCGGCCGGCCACAACACATAGACGGTAGACGATAAAAAATATATCCTCTCCCCCTTGAACCCTATTCTAGCTTGTAAAATCTAGGAAAATCTGTATGCTGAGACTTCTAGATGCCTGTAGGCATCTTCCAGATAGTATTGGCAATTTCGTTAGTCATATAGGCAAACTACGAATAAATCTGGGCAACTCCCCTGATGTACCTACTGGATTTGCATCAATCTAACTAAGTTGCGCAAGTGACATGAAAAGTTGCCAAAAAGGCAATGAAAGTTGCCTGAATGTCCAATTTTTATTCTTGAAGCTCTTTTTCCTTTTGTAATTAGGGAAACGGAAAACTAGACATTCAGGCAATTTCCATTGCCTTTTTGGGCAACCTTTCATGTCACTTGTACTACTAAAAGTGAGATGATGTAACCAACACACAGTTATAACATTCTTTGTTCACACATTCATAGTAGTACGCAAAAACAGTTAGTGGTCTAGTAGTACATATGAAATAGAGATTCGGTATGTTTCTTATACACAACATGAGAAAAAGTAGTCAACTTCTTGTAGTGGTTAAGTGGAATTGTAAGTTTCATTTCGTAGAAGGGCGTACATGATGTTTGTTGGACATTGCACCTGTTATACTGAACAGTGGCAGTATCACCTCCTATGTTATATTGAAGAATATGTAGTGTAAAACCATGAAAAAATGCATATTAGTACATATTTGTTGCTTACAAATAAGTTAAAAGCAACTACATGTAATCATTTGTGTAACTATGTTGCAGCATTAGGCAACTTTGTAAAAAATGGTAGTAGGCAATCTCTATGAAAAAATTGACATTTGTTGCTTTCCTATTATTTGTGTGTGTTTTTTGGCTAACATTTGTATCTTGTGTATCTGCTGCAGGGGGTTAGGTTTTCTTGACCTAGATGAAGAACCATTTGATCTAAACCAGGAGACAGGATTCATTCCACGCAATTACTTTTGCAACTAATGGTGATGCTATTGGAGAGTCTCAAGAACCAGCAATTGACATTGATACCCACATGGTTGATGACAATGGACTAGCACCTAATACAAACACCACATGGAGTTTTGTTGATGCTACAAACACTGCTCCAGTTGCAGCAGATGATGGGGATGATGATGAGGCTTCATCATATCTTAACGACCCGCAAGTTGGCATGCGTTTCGACACACTGGAAGCAGAAAAATAACACTACAATGCTTATGCTACCAGGAAAGGTTACTCTATGAAGAAAAATGCCTCGAGGAGGTTAGCATACACCAGTGTGTTGGAACAGCAACAATTTGTTTGCAACAAATTTAGGACACAAAAAAAGATGATGGCGGAGCTAAGAAACAGGTTTTGTGGGTCTTATTCTGAACCCTGAGCCTTTCGATAAGCTTGATGTAGAGGTTGCAGAAATTTATCCGTGATTACAGAAACTGGTCAGCAAGGTCCGAAGAAAAATCAGGCTCCAAAGCGCAAGAGAGAATATATCATTCAGATAGAGTGCAAATCAAAGATGGTCCTCAAGCTAATAGATGGCAGATGGGAGGTTATTAGTTTTGTTGCTGAGCATAATCATCCACTCATAGAAAAACCGTTGCTCACTAAATACTTGAGGTCGTATCATGTAATGTCACATGAGGAGAAGCAATTTGTGAAGAATCTGTACTATACTATCCAGGAGCTGGTATGTGTTCAACTCCACCCTTCCCACCCTTTTTAGTTGCCACATTCTGCTTTTGGTGATTTTTCTATACTAGTTTCTAGTATTCCCTTCTAACTTACCTGAACACGAGTAAAAATTGTCTACTGTTAACCAATAGTTGCCTATGTAGTTGCCACATTCTGTTTTGTTGGTAGTTTTTATGTACTAGTTACTAATATTCCCTGCTAAGTTACCTGAACACCAGTAAAAATTGCCTACTTTTAACCAATAGTTGCCTGTGTATATACCAAATAGTTACTTGAATACCTTGTTGTTCCGTTTAGGCAGCTTTTGTAGAATTGTTTTCCTCAGTACAAGTATGGTATGTGTTCAAATCCACACCCTCCCTACCCTTTTTTAGTTCATGCATTCTGTTATCTTGTTATTTTTTCTGTACTAGTTGCTAGTATTCCCTGCCTGAACACCAGTAAAAATTGCCAACTGTTTACCAACAGTTGCATGTGTACTAGTTGTCTATGTATATTGCACAAATAGTTGTTGTTGTTTGTACCAATATTTGAATTTTTAGTTGCCTTGTTTGTACCAATATTTGCCACTCTTATATTTTGCAGGGAAAATGATGGGGATCATGTTGGAGTCTATGACATAGAGTTGCGTGTACCGTACACATCCAAGACTATAACCAACTTTGGAAACAAAACTAAAAGAAGGGGATATGGAACAAGTGCTAAATTACTTTAACGAGCGGAAAAAGAAAGAAAGTTAGACATGGAGGGCAAGGTTGAAAATATTTTTTGGGCTGACTCTACTGCGAGCAAGGCTTACGCGGAGGCTTACCATGATTTTGTGTCCTTTGACACAACATATACCACCAATCGCTACAATATGCCATTTGATCCATTCATTGGAATAAATAGGCATGGGTAATCGTTAATGCTGAGTTGTGGCTTTGTTAGGAAAGAGTTGGCAACCCACTTTGATTGTTTTTTTAGAGTTTCCTACATGCTATGGGTGGGCTTTCTCCTGACAACATTATAATAGACCAAGATGTTGCTATGAAGGTCTCAATTAGCAGATGGTTACCTAACACAACACACCGTAACTGCCATTGGCACATTATGTAGCTATGTGGTACTATGCTTGGCAGAAACCATGGACTATCATGGGCAAGTGGCCTACTACTGCTACACCCACCCACTTTGGCACGCTTTAGGCAAACAGAGCCAGCTAGGTTCCCTACTACTTCAAGCACATATTTCCCATTTTTGCAGTCTACCTAGCGGAGCGAGGGGTTTAATGCGGTGCTCAAGCGCTATGTGAACCGACACAAGTCAATCCTCAACTTTGTGAAGCAATATGAGAATATTCAGGTGCACATTCTTATAAAAAAGGGGGTAACGACTATAGGACATATCAGTTGGAGCTTTGTCCATGGTCACCTTGAGGAGCAGGCATTCAAAGTGTACACTAGAGACCTTTACCTAGGATTTAGGAATGAGTTTGAGTTGGTTGGAAGGTATAATGTCAAGCCCTTTGGTGGCAACTTCTACAAGATCGTGTCAAACATGGCATGGTGTGCAAAGTATGGGTCTAGGACCTACTTGGTAGCTGCTAACAAGTTTGATGGCATGTACTATGGTGAGTGTTCCAAGACGGACAGGGATGGCATGATTTGCTGCCACATTATGAAAATGCTAACCTCTGTTGGTGTCGATGAGATCCCCAAGAGGTACATTCTAAAAATATGGACTCAACAGGCGGTCTCTGGTTTAGCACCACCCGCATGTGACCAGCAGCCGGACATCATGCCACCCGAATCACAGAAGAAATTACGACATGCAAACTTGAACATGTCGTTCCAAAAAGTTGCCCGTTTGGCCAGTGCATCAAATGCAACAACAACTATCTTGAAAAAGCACATATGGGTGGCGGCTACTGACATTTCTCGGTTGAAAAAATCATGAAAGAAGAAAATCAAGGCAGCAGTTGGCCAATCTAACAGTTCACTTGATGATCCTACCACTACAGTCCCTAGGAACCCAGTGAATTCAACGACGAAAGGGAGAACCAAAGCACACCGGACAGTGTCAACACTTGAGTTGCATCCCAAGAAGAAGAACAAGTGTAGCTTTTGTGGTTCAAATGCGGACAACAATGCTACATGCAAAACAAAGCTCCTATAGTTTTTTTTGCTGTTTGTGTGGCAACTTGTTGTTCCATTTAGGCAACTTTCATGTTCCATGTAGGCAACTATTGCAGATAGTGTGGAAAGTTTGTGTTCCGTTTATGCAACTGTTGTGATGTGACAACATGTGAATCATTTAGGTTATAAGAGAAACTCTTACTAGCAGCAGTCCTCTTTGTTGCCTATTTTGTATAGTGATATTCCTTGTACTTAGCGACTTTAGCAGTTAGTGTGGCAAGTTTGTGTTGTATTTAGGCAACTTTATCCTTCCAAATGTGCCAACTTATGACTCATTATACAGTATACACTATGCAACTTTGTGCTCCAACGTGGGAAACTAGCAACAATTTAAAAAATGGTAATCAAACTCATAGTTAAACTACCTTATTTGATCTTGAGAGTTGCTTTCCAATCCACTTTGTTGCGCACTAATGTGACCCAAGCGTGCATCATTAATTTCCTAACGCTTGAGATATCTTTTTGTATGTAATATGGACATACTCTTCCCTCCCACTATTCTGCATTCATCAAGGTGCACACACCACAATTAGAGCTGCATGACCCACCCATAAAAAAATCTACTTAGTAACAGTTATAGAGGCAACTTATAAGCAACCAATACAAATGGGTGTAAAACACCAACTAACACGAAAAACAGTATGCATAAGAATAAAAAACAGAACCCTGTTTATCTGTTTTTATTTGCTTACTTTGTGAGTTGCTTTGGAAATTTGATTTCTTATAACTTAAAATCCTCAATTTGCAATTTGGAGTTTATGTAGTTGTTATCCCATAACATGATCAGGGTCACAATGATGGAGTTGTAACACTTGTCCAATGCCTTGTCTTTAGTTGTCCTCCATGAGTCCAGAACCTGGTATTTTTTGTCCTAGATGTTTATGTCAAACAAACAATGATGGTGAATTACATCCTTTGCTTTCGGGTTTAGTGCTTCGATAATAGGGATCATAATCTGACAAATTTTGAAGTATGTAATGTCAAGAACTTGCAATGAAAAATAACAAAGCAGCTGAATATGCACAAAAAACATGTACCCTAATTGAACTTGCATGGACCCTATTTCCATGTTTCAACTTATTAGTTGCCTGTTTGAACTAGGAAGTTGCATGTTTGCACTAATAAGTTGCATGCCTGAACTTTTCAGTTGCCTATTTAAATTAACTAGTTTGCACTAACTGATTAGATGATGATCATCTAGCAAAAACTTGTTAGTGCCAGTTTGAACTAATAAATTAAGTGTTTGAACCAATAAGTTGTCGTGTGCCAACTAGTAAATTGCTTTTTTGAACTTGCTAGGATTTGCCTGTTTGAAGTAATAAATTAGTTGCCCGTTCCATATTAAAATAGCAACTATCATGCATGTAAGGTGAAAAAAGACCTACCATGTCTTTTTTATCTAAACGATTCAAATGGTTAAATAATTCCCTGATTTATGTCGTGTTCTAGGCAACTGCTTGTAGCCATGTTTGATGAAGAAAAGCAACCTATCTTAAAACAAAGGAACTATTTAGTTGATCCAGGGAAGTGCATGCAAGCAACTTATAATTTGGAGGATGTAATTTATCAGCTGACAATTAAAAAATAAAAGCAACTTATTACTTGATCTAGGGGACTAATCAATCCATGCAAGCAACTTATCAATTATGATAAAAAAACAGGTAGCAGATCTTATTGAGATCCTCAAAGGCTTGATGCATTTTCTGGAAGATTCTGGCAAGTTTCTATTGATTGCTTCGATGCCCATTTCCATTATAGATGTATGAAGGCACCCTCCTAGTTTCATTGAGCTCCCAAGCTCCTTCAACATAACATGATAGTTGCTGAAGTTGATGATGTCAGGGCTACATGTAAAAAGAGAAGAGGAATTATATGAACTTGTGCAACTAGCTGGTGAATTTTAGTAACTTATGATGGCACTAAAAAGCAAGTAGCAGGTACAGATATTTATGTTTCTTATGCAACTAGCATACAGATTCTAACTAGCAAACATATTCTAACTACCAATTGTTGTTTTTAAAGGAATGGATGAGAAAAGATAGTGAGAGCAAGCCTACCATCTTTTTCTGCAACTTGTTGCAAGATTTGTGCTCTTGTTGTTCTTCATCCATGTTGTATAACTAGTGCGTACAACTTGTTAACATCTGGTGTGCAGTTATAAAGTTTCATGTTGTCAACATCAATTTACGGTGACATTTTGCATGGTGGAGGCTTGATTATCCTCCTTGCATGTTGCTGAGGTCCTGTTGATCTACCGAAAGATCACGGATGCCGCCTAGAATGGGGGGTTGAATAGGCGGTTAAAAACTTTTACGAGATGGGCTTAACAAAGGAGGAATAAAACTAGCATTTTCTTTTGTCAAGCACAGAGCCTACAAATGCTATGGTTCACCTATGTGCACCAACAACTTATGATAAGCAAGACAAGTAACAAAGTGATAGCAAGATATATAACTTCAAGAACGAAGGCTATCACAATGTAAAGTGCATAAGTAAAGAGCTCGGATATAGAGATAATCGAGGCACAAGGGGACGACGATATTTTACCGACTTCCTCCCAACAAGGGAGTACGTCTCGTTGGAGGGGTGGGCGGTACTAAGACCACCAACGCCACAAGAAGCCTCACCCTATTCTCCTGAGCACCCACCACACGGCAAGCACCCGATCCACTATGGGACACTTGAGGGTGGTCATCAAACCCGTAGAAGATTGGGGCAATCTCCACAACTTAATTGGAGGCTCCCAATAATAACCATCAAGGCCACAATCTTGGGGAGAGCTCCATAACTTAATTGAAGGCCCCAAGAACTCACAACAAAAGCTACATAATGCAATGGCAAGTCCTTCTCTATCAAATTCCACCAAAGCTACAAAAGCTATTGAGGGAATAAGAGAGGAAGAACACAAGAGAAAATCCACAAAAGAAACCCCAAGATCTAGATCCCAAGATGTTCCACTCACATAGAGGCGAGATGGATTTGTGGAGTTGTAGATTTGGGTCTCCCCTTTCAAATCCTCCAACAAGATTCAAGAAATATGGGAGGGATTGAGAGTATTTGAAAGCTCTAGAAGGTAGAAACAATGGAGGAGAGAGAGAGAGAGCAAGCTACCAACCACTTGGGGAAGAAGGGGGACTTTTATAGGTGCCCCCACGACAACTTGCCGTTGTAGAACACTTATCCTGGAGTCTCCGTCTCCTAGGACCGGAGTCTTCGGGGTCCAGACTTCGACCAGGACTCCGGCGAGCCTCCAGATGCTCTCTGTACACTCCCCGGAGTCTGGGCTAGAATTTGGGCCGGAGTCTCCAGGGTACGAACCCCGGAGTCTCCGGCCCTCACAAAACTAGCAGCAAAACCAATACGAAAACAACCATAACTTTTGCATCCGAACTGTGATTTTGATGATCTTGGGATTGTTTCGAAGATAATAACGATCTCTACAAGTTCATGAAGGAACCATAATATTCCATCAAGGGAGGATATAATCAAATGATGGAGGCATAACCTATCTATAAAAGACACACCGGTAAAACCTCCAAATTGAAAACACAATAGAAAATGCATATGAAATCCGTTTTCGATGAAATTGAGCTTGTAAAGGCAATTAATACAAGCTCTATATCCTCTTATGGATAAGATCCAAATAAGAAAGAAGAAATATGATGCAAGTATGCAAAGGTTTGAGCTCTCTCCGAAACATATGATCAAGTCACTCACTTGAGAGCCCCTCTTGATAGTACGGTTATCTATCCTATAAGCCGGTCTCCCAACTAACAACATGAGACCGGCAAAAGGGAAAACCTATCAGGATCATACCTTTGCCTTGAGCATTGATGACTTCAAGTGCATAGATCTTTTGTAGCTAGTTTCGAAATAAAGATATTGATCCCACAGGGAGCAGGAGTCTGAAGTCTAATAACTCTTGAAATAAATATTACGAAAGAAATAATAGATAAATTTCTAAGTGACAAGATAAAATGCGAGTATTGTGTAAAAAGGTGTATTTGGATTTTTGGTATAAGAGTAATAATAAAGTAAAGCAAACAACTGAGTACAGAAAGTAAGTATCGCGTATATAAGAGAGATTGGAACTGCAGTAGGGGAAAAGCGTTCTCGGGGAGTAGCGGATACACCACTAGTATTGTAAAGATCTAAGATAAAGATTATCATCATGAACATTCTCAACTATGTATGTGTGGGAGGAACTCCATATTTGGACGAATAGGCAACAACCGCTGCTCACATCATCCTCATAACCACAGAAGTCAGCAATTGACATCAATCAAATTACTGTGCTATTAAGGGATGTAATCCCGTAGGACGTATCCCATGGCATGGATAGTGTTCCGTGAGTTTCCTCTGTTTCCCAAGTTGATACGTAAGGGGTGCCAACAGCTTTATAGTCACTGTAAGTTCTAGTACGCCTCCGTCTACCAACAAGTAGTTTCCTCCATCAAGTCCCCACGAGAGGCAACTATTGAGAGGTCGACTTCTCTCAACATCAAGATGTAGAAAATCTAACACATGGTCACAACGATGAATATCATAATAGACTTTATCTTATTTCAATCTCATACTAGGGTTTCTCCATCTCCCCAAGAACTAACGATCTACTCAGACATGGAGGCAATCAACATCATGGCAATGGTAATGGAAAAAATCATAGATGAATAGTACTTGTATAAATCCACAACGAGTATAGGAATTACAACAAGATCTAGATAAGATGTAGATGGGATGGATGGAGATGGTGGTGATGCAGTGGTGGATGATGAAGATCGATGCCTTAGCCTCTCGGATCTGCGTAAGGCGAAGATGGATCCCTTGTGGATGAGTTCCCCCTCCAGATGGCTTCCGGAGGTGAGGTTTCTACGATTTCTGGGTGTTCTGTATGTCGTCTCCTTAAACCAATTGCATGGGGTGAAACTATTTGACGAGGCGGAGGCGGCTCCATCTATACAGCCAGAGCTATATGGTCGGAAAATTTGCTCTTCCCGTATAGTTGGTTGTTGAACTCTTTGCCTCCCTTGTTCGCTTCTGGTTTTCTTCTAGTATTATTAATATTTCCCTAATAAGCGATTTATGTTGTTTTGACTCCTTTTATGCATAGTACAACTGCTCCAAGAATTGTATCCATTGGATCCATCATCTGTCCTGATCCTGGTGAAAACAGACATAAAATATGCGCATGAATGCTGTAAAATACCAAGATCCTACATCTACAATGCAAAATAATAATGTAAAACATGATGCAAATATGCACTCATCAACTTCCCCGAGCTTAGACTCTTGCTCGTCCCGAGCAAGTTTTAGCTTATGGATGTGATCCTCATATTCATGAAGCTGAGTCGATAAAATAAATGAGGCAATTGCAGCATGTGTTTATCATGTAAGATACATAGGAACAAGTTCATGAATAGTACCTTACTCGAACCATCTGAATAGTATTAGCAGGCTTCTACACCTTAGTGATCAATAATTCATAAAAGATGAATCTCAACATAATGTAAAAGTATCTGGTTCAACCGAATGAGTTAGCGAGGTAGTCCCAAGTGTTTTGGATCAGCGTATTCACTTGGGATTCAAAATCTCAAAGGTGTATCTTTGTCATACTACAATTCAGTGGTATATGCCTACTTGCTCTTTGCACACTCGCTCTTTTTCTTCTTATTTTTCTATTCTTTTGTATATATGCTCACACTTTTGTTTAAGTGTTTTGCAAAGGAGCTAGCCATAAATTTCACTTCATGTATGAATCCAAAGTTTAATGGTCTCAGTTATCAAATTCCAAGTGTATATGAAGCATTTTTATGACTTGAAGATTCTACCTCATCTTATTATCACTCTATGTTGATAGAACTTTCATTTTCCTTCGTTCAAGGTTTCTTTCTCAACTTAACTATATAGATAGTTTTTCTTTGTAAATCAAATCGTAGACTTACATCATATTGACTAAATTATCTTTAGGTGTTCCATTAATTACCAACGGTGTGGAAGACTCCTATTTCTATCATCAAGTGCAAGTAAAATTATACTCAATCCATTCATATATCAATAAAGCAAACACAAACTCAATATTGCTCCATATATAATAATAAACTCGGAATTTCATAAAAGGGATCGACTATTCCTGAAGGGAATTCTAATGATGCAAACTTTATTGCTAGTTTGAACTAATGCAAAAATAGTAATAAAAACTTATAAGATAGATTACAAGGTCTTAAAGATCTCCCCAAGCTTGGAATCAAGCTAGGTGGGATCAAATAATCCCTTGTGATTATTTGATACCGTGATTGTTGTAGATCACTGTGGCGCCATGGCACGTGGTATCTTCTCCTCACGGGCCAGCCTGAGGCGGTGGGATTGATTAACAACTTCTAATTCTTTAACACGCAGCTTGTAGAAAAGATTATTCCTCTCCAGCACCTTCACTTGTTATTTAATGAACTCATTGTTATCCTGAAGTGTTTCTAACGCCTTAAGACTCATAGAAAAACCTGCTTTGGTTGTCCTCTTGATATCTTCATCCAGTTTATCAAGATAAAGTCGCAGCAATCGAAGATGTTTAGGTGTCCCTGGCTTCTCCTTGTCCAGCTCTTCAATCTTCAGCTCTAGGGCCTTCAAATCCCTCTTCCGACACCCATGGTCGGCGTCGAGGAACTCTATAGGGATGGCCTTGATCTCCTTGCCTCGCTCGCTATTTCTCCCGGTCTCCATGGGAGCTTTTATTCTTGACCTCTATCCCTTGGTTGAGAGTCCTTAGGTGTGAATAAGAGGTAGATTGGTTCCTAGAGATTATGATTAGAGAGAAAGACAATGGCAGCATAAAAGGGGGCCAGAGGTCGGTAAAACTCGCGAGAAACACCAAATTGTCGCTCAAGAAAAGAATCTGAACAAAACAGCAAAAGAAATCACGGATTTGGATGTGTCCTGCCGCATAACGACCAACTATACGGGCGCGGATCGTATAGCTCTGGCGGTATAGTTGGTTGCAGGAAGATATTTCCAAATATCTCGAGTCCAGGTCGATTAAATCACGACCCGGAACCGACAATAACATTTTTTTAGATCAATAAACAAAAGATCAAACAAAAGTGTCTAAGAGTTTAACAACCAACTATGTGCCTGGAATTTTTGCTCCGGTCGTATAGTTGCGACTGTATAGATACAAACACCTAGAGCAAAACCATCTGAGAATTTAATGACCAACTATACAGCCGGAATTTTCGGTTCCGGTCGTATAGTTGCGACTGTATAGTCTCAGATAGCAAAAATAATTTCACAAAGATGATACAGAGAGTTTAATGACCAACTATATGGCATGAGCTTCCTCTCTGGTCGTATAGCTCCGCCCATATAGATGGTAAAACCCTCTAAATCTTTAGAAAAACACAAGGAATTCAAAGGCACAATTTTCAAAAGTAAAAATTGTGAAAACAAATCACTTATTTTGGTAAGAACACTTACCTTGCACTTAGCATTTGCTTATTCGGGGATTAAAAGTTCCTCCCACAACAAATACTTCTCTTTTGGAGGAATTGACCTTAGTTCATTGAATAATTCTCGTAAATGAAAATCACCAGGACTAAAGTTCCTCTCAATAAGATTGGTGTCTTGCGGGGTAAGCATGGTCACTGCATCCAACATTTTTATTTCTTGCCTCTACATAATCTACAACTCAAATTCTTGAAGTGAAAGAATCCAATGGATCAGTCTTGGCTTATGGTCTTCCTTTCAAGGAGTTCTTTCAAGCCATCACGATCCGTGTGAACTCTTACCTTTGCATCAACTATATAGGAACAAAATTTATCACAAGAGAAAAATATAGCAAAAAGTTCCTTTTCTTCCTGAGGGTAGTTCTTTTGAGCACCATTTTGAGTTCTACTAGCATGATGTAGAATATTAAATCTACGACCAATATGTTGTCCTAGAGTTACTCCTACAACATCATCACTAGCTTCACATATTAAATCAAAGGTTGTATCCCAGATAGGTGGTTTAATAATTGGAGCACGAGATAAATCATTTTTGAGTTTATCAAAGCCTTCAAGACATTTATCATCAAAATTTGACTCTGATTCCCTTTTGCAAGAGGTTTGTCAAATGTTTAGATATTCTATAAAACTTTCTAATGAACCTTCTATAAAACCCCACATGACCAAGAAAACTTGTTATACCTTTAATATCCCTAGGTGGTGGCATTCTCTCTATTGCTTCAACCTTAGCTCTATCAACTTCAATTCCCTTACTTGATACCTGGTGTCCAAGGACTATACCTTCTTTGACCATAAAATGGCATTTCCCCTAGTTTAGAACAAGATTAGTTTCTTCACAATGATGCAAAACTCTTTTGAGATTATCCAAGCAACTAGTAAACGCAGTTCCATAGATAGAAAAGTCATCCATAAATAATTCCATTATAAGTTCTACAAAATCAGCAAAAATAGCAGTCATGCATCTTTGAAAAGTAGCTGGAGCATTACATAAACCAAAAGGCATACATCAGTAAGCATGTAAACCATAAGGACTAATGAAAGTTGTTTTAAGTTGGTCATCAGGATGAACAACTATCTGAGAGAAACCGGAGTATCCGTCAGTAGCAAAAATGAGTATGGTTTTCTAGCCTTTCTAAAGTTTGATCTATGAATGGTAATGGATAGTGATCCTTCCTAGTCTCTTTGTTTAATTTCCTGAAGTCTATGCACATCCTATGCCCAACAATGGTTCTAGTAGGTATCAATTCATTGTTTTCATTAGGAACAATAGTAAAGCTTCCCTTCTTAGGAACATAGTGAACAGGACTTACCCATTCACTTTCTTTAACAGGATAAATTATACCTGCGTCCAATAGGCGTACAATTTATTTTCTTACCACTTCTTTCATTTCAGGCTTCAGTCTTCTATTGAATTTTGCAACTGGTTTAGCACCTTCTTCCATGAATATTCGATGGACGGCTTCATGGGACTAATGCCCTTCAAGTCATCCATTGAGTACCCAAAGGCCTGGCGATACTCCTTAAGTATCCTCATGAATTCTTCTTCTTCTTCTCCTAAAAGTTTAGCACTAATAATAACAGGGAATTTATTGGTATCATCTAAAAACTTGTATTTAAGATTTTCTGGTAGAGTCTTCAACTCTGGGGGTGGTAACTCCTCGTCTCCTCTCTTTTCTGGCTCTTAAGAAGCCTCATCGGTTGGAGGTCCCAAAACGGGAAGTGAATCGAATTCATTTTCTAGTTCTCCCAGGGACTTGTCCTCCATAACTATTTCTTCATATTTTGGATCTTCATCTATTTATTCTTCTTGATTACTAAAGAAAAGAGCCGCCATTTCCTTTATAGTTCTCTCTTCCTCTTCTTCTTGTATTTGGGGAGGCATGTCTTTAACTCTATAAAAATGGAATTTATTTTCCGTTCCCCCAAGCTTAAGAGACACAATCTCCTTCTTTAATTTAACATAGGCACCTATATCACCCAAAAAGTTCCTTCCAAATATAATTGGGCAAAGAGTGTCAGCTAGCATATCAACAACTACAAAATCGATATGAAAGTTTTTATTGCCAATTGTGACAGCTGCATCTTCAACTACTCCCATTGGAATTCTCAGATTTTTATTGGCTAACATAATTGTCATATCAATATTTTCAATTGCAACCGGTTCTATTTCTTCTTTTATTTCTAAGTAGAAATCATAAGATATAACATTAACTTTGGTGCTAAGATCCCATAAACCATAATGAGAGGTTTCTTTAAATATGCAGGGAAGAATAGGCTTACCCACATCTTTTACCTTTGCTTTACCTTCAACCAATATGGAAGTATCTTCATCAAGTTCAACTATGTTACAATATGAGTACATAGCCATAATTGCTTCCTTGGTTACCTCTTCATCTTTGGTTTCCTCCAGATGTTCCACGACTTCTGGCATGCTTTCCTCTTCCCTCTTTTCATGTACTGCTTTGACCTGTTCATATTCAAAAATATGCTTTTGTGCAGTGTTAGGGAAAGGCACTTCATATATTGGTTCTACGAAGGCTAGTGTTGCTTTATCTTCTATTTTCTTTTCTGGTTTGGGTGGTGGATCATACTTGACTGGACCCTCCTTTGGAGCTTTAATATGTTTTGTAAAAGCTTTAACAATTTGCAACACAAGATCTGAATCCAAATAAAGTTCTTTAGATAATTCTTTAACATGGCCTTTTTTTATTATAGTCATGAATACAATCATGCCCTATTTCTACGCCTCCTTCACTTCCTAGACAAAAATTCGATGAAACTCTATGATCAAGAATACTATTAAGCAAAGCCCAAGCTTTAGGTATAGGAAGATTCATAAAGGCTCCTTCCGCGAAAGAGTCTAGTTCAATTTTATTAGGTTCAATTAAATCGCCATAAAAGATTTGTAGTAAATACCATTCCGGCAAATCATGATGAGGACATATTCATAGTAAATCTTTAAATCTAATATAAGCTCTTACTAGTACTTCATTAGAATGATTCTTCCAAGTCATTATAAGACACCTGATTCCAATATATTTTGATAACGGGTAATATTTTGATAGAAATTCATAGGCTACATTATCCCAAGTAGTAGTGGCTTCAGGGGGTAGAGATCTATACCATGAGAGAGCTGTACTTGTCAAAGTTTGACTAAAAAGTTTAACCCTTACCTCATTAGTGGTATATCCCGTCAATAGAAAAGTGCCACATATATCTTTGAAACATGCAATATGACCATATGGATCGGGATCTTCTTCATCTCCAGTAAATTGCTTCTTATGCAGAATACTAAGTGGTAGAGGATTTATTTCAAACCCCCTTGTCTTCTCATTGGAGTTGTCTTTTTTATAAATATCATAGGGCTTCCCAAAGTGGTTGAGTGGGCTAGCACTAGTCATATGATCAAACTCCATCATGTTGGTGGAAACATGTAACTCAAAACAAAATTTAGCAAGACAAAAATAAATAAGCAAAAACTAAAATACCTACAATGCTTAGCTCCCCAGCAACGGCGCCAGAAAATAGCTTGATGACTACAAGTGCACAGATCGTTTGTAGCTAGTTTCAAAATAAAGATATCGATCCCACAGGGAGAAGGAGTCTGAAGTCTAATAAATCTTGAAATAAATATTACAAAAGAAATGCTGGATAAAGTTCTAAGTGACAAGATAAAATGTGAGTTTTGTGTATAAAGGTATTTTTGGGTTTTTGGTATAAGAGAAATAATAAAGTAAAGTAAACAACTGAGTGCAGAAAGTAAGTATCGCATATGTAAGAGAGACTGGAACTGCAGTAGGGGAAAAGCGTTCTTAGGGAGTAGCGGATACACCACTAGTATTGTAAAGATCTAAGATAAATATTATCATCATGAACATTCTCAACTATGTATGTGTGGGAGGAACTCCATATTTAGATGAATAGGCAACAACCACTGCTCACTTCATCCTCATTACCATAACAGTCAACAATCGACATCAATCGAATTACTACGCTATTAAGGGATGTAATCCTGTAGAATGTATCCCATGGCATGGATAGTGTTCCGTGAGTTTCCTCGGATTCCCAAGTTAATACCTAAGGGGTGCCCACAACTTTATAGTCACTGTAAGTGCTAGCACGCCTCCGTCTACCAACAAGTAGTTTCCTCCATCAAGTCCCCACGAGAGGCAAATATTGAGAGGTTGACTTCTCTCAACATCAAGATGTAGAAAATCTAACACATGGTCACAATGATGAATATCATAATAGACTTTATCTTATTTTAATCTCATACTAGGGTTTCTCCATCTCCCCAAGAACTAACGATCTACTCAGATGTGGAGGCAATGGTAATGGAAACAATCATAGATGAATAGTACTTGTATAAATCCACAACGAGTATAGGAATTACAACAAGATCTAGACAAGATGTAGATGGGATGGATGGACATGGTGTTGATGCAGTGGTGGATGATGAAGATCGATGCCTTAGCCTCCTGAATCTACTCAGGGCGAAGATAGATCCCTTGTGGATGAGTTCCCCCTCAAGATGCCTTCTAGAGGTGAGGTTTCTATGGTTTCTGGGTGTTCTATATGTCGTCTCCTTGAATCAATTGCACGGGGTGAAACTATTTGACGAGGCGGAGGCTACGCCAACTATACGGCCGGAAAATTTGCTCCGGCTATATAGTTGGTCATTGAACTCTCTGCCTCCCTTGTTCTCTTCTGATTTTCTTCTCGTATTATTAATATTTCCCAAATAAGCGATTTACATTGTTTTTGACTCCTTTTCTCCGTAGTGCAACTGCTCCAAGAAACGTATCCATTGGATCCATCATCTGTCCTGATCCTGGTGAAAACGGACATAAAATCTGCACACGAACGCTGTAAAATACCAAGATCCTACAGCTACAATGCAAAATAATAATGTAAAACATGATGCAAATATGCACTCACCAAGCATTCCACTTGAGGTCGATGTAGACGATCTTGTCCTTCTCAAGATGGATACCTTTCTTGATTGCTCTTCCTTGCACTCGCATGATGAAGACTTGAAACATGATCCCTAATGGATGTGAAATATAGCCATCTATGTCCACATTTAAACTGGATGTTATTCATATTTTCTATGAAATATCTCTCTAAACCCTGCCACTAATGCCTAATGATGGGAATCGTTTCTTTCTATTTTCCCCTGTGCAAATATTGACGTTTGATGATGGGAATCACAACATTAAAGTCAAAGATACGAGATTTCCAGCAACCCAAAGAAACCGAGGCGTGTGAAGTGGAGACAAACTCTTTAACGACCAACTATACGACGGGAATAAAATTCCGGCCGTATAGTTCCGGCTGTATAGTTGCCATCGACACCTCTAGGTCAAACAGAACAAATTTCGTGAAGGGACCCCTATATAAAGAGGCTTCGAGCGACAAGAAAAGCCTCGCCAATCAGCCACGCCAAGAATCGCCAGCTGCCCTCAGAACTCCATCCACAACACCGAAGAGCCGCCGGAGGAATAGACCTAAATCTAGTCTCCAAACTCTTCTCCACCACCATAGCCATATTCCACCAATTGTAATAGTAGATCTCATCTTCGATTGGCGACATTGTAAGACTATTTTCTATCAATCTCATGATTTCCATTATAATGTTTATGATTGTTGATTTCATCTCTATGCGTGAGTAATTCTCCTTGGGCTAAGGGCTTCGGCCTAGCCGTGTAGCTTTTGTGCATGTTATTTATCATAGATGGGATCATGTATTAGTTTCTATGACATGATGATTATTGTATCCTCTCTTGCCTCAATCTAAGGACTTGTTAGGTACCCAAGAGTCTGAGGATTGAGCCAGGTATAGGGAGTATGAGTAATGACTAATCTGCAGGTTGGGAACCCTAGTGACAGAAGGGGTAGTACAGCTGTATGTGAGGGATTTACTTGGGATTAACGGTGATGTCACTATAAATATCATTAGTTCTCTTTCTTCTATGGATGAGACTAGTAGGTTATTGCTATAACCAGTTGTGGAGGTAATAGAAATTATGGATGCACTTCCCACTTATAATTATCTTGCTATAACAATTACATGCATACTTTATTATTATTATCTTTTATTCCCATCAGATGTTTTGCACAGCTACAGGTGAAACTGAAAGCCCTAGGCCCTCCCTCTCCATCATAGACAACAACAAAAGACAGTAAACTCTTGGTCCGGTAAAACACAAAAAGAATTCTAAAACTCCCGAAGGTCCGTTAAAGTAACTTCACTACGCTTTCTTCTCCCCGATGATTCGATAACCTAGGTCTACTAGGGAAAAAGAGCTATACTACATCCGTAATTCGGATCGAAGGTATCAACCCTTTTTCTAGCACCATTGCCAGGGAAGCAATAGCTACCCTGGTGAGGTTAGTAGGAACCTTGCTAGTTTTAATTCTTGTTTTTAATTTTGTTAGTTTACTTTCAGTCTTTATTTGAAAATCCAAATAAATTGTTAGTCTTTAATTTCTTGTTTTTACTATCATAAGTCTTTGCTTAAGAAAACCCAAAAACACAGGAAATATGGCTGAAAAGAAGCTTGGGGAGTTTGCAACTCCCAACAATAATTATTTGTGTACTCCTATTACTCAGCTAGCAATTGATGCCGATGATTATGAAATTAAGCCCCATTATTTAAGTTTGGTTCAACAAAATCAATTTGGAGGCTCTGCTGTTGAGGACGCAGGTATGCACTTGAATACTTGCACTGAAATATGTGATATGATGCGCATAAAAGATGTTGACCCTGATGCGGTGAAATTGCGCTTATTTCCTTTCTCTCTTAGAGGAAGAGCCAAAGAATGGTTGCTAACTTTTCCTAAAAAATACTATTGCATCATGGGTGGAGTTCACTTCTTTATTTATGACTAAATTTTTCCCACCTGCAAAGACTATGGAACTAAGATCTAATATTACTGGTTTTTGACAGGAAGAGCGTGAGCCACTAGTGCTTGCATGGGAGAGGATGAAAGAATGCATGAGGAACTGTCCCAATCATGGGATGAAAGATTGGTTAATTCTCCATTTATTTTATAGAGCTCTTAATCCTGTGTCTAAGTCTATGCTTGATACTGTAGCTGGAGGAACATTTATTGGTAAACATATTACCGAAGCAAAGCAGCTGCTAGACAATATGCAAGACAACCATGCCCAGTGGCATGTGGATAGATCAAACATGAAGAAGGTGAACTACGTCTCACCACAAGAAAATGAAGAACTCAATGCTAAGATGGATGAGCTCATATTGGCCGTAAAAGGTAAGGAAAACCAACTAAGAGCTATTCCAGAATCAAATATTGAAGAAATAGACTTCATAGCTCGTAATGATTATAACCCTGCATGGAAGAAGAATTATAATCCTAATTTTCAGAAACATTATTCTAGTCCTGTAGGTAACTTTAATAATAATATGGGAACAAGTAATGGTAGTCTCCAAGAAACACTTAAGCCCTTTATAGACTCACAAAATGAGTAAAACAATATCCTTGTTAAAGTAACGGAGAACCACGATGCTATGTTTGGTAAATTATCTAACCAAGTTGTAAGTTTGAGGAATGATTTGCATGCCCTCCAAGAAAGAACAAGGATTGTTGAGGCACAACTAGGTAAGATAACCGAGAGTCAAACTCTCATTCTAGCTAAATTTGCAGGTAAAGCTGAGCCCAATCCTGTTGAAGACATCAAGATGATAAGAATCCAAAGGGAGGAGCCTGAAGAACTTGATTATGGTAATTCTCCTTCACAAAAGTACACCATTGAAGATCTTGTAAAAAGGATCAATATCAAGATTCCGGTAAGTGAAGGAATTGTGGAAGCTATGTATCAACACTTTGTTAATCAGGTAGAAATAAAGGTACGTGAGCTTCAGGAAGAATATAAGAAAATTGCTGAAAAAATACCTGTAAAGCTTGATGATATATTTGAGCCTACTATTAAGATTAAAATTGGGACCAATGAGATAGCTGCACTTTGTGATCTAGGTGCAAGTGTTTCAACAATTCCAAAAGGTCTTTTTAATAAGTTAAATCTTGGATCCTTTGAAATCATCGAGTTAAATCTACATCTTGCAGATTCTACCTACAAACAAGGTGTAGGGATTAAAGAAAATACTTTAGTATACATTAAAGTTTATCCTGCTCTTATTGATTTTGTTATTGTTGACATGCCTGAAGATGCTATTGCTCCTATTATATTAGGCTATCCATTCTTAAGAACTATTAAGGCTTTGATTAATATACATGAAGGGAATGTGAAGATTCAATTTTCTTCGTGGTATCCTTTTGTTATTCATTTTCCCAGGAAGAAGAAAGCCAAGCATGATGAAAAGGAGGCCATCACTTTGAAGGCCAACTATTTTGGAGTGGGTGTTCCACTCATCTGGCCTAAGTGAGCAACATCAAGTTCAAGTCATTGACCATAAAAGAGCGTTTCATGGGAGGCAACCCATGTGAAATAAAGGTTTGAGTAAAGTTTTTAAGTTTTAGTTTTAGTTTTATGTTTAATAAAGAGTGCTAGAAAGCTCCAATCGAGGAGAAGAAGTTCGGTAGTACTAAAAATCCTGCTTTATACATGCTGATGTTGGTCGACAATATTTATTGTCATTTTTTTGTCAAAAACAACGTGTTTCTCTAAGTTTTAGGATAAGAAAGGATTATCGAGGAAACATAATTTTTTTGATAACTACAGAAGGTTCAACGACCAACTATACGGCAGAAATAAAAATTCCGGCCGTATAGATATCTTTGCCATCGACAAATTTCTCTTCAAAGGTACTGAAGGTTCAACGACCAACTATAGAACGGGAATAAAAATTCCGGCCGTATAGTTCTGGTCATATAGATATCGATGCTTTCATAAAATTTATTTTCCAGGTACAGAAAGTTTGATGACCAAAAATATGGCGGGGAAGAAAAATCCCGGCCATATAGTTCTGGCCGTATAGCTGCGCTGCTAGGTGGAAACCCTAACTTTTTGACAGCAGACCAATTATACAGCAGGAACAAATTGTTCCGACCGTATAGTTTGGCCGTATAGTTGCGTCCGACCATAAAAACGCCACGAGAAGGTACCCCCAACACCAAAACTTCAATCTTTTTTCTCTCTTCTACCTCCAAACTCTCTCAAAACCTCAAGAGATCTTCATATCTACTCAATTTCGTTCGATTTCCTCGCACACAAGTGATCTACGGTATGTTTCTCCTTCGATCCTCCAATTACTTTTTGCAAATTCATCTTCGATATGTTGTCATTATCAATCTAGGGTGAGACCTACTATGAACTAATTTCCATGATTCTATTGCCTAGATTATTATTTAAAGGGACTTCTTAGTGTGCTATGATGAGGAATATGTTATGCTTATTATGGATTGGATCAAAAAGTTTTATTTTTGTCTCTTCTTATTATTTTAGATGATGAACACAAGGAGCCAAATTCGTGCCTGTGCCGCCGCTAGTGCTTCTCGGGCTGCCACTCAGGAATGCATGGGGATACGGTTCAGGGATGAGCTCCAATGTGATCACTTCAACAAGATTAAGAACCGAGAAGGGAAGACAACCAAGTGGGCTTGCCCCATTATATTGAATCAACTCGGTATTTCTAATGACTTCAATTTACTTTGCAATAGAGTTGGCTTGCAAAACTTTGTATTCAATGATGTGCCTACTTATCGCTGGTTAACTCTTGAATTTCTAAGTTCTTTGCAAAGCACCGTTAAAGCATGGAATGGAGAGGACATGATTTCTTTCCGACTTATGAACAACAATTATACTTTATCACTAGATGAATGGTGTGCATGTTTTAATTTTCCAAAAAATAATGATAATGACTTGCGTGCATCCTTTACTGGATTAGACCCTTCCTCGGAACAATATTATAATGGAATGAGTTTCACTTCTAGAGTGAGCAAGGGGAAGCATATTCAACATCCTGCAATTCGCTATTTTTTATATGTTATTGCTAACACCTTGCAGGCACGAAATGAGTTCATGAGACTCAATGAGGAGGACATCTTAGTCCTCACAAAAGCTTCTTTCAACAACATCAAATTTTCACTCAACTTGGGCACAATTCTTGTGCACTACCTGGAGTACTAATCCTCCCAAAGCCAAGGACCAGTCACAGGTGGAGGCATTATCACCGTGCTTGACATTGCCCTAGGCATCGACCTAGGTGAGTTGCAACCAGTACTAGGTGAGTGACGTGTTGGTTTCTCTACTTTAAAAGCTTGTGGAATGCTTACTAGGAGAGGTGGTGTTTATTACTTGCATATTTCTAGAGCTGGGCGTCTCTACCCTGCTCCCTTGCCGAATGGTCTTTTCTCTATCGAGGAAGGACGTTTGCTATATGACTTGCGGGTTGAGCAACACCAACCTGAGGAGGATATTCCGGATAAGGATGAGGACCAAGAAGAGGAGCAGCCACCAACCCGGTTTGCTACATACCAAGACTTCCAAGAACTTGGAGGAACTGTGGAGAGAATGCAAAACCTCTCCTTGAACCTCCAAGAAACAACTAGTAATCTATCAACTCAATTGGCGAACTGGAGTTATGACATTTTCCCGCCACCAGAATGATTTGAAGGGCTTGCAAAATCTTAAGCTTGGGGAAGTTTCCTCATTATCTTTATTTGGCGTTCATTTTTTATTTCGAGGTTATGTTTTTTAATTCGAGTTTATAAGCACTCATGTTAGTTTCCCCAACACTTTATCTTTAGTTATTTCTATTTGCTTTCGAGATTTTCTAGCCGAGCTTTGCCGAAAATTTTGTATTCTTTAATTCCCTCTCTTAAAAACAACAAAAAGATTTTTCCATTTATCTTTATTTTCCCTCTTCCTTCTTTTCTATTCTCCTTGTGGCTTTTACATATTTGCAGGAGATTGATCAACTTCGAGTTTCCAAGAAGCAAATCAAAAGGGAAGATAGAAGTGAAACCAATTATGGGAGGTATGTCTTAAGACTCCCCACTTTTGAAGTTTGAGAAACCCATGCTAGTTAGTAGTAAATGTTAAAATATTATATTGGTGGAGTGAGTCTTTAGATTGTAGTAAAATTTTGTTTGCATGGGTATTTAGTTGGGTAGGTTTTGTTCCAGATCTTATAGTTAACCAAGTCTCGCCTAAAAATTTGCTAAACAATTGTAATAATAAAAAGTCTCACAATTGAAGGCTTGGGTGTTGTAGTGTTTAGTCTTGAAGGCTTATTTCTAGAGACAGTCAACACCACAGAAAATGATGATTGACTTGATAGCTCTCTTTAAAAGGATTTTTTCAATTGAATTAATGTTTAGCAGTTTTTGTGAGCATGCCAAAGTTTGACTTGTGAATCATAAGAATGATATAGTTTTATGTGTGACAAACTTCATGGGATGCTAACAAATCTGCTAGCCTACGAACGATCTTCATGGAGGAAACTCCTAGATTTCGGCTATGAGTTGATTAAACATATGTAGCAGCAATGCTATAATGGGTAAGATTCTTGGCAATCTCGGGTAGCTGTGTTCATGATGGAACCACTCCTCTGGCCGATATGAGTAATCATTGTGCAAAAGGAACAAAAACCTTGGTGATGCCACGAGTGTCCATCATAGCCCGATAAACTAATTAAAATCTTTGGCATGCTCTCAATTACTTAAGAACTAAAATTCTTGAAGGATAATGAATAGAAAAGTAGTGTTTGAAATGTCTTGATTTATTGATATGGGCGAATTGAGATACTCTAGTATATATGTTTTTCATGAGAACTCTCACACTCTTAATTTTACATAATTATACTTTATTGTTCAAAGGCAACCCTATGAGTTGATTACATGACATGGAATAAGGTTTACTCATTTGAATCACCCATGTTAACAATAATTTTGCTGCGCTATAAGGATGCATAAAAACCCGTATGATATGCTTGCCATTACTCTATCTATGCTTAACTTTTTAGATTTATAAAGTGGAGGAAACATGATACTACCAACCATGAGTAAGATCATCATCTCATTATTTTAGTTTAATGTTGAGTTCCTTTTTGATTTTTGTTTTCTTGCTCGAGGACGATCAAGTTTAAGCTTGGGGAGGTTGATGGCTGTGAAATATAGCCATCTACATCCACATTTAAACTGGAGGTTATTCATATTTTTGATGAAATATCTCTCTAAACCCTGCCACTAATGCCTAATGATCAAAGGGGTATGTAATCCTTTCTTTCTATTTTTCCATGCGTAGATATTGATGTTTGATGATGGGAATCACAACATTAAAATCAAGGGAAAATTTGCTACAGGACACCATTATTTTCTAGCGTTTGCTAAAACACGCCGCACAATTGTGTCTTTGCCAGGTGCCATTACAATTTTGTGGCACATTTGCCAGAACACACCGCACGGCTAAAAAGGGAAAGTTTGGCACATTTTGTTCAAACCCGGCCATAACATGGTCACCCGAGTAAAAGTGCTAAAACTTACCTATTTTGGCCACATGGTGTGTTCTGGCAAATGTGCCACAAAATTGTAATGGTACCTAGCAAAGACATAATCGGACAGTGTGTTTCAGCAAATGATAGAAAATAATGGTGTCCTGTAGAAAATTTTCCCTAGAATCAAAGATACAAGATTTCCAACAACCCGAAGAAACCGGGGGTCCTGAAGTGGAGACAGACGCTTTAACGACCAACTATACGGCGGGAATAAAATTCCGGCTATATAGTTCCGGTCGTATAGTTGCAATCGACACCGCTAGGTCAAACATAACAACTTTCATGAAGGGACCCCTATATAAAGAGGCTTCGAGCGACAAGAAAAGCCTCGCCAATCAGCCACGCAAAGAATCACCAGCCACCCTCAGAACTCCATCCACAACACCGAAGATCCACCGGAGGAATAGACCTAGATCTAATCTCCAAACTCTTCTCCACCACCATAGCCATATTCCACCACTTGTAATAGTAGATCTCATATTCGACTGGTGACATTATAAGACTATTTGCTATCAATCTCATGATTTCCATTACAATGTTTATATTATTGATTTCATCTCTATGCGTGAGTAATTCTTCTTGGGCTAAGGGCTTCGGCCTAGCCATGTAGCTTTTGTGCATGTTATTTATCATAGATGGGATTATGTATTAGTTTGTATCACATGCTGATTATTGTATCCTATCTTGCCTCAATCTAAGGACTTGTCAGGTACCCAAGACCCCGAGGATTGAGCTAGGTATAGGGAGTATGAGTAATGACTAATCTGCAGGTTGGCAACCCTAGTAACAGAAGGGGTAGTACGGTTGTATGTGAGGGATTTACTTGGGATTAATGGTGACGTCACTATGCATATCATTAGTTCTCTTTCTTCTATGGATGAGACTAGTAGGTTATTGCTATAAGCGGTTGCGTAGGCAATAGCAATTATGGATGCAGTGCCCACATATAATTATCTAGCTCTAACAATTACATGCATACTTTATTATTATCTTTTATTCCCATAAGATGTTTTGCACAGCTACAGGTGAAACCGAAAGCCCTAGGCCCTCTCTCTCCATCATCGACAACAACAAAAGACAACAAACTCTTGGTCCGGTAAAACATAAAAAGAATTCTAAAACTCCCAAAGGTCCATTAAAGTAACTTCACTATGCTTTCTGCTTCTCGAGGATTCGATAACCTAGGTCTACTAGGGAAAAAGAGCTATACTACATCCGTAATCCGGATCGAAGGTATCAGTCCCCCATACACCATGGGGAAACCTCTTTGTTGACCTTGTCTTCATCGATCCATGATCACCGAGGATGGCAAGCTTCAAGCATGAGATCTTATAGAGATGGCGAATCTTGAGCTTGCACAACATTTCTTCTAACTCCATTGGATGATGTCTTGAAGATACACATGAGGAACTCCATCTACTTCTTCAAGACACACTTGATCTTCTTTTCTTTATCCTTATTATTCTACAAGATTCCAATAGGCCCAAAGCCCTTGGACAATGCTTCTTGTTCATCATTTCTTCTACCTTGAAGCCAACACATGCTCCAAGCAATGCCAATGGACAATTCCTACAAGTGAAACTTAATGCAAACATTTGTCCATAGAGATTGACATTAATTACCAAAACCACACATGGGGGCCCACATGCTCTTTCAATCTCCCCCATTTTGGTAATCGATGAAAATCCCTTTGAGAGGGTTTATACAAGGAATTTTAATGAATAAAATGGTAGCACCAATATCCAATACTACACAAGTATGTGATATTGGTACCAGCACAATATATAGAGCAAACTCCCCCACAATCTATGCATGTGTGATGAACTTTAGTTTAATTGCATATATTGCCAATCATTATCATTGTTGGAGTTTCCTCTATATATAGCACATGCTAAGCAACAACAAAGATGCAAGAGCATGAAAGGCAAATGCTTAAGTAAAAATTCAAACCCTAAACCAACTTCCCTTAAACCCTCTAAAACTTCTCCCCCATTGGCATCGATTTCTGAAATGGGTGACAAGTTCTAGAAGGCCAATATAGTGATAATTCCTCCAAAGGTGTGCATTCACACACATCCAATGATAAAAACTTGGGAGGAAGTAGAACTATATAGAGGACCCGAAGATTGCCAAAGAAATAAAATGAATTAAGCATCAGCAAACAATGCAAGCAATCACAAGATCCGACAAACCAATTGACAACAACAAATGAGACCAAATGGAAACAATAAGATATTATGATACGAGCAAAATAGTGTTTTAAATAAAAATAGAGAAGCTCCCCAAAATTTGTGCACACATTAGAATAATTGTATTAGAATACAAAATGCAAAACATGGAATCCTCACTCCCCCATAAGCATTTAAAACACAACAAATGAAAAATAAGACAAATGAGCATTCTTAAATGAATTAGAGGAGCCACCCAAGGATTATGGACCAATTATGATAATTGCATTTGGGAAAAAAGTGCATAATCATAGAATCCTCAATCCTCCAAACCATTTAACAATATAGGGCATGAGAGAACAAATATGAGTGCCCGAAGATGCAAATAAAAGGTACAAGCACACATAGGAAAATAAATTTGGAAGCCACCGAAACATCAAAAAAGAAATAGAAAGGTGGTCTCCAAGGAATAAAATCTCAATGAAAAATATCTTCTATTATATGTATAAGTTTCTAAGTGGAAAACATCACAAAGACATATGCGCACAAGGAAACAAGCACATACAAAGAAGATATACAAGAGTGCACATAAAAAGAAAAATAAAGTCATAACATATACCAATAAGATTTTTGCTTGAAAGCATGGCCAAAGGTGCAATTTTATCTTATTGTTCATTAATGAGCTTAAAACACCAACACACCACATACATTACAATTATCACCAAGGTAAATAGATATAGTTGGAATATATGGAGAGAAGCAACAAGTATCAGAAAGGCAAAATCAACTAACAAACATATTGGGTCCAAAGTAGTTAGAGAAACTACACTACATAGGAGAGACTTCACATAAATATGTGCATATTGATATGAAATTGAATTTCATGCACAACTTAGCCGATGGGATTTGGTGGAGTTTCCCCTATATATTGGATCAAAGAAAGCAAGAATTCCATAATATACACATGTAGTAAATATGCATGCACAAGGCTTTCAAGAACCAAAAAGGAGATACCATTTGAACAAAAACACCAAGTTTACCAAGATGGCACACACAAGAGTATGACATGACAAAAGGTGTCCAAATTGTATCAGAGAACCAATTCAACACATGACCAATCATAAGTTCAACAAAGGAACTAGGATGAAGCCTAAGAGCAAAAGATAGATAAAAACACAAAAGCTCGAGGATTTATCTCATTCTAAAAGGTCAAATCATGAAACAAGGAATGAGACAAAAAACCAACTCCCAAAAAGAGCAAGGTTCCAACAAATGAACCAAACTATCTACACTTTTCATGATGGCAGAGAATACCAAAATGAAAAGATCGAACTTCCAAGCACATAAACATGATATGGAACAAAACAAGAAGCATAAATAGGAATGTTCTAAATAATATAGGAGAGCTCACCCATAAGTAGTAAATTATATAGAATTTTGCTTTTGAATGCAAAAGTCACACAAATGAGATCATCACTACTACCTACATTAAATAAAACACAAGACATACCAATAAAAAAGGATCCATAAGAGGCAAGGAAAGCTTGGGAGACAATACACACATTTTCTTGGTAAGAGATAGTACAAAATTAAGCAAAGGCCAAAGTGAATATGATCAATAAGTTCTACCATAAATATATTACTAATTGTACAAGGACAAGAAGTATTGGTAATAATCTTCCCAAGGTAGTTCACACGGATATCCAAGATCATATTCACACTAAGAAGCATATAACAAAGTATACGAATTAAGCTTGATGCTTCGAAAGAGATTCTTGGTAGCTTCCAATAGTCAAAAAATCACTAGTGATTGTAGTAACTTGGAGCTAATGGTTTATATGAGGATATAGAGATCCAAATATGAGAAAACATATACGAAGAAACACTCTCACAAGATCCAAAATATGAGAAATTAAAAACATTCAAACAAGTTGGAGCTTGGATGAGATAATGTGACACATAGGATCTAGATAATTCTTAATATCAATTCTAAGTGACACAACCTCGAATTTTCACATTTTCTAGCCTTGTAATATGCACTAAGCATATGACGCCCCCATAATGGGATAAACCATAAATCTCAAGATGGGGAAAAAGGATCCAAATAGAGATAATTAATGGACATTATAGAACTTAAATTTCTCATGAGAATCATACCACATAGTGGCTAGATAATATTGCAACATCAATATTAGGTGGTATTCCTCATGTGCACACATTTTTAGGATTGTGGAATACCCAAGCATAAAACTCCCCCAAAATGGGTTAGTCCATTAATCTCTCACAAGATCCAAATGAGATAGCAAATATAATTAAGAAAGGATCCAACAAAAGAAACACACATACATGGTGTGCCACCCAACAAACACACATATACTTGACAACTCAATATAATTATGTGGAAGACACAACATATACACAAACATGCAAGGTACAAAACCAACACTTGCACAAGAGGTGAGTAACTTTCAATGTAATGAGCTAAGCACATGTTACCGCAAGGAGGAACATTGGAAATATGATAGAAGAAGTATAATCCACATGACTTGGCTTGACAAATATAATAGATGAAGATCCCACAATTCTTCATGATGAAACCAAGTCTCCATTGTCCTCCAAAATTACCTATTTATCAAGTTTTGGCTTGTTGGTCCCCAACCAAGTTTGGTCCTAAGAAGTTATTCACAATAGGTTTGGAAACCCAAATGGTTCTTTCTGACACCACATTGAGCACCAAAAAATTTGGCAAACACATTGCCAACCTCATCCCTACGAAGTAAATAAGCATCATCAATCATTATAGGGTTAGATGAGGAGATACCAATAGTGCATGAGGAAGAAATGTGCCCCTTTTCGCGGCAAATGTAGCAAGTTCTTCTCTTTCTATATTCCTTCTTAGGTGATGCCACAACTTGAGGAAGAGCTCGAGTAGTCCTCTTAGGAAGAGGCCCATCTCTAACTTGAGGTAGAGCTTGAGGCCGCTTCCCTTGTTGCTTCACACTAAGAGGTTTCTTCTTCAATGTGCAAGATCTAACATGATGCCCTTCTTCCTTGCACTTGAAGCAAACAATTTTGGTCGGATTCTTTACTTGATCTTGGCCATTATTCTTGTTGCCCTTTTGCTTCAACTTGTTAGTAGACTTGTCCTTGATATTGGAGTTAAATCCAAGTCCACTCTTGCATCAGGGGGATTTTCGCACACTCAAGATGTGTTTCAGTGTGGCCTTTCCTTTATGACCCTTCTCCAAGTCATTCTTCAAAGAAGTGACTTGAGCCTTGAGTCCTTTAATTTATTATACATGGTTAGTGTCAACAACAATAGTAGAGGAAGTAGAAGCTACATTGTTAGAGCAACAAGGCACGTAATGCAATTCATCACAAGGTATAGCATGGTTATGCGGAGATGAATTATAAGAACTAGCACATGTCAATATAACATTAGGAGTAGAAGTAGTGCTAATGTCCATATGAGGCCCACTAGATGTTAGCTTTGACACAATGGCCTCATGAGCTAACTTTATCCTACCATGAGAGACTAGAAGATCCTCATGCAAGCTTGAGAGCTTAACATGACTTTCTTCCAATTTCCCATATTTGCTAGATAGCAAAGCAAGTTGAGCCGTTAGCTCAACATTCTCATTCAACAATGATTTTTCACAAGAAATAGAGTTAGTAGCACAAGCATCATCATTAATTGCAAGAGGCGAGGGAAACATGCAAGCTCTTTTGAATATGAAGCTTTAAGTTGCTCATGCGACTCGCTGAGTTTGATGAGCTCGCTCTTAATGAGATGATAGCCATTTTTGAGGTGCTTAAAATCATCAACAAGTTTAGCATGGGCAACAACAAGTTCATCAATTTTAGTTTTGAGAACACTTGGCACCACAAGTTCTCTATCATGGTTTTCCTTTACTCTAGATAATTCTAGAGCAAAGGTCTCCTCCAGAGATTCCTTGGTGGTTTGTTCACTTTTAAGATTTTCAATGGTGTGCTCTTGCTCCTCATATTGAGCTTGCAATTGCTGAATAATTTTCTTGCTCTCCATAGAAAAAGTCAAGATTTCAACAACGTTATAGCAAGCAATATTATCCTTAACAAGAGCACGATAAAAAACCTCACCCTTTTCATCTAAATAGGCAATCTCGTCCTCTACTTCCTCATTTATCCTCATCAACATCATCATCATGAGATACAATGGGATCCAAAGAGGTTACATTTGTTCCCTTATCCATAAGGAAAATGTGAGAACCGGAAGACGGTGGTGATGAGGAATTACTTGAAGCTCTAGTCAAGACTTTGTGTTGGTCCATAGATTCTTTGGTTTACTCTACATGATTAGCACCACAAGTACTAGAGGAAATAGAAGCATGTTTATCATGGCAATGATGTCTACGCACTTCTATTCTTGTAGACAGTTGTTGGGCCTCCAAGTGCAGAGGTTTGTAGAACAACAACAAGTTTCCCTTAAGTGGATTACCCAAAGTTTATCAAACTCAGGGAGGAAGTGGTCAAAGGTATCCCCTCTCAAGCAACCCTGCAATCAAGATACAAGAAGTCTCTTGTGTCCCCAACACACCCAATACACTTGTCAGGTGTATAGGTGCACTAGTTCGGCGAAGAGATAGTAAAATACAAGTGGTATGGATAATTATAAGTGGTAACGGTGCCAGAAAATAGCTTGATGGCGTGGAAGAGACTAAAGGCAAACTGAAATAAAGATGTAAGCAAGCAAACATGTAACAGATCTAGTTGCAAACAGTGTTTCAATGCTTAGAAACAAGGCCTAGGGATCATACTTTCACTAATGAATACTCTCATATAAATATATTCTCTTCATGATACTACTCTGAACTACTCTCCGGTTGGACACTCTAATCCATGGTAGGGCTATAACAACACACCTCAAAGTTCGCTCTCCCCGTCTAGATAACCCCATACTGTCACCTTGAGCACTAGATGGTTCCAACAAACACCACAATTTTGTAAAGACATCCAACTCCAAATATAACTCATAACAAGTATTTGTAATCTCTAGCCTAAGTGCCACCATGGTGTGTACGCTGTCACTTTCACACACATGGGGGGAGCAGAGATCTATTAAAGCACTTGAGTAGCAAGGTAGATCTACTTGATTACAAAGCTCATGATCACAATATGATCATGCCTAGAGAGAGATGAACACATAGCTACCGGTAGAACCCTTAGCCTCGAGAGAGAACTACTCCCTCATCATCATGGGAATCAGCAATGGTGATGGAGATGGCGGTGGAGAATGATGGAGATGGCTCTAGGGAACTTCCCCGTCCCGGAAGGGTGCCGGAACAGAGGCTTTCTGTCCCCCGAATCTCCCCTTCGGTAGCGGCGGCACTGTGGAACTTTTCGTGGATTTCTGATTGACGATTTAGGGTTTTTGTCCCAGGAGGCATATATAGTCAAAGGGGCAAGGTCGGTGGGTGCCAGGGGGGCCACACCATGCCCTGGCGTAGCCTGGTGGGACCCACGCCTAGGGGTGGTTTGGCCACCCTGTGGCCCCTCTCCGTCTCTCCTTCTGGCTCCGTGAGTCTTCCGGGAAAATAACAACTTTGGCTTTTGTCCGGTCCAATTCCGAGAATATTCATTTTATGACTTTCTGGAACCAAAAATAGCAGAAAACTGGCAACTGACACTATGGCTCTTGTTAATAGGTTAGTTCAAGAAATCACATGAAAAGTACTCCAAAGTGTGGACAAAACATAATAAAGTAGATAAAACCAAGCATGGAACATCAAAAATTATAGATACATTTGCAATGTATCAACATCCCCAAGCTTAACTCCTGCTCGTCCTCGAGTAAGTAAGTGATTAAAAGAAAGAATAATTTTTGAGGTGACATGCACCATCATAAGCTTGACCAAAGTATTTGTAACATTGATAGTTGGGATCATAGTACTTCAACATAGCATGAAAGATAAAGTTCTAACCATAAGACATAGAAACTATGTTGCAACATGAAAAGGCACAAACAAAAGATTCATGAATAACAATGCTTTGCAAGACGTTTGTTTGTTTCACATAAAGGAAACATAGCATATTGGCATTCAGCTTGTCCCTCATAGAGTAGCAAACATAAATGCATAGGACACCTTCAAAGTTCATGAGAGTGACTAGATACAAATAGTTTAAAACAAGCAATATCAAAGTTATGCATCAATCAACAAGTCTTGGGACAATGTACATATAACTAAGAATGGCCACTATGCTCTCTCAATAGGTGCATAAAGATAGAAGGTGGAGACTCAATATAATAGTGGAAGAAAGGCCTTCATAGAAGGAAGTAGGGATTCAAGTCTCATAAAGAGCTTCCAAAAATTATGGTACTTAATAGCTTTAAGCTCTCATTACCCCTATCATAAGCATCTTTAAGTGATTAAGGTTAGAGTGATAGAACTAAGAGGATATGCTTGACAAGTTATAAGTTGAAATCTCATGCCCCTTACTGACGAAGAACGAACCTCATGCTACTCAACTTTAGTCACAAGTAAGCTCTTGTTATTGTAAGTACATATGTATCATAAAGAACCGCCAATGGGGTACCCCTTGCACATGATACAGGAGCTATCCCATAATCAAAATGACAAGGCAAGAAGACAATGGGCGTCTCAGCGATCTTTTTATTTGCTATTTGCATAGGTTTTTATTTAGGATGCTTCATAGAGTGCTCATTATGGTGATGCTGCAAGTTTCCACCATGATTAGGCATGGCTTAGGCTAGAACCCCAAGCGTTTATCTAACACACATACAAACTCCATGATCTTACAAGTTCCACTTTTATTTCACACCGCCGGGATCCATAAGCAAAAGAACATGATATCCATGGGGTACAAAGTACAGGTGCAATGTTGAAAGCGTTCCCCATGATACATGGTTCTGCTAACTTCAACTTATAAAGCGCAAGCATATACGCAACAAAGATGGACGTAATGGTTCAGGTTTATTAAATGCAAAAAAGTAAAGTGTGCCATCAAGTTCGTGAGAGCTTTAATCACTAGTTTTCACATAACAAGTTTAATTTCGAAGGTAGAAAAAAACAAGAATATACTTGGAATAGCATATGCTAGTAGGTAGGTATGGTGGACTCTTTGGAATAACTTGGTTTAAGGAGTTAGATGCATGAGTGGAACTCATACTTGGTTGTGGAGGCTAGCAAAAGACTGGGAGCGACAAACTAAGAGAGCAATAATGGCCATAATCATGCAGAGCGACAAAACATCATTGATCACAGCATAAAGTGATACTAAAAGTTGAAAACTAAAGGATCATAAAGGCTATGGTGACTTGGGATAGTCATAACATGGTGTGAGCATGCGCCAAGTCAACCCAAATAAAGCATCAAAGGAGAATACCAGAATACTATGCTTTAATATGCTAAAACAACGCATGATTCATCCAAGGCACATTAAGCAATCTCAATTGTTTATAACAAGTCATGCTACAGAAAATAATACTAAGCATAAAGCCAAAACAATATCAAGCATGGCATGACAAAGCATAGGCCACAGCCAAAAACGAGCTCTCTTTAACACTTAAGCATGAACTTTCCTACTCTTTTCCAAACCAAACCAAACTATTTGAAACCCAATTTATGAAAGAGGGGGTCCAACCAATTTATTAATAAAACTAAGAAAACCAAGAAAATGAAAACCAAAAACAAAAACGAAAAAGAAGACACTCCAAGAACAACACAACTGTGTATGAAACAATAAAAATGAAGCGTTTGGAAGAAACCTAGGATTTTTATTAATAAAGAAGGGGATGCCTTGGGCATCCCAAAGCTTTGAAGCTTGTACTTCTTGGATATTTATTGGGGTGACACGCGTGGCATACCCAAGCTTGAGCTTTAGTCCATCCTTCATCTCATTACTCATTCCTTCCATACACCTGAAATTTTTCCTTCATACAAAACTTCACACAATCTTTATTAGCAACATTAGTGCACTCAAGATAATAAGTCTTTAGGTTCAGTTCTAACACCAATAAAAACTCCATTAAAACACTAGCTACTGTAGCAATTCCCTCAAAAATCACAATTCCCCAAAAGGACTCAAAAAGGAACCAACTAGAAGCAAATGCAGAAAATGGCAGAAATCTGTCAAAACAGACCAGTAGATAAAGACAATTTTTTCGAAGACCTTCTGTTGCTCAAATCAAAAAGTTTTGAACTAACGAAAGGTAGATAACAACCTGGGGCAGAAGCAAAAAAATTCACGCCTCAAAAGGACGTTCAGAGATTTTACACGATTTTTTATGGTGAAGCATAGAAATCTGTTTCGGGACAGCAACTTTTCCAATCATTACTTCTCTCTCATTAGAGGTTACTCTTGGCACAAAAACCAGATAAAAAGGATAAGGAGCGGTTATTACTGAAGTAATAACTTCCAAGACTCATCTAAAACTTTTGGATTATCTCTCAATAAGTACTTTTCTTTAACGCCTTTAAGTTAGGCATAATAGTTTGAGAAGATGCTCACATAAGAAATATGAATTGAAGTAAAAGAGAGCATCAAGAAGCAAATTCAAAATACATTTAAGTCTAACCCACTTCCTATGCATAGGAACCTTGTAAGAAAACAAATAAAATAAGCACATAGTAGCAAGAATGGGTAGATAAAACAAGAGCAACTTCAAAACTTTCAGCACATAGAGAGGTGTTTCAATACCATGAAAACTTCTACAACCATATTTTCCACTATCATAATAATTTTTAGTAGCCCCATGAATAAACTCAACAATATAACTATCACATAAAGCATGATTTTCATGATCTACAAACACTAGAGCTTTCTTATAAACATTTTCAAAAGAATCCTCAGGAACATGACATTCGTCCTCCTTTGATAAGCATGGGGGACAATCAAATAATGTAAGGGGTAAAGAGTTACTCTCATTAGAAGGTAGGGATGGGTAGATCCATTCTTCCTCCTCTTGATCATCACTCTCCTCCACTTTTTTATCTAATGAGCTTCTAGTTTCAGCAATTTCTTCTTCCATAGGCTCCTGCAAGACATTAGTCTCTTCCATTGATGGAGAGCATCTATTAAGATATTCAATAATATAGCCATTTTCTACCTTGTAATTATCAAAGCAAAATTTAAGTATATCATAAACATCATATTTATAAGGTGAATCATTAGTATTTTCAAGCAAACTAGCAAGTTCAAATGCACCCTTCCAAGCAATAAATTCTTCAATTTGTTCCACATCATAAAAGTCATAATTCCCTTTAACATAAGAAGATATGGTAACATTATCATTATACTTACATTAAAAAGGGAGGTGTTTATACCTCCTACAGCAACAAGATTTATCAAAGAAATAAGTAACATTACAAGTACATCACACGTTTATAGCAATGGTATACAATTTATCAATTTGCTCCCATAAGTGTTTCCCATTTTGTGACAGGCGGTGTTCCTTATAATAATATTTTTGTTCTTCCATGAACCCACCTTGCCAATAAGATTCAGTTTCAAAGAAACCAACCATTGATAAAAAGCATGATAAAGCAAGACAATAACAGACCAATGAAAATAACAACTATAGTAGGAACTAATTTTTGTGTGTTTTTTATAAAGAAACAAGCAAGCAAAGCAAAAGTAAACCAAGGAAAACAAAAAACAACAAAGTAAAGAGATTGGTTATGAGGGACTCCCCTTGTGAATATGTCCTTGACTCCCCGGCAATGGCGCCAAAAATAGCTTGATGTCTACGCACTTCTATTCTTGTAGACAGTTGTTGGGCCTCCAAGTGAAGAGGTTTGTAGAACAACAGCAAGTTTCCCTTAAGTGGATTACCCAAGGTTTATCGAACTCAAGGAGGAAGTGGTCAAAGGTATCCCCTCTCAAGCAACCCCGCAATCAAGATATAAGAAGTCTCTTGTGTCCCCAACACACCCAATACACTTGTCAGGTGTATAGGTGCACTAGTTCGGCGAAGAGATAGTAAAATACAAGTGGTATGGATAACTATAAGTGGTAACGGTGCTAGAAAATAGCTTGATGGCGTGGAAGAGACTAAAGGCAAAATGAAATAAAGATGGAAGCAAGCAAACATGCAACATATCTAGTTGCAAACGGTCTTTCAATTCTTAGAAACAAGGCCTAGGGATCATACTTTCACTAGTGAATACTCTCATATAAATATATTCTCTTCATGATACTACTCTAAACTACTCTCCGGTTGGACACTCTAATCCATGGTAGGGCTATAACAACACACCTTAAAGTTTGCTTTCCCCATCTAGATAACCCCATACTGTCACCTTGAGCACTAGATGGTTCCAACAAACACCACAATTTCATAAAGACATCCAACTCCAAATATAACTCATAACAAGTATTTGTAATCTATAGCCTAAGTGCCACCATGGTGTGCACGCTGTCACTTTCACACACATGGGGAAAGCAGAGATCTATTAAAGCTCTTGAGTAGCAAGGTAGATCTACTTGATTACAAAGCTCATGATCACAATATGATCATGCACAGAGAGAGAGATGAACACATAGCTACCGGTAGAACCCTTAGCCTCGAGAGAGAACTACTCCCTCATCATCATGGGAATCAACAATGGTGATGGAGATGGCAGTGGAGATCGATGGAGATTGCTCCGGGGGCACTTCCCCGTCCCGGCAGGGTGCCGAAACAGAGAATTTCTGTCCCCTGAATCTCCCCTTCGGTGGCGGCGGTGCTATGGAACTTTTCGTGGATTTCTGATTGACGATTTAGGGTTTTCGTCCCAGGAGGCATATATAAGCGAAGGGGCAAGGTCGGTGGGCGACCAGGGGGCCCACACCATGCCCTGTCACGGCCGGGGGGACCCGCGCCTAGGGGTGGTTTGGACACCCTGTTGCCCCTCTCCGTCTCTCCTTCTGGCTCCGTGAGTCTTCCGGGAAAATAACAACTTTGCTTTTTGTCCGGTCCAATTCCGAGAATATTCATTTTCTGACTTTTTGGAACCAAAAACAACAGAAAATAGGCAACTGGCACTGTGGCTCTTGTTAATAGGTTAGTCCAAGAAATCACATGAAAAGTACTCCAAAGTGTGGACAAAACATAAGAAAGTAGATAAAACCAAGCATGGAACAACAAAAATTATAGATACATTTGCAATGTATAAGGCAACAATACAAAGCAAGCATATCATCATATGATTTATTCAAGAAATTTCTACATGATATGCAAGGACAAGTAACAGAAGCATGTACGGAATTTTGAGTGCTAGAAGTGTTAAGGTCCAAAGATAGAACATTGCAACTAGATAGAGAAGATGGATTAGCAATAGTACGCTCACTATCCATATCGCAATTTCTATCACCACTCACCATATCATTACCTTGTGAAATATCACATGTTGGTGAAGTGGAAGAAGGTGAGAACCCATCATGGCCGGAGGTGGACGGAATACGATCATCCTCAATAATGTTGGACACACCATATTTATCTTGAAGCTTTGTCCAAATCTCATGAGCACTCCAATAAGGCATGATTGAAGAAATAACTACATTTCTCACAACAAGTAAAAGCACTTTAGTAGCTTGAGAATCTACATAAGAATTCATCTTCTCCTCTAAATATTTGTTTTGGGGATCCATAGGAGAATAAAAACCCAGATATAGAATTCCCTCAATAGATGGGTGAATGCCCCGAAAAAATCAAGCATGTGAAGTTTCAAATCATCATAATTTGTGCCATCGAATATATAAAAGGAATCATGCACTAATCCCCTAGTCAACATCTTTACTCTCAAGGCGGCGAAGCCTAAAAGCAAGAGACCTCGCTCTGATACCAATTGAAAGATCATGGATGCCGCCTAGAGGGGGGGGTGAATAGGCGGTTAAAAACTTTTACGAGATGGTCTTAACAAAGGCGGAATAAAACTAGCGTTTTCTTTTTTGAAGCACAAAGCCTATAAATGCTATGGTTCAACTTTGTGCACCAACAACTTATGCTAAGCAAGACAAGCAACAAAGTGATAGCAAGATATATAACTTCAAGCATGAAGGCTATCACAATGTAAAGTGCATAAGTAAAGAGATCGGTTATAGAGATAACCGAGGCACACGGGAATGATAATATTTTACCGAGTTCCTCCCAACAAGGGAGTACATCTCGTTGGAGGGGTGGGCGGTACTAAGACCACCAACACCACAAGAGGCCTCACCCTATTCTCCCGAGTACCCACCACACGACAAGCACCCGATCCACTATGGGACACTTGAGGGCGGTCACCTAACCCATACAAAATTGGGGCAATCTCCACAACTTAATTAGAGGCTCCCAATAATCAACACCAAGGACACAATCTTAGGGAGAGCTCCACAACTTAATTGAAGGCCCCAAGAACTCACCACAAAGGCCACACAACCGTCTAGTGTTCCAAGAACCCAAGAGGGACAAGCTTCTTGATTTCATCAACCAAATCCTCCGAGGAGAACTCAAACCGATGCACCTAATGCAATGGCAAGTCCTTCACTCTCAAATTCCACCAAAGCTATAAAAGCTATTGTTGGAATAAGAGAGGAAGAACACAAGAGGAAATCCACAAAAGAAACCCCAAGATCTAGATCCAAAGATGTTCCCCTCACATAGAGGAGATATGGATTGGTAGAGTTGTAGATCTAGATCCCCCCTTTCAAATCCCCCAATAAGATTAAAAAAATATGGGAGGGATTGAGAGTATTTGAAAGCTCTAGAAGGTAGAAACAATGGAGGAGAGAGAGAGAGAAAGCAACCAGCCACTTGGGGAAGAAGGGGGGCTTTTATAAGTGCCCCCATGACAACTATCCATTGCAGAACACTTATCCCGGAGTCTCCGGCCCCTAAGACCGGAGTCTCCGGGGTCCAGACTATGGCCAGGACTCCGGAGATCCTCCATATGCTCTCTGTACACCCCCAGAGTCTGTGCCAGAATTTGGGTCAAAGTCTCCGCCTCCTGGAGTCTCTGGGGCGCGAGCCCCGGAGTCTTCGACCCTCACAAAACTACGAGAAAAACCAATTAAAAACAACCATAACTTTTGCAACCGTACTTTGATTTTGATGATCTTGGGCTCGTTTCAAAGATAATAACGAGCTCTACAAGATCATGCAGGGAACCATAATATTATAGAATGGATGATAGAATCAAATGAATAAGGGGGTTAACCTATCTATAAAAGACACACCGGTAAAACCTCCAAATCAGAAATGCAATAGAGAATGCATACGAAATCCATTTTCGATGAACTTGAGCTTGTAATGGCGATTAACACAAGCTATAAATCCTCTCATGGATAAGAACCAAGAAAGATGATGCAAGTATGCAAAGGTTTGAGCTCTCTCCGAAAGATATGATCAAGTTACTCACTTGAGAGCCCCTCTTGATAGTACGGTTATCTATCCTATAAGCTGGTTTCCCAACTAACAACATGAGACCAGCAAAAGGGAAAACCTATCAAGATCATACCTTTACATTGAATATTGCACTTGAGATCGATGTAGATGATCTTGTCCTTCTCAAGATGGACACCTTTCTTGATTGCTCTTCCTTGCGCTCGTATGATGAAGAGTTGAAAAATGCTCCCCCATACACCATGGGAATCTCTTCTTTGACCTTGTATTCATCGATCCATGATCACCGAGGATGGAAAGCTTCAAGCATGAGATCTTCTAGAGATGGCGCATCATGAGCTTGCACAACATTTCTTCTAACTCCAATTGGATGATGTCTTGAAGATACACATGAGGAACTCCATCTACTTCTTCAAGACACACTTGATATTCTTTTCTTTATCCTTATTATTATACAAGATTCCAATAAGCCCAAAGCCCTTGGAAAATGATTCTTCTCCATCATTTCGTCTAGCTTGAAGCCAATACATGCTCCAAGCAATGGCAATGGACAATTCCTACAAGTGCAACTTAATGCAAACATTAGTCCATAGAGATTGTCATTAATTACCAAAACCACACATGGGGGCCCACATGCTCTTTTAGATGCCTACACCCAAAGCAGAAGGTTCATGTGTGCCTGTAATTTTGGTGGGGGTTTGGCAATCCAAGGTTGACACTATCGAGTCTGCGCAGTCATCTACAGGCTACTTTTGATGGTCTTCAGGCATATCTGTTGGAGTTGTGTGAGTGGTGTAGTAGTTGCCTGGCTACCTGGTGGAGTTATGTGCATTGGTGAATTAGTTCCTTGGCTAACTATTGTAGTTGCCTGATGTAGTGGTGGAGTTGTGTGCATTGGTTCATTAGTTCCTTGTTCCTGTACAAAGTTAGGAGTTGGCCGAGGGATTTTTCTGGCCTTGTTCTCTGCCGCGACACATAGCCTTTCTATCTCTTCAGGGTCGATACCTGCCATGAAGTCAAAAATTTCCACTGATAGATTATAACTTCTTGAATCCCCATATGGTGGCATTCTGAACGCCTCTCCAAGGTTAAAAGATGGGGCATCACAGTAACCTTCTCCTCTAGGACTCCATGATCCACTTCTCGGTAACCGCATCTTGGTTGTATGTCCACCATCTGTCTATGAGTCAGCTGATTTGCTACGTTGCATGCATCTAATCTTGGAACATGGATTAGTACTCTTGTTGATCAACTTGTATAGATCTTCCTATGATAGTTCTTGATCTATTTCCTAGGTTGTTGGACTTTTTTGGGAGGCCTTTTTTAAGTATGTTCCTGCCATAGGAGGCATGATAACACCACGATACAAATGTGTACTTGCTTGGTCCCCCACATTGGTTGCCTGTGTTGATAGTGAAGTTGCCCGGATTAGCGACGAGGCAGACTAGCGCCCACACGAGTTGGTTGTGGTGATGGTGAAGTTGCCTGAACTGGCACTGATGTAGACTGACCTCCCACACAATTTGCCTGCGGCGATGGTGAAGTTGCCTGAATTGGCGCTAAAGTAGCCCGACCTCCCACATGAGTTACCTGCAGTGATGGTGAAGTTGCATTAATTGGCGCTGAAGCATCCTGAACCCCCACACAAGTTGCATGTTGTGATGTTAAACTTGGTTGATTTGGAGCTAAAGCAGCCTGAACTACCACTTGGTTTCCCTGGTTTTGTATTTAAGCTACCTGATTTGATATCAAAGTTTCCTAAACCCTCACACAAGTTGCCTACTGTGATGTTAAAGTTGGTTGATTCGGAGCTGAAGCAGCCTGTCCTACACTTGGTTTTCCTAGTCTGGTAGTGAAGTTGCCTGATCTGATACCAAAGTTGCCTAAACTTCCACATAAGTTTCTTGGATGTCCACATGTGTTTCCTTTAAAACAGGTGGGGTTGCTTGTTTTGTCACTAAAGCTGCCTGCACAGTGCTGGAGTTGTCTGTTGGCCTACAGGGAGTCCCTAATGTGCTGGCTTCCTAAGACCATAGGATTCTTGTAGCCATTTGTTGCATTCTTCTAGGTTACCTAACCATTGCAAGTTGGCAGAGACACTATCTTGTACATCTTTTCCTTTGGCCAACTCGGAGAATATAATGCCCTTGCTCAAACTTTGGGAGTTCATTTAAAAAACTATTGGTTCTTCGAGTAGTGTGATTTCTGGGAGATGTTCCTTCTTCTCCAATCTAAAAAGGTCCATAGTGAGATTTCCCCACCATCTATCAAGGTGTGTGGGAAATTATACTCAACAGCCACCTTCTCTTTTCCTTGAGAACTGGTGTTGCCTCTATTTTTCCTTGTCCGCACATAAAATTGATGTGTAGAGTGTTGGTCAATGCATGTGTTATTGTCAGTTGATCCATCATTCTGACCTACCTTTGCCCTAGAACAAGCAATGTCACCACTTTTATCATTGTCATTGTCTTTTCTTTTATAATTACCCCCTCCTCCATCACCATCAGAGTTATCTTCGTCGTCCTCTTTGTCACCGTCATTGTCATCCTCATCATGCTTGCTTCCATTTTTACCATATGCTTCGTCGTCATTGTCTTCATCAGTGTTGTTTTCATCACAATCATTGTTGGTGGTATTGTTTCCATTGTCCTCGTTGTTTTCTTCACTAGTAATGTGAGAAAATTGAAACAACACTTTATCAGTTTAAAGAAAAGAAGGAAACAAGTTTAGACAGGCAACTTATGTGTTCATCTAAGCAAATATTAAGGTTAAACAGGCAATTTTTTAGTTGAAAAATGGTAAACTATCAGTTTAGAAAAGGCAACAAAACAGGGAATTTGTTTTTTGTTTCCAAATAGGCAACTAATTAGTTCAAAAAAGACAATTTGATAGTTTTAGCAGGCAACTGATACATTGCAAATGTATCTATAATTTTTGATGTTCCATGCTTGGTTTTTTATCTACTTTCTTGTGTTTTGTCCACCCTTTGGAGTACTTTTCATATGATTTCTTGGACTAACCTATTAACAAGAGCCACAGTGCTAGTTGCCTGTTTTCTGCTGTTTTTGGTTCCAAGAAGTCAGAAAATGAATAATCTCGGAATTGGACGAGACAAAAGCCAAAGTTCTTACTTTAGCGGGGCACACTTGGAGCCAGAATACGAGACAGAGAGGGGCTGGGGCCTGGCCACACCACCTGGCCGCGGCACCAGGCCTAGCCCGCGCCATGGGGGTGGTCTGGCCACCCCAGGCACCCCTCGGCCTCTCCTTCCGCCTATATATTGACTATGATACGGAAACCCTAAGTACCCGATCAAAAATCCACGAAAGAGTCTATAGCCACCGTCATCTCCATCCCTAGATCGAGAGGGATCTGAAGCTCTTCCCGGCACCCTGTCGGAGAGGGGAATTCACTCTGGAGGCCTTCTTCATCATCATGCAAGCCTCCGGTGTGATGCGCGCGTAGTTCATCTCTAGACTATGGGTCCATGTAGTAGCTAGATGCTGGTTCTCCTCTTTGTGCTTTCATGTCTAGATCTTGTGATCTCCGTTCATGATCAAGATCATCTATTTGTAATTCTGCATGTTGTGTTTGTGGGGATCCGATGGGTATTGAGATGCTATTTTAGATTGATTATTGGTTCTATCATGTCTTTGTTACTTGTGATCTTGCATGCTTTCCGTTGTTTGTGGCTATCTTGGCCAAGTAGATGCTAGCAACTCCAAGAGTTAGTATTTATGCTCGATAGTGGGTTCATGCCTCTGGTAATCTAGGGAAGTGACAGGAATATCTAAGGTACTAGATGTGCTATTGCTACTAGGGAGAAAACAACAATCCTTTGTTCATATAACAATCGTATTGTTTACTTTACACGCAATTCATAATGCAACAATCTGTTGCTTGCACCTTAATACTGGAGGGGGTTCGGATGATAACCTAAAGGTGGATTATTCATCATATGTAACTACCTCGAACACTACGCTCTAAGTTGCATGCCTGGATGAGCGAAAGTGGTTAAAATAGTACGGTGGGGGCCCAGGGGCCACCCACAGGTAGACCCGTCGGCCGTTCTAACCACTTCCAGAACATCGGGACAAGAATGAGCGGCGTAGTCGGCAGGCGAATGGATCAACTATATAGACAAGTGAGTATGTATGCAAGCCACCATACAACTGTTCGTAGAGCCATACCATCTAACAGAAATAGAAATATTGAAATGCCATACGACAAGATCCAAATATCCTAGATAGAGATAATAGTTTAGGATAGCTCCTCATACATCAAACATCAGAGTATCAAGCGGAAGCGGGAAACAAGATCCGAGTACGGACAAGAAGCAAATCAGCATAAGATGCCACAGAAGTAAGCACATCCCGCCCACAGATCTCACGGATCCCCTTCCCCGGAATCTCTACACCGAGTGATCGTTGCCAACATCATTTGTCTCCTCCACCCAGTATCCATCTTGCGAATACACCTGTTCATCTGAATCAAACAATTTATCGTGTGAGACCCTAGGGGTACTCAGCAAGTCTTTATGCCTCTAAAGGGGACATATACCTAGGGTGACGCAATTGCAGCAAAAGATAATAACTAACAAGTCTATAGATACTCGCTAACCATCCGCCTAACCATTGATAGACGGATGTCCATTAAATAGTAACAATAGTTATAACAGTATAATTAATAGATCCATCCTCCTTCTCGCTTACCAACGAGAAAGCGGACGAACAACCCATCCGTTGGCAGTTTTATTAACCATTCCATGAGTATTGCACTATTTACTAGTCAGTTACTTAGTCAAATTAAAAGCGGTATTTTAGTTATACTTGTCTATGATCGAGAAACTGTGCTCCAAGTCGTCCATAACCACGGATACGGCTATCAGAAAGATTTACCCTGCAGGGGTGCACAAATAGCAACACACACTCGATTAACCTTGGAAAAACCAACTCAAAACCCAACAAGGCATTCACGACAAAGCGATCACAGGATTCAGAAATATTTCAGGGGGCCACCCCATTAAGCTACCCGCAACGAAGTTGCCGGCTCTGAGATGGACCCAAGGTTTGCGCCAATGGCTATAAACGACTGGGAACCCGGAAGTGTGAATGGGGTTGTCGATACCGCGAAAACACTCCGCAATCCTAAACAGTACAGTTGCTCCTCGCACAATCTTAAATAAAACAGTAAAGCATGGCATAAGTACAGGATAGTAACAAAGCACCAAACTACTCTATGGCCCCAAGAAATAGAAATGAATCAAGCTCTGGCTCAGGGGGGTCCATAAGGCCTCCCGGATGTGTATAGTGCGAATAGTCAAGGAACATGAATCAAGTACTCGGGGTCCTACGGGACACAAGTGAGCATGAAAAACCAAATAGCAGATATTACCCACCGGTGCCGCTTTCATTAGTTATCCCATTACTACTCAGGTTAAGTTGTTTAGGTACCTTGTTATCCATCAGACACTCACATACCCTACACATGCTGTTCTACGACTCGCATGGCTCAAACAACTCCTGTAGTAATGGCTCATGGGATGGAGGAACAAGCTTCGGTGGGGTTTAAAAGTAAAGGCAATGTAGTACTTGGGATTCAATTTAATGCAATCGTGACTCAATGATGCAAGAATAAGATAGAGGCAATAGGTAATATATGTATGCAAGCATGTGGTAGTGCTTGCCTGGCAGCTCAGTTGAAGCGAGAGACGGATCTGGGTAGTACTCCTGGGATTCCTGATATTTCCCCTGCTCGACGTCTATTCGAAGAAGAACCAAACAAACAAGGGCCAACATAAATAAAGTGCACACGCATATGAATTGAAATGCGACAAGCAAACAAGCATGCCATGATGAATGATGCACAATTTACATGGCAATAAAGTAGCATGGCATGGGTGAGGTCTGGGGTACAAGAATAAAGCATTTATTAAGTTTTTGGTCACAATTTAACCCCAAATAAGCTGTTGTATACTTTATATTTATATGATGCATGCTGCAATTCAGAACATGGAATGCATAGTTAGAACTTGGCTCGTCGCGCTGATCGTTTTAGACATATTATTTGTCAAAATTGGAGTTGTAGAATTAAAGTTATTAATTATTTAAGAAAAGGCATTTTTATTGCATTTAAACAATTTCGAAATTTTAAAGTGCCCAAATAATATATTGAATAGCATATTTTAAATCCTCACATTTTTCTGATTCCAAAACATATATCATTTGTACTATTTGGATTTACAGATTAAAAATTATTAAAAACAGCATTTAAATTTATATTAAAACATTTCTGAAATTGTTTTATTTAAACAGATGAACAGCCAGACTTTTTATACCCAGAGACAGCTAGCCACAGCGGGTGACATGTGGGCCAGCCGCTGACTTAGCACGGTGGGACGCAGCGGCTACGCGGGCTTTTCTCACCGCGGAGCTGTCTAGCCCGAGGGACAGACAGGTGGGACCGGAGGCTTTGCAGGCCCACGCGACAGCGGGCGACCAGGGGGGTGCCACGCGGCACAACGGGGACTGCGGGTTGAGGGGCGGAGACCCTGGGCGTTTTTTCGTAAAAGTTCAACCGCGGCTGACAGGTGGGTCCGGGCTGGAGCGTGGGTTGAGGATTACGAAAACCCGGGTACCCTTTTGTAAAACGAACATAGAGGCTGACAGGTGGGCCCGGGAGGAGTGCGGGTTTAGCTGGCAAAAGGTGGGGGTTTTTTTTGCAAGATGCCAACGTTTACTGTATTTCTTCCAGGGCGTTTACTGATGGATCTGTCGGCGACAGCGCGCGCGGCACAGCGGGGATCGAACTCGCGGCCTCGCGCTCGCGCGGAGGGGCGGAACCGCTGCGGCTAGGGTTGGTTGCTGTTAGGTATCACAGGCGCGGCTAGCTAAGGTGAAAGCGGCGAGAGGTCGGTCGGAAGACGACGTGAGCTTGCCGCGCCGAGAGCGCTCGACGAAACGCACGGCGCGACCAGGAAGCGATGATGGCCTAGAGGGTGTCAGGGGGTAGGGTAGCTCACCGCGAGGTGGTCGGTGGGGTCAGATCGGGTCGAGGAGCGGAGGATCAGCGAGGGTGCAGACGCTCGCGAGCAGGGTTTCAGTTCGGCGTCGATAGTGTTCCGCGGTACAGGGGCCGTCTCCTCCTTGCTGCAGTGCACAGGGGCGGTCCAGGGGGTCGCCTCGGTCTTCCTCGACGCCAACTCGCCATGCCCGCCGCCTGATCTAGAGGAGGGTGGTGGATGCCGCGGTGGTGGCCGGAGTTGGAGAAGAGGTGCAGGGGAGAGGAAGGGGAACGATGCAGCGGCCAGGGGGAGGTGTGGTCGGTACGGCAGAGAGACGGGAAGGAGTAGATAAAGGCGAGGGAGAGGGGGATGTCATGGGGAGGCTCGGGGTGGAAAAGGTGGCTTCGGCCACTTTTTCTTCTCCTCCTCCTCACGTGCTTGACGTGCAAGGGCCAGGCAGGTAGAGGGGCTGCAGCTGGGACCGGCAGAGGAAAGGAGAGGCTCGGGTGGGGCCGGCTTGGCAGGGAGAGAGTGAGAGAGAGAGGCCGAGAGGGCTAGCTAGGGTTGGAGGGGTAGCTTGGCTCGGTCTAGGGGTGGTTAGGGTTAGAGAGGGAGGGGTGCCTCAACATGGTGAGAGGGTGGGGTGTAGCCGAAGCTAGGAGGGTTAGGTTAGCTTGGCATGGGGTGGATTAGGCTAGGGTTTTAGAGAGAGAGATTAGAGGGAGAGGATAGGGTTTAGGTAAGGGTTTGATATGTCCACACATGACCAAGCATGAGGTGAAAAGAGAAGGAGGGGGAGTGTTTGTTGGGCACATGGTGATGGTTAGAAGAGAGAGTGGGAGAGATGGTTTTTAGGGTGTTGGATAAGATCTCACAAGATCAAGTGCAAGATGGGGTGAAAGGGTTTTGTTGGACCCATGGGGATGGTGGAGAGAAAAATAAAGGTGGATCTCAACAAAAGGAAAAAGAAACACTTGGGTTGATTCCAAAAGACAAGATCCACTTCAAAAACAAAGACAAACCCAAGGAGAAGAGATGGTAGAGATTTGCATGGCCCATGCATGAATAGTATATGCCATGTTTAATTTTGTGAAAACAAAAATAAAACCCATGGCATTTAATCCCATGCATTCCCAAAATATGGAGCTAAAGGCCAAGCTAAAAGAATTGGAAAAGGATGTTCCATGTGGAGTAGATGGAGAAGGTCATATTTGAATATCATTAGGGCTTGCTAGTGTGTATATTCCACTAGGTGCATAATATCCCCAATAATATTCCAACATGAGCAAATATTCCAATACAATCCATATGGATGCTAGAAAGAGGGATGCCACTCACATAGCATGCAAAGGTGGCTCCACATATCAAAAATGTGAAAACAACATGATGCTTGCATGGAAGCATGTGGAGTGGTAAAAAGGATCCATCCCAACCCATATGAGCTAGAGGTAAACCCAAATAAGATGCAAATCTCATATTTAGTTGGATGGTGGAATTATAATGTGGTGACAAGAAAGGTGGTGGAGTTGAATAAAAGATATGCCCCCAACTCAACTTGGGCACCAAGCACTTATCAAGATCCAAATACAATATATCAAGAGGCAAATACAATTAATAGTGCATATGAGATAAGAGCCAAATGAAAGGGTTTTATATGATGCTCAAATGCAAGGTGGCATGATGACATGAGCATGATATAATTATGATGCAACAATTATATGTAGGATGTAGCAATTATATTACGAGACCATGTAGCATTACATATGTTAGACAGATGGGATGCTACATTATAGATGCAGTTGGATGGCTGTCTAAGTATAATGTTGTAATGCGCAATCAAGTCTCAAAGGAGTCAAGATGATTAGTATATGCTAGTTTGCTTTCTCGATGTTTGTCAATTGCCCTGCTGTAATTTGTTCACCCAACATGTTATCTATCTTAAGGAGAGCCACCTCTAGTGAACTATGGATCCCGATCCTTTCTTTTACATTCAATCTACAAACTTTTTATAGCTTTGTGTTTACTTTCTACAAACTATTACTTACTTCCATTCAATACGTTTAATCCTTTGTTTTCAGCAAAACCAGTGAGATTGACAACCTCATCGCAAGTTGGGGACAGAGTTCTGTGGTTGTGTTGTGCATGTTTCCATGTTGCTGCTGGCACTGGTAGTGCGCCCTGCCAAAGTTCAGCTAGCTTCACCTTTGGGGTAATACTGGATTGATAACCTTGGTTTCATAACTGAGGGAAACTTACTGCTGTGCTCATCATACCTTCTTCTTGGGGTTTCCCAACGAGCTCGTTAATACACGAGTCAGCAAGTATTTTTATGGCGCTGTTGCCAGGGAGTCAAGGACAACTTCACAAGGGGAGTCCCTCATAACCAATCTCTTTACTTTGTTGTTTTTTGTTTTTCTTAGTTTACTTTTGCTTTGCTTGCTTGTTTCTTTATCAAAAACACAAAAAGTTAGTTATACACGTTTGCTTTTTTATTGAAAACACACAAAAAATTAGTTCCTACTATAGTTGTTATTTTCATTGGTCTGTTATTGTCTTGCTTTATCATGCTTTTTATCAATGGTTGGTTTCTTTGAAACTGAATCTTATTGGCAATGTGGGTTCACAGAAGAACAAAAATATTATTATAAGGAACACCGCTTATCACAAAAAGGGAAACACTTATGGGAACAAATTGATAAATTGTATACCATTGCTATAAACGTGTGCTCTACTTATAATGTTACTTATTGCTTTGATAAATATTGTTGCTGTAGGAGGTATAAACACCTCAATTTTCAATGTGAGTATAATGATAATGTTACCATATCTTCTTATGTTAAAGGGAATTATGACTTTTATGATGTGGAACAAATTGAAGAATTTATTGCTTGGAAGGGTGCATTTGAACTTGCTAGTTTCCTTGAAAATATTGATGATTCACCTTATAAATATGAGGTTTATGATATAGTTAAATTTTGCTTCGATAATTACAAGGTAAAAAATGGCTATATTCTTGAATATCTTAATAGATGCTCTCCACCAATGAAAGAGACTAATGTCTTGCAGGAGCCTATGGAAGAAGAAATTGCTAAAACTGGAAGCTCATTGGATAAAAAAGTGGAGAGAGTGATGATAAAGAGGAGGAAGAATAGATCTACCCATCCCTACCTTCTAATAAGAGTAACTCTTTACCCCTTACATTATTTGATTGTCCCCCATGCTTACCAAAGGAGGACGAATGTCATGTTCCTGAGGATTCTTTTGAAAATGTTTATAAGAAAGCTCTAGTGTTTGTAGATCATGAAAAGCATGCTTTATGTGATAGTTATATTGTTGAGTTTATTCATGAGGATACTGAAAATTATTATGAGAGAGGAAAATATGGTTGTAGAAGTTTTAATGGTATTGAAATACCTCTCTATGTGCTGAAAGTTTTGAAGTTGCTCTTGTTTTATCTACCCATTCTTGCTACTATGTGCTTATTTGATTTATTTTCTTACAAGGTTCCTATGCATAGGAAGTGGTTTAGACTTAAATGTATTTTGAATTTTCTTCTTGATGCTCTCTTTTACTTCAATTCATATTTCTTATGTGAGCATCTTCTCAAACTATTATGCCTAACTTAAAGGCGTTAAAGAAAAGTACTTATTGGGAGATAACCCAAAAGTTTTAGATGAGTCGTGGAATTTATTACTTCAGTAATAACCGCTCATTATCCTTTTTATTTGGTTTTTGTGCCAATAGTAACCTCTAATGAGAGAGAAGTAATGATTGGGAAAGTTGCTGTCCCGAAACAGATTTTTGTGCTTCACCGTAAAAATTCATGTAAAATATCTGAACGTCCTTTTGAGGCGTGAATTGTTATTCTTATGCCCTAGGTTTTTATCTAACTTTCGTTAGTTCAACACTTTTTGATTTGAGCAACAGAAGGTCTTCGAAAAAAATCGTCTTTACCTGCTGGTCTGTTTTGACAGATTTCTGCCATTTTCTGTATTTGCTTCTTGTTGATTCCTTTTTGAGGTCTTTTGGGGAATTGAGCTTTTTGAGGGAAGTGCTACAGTAGCTAGTGTCTTAATGGAAGTTTTATTGGTGTTAGAACTGAACCTAAATACTTATTATCTTGAGTTCACTAATGTTGCTAATAAAGATTGTGTGAAGTTTTGTGTGAAGGAAAAATTCCAGGTGTATCGAAGGAATGAGTAATGAGATGAAGGATGGACTAAAGCTCAAGATTGGGGATGCCACTCGTGTCACCCCAAGAAATATACAAGAAGTAAAAGCGTCAAAGCTTGGGGATGCCCAAGGCATCCCCTTCTTCATCAATAAAAATCACAGGTTTCTTCCAAACGCTTCATTTTTATGGTTTCATGCACAGTTTTGTTTTTGGTTTTCATTTGCTTGTTTTCCTTAGTTTTCTGAATAAATTGGTTGGACCCCCTCTTTCATACATTGGTTTTCAAATAGTTTGGTTTGGTTTGGAAAAGAGTAGGACAGTTCATGCTTAATTGTTAAAGCGAGCTTGTTTTTGGCTGTGGCCGATGCTTTGTCATGCCATGCTTGATATTGTTTTGGCTTTATTCTTAGTATTCTTTGCAGTAGCATGAATTGTTATAAACAATTGAGATTGCTTAATGTGCCTTGGATGAATCATGCGTTGTTTTAGCATATTAAAGCATATTATTGTGGTATTCTCCTTTGATGCTTTATTTGGGTTGACTTGGCGCATGCTCACACCATGTTATGACTATCCCAAGTCACCATAGCCTTTATGATCCTTTAGTTTTCAACTTGTAGTATCACTTTATGTTGTGATCAATGATGTTTTGTCGCTCTACATGATTATGGCCATTATTGCTCTCTTAGTTTGTCGCTCCCAGTATTTTGCTAGCCTCCACAACCAAGTATGAGTTCCACTCATGCATCCAACTCCTTAAACCAAGTTATTCCAAAGAGTCCACCATACCTACCTACTATCATATGCTATTACAAGTATATTCTTGTTTTTTCTACCTTCCAAATTAAACTTGTTATGTGAAAACTAGTGATTAAAGCTCTCACGAACTTGATGGCACACTTTACTTTTTTACATTTAATAAATCTGAACCATTGCGTCCATCTTTGTTGCTTATATGCTTGCACTTTATAAGTTCAAGTTAGCAGAACCATGTATCATGGGGAACGCTTTCAACATTGCACCTGTACTTTGTACCCCGTTGATATCATGTTCTTTTGCTTATGGATCCTGGCGGTGTGAAATAAAAGTGGAACTTGTAAGATCATGGAGTTTGTATGTGTGTTAGAGAAATGCTTGGGCCGCTAGCCTAAGCCATGCCTAATCACGGTGGAAACTTGCAGCATCACCATAATGATCACTCTATGAAGCATCCTAAATAAAAACCTATGCAAATAGCAAATAAAAAGATCGCCGAGATGCTCATTGACTGCTTGCCTTGTCATTTTGATTATGGGATAGCTCATGTATCATGTGCAAGGGTACCCGTTGGCGGTTCTTTATGATACATATATACTTACAATAACAAGAGCTTACTTGTGACTAATGTTGAGTAGCATGAGGTTCAGTCTTCGTAAGTAAGGGGCATGAGGTTTCAGCTTATAACTTGTCAAGCATATCCTCTTAGTTGTGTCACTTTAACCTTAATCACTTAAAGATGCTTATGATAGGGGCAATGAGAGCTGAAAGCTATTAAGTACCATAATTTTTGGAACCTCTTTATGATGCTTGAATCCCTACTTCCTTCTATGAAGGCCTTTCTTCCACTTATATATATTGAGTCTCCACCTTCTATCTTTATGCATCTACTTTGAGAGCATAGTGGCCATTCTTAGTTCTATGTGCATTGTCCCAAGACTAGTTGATTGATGCATAACTTGATATTGCTTTTTTTAAACTATTTGTATCTAGTCACTCTTATGAACTTTGAAGGTGTCCTATGCATTTATATTTGCTACTCTATGAGGGACAAGCTGAATGCTACTATGCTATGTTTTCTTTATGTGAAACAAACAAACGTCTTGCAAAGCATTGTTATTCATGAATCTTTTGTTTGTGCCTTTTCATGTTGCAACATAGTTTCTTTATCTTATTGCTAGAACTTTGTCTTTCATGTTATGATTGAAGTACTATGATCCCATCTTCCAATGTTTTACAAATACTTTGATCAAGTCTATGATGGTGCATGTCACCTCAGAAATTATTCTTTCTTTTTATCACTTACCTACTCGAGGACGAGCAGGAGTTAAGCTTGGGGATGTTGATACATTGCAAATGTATCTATAATTTTTGATGTTCCATGCTTGGTTTTATCTACTTTCTTGTGTTTTGTCTACACTTTGGAGTACTTTTCATATGATTTCTTGGACTAACCTATTAACAAGAGCCATAGTGCCAGTTGCCTGTTTTCTGCTGTTTTTGGTTCTAGGAACTCAGAAAATGAATATTCTCGGAATTGGACGGGACAAAAGACAAAGTTATTACTTAACGGGGGACACATGGAGCCAGAATACAAGACGGAGAGGGGCTGGGGCCGGCCACACCACATGGCTGCACGGCCAGGCCTGGCCCGCGCCAGGGGGTGGTTTGGCCGCCCCAGGCACCCCCTCGGCCTCTCCTTCCGCCTATATATTGCCTCTGATACGGAAACCCTAAGTACCCGATCAAAAATCCACGAAAGAGTCTGTAGCCAGCGTCATCTCCATCCCTAGATCGGGAGGGATCTGAAGCTCTTCCCGGCACCCTACCAGAGAGGGGAATTCACCCCGGAGGCCTTCTTAATCATCATGCAAGCCTCCGGTGTGATGCGTGAGTAGTTCATCTCTGGACTACGGGTCCATGTAGTAGCTAGATGGCTGGTTCTCCTCCTTTGTGCTTTCATGTCTAGATCTTGTGAGCTCCGTTCATGATCAAGATCATCTATTTGTAATTCTGCATGTTGTGTTTGCGGGGATCCAATGGATATTGAGATGCTATTTCAAATTGATTATTGATTCTATCATGTCTTTGTTATTTGTGATCTTGCATGCTTTCCGTTGTTAGTAGCTATCTTGGCCAAGTAGATGCTAGCAACTCCAAGAGTTAGTATTTATGCTCGATAGTGGGTTCATGCCTCTGGTAATCTGGGGAAGTGACAGAAATCTCTAAGGTACTAGATGTGTTATTGCTAATAGGGAGAAAACAACAATCCTTTGTTCATATAACAATCATATTGTTTACTTTACACGCAATTTGTAATGCAATAATCTGTTGCTTGTAACTTAATACTGGAGGGGGTTCGGATGATAACCTGAAGGTGGATTATTAGTCATAGATGCAGTTGGATGGCGGTTTATGTATAATGTTGTAAGCCCAATCAAGTATCAAAGGAGTCAAGATGATTAGTGTATGCTAGTTTGCTTTCTCGATGTTTGTCAATTGTCCCGCTTTAATTTGTACACCCAACATGTTATCTATCTTAAGGAGAGCCACCTCTAGTGAACTATGGACCCCGGTTCTTTCTTTTACATTCAATCTACAAACTGTTTACTGCTTTGTGTTTACTTTCTACAAACTATTACTTCCTTCCATTTGATACGTTTAATCCTTTGTTTTTAGCAAAACCAGTGAGATTGACAATCTCATCGCAAGTTGAGGATAGAGTCTTGTGGTTGTGTTGTGCAGGTCTCCACGTTGCTGCTGGCACCGGTAGTGCGCCCTGCCAAAGTTCAGCTAGCTTCACCTTTGGGGTGTTTCCTTGCTCCTACTGGATTGATAACCTTGGTTTCATAACTGAGGGAAACTTACTGCTGTGCTCATCTTACCTTCCTCTTGGGGTTCCCCAACGAGCTTGTTAATACACGAGTCAGCAGCAACTAATTAGCTCAAAGTAGGAAATAAGTTCAATAAAGGCAATTCAAAATAGGGAAAATGCTGGTTCCTTGCAAGCAACTAATTAGTTTTAGCAGAAAACTAATAAGTTCAAAACATGCAACTATTTACTTTCAAATAGACAACTTATTAGTTCAAAGGCAACTATATTAAGGTGTTTCACTTTAGGTATTCTAACTTGCCTACTTTCATCGCTTTCATCGTCGTCTTCCATTGTTGGCTCGTTATCATTTTGGATAGCTCTTCACCTCTTAATAGGTCTTTGTTGATCATCAATTAGCTGAGTCTCTTCACGTCCACTTCTTCCATGAGGTGCAACTTCATCGAGTTTGCCAATCCCCAGGACAAAATTAACCATAGATTCTTCAAACTTAGAGCACAATCCATATAGCAACACAATGACTCCTTTTTTCTGCATGTCCTGGTAAAAAAATAAAACAAAACAATCAGTGAGGCTCAAAAAAGGTTGAACAAAGCATGTGACCATGAGAAACTAACGGTATAACATAGGTAACTATTTAGTTCAAGAGTAGGCAACTTATTAATTAAAATATGCAACTTATTAGCTCAAATAGGCAACTGACAATGTTCAAAAAGGCAATTCTCTTACTGTTTGGCAACTAATAAGTTCACACAGGCAATTAATAAGCTCAAAATGGCAACTAGCAAGTTCAAAAAGGCATTTTTTTAGTTAAAAACAGGCAACTAATAATTCCAAAACATGCAACTAATAATTTTAGATAGACAACTAGCAAAGTTCAAATAGGCAATGTATGTTTCAAAACAAGTAAGGTTGATATAACAAAAAAGCAAGTATTACTTAAAAAATGAGCAACATAGTAATTGTAGAATGCAAGAAAAAGGCAGCATGTAGGTTGAAAAAGCAACTTGTGGTGCGCATTAAGAGCTCACACTTGGTTCATAAATAGCAGGCAGATTAGATGCAACAAACTGTTCGGCATTTAGCAAGCCACCGAAAATGCCACCCTGCTGAGTGTCCGTATATTTCTCATTGAGCTGCATGAAAAAAGTTTCCAAGCATGTTAGTTGTATAAAAAAATCATCAAATCTGGGAAAAGAGCAATAGTAGTAGGCTTATGTGTAATTTGCCAAAAACTGTAGGACTAATCCTATCTTTTTCATCACCTTGTGGATCAGTTCATGGTCCCAAACATCTACATGGGGTTCGTAGTCGGTAACCATGGCATCAACCTCAAGAGAGTCGAGGTAGGTGATCTGGTTATGGAAGGATAAGGAAAATCTTAGGAAAAGAAGTTCAAAAATAGGCAACTTATAGTTCAAAAGCAGGCAACTAGTATGTTTAAATAGAGGTAACTATTGGGTTCAAGAGTTGGCAACTTATTACTTAAAACATGCAACTTATTAGATCAAATACTAGTAAGTTCAAACATGCAAATGGCAATGTTCAAAAAAATGCAATTCACTTAGTTAAAAATAGGCAACTAATAATTTCAGACAGGTAACTAATAAGTTCAAACATGCAACTAATAAGTTCAGCCCAACAACTAATAAGTTCAAAAAATCAACTAGCAAGTTCAAAAAAGACAATTTGTTAGTTAAAAACAAGCAACTAATAAGTCTAAAACATGCAAATAATAATTTCAGACATGCAACTAGCAAAGTTCAAATAGGCAACGTATGTTCAAAACAAGTAAGGTTGATATAACAAAATAGCAAGTATTACTTAGAAAATGAGCAACATAGTAACTATAGAATGCAAGTTGAACTGAATTATAGGCAAGTTATAGAATAATTAAAAGCTTTGTATTGTGCACTCACCATGAGATGAAATACGCAACAACATACAATTTTTTTCCCCAAAGACAAAAAAGCGTGCCTAATCTATTCGACTACAAATTGGCAAATGTTTTGTGTTCAGTATAAGATCACCATCCATTACAATAGTGTAACACCATGTGCTGACTTTTAGTCCGGTTGTGGGTGTTAGAAATGTGTAAGCTACAACAACCCATGCCCGCAAAAACCTATCGTCTAGTACCCCATTCATATCTTTATCATCTTACACCAAGCTGTAAGGTCAGGCGCATTGTAGCCATTGAATTTGTAATCCTCATTGACTTCTCCCATAACATCAGAATTCATTTCCCAACAAACCTTGAAACTAGAATTTGGCAGGTCCCAGATCTTGTGAACACTTTCTGCATCAATTGGTATTTTTCCTCTATCAGGTATGACTAGCCGAGAGTTTTGAGGATCATAACATCGCATGACACACTGGCTCAAGTCTGCGGGCATTGTGCTGGCTTCAATGTTTAGTAGACCACCAAGGTTTTTCTCTAGGATAGCGATCTTTTGATGGGATACCAGACCCTTATTAAGGGTAAAGAAACGGAAAGGTGAAGCTCTATTTTATTTGATATTAAAAACAAGTATGCAAAGTCTGCATTAGTTGGTTTAACACATGGGAAAAAAGCAAAAGCTTATCTTTAAGGCAACTTTGTAGTTAAAATCAAGGGAATTGATCAGTTCAAAAAAAGGCAAACTTATTCAGTTTGAAAAAGGAAGCTTATTAGATCAAACAGGCAAACTTGTCATTTTCAAAGACAATCGAACTTATCAAAGGAACTTACTAGTTGATAAAAGCAATTAATCATCTCATCAAAGAAACTAGTAAGTTCGACACATTCAACCTTTTGTTTACTACTAATGCCCCTTGATATGTAAAAAGAAAATAGGCATATCAGTAAAATAAAGCAACTTACTAGTTTATACATGCAACTAATCAGCTCGTCGAAAGCAACTTATAAGTACATGCCAAACACCTTTTTTGGTATTAATTTCCTTGATATGCAAAAAAGCCAACATGTGCAGAGCACCGTAAAAAATGTGGAGTATATATAGCTTAGCTGATCCAGATTAGTGGAGAAAAGGTTGTACAAAATTAACAGAACCAAGAAAAAAGCAACATACAGGTTAAAAAATAGCTTGGCTGATCCACACAATAAACTTACTTTTGTGTTGTCATTTTTGTTCGTAGCTTTTTCCTTTCCCTTTGCTGTGTGCTGAGAAAAAAGGAACTTATATTATTAATTGATCTAGGGAAATAATGAACTTATTCAAGGAACTTACGAGTTAAAAAACTGATCAACTTCTCTATGGAGAAAGCGTTATATAGGTGTTACACAACTACTAAATTCCGTTGATATGCTAAAGAAAAACGGGTTGGAGAACTATAATGTGGAAGTGGACAACAGTTGTACCGAATCAAGCAACTTCTACACCATGATAATGAGAAACTATGTACATAAACTAAGCAACTATGTATGGAAACTAGGCAATTGTATATGCAAAAATAAAATCAATTTGGGTGAACCAAATATTAAACTTATTTCTGTTGTGTCATTTTTTCTGTAGCTTTTTTACTTTCCCTTAGTTGATTTAGAAACTCCCGTCACCCCACCTGCACCTCGGGGAGCGTCTGGTGGTGGGACAACACCTTTTGCTTTTGGACCAGGCCCACGGTTTGGTAGAACCTTTATTTTGAGCTTTGGAGGCTCACGATCCCTAGATTGTTGTCAGGTGTGAGTCAGAAATAAAGTTACTTAAAAAATGGAAAAAAGAATATATAGAAACGTTTTAGGAGTTGTGACATGGGAACGACCCTTCGGATACCCACTATTGGCACATATGGTACGGTCGAATGGAGGTTCCACTGGACGAACTATCAAGGTTCACGAAGCCCAAGAAAGTTCCGGTCCGGTGATGGGAAGTCCACAAGGACACCGACTCCATACACGCAAGACAAGGAAATCCCAAGAGCTATTCGACTTAGAGTTTATCTCCACTTTGTAACCAGCCAGGATACGGCTCCGAGACCCAACCTCCCATATATAGTCTGAGAGGAGCCATGTAACACCCTCAGAATCGGCCCTATGCAAGTTTCAGCGATTCCCGCCAAACCCGCATAGAAACGATTCAAAGGTGCCCACCAGGCACTTTTGTGCGGGTGGAAAACGAAGTAATACCATTACACAATAGTCCACGATGGAACCCACAGAACAGATATATACAACAACGACTCAAAGAGTCAAGAATACAGATATACAATACAAAGATCCAAATCACCTATAAAACGATATAGCGTCCGAGTACGGACAAGATGCAAATTGAGCTAAGAGCCCTGAAGAATAACCAATGGCGTCCATAACCCTGCCCAGGCCAAGCCGGAAGGGTAACCCTGCTAACGACGTCGATCTCAAAACCTGCTTAACAAAAGGGGTGCCGACAAAGGGCAAAGGAAAAAGAGAGAGCGGTCAGTACTGAGGCCAGTACACGGCGAGACTAGAATTCGGCGGTCCTCGCCTACATAGGTATGGTGGACTGAAGCGGTAGCGCGGCATGCACTAAACAACCTATAGAGACTCGATACTAAAATAGCGGCTATCAGAGAGGGGTAAGAAAGACCTGTGCGGAACCAACCTGATACTACCTCCAAACATACCCATCCTGGTGTTTCCCCCTCGAGACCAAACGAGGAAGTCAACCGAGGAACTCACACCGTTGGCAGTTTTATTTATTCAGTTATCGTTGCAGCAATTACTAGTCAGGTATAGATAGCCATCCTGATATAATAAGCAGTGGGCACTTTTAGTTAACCGTTCCGTTGTAGTTGCAACACTTACTAGTCAGATAAAATTAGCATGAGATATCCCAAAACCCAGCAGTTGTTGGTACTTTTATTTAGCCATTCCGTTGTAGTGGAGCTGGTTACTAGTCAGAACGGATACAAGTCAAATTATAGTGCTCCAAGTCGTCCATAACCGCGGAGACGGCTTCTCGAAAAGATTAAACCCTGCAGGGGTGCACCAAAGTTTCCACACGCACCTACACCCTTGTTGTCAGATCAGGTAGGTACAAGATCACAAAACATACACCCAACGGTATGTCGACGAGGTTTCGGACACGACGTTTCCCAGACCCAAAGCAAGCACGGGGGGCCACCCCACTAAGCTACCCGTAATGAAGTCGGACGATCTCCGAGACGGACTCAGGGTTTGTGTTGACGGCTGTAAACGACTGGGAACCCGAAAGTGTGACTGGGCTTGTTGATACAGCGAAAACGTGTCACGGTCCTAAACAGTACAGGTGCTCCACGCACAATCTTAAATAAAGCAGTAAAGCATGGCATAAGTACATGATAGTAATAAAGCCCCAAACTACTTTGTGGCCCCCGGTACAATACTTTGAAATCAGGTACTAAATCGATGGGGTGCCCACACACCCCACCTGTGGTTAGCGCGCTCGATCTCGGAACAGGTGTCAAGAACTCGGGGTCCTACGGGACACCAGTGAGCGGTTAAAATCCAAATATTGTCTATTACCCACCGGTGCCTCTGCATTTACCTACTTTTAATTTTTAGTTGTTAAACAGTAATTAAAGCCATGATCATCTCCAACATTAAACATGCGGCAATACTCCAACAACTGTAGTACGGGACGACACGCAACAGTACTTGAGCAAGCGACTACGACGCGCAAGGCCAACTATCTATCAAACAACAGGTAATAGGATGTGTCCAAGGCAATATAAGTCTGCAAGGGATATCACGGGTACGAAAACTAGAGCATCGCAACACAGATAGCAATAGATCAAAAGGAAGAAATAAAGACTAGAAAGGTAAAATAGGTAGAAAGGGGGAGAATGCTCGCCTGAAAAACATTGCCGAAGGTTCATCCGAAGATCGGGTCGACACTCGCATCAACTCATCGGCCTAATCCGTGAAGAAGCAAAGCACTAGAAGAAACACCGGATGGACTATTTAATACTACGGTAGAAAATCGGGCATGATGCATGTATGATGTATGTCATGGCAAAGGTGCGATGCATTTAGGCCATTTTAACGGAACCGGGGTCCCGGCAAATATTTAAGTGGTTCAAGTTGTTTAGATACCCCACAATTTAAATGTTGTCTTAACATGGCAAAAGATAGCACCGGTTCGCTACACAAATTTAAATGGGACCAATATAAGACTAGATTTGCCCGCATATGGATCCCATATTTAATTTAGTTGAATCGGCATAAGGCCCCCTAACCACACAAGATGTATGCGACATGAATGATTTAATGCAACAAGTTTATATCATATATTATAAAAATACGGGGCTTGGAAAGGGCATCACACATTAGGGATTCGGCGATCTTGGCGGTCTTCGGATCCGGGCCTTGGCGCTGTGGACCGGTCTTCGGGTCTATGGCGGTGCACACGGGGTCTCGGCATCTGCAGTTCCGTGATGGAGGTCTCGTTGATACGAGTCGAAGTTCTTGATGATCCCTAATGTAGATCTTGGGGATCGGGTTCTTGAGGAAAATCTTGGGGGGTACTGCATCCACAACGGAGTTCCGGTCTCAAATTCAGGGTAGCCACTACAGTAGCACCACCTCATCATCGTAACAGGAAGCCCGGACGATGACACCAAACCCTAGCAGAAAATGGCCAAGGTACTGTGTTGGGTGTACCCTAGTCAAATCAGCGTGGCAAGACATGCTCGCACCGAGTAGAATATCAACATCAGCAGGAAAACAACCCCACCACGGGGCAGGGCGGGCACAAGCGGCACCAGGGTCCGATGTCGGTGGCCTCAACGCAGGCGTCGACGAGGCGGAGCAGAGCACCACCACAGACACAAGCGAGGGCAAGGAAAGCCGAGGTCAACGAGGCAGGGAGGCCGGAGTCGAGACAGAACCTGGTCGCGCGCAGGCGAGGACGCGCGTGCCAGCGCGATGCAGGTTTGTGGCCCGGAGGAACTGCAAGAGGGGAGGAAGCTCATGAGCGGCTGCAGCCTGCTCGGGTACAGGCGGTGGTGCTGTGGAAAAACCGCAGAGAGGACGAGGACACGGCGGCCGGAGTTGCGTGACGCGGGAGGGAGCGCGGAGGCGGGAAGGAGTCGGTGCAGAGGAGCTCCGGGGAGACGGGATCCCGGCGAGGCGGACGGTGGCGGCCTGGCCAGGCGAGGTCGCGAGAAGGCTGCCGCTGTGGAGGCGGGATCCCACGAGACGACCAGGGCGGGGAGAGGCAGAGTTGCTGCAGCCGGTGGCCATGACGGCAGGAACGAACAAGGTTGGGGCAGAGGCGGCAAGGCTGGGGCCAGCGGTGCTCTGCGAGGTGGAGGGAGGCCGGTGACGCGGAGGCCGGCGGCGGGGCCTGGAGGAAAGCTAGGCGGCGGCGGCCTGCAGATGGAAGGCGGGGCCGACGAGGAGCGGAGGGCGGCGGCGGGGGTTCGGGAAGACGCGTGGTAGGGAAAGAAGGAGGAGGCGGACGCGGTTGGTGGCGAGGTGGGTCGCTGGGCTATGGGGCCGCGAGAGGAGAGAGATAGGGGAACAAGGGGTAGCACGGGGGCCGAGCAGGGGTGTCGGTTGGTCGGGTGTGTTGGGGAACGTGCCCAGGTGGGGTGGGGGAATGGGCAGGTGGGGTGTGGTGGGTGCGGCTGGGTGTGTTGCGGGTTGGGTGGATGAGGTGGCAGATGGTGGTTGGGTGGATGGAGGGAGGAGAGGTGAGGTGGCGTGCACCGATTGGTGCAGGTGAGGTGGAGGGGGCTGGGTAGTAAAATAGGGTAGGGTTTTTGGTAGAAAAGGTTTGGGTGTTTCTGGGGTAGGTAGGGTTTTATCTGGAGGTGGCCGGCTAGCCTTTCGGGCCTGGCGGGCTACCTCCTAAAAATAAAAGAAAATATTATTAGTTAAAACAGGGCTTTTGAAATCCGTTGGTAACAAAGCAAAATAATCTAGAGACCCGGGTTTTACTTTGAAATAAAGACGGGACGTTTCGAAAACAAAAAAAAAGTCTTTTCGAAAAAAGTTTTAGACAAACCAATGTAAGAAGACATGACGATGCTCAAATGCAAGGTGGCATGATGACATGAGCATGCGGTCACGACGATGCAATGCACAAAAACAACGCGATTTTCTACTAGTGGTTTTTGCGGGGAGCTACAATTCGACACCACTAACAATGGATCTCGCCCTCGAGATCCACCTCATGGTACCGGAAAGAAGGCCGGCGATCTGAATCTTCTCGCTGCGCGTAGATCCTCGTGACACCACCAACAAGAGGTCGTTGTCCGTGATCGTCGAGAGAACACTCCGGAAACAAAAGGCGAAGGTAAAGGTATCAACAAATAAAGCCACCTCTAGCTTCCGTGGACGGAGTAAAATTGCTGGATCCACCAATTCGATGTACAAAGCGAATGATAAGTGTAGTGGTATGGTAGCTACTCCATCCCGCACTCAAAGCATTACTTTGCACATGAATAGGAGGATTATACAACCAACTCTCGGAATTCAGACTGAAGATCTCGACAAACGAGATTCGGAAACAAGAAGTGAGGCACACTCTACATCGGATCTGGCGTAGATGATGTTGTCGCGTCGAAAAACACCGGAAGGCACAAACAAGGAACAAAGAATGGTACCACAGATAAAGGATCTCTCAGATAGCACGAAGACCGGATGTAGAAGCACCGTTACCAAAGAAGGAAGCGAAACCCTGAAGGTACGACGGAAACCCAACCACGAGAATTCCTGGACTCGAAGAAAGAGAAGAGAACAGATTCAAACAAGCAGAGGTAAGAGGAGAACAGCAGAAGGGTAAGGAGTAAAATCAGACCTAATCAGATCTATCCAACCGATTTTGCAAAATAGTTTCGACACTCTATTTCGGCCGTTAGCTAGGTTATCCTACAGGCTGGACTTGTGGGGTATCGCAACTGCTGAGCTCTGATACCACTCTGTAACACCCTCAGAATCGGCCCTATGCAATTTTCAGCGATTCCCGCCAAACCCGCATAGAAACGATTCAAAGGTGCCCACCAGGCACTTTCGTGCGGGTGGAAAACGAAGTAATACCATTACACAATAGTCCACGATGGAACCCACAGAACAGATATATACAACAACGACTCAAAGAGTCAAGAATACAGATATACAATACAAAGATCCAAATCACCTTTAAAACGATATAGCGTCCGAGTACGGACAAGATGCAAATTGAGCTAAGAGCCCTGAAGAATAACCAATGGCGTCCATAACCCTGCCCAGGCCAAGCCGGAAGGGTAACCCTGCTAACGACGTCGATCTCAAAACCTACTTAACAAAAGGGGTGCCGACAAAGGGCAAAGGAAAAAGAGAGAGCGGTCAGTACTGAGGCCAGTACACGGCGAGACTAGAATTCGGCGGTCCTCGCCTACATAGGTATGGTGGACTGAAGCGGCAGCGCGGCATGCACTAAACAACCTATAGAGACTCGATACAAAAATAGCGGCTATCAGAGAGGGGTAAGAAAGACCTGTGCGGAACCAACCTGATACTACCTCCAAACATACCCATCCTGTTGTTTCCCCCTCGAGACCAAACGAGGAAGTCAACCGAGGAACTCACACCGTTGGCAGTTTTATTTATTCAGTTATCGTTGCAGCAATTACTAGTCAGGTATAGTTAGCCATCCTGATATAATAAGAAGTGGGCACTTTTAGTTAACCGTTCCATTGTAGTTGCAACACTTACTAGTCATATAAAATTAGCATGAGATATCCCAAAACCCAGCAGTTGTTGGTACTTTTATTTAGCCATTCCGTTGTAGTGGAGCTGGTTACTAGTTATAACGGATACAAGTCAAATTATAACAGTAAACTTTAGTTATAGTTGTCTATGATCGAGAATTGTGCTCCAAGTCGTCCATAACCGCGGACACGACTTCTTGAAAATATTAAACCCTACAGGGGTGCACCAAAGTTTCCACACGCACCTACACCCTTGTTGTCAGATCAGGTAGGTACAAGATCACAAAACATACACCCAACGGTATGTCGACGGGGTTTCGGACACGATGTTTCCCAGACCCAAAGCAAGCACGGGGGGCCACCCCACTAAGCTACCCGTAACGAAGTCGGCCGGTCTCCGAGACGGACTCAGGGTTTGTGTCGACGGCTGTAAACGACTGGGAACCCGAAAGTGTGACTGGGCTTGTCGATACAGCGAAAACGTGTCACGGTCCTAAATAGTACAGGTGCTCCACGCACAATCTTAAATAAAGCAGTAAAGCATGGCATAAGTACAGGATAGTAATAAAGCCCCAAACTACTTTGTGGCCCCCGGTACAATACTTTGAAATCAGGTACTAAATCGATGGGGGTGCCCACACACCCCACCTGTGGTTAGCGCGCTCGATCTCGGAACAGGTGTCAAGAACTCGGGGTCCTACGGGACACCCGTGAGCGGTTAAAATCCAAATATTGTCTATTGCCCACCGGTGCCTCTGCATTTACCTACTTTCAATTTTTAGTTGTTAAACAGTAATTAAAGCCATGATCATCTCCAACATTAAACATGCGGCAATACTCCAACAACTGTGGTACCGGACGACACGCAACAGTACTTGAGCAAGCGACTACGACGCGCAAGGCCAACTATCTACCAAACAACAGGCAATAGGATGTGTCCAAGGCAATATAAGTCTACAAGGGATATCACGGGTACGAAAACTAGAGCATCGCAACACAGATAGCAATAGATCAAAAGGAAGAAATAAAGACTAGAAAGGTAAAATAGGTAGAAAGGGGGAGAATGCTCGCCTGAAAAACATTGCCGAAGGTTCATCCGAAGATCGGGTTGACACTCGCATCAAATCATCGGCCTAATCCGTGAAGAAGCAAAGCCCTAGAAGAAACACCGGATGTACTATTTAATACTACGGTAGAAAATCGAGCATGATGCATGTATGATGTATGTCATGGCAAAGGTGCGATGCATTTAGGCCATTTTAACGGAACCGGGGTCCCGGCAAATATTTAAGTGGTTCAAGTTGTTTAGATACCCCACAATTTAAATGTTGTCTTAACATGGCAAAAGATAGCACCGGTTCGCTACACAAATTTAAATGGGACCAATATAAGACTAGATTTGCCCGCATATGGATCCCATATTTAATTTAGTTGAATCGGCATAAGGCCCCCTAACCACACAAGATGTATGCGACATGAATGATTTAATGCAACAAGTTTATATCATATATTATAAAAATACGGGGCTTGGAAAGGGCATCACACATTAGGGATTCGGCGATCTTGGCGGTCTTCGGATCCGGGCCTTGGCGCTGTGGACCGGTCTTCGGGTCTATGGCGGTGCACACGGGGTCTCGGCATCTGCAGTTCCGTGATGGAGGTCTCGTTGATACGAGTCGAAGTTCTTGATGATCCCTAATGTAGATCTTGGGGATCGGGTTCTTGAGGAAAATCTTGGGGGGTACTGCATCCACAACGGAGTTCCGGTCTCAAATTCAGGGTAGCCACTGCAGTAGCACCACCTCATCATCGTAACAGGAAGCCCGGACGATGACACCAAACCCTAGCAGAAAATGGCCAAGGTACTGTGTTGGGTGTACCCTAGTCAAATCAGCGTGGCAACACATGCTCGCACCGAGTAGAATATCAACATCAGCAGGAAAACAACCCCACCAACGGGCAGGGCGGGCACAAGCGGCACCAGGGTCCGATGTCGGTGGCCTCAACGCAGGCGTTGATGAGGCGGAGCAGAGCACCACCACAGACACAAGCGAGGGCAAGGAAAGCCGGGGTCAACGAGGCAGGGAGGCCGGAGTCGAGGCAGAACCTGGTCGCGCGCAGGCGAGGACGCGCGTGCCAGCGCGATGCAGGTTTGTGGCCCGGAGGAACTGCAAGAGGGGAGGAAGCTCGTGAGCGGCTGCAGCCTGCTCGGGTACAGGCGGTGGTGCTGTGGAAAAACCGCAGAGAGGACGAGGACGCGGCGGCCGGAGATGCGTGACGCGGGAGGGAGCGCGGAGGCGGGAAGGAGTCGGTGCAGAGGAGCTCCGGGGAGACGGGATCCCGGCGAGGCGGACGGTGGCGGCCTGGCCAGGCGAGGTCGCGAGAAGGCTGCCGCTGTGGAGGCGGGATCCCACGAGATGACCAGGGCGGGGAGAGGCAGAGTTGCTGCAGCCGGTGGCCATGACGGCAGCAACGAACAAGGTTGGGGCAGAGGCGGCAAGGTTGGGGCCAGCGGTGCTCTGCGAGGTGGAGGGAGGCCGGTGACGCGGAGGCCGGCGGCGGGGCCTGGAGGAGAGCTAGGCGGCGGCGGCCTGCAGATGGAAGGCGGGGCCGACGAGGAGCGGAGGGTGGCGGCGGGGGTTCGGGAAGACGCGTGGTAGGGAAAGAAGGAGGAGGCGGACGCGGTTGGTGGCGAGGTGGGTCGCTGGGCTATGGGGCCACGAGAGGAGAGAGATAGGGGGAACGCGGGGTAGCACGGGGGCCGAGCGGGGGTGTCGGTTGGTCGGGTGTGTTGGGGAACGTGCCCAGGTGGGGTGGGGGAATGGGCAGGTGGGGTGTGGTGGGTGCGGCTGGGTGTGTTGCGGGGTGGGTGGATGAGGTGGCAGATGGTGGTTGGGTGGATGGAGGGAGGATAGGTGAGGTGGCGTGCACCGATTGGTGCAGGTGAGGTGGAGGGGGCTGGGTAGTAAAATAGGGTAGGGTTTTTGGTAGAAAAGGTTTGGGTGTTTCTGGGGTAGGTAGGGTTTTATCTGGAGGTGGCCGGCTAGGCTTTCGGGCCTGGCGGGCTGCCTCCTAAAAATAAAAGAAAATATTATTAGTTAAAACGGGGCTTTTGAAATCCGTTGGTAACAAAGCAAAATAATCCAGAGACCCGGGTTTTACTTTGAAATAAAGACGGGGCGTTTCGAAAACAAAAAAAAAGTCTTTTTGAAAAAAGTTTTAGACAAACCAATGTAAGAATACATGACGATGCTCAAATGCAAGGTGGCATGATGACATGAGCATGCGGTCACGACGATGCAACGCACAAAAACAACGCGATTTTCTAGTAGTGGTTTTTGCGGGGCGCTACAAGCCACTGGGAAGGGCAACAAATCTTACGATACACACATCCTCTCTCTCGGCGAGATCGCATATAGTCGACTCAACGAGTTTGTACTCTGCACTGATAATACTAACAAATAGGCTACAAGGGCCAGAACCTAGGTAAATTGCCTCCTTTGTTTGTCCGCTAGGCCGATGAAATCACCAGCGCCCATCTTTTCATCGAAACCAAAGTCCATAACAATGGGCATTGCCGAGGTTACCCCTCATCAATTGACGCCGTCTATGGAATCCAGGGCGCTGTAGCGATGATTTTGGCAGCTCCAACCTCATCAATCTACAACTCTATGACTTCAGGGAGCAGATCTGTTTCGGGTGGTGCTTCTCATCGCCATCAGCGGACAGGACGCTGCCAATTAGTTCGTCGGCTTTGGGGCGTTCTACTTCTGTCAACAACGACACGACCTCATCGCCGCCCAAAATTTCGCGACTCGGAGCAGTCTGCGTAGACGGCGACGTCGTTTTCTATGTCACCATGTACAAGTTCGAGTTAATCGAAACACTAGGATCACAATCAACTCTAGCTACGCCAGGTTGCACAAATCAGCAATTCAGCAAGGTGTAGCACCAATACAGACACGTACCTCCGTGTTTGGCCGGACCAGATCAGATCGATATAAAGAGAAAATTTGATATACATACAATCGCAAGTCAAAAGAAGCAAGAAGTGCTCGGCAGTGCAGAAACATAGAAGACTCTAAGTACTCCAGGTATGTATCATGCAAGACCAGACGGTCATGATGTAGCATGATCTACATTTGACTTCCACTCACGAGTGGTATTGGTTTAAAGTAGAGAAAAGGCATCAATGGGACTACATCGTATCACATGCGGAAAAGAAAAGGACAAGATTCAAGGCTGAAAGTTCGAGTGTTGCAGCATATTGATTTGACGTGACACGATTCAAGGCTGAAAATTTCACGTGATCTCACATCAACAAGCTAGAAAATCAATCATTCACTAGACCAACTCCTAAGGAGTCAAGTAAAAAAATCGCTCACCACGAGAGGATCGTCCGAACGATCAAAAAAGAGCTATGACTATTTTGACTCTGCCATAGACAGTTTTAACTTTGTCGGATTGTTTCGAATGTGCCGCATACATATTTTTGGAAGCAGTTTCACCAGATCGCCTTTGACGATGTTGGATTCGTACAACCATTGTATATTTCCATCGTTGTTGCATTGACTACTCCAGCTACGTCGACTTCATCCGACCGCATTGACACGATACTCGGGGGTTGCACGCGACTCGATGCTGCGTCGACTTCGTTCGCCACGCGATTTCGGTCTACCATGCAACTCCGGTCTGTTGCATCGACTGCCATCCACCGCGCGACTCCATTCGATCGTGCTGACTCTACACTCGGAGGCTCTGTCGATTCTGCCCGCCGCACAACCCGCCACCACGTCGAGTCCGTCCGCAACATCGACTACTTTCTGCTATGCCACCCAACTCGATGTCGTGTCGAGTCTGTCCGCCGTGTTGACTATTTTTTCTTACGGGTGTCGACACTGTTTGATGTGTCGATTCCTTCGGTTGAACGTCGAGACTCGCCGCTGTGTTGACTCTACGCCCGGGGCTATGCCAACTCCACCACGCGACCCTCTATCGTCTTCGACTATGGCTACCCACTATAATCTCTGGCTGGGGTTACCCGCTACCATGTCGACTTCGTCCATCGCGCGACTCCGTCGACCTTGACTATGCATCTGCTGCATCGACTCCTTTTGGCTAAACGCCACTAAAATCATCTCCGCGTTGAATTTTTTGGCTAAAACGCCGCATGACTCGCCACCATGTCGATTCCGTTCACCTCGGCGACTACCAATAAAGCTAAGTTCCCTCTACTTAGAGCTGATTCTTTTTTACTCACACTCAACACACTCGGGGGTTGTACCCTCTTCAAGTAACCTAAGTGCCATCGACTCCACGCACTAAGTATGCGACTGCCTGAGTAGCTAACTCTGCATGAACATCGAAACCTTGAAAACTCTGACCCAGTTGTAGCCCAACTGAACAAGTCGGTAAGGTACTGGAACTAACGATGTTAGGCTAACAAAAAGGTCTTGCATATGGTGTGTCGAGTCCAATGACACAAGAAAATTTTGTAACAAGTCAAAAGGCAAATATTTTTTACAAGATACAAGTACTTCATAATTTCTTATATTCTCTGCAGTTTACAAGGATGTGATACATCGAGCTATTCTATCAGGTTCGCCAAATGGAGTCGACTGATGTCAGTCACGTCAACTTATACCAAGACCTGAGTTGAGTATTCAGATGAAGAAGATCTCTAAGCCTATGTTCAGATGCAAGAATCCAAACATAGCCTCAGGGGCTACTCCCATCAGGAGCGCTGGACGGACACCCTATGAACTTCCGGGTCCCTAATGTATGCCTGTGAGATTGTAGACTGCGGCCACATGATACAAGACTTGAGTATCTGCCCGAGTCCACGTCTCAGATAGACACTCGGGGGTTACTCCTATCAGGAGCGCTAACCGCGCACCCGATAAAAACAATTCTCCAATGGAGACGACAATTATTACTTGTGATCAAGGACAACGGGGTCTACTCCCATCGGGAGCGCTGGCCGTACACCCGATGAAAACAACAAGTCCTCCAACGGAGTAGACAGAAGAATGTCTTCACTCGTAAGAAAAATAACTTTGAGCCTATGCTGGGATGCAAGCAGCCGAACATAGACTCGGGGGCTACTCCCATCGGGAGTGCTGGTCGCGCACGCGATGAAAATGCCAACATCACTTCAAGAACACGACAACTTCATCCACTGCATCAGCCAAACAAGGTAGTCAATAAAAGCTTCGAGTTCTCAAACCGTGTCCGCCGCAATAACATGTCTGGATATCATGTTTACAACACGAAGATAAGACCCCAGGATCCGTCATGTGGGCCTAGTAACCACACACGAATGTGTTCTGCTAGAACTTTTTCATATCTACGATATGATGAAAAATTCCGATGGACGCGTTGGATACCTAAATACAAAACTGGAATTTAGTACTCGATAAGACCTCCGTGGCCCGAGAAAAATTACGCCAGTATATACAAGATTCGAGTCCGGGGACTTGAGCTTGATAAGGTTCACGATGGTTTTTCTAGGAGCAATTAACTAGATACTAATCCGTCGGAGGCACCAGACTCGTTATACCATTATCCCCATAAAAAAATACTTATTGAACTTACAGTTCGCACATCCGAAGAAATCTTTGGACCCACCTTATGGGCACATTAAATATAAGGACTTGGAGACTCAACCTGAGTCTACGATTCGAGTGGAGCCTTAGGTGCTACTGACATGGCCACAACCCTTTGGGTGTCCACTATTGGCATATATGGTGCGTCCCAACGGAGGGCCCACTCGACGACCTGCTAAGGTCCGTGAAGCCCAAGAAATTTCAGTCGATATGAAGCCCACAAGGACACCGTCTCTATACACGCAAGACAAGGAAAGCCCAAGAACCATTCGACTTAGAGTTTACCTCCATTTTGTAACCAACCGAGATATGGCTCCGAGACCCATCCTCCCATATAAAGGCTGGGATGAGCCACCGGGGAGGGCAACAAATCTTACGATACACACGCCCCCTCTCTCTCAGCGTGATCGCATCTAGTAGACTTAATGAGTTTGTACTCTCCACTAATAATACAAAAAGACAGGCAAGAAGTAGGGTTTCCTCTACGAGGGCCTGAACCTGGGTCAATCGCCTCCCTTGTTTGTCTGTTAGGCCAACAAAATCATCAGTGCACCTCTTTTCCCTGAAACCCAAGTCCATAACAATGAGAATTGAGGAGGTTACTCCTCGTCAAGTTGTAAAAATACGCCCCCTCCTGTGTAGATGACAAAGTCCCACCTACACATGTCTTTGCAGTCCCTTCCATAGTCGGACCTAAACGAAACCGGGACAACTTGTCGGTTAATCCGAGCAAAAAAGGGCAATCGCATCTACACATAGAAAAAGGACAGAGAAAATAAGCAAGTATATGAGAGATTAAATGACACCAAAGAGGGGCACTGAAAAAAGCAACTATATGAGAGATTGAAGCAATTTGTTGCATAAAAAAATCAGCAATCGGTACCAAAAAAATAGCACTGAACTAATTATTTCAGCAATTACTACCAAAATGAGTGTCTGGGGGATAACCCCCGATAGGTTCAAGATATAGTATAAAGGAAGATGAAGAGGTTGACCAAGACTAAGATTGACCGACATAGGGAGGCCGACATATAAAAGTTATATCGGCATAACTCGTTTGCTCCCTTATTGCATTGCAGGAACAAGCCAGGTTGAGTTATCTCGACTGTCTCCAGGGGTTGGCTTATGACCCATGGTTGTATGCCAGCTTCAAGTTCAATGCTTCTATCCATCTAGGAATCCTGGAGAGCTTATCTGTTGTCCGACAGGTGTGCACCCATAATACAGAGGCATGGCCGTGGGTTACGGTGTATAGTCACATCGAGGATATCCAAGAGGAGAGCGTTAGTAGGGATGGGCACGTCAAGTCCCATCGAGGGTATCCAGGAACGACCCCACAACAGGAGAACCATCTGGGCCCAGGGCAACGACTTTGTGTAGTATCTGAAGAGCATATTCGGTGCCACCTGTCCCCTAACATGTAACCTGTGCATCCCTTATAAGGCTCCCCAAGACCTCCGAGATGAGGGTCGATGAATTCATTTCTCCATTCCTGCCTTAGAACTTAGAGAGAGTTGTAAGGAGAGAGCTTATTCCTCCTTGGAGCATACAGCTCAAGGTGCAAGGTTGTAACATGTAACACCTTTGAATCGGCCCTTTGTAGATTTTAGCATTTCCCACTAAACCCACATAGAAACAATTCAAAGATGCCCACTTGTGTGTTGGTGGAAAACAAAGTAATACCATTACACAACAGTTCACGATGGAACCCACAAAACATATATATATACAACAATGACTTAATGAGTCAAAAATATAGATATACAATACAAAGATCCAAATCACCTTGAAAACGATACAACATTCTAGTACAGACAAGATGCAAATTGGGCTAAGAGCCCCGAAGAATAAACAATGGCGTCCATAACCCTGCCTAGGCCTAGCCGGAAGGGTAACCCTACTAACGTCGTTGGACTCAAACCTATCAAAGCAAAAAGGGGTGCCGACAAAGAGCAAAGTAAAAAGGGGAGCGGTCAGTACTGAGGCCAGTACACAGCGAGTCTTAGAATTCGGCATCTCTCACCTACATAGGTATGGTGGACTGAAGTGGCAATGAAGCATGCACTAAACAATCTATAGAGACTCGATACAATTGTCGACTATCGGAGAGGGATAAGAAATACCTATTGGGAACCAACCTGATACTAACACCAAACATACCCATCCTGATATTTCCCCCTCGAGATCAAACGAGGAAGTCCTTCTGAGGAAACTCACACAATTAGTAGTTTTATTAACCATTCCATTGAAGTTTCCATAATTACTAGTCAGATATCGATAATATAAGGCATTCCAATATCACAAGTTATTGGCACTTTTAATTATCCAATCCGTTGTAGTTGCAATACTTACTAGGCAGATATAGATAGCATGAGACACCCCAATTCTATTAATTGTTGGCACTTATTATCCATTCCATTGTAGTGGAGCTGATTACTAGTCATGCCAAAGTAAAATTTATAACACTACTTTAGTTTTAGTTTTCTATGGTCGAGACATTGTGCTCCAAGTAGTCCATAACCACGGACATGGCTTTTCAAGAAGATTTGCCCTGATGGGGTGCACAAATAGCAACACACGCACGATCAACCTCAGAAAAACCAAATAAAATGCAACGAGGCCTCACAAAAAAGAATTCGTAGGATTCAAAAATTATTTTAGGGGGCACCCCACTAAGCTACCCGCAACAAAGTCGACTATCTCTGAGATGGACCCATGGTTTGTGTCGACGGCTGTAAATGACTGGGAACCCGAAAGTGTGACTAGGCTTGTTGATACCGTGACAACATAGCACATGTCCTAAACAGTACAGTAGTAAACGCTCTCCATGAGCAACAATAGTAAATAAAACAGTAAAACATGGCATAAGTACATGATAATAGTAAAGCCCCAAACTAATTGTGGCCCCAAGAAATAAGATGTGAACCAAGCTCAGGCTAAGGGGATTCATGGTCCCACATGCGGATAGTGCGATAGTCAAGGAACAGATGTCAAGTACTCGGGTCTTGGGTGGACACAAGTGGGTGGGTAAAAACCAGATCTCAACTATTACCCACCAATGCCTATTCATTAATTATATCTACTACCAACATTTAATTTACAAGTTGTAATTAAAGCCATGATCATCTCCACCCTTAAGCATGTGCCAACCTCTCAACAATGGTGGAACTCGATGACACGAAACAACATCTAAGAAAACGACTACGACTCGCAAGGCCATCCATCAACCAAACAACGGGCAGTAGGAAGTGACCAAGGCAATATAGGCTGCAGGGGATATAAGTGGTACAGAAACTAAAGCATCATAACAAGGATAGCAATAGATCAACATGAGGAAGTAAAGACTATAAATGAAAATAGGTGGAAAAAATGGGGGAGAATGCTCGCCTTGTAAACATTGCTTAAGATACATCTGAAGAACAGGGCGAATCTCGCATCAACTCAACGCCCTAATCTGTAAAGAAGCAAATCACTAAAAGAAACACCAAATGCACTATTTAATACTACGGTAGAAGATTGGCATGTTCATGACATGATGCATCATATGACAAAGATGCGATGCAACTAGGCAATATTAAGCGGAATCGGGATCCTGACAATTAATTAGACGGTTCGAGTTGTTTAGTTACCCCACAATTTAAACGTTGAATTAACAAGGCAAAACATGGCATAAATTCGCTACTCAAGTTTAAATGGAGACATTATAAGACAAAGATAGCTCGCATATGCACTCCATATTTAATTATGAGATGAATCGGCTAAATACCCCCAGCCACATGATATGAACCCAATCATGTACAATTTTACTATACAACAAGATATATGTTATATATTATAAAATAGGGGTATCGGATAGGGGTCAGACATCTCGGTTCGGAGACCTTGGGGTTCGGAGGGGTTTGACGGGGTTCGGGTTCGGTCTTCAGCAAGGATGAAGACTAGCGTCGAGGTTCGGTCTTGGGGTCAGGCTTCGGGGTAGAAGGTCTTCGGGTTCCATGAAGGAGGTCTCGGGGCGTGCTAGGATGGAGAACTTGTGTGACACCAATGGCCTTCAGTTCTCGTGTTGGTCTTCACACGTCGAAGAACTTGGCGGAGCACATCCAACAACGTAGCTCTTGATGTTCCGTGGCTCTACACGAAATCCTAAAGAAATGTTGTTTTACTATGCCCTTTATACATAGACGTGTTCTACAGAGCAAAACCAAAGAGGGGAAGCGCCAGGGCAGATGTGAGGTGGCTGGGCGCAGGGCATTTCATGCGTGGCGGCGTCGCGGACACGGACATGAGCTCGAGGAGGCGATGACCAAAGGGGGGCCATGGGTGGCGCCAAAGGGGCTTCGAGAAGGGCGGGGTCGCGCGGAGCGGATAGGTGGCGGGCTCTAGTGGAACACGTGATCAAGGTCGGGGAGGTGGCGTGCATGACACGCAGGCGGGGTCATGGTCGAGGGCCTGACGGCGGCGCGCGCGGTGGTGGTGGCTTCGCGGGTCCTAAACGAGGGCAGCGTCGCTTGCGGGACCGGCAGCATGAGGAGGGAGGATCCACGGATGCTGCAGACAAGTGCTGGGGACCTTGGAGGGGCGGGGCCACGGCTATCGGCAGGGGGGCAAGGTCGGCGAGGCCGAGGAAGGCGACACGGAGGTGGCATCATCTTGTCGCGCCACGCGGGGAGGTCGACGAGGTGCCGACAGAGCAGCGAGGGAGAGAGACGGGGATGGGGTAGGTGGCATGCGTGGGAGGAAGACGGGGCGGGTGGGGCTCACGGTAGCGTGTTCCGGGCGCGTGCGTGTGTAGCGGTACCGGGTCATGTCGGTGGGTGTGTCCACCAGGTCTGGTGCGACTAGGTCGGTTAGGTGTGAGTGCGGTTGTGTGCGTTCCGAGTGTGTGCATGTGGTGCGAGTGCTAGTGGCGCGTGCGTTGGGTCTGTGTGTTGGCGACCGGGTGTGCGGGTTCGTTAGGGTTAGGTGGGGTCTAGGGTTAGGGTTTTTGGGTAGTTTAAGTGGGTTGGGCCTGGGATTGTTGGTGGCCTGGCCTAAACGATTGGTCCGCCTCCTCCGGGCAAAACATTTTTATTATTTGTCCTATTTTATTTAAAAGCTTTTTTTATTAAGAAATACCTAGGGTTTTAATTTGAAATTATAGAAGGGGAATAATTAGAAAATAAAATAGGTTTTTAGCAATATACTTTTATGACCAAACATGCATGATGACGCATAAAGTAAAAATAACAGCGATTTTTTAGTAGTGTTTTTCCCGGGGTGTTACATAACACTTGATACATATTGAGATATAGAGAGATAGATGCAGGAGTAGGGGTGTTACTTCAATAGGAGAGGCCCGAACCTGGGTACATCGTGTGTGCTTGCATGAGTTCTATGTGCGGTCTCAACTGCACCATCCCTCTCCGGATCCTCCGACGTCCATTCGGCCCCAAGATAAGCCATCCCATGGCAACTGCTGTGACACCATCACGACAGTTGGCGCTCACCGTGTTGCTAGCAGCGGTGCTGGGTAGAGTCATAATCCAGATGGGAAACCACGTCATTTCTGATGAGCGCGTAGTCTATGGCCTCGTCCAGAGGCTCGGCTCACTAAACTTCATTAGCAATAATGTGGGATGCTTCGGCAGCAGGTCTCTCCCTAGGAATGGTAAGTTCGTCAGCTTCGGCTCTCACCAAGTCTATATCACCATTGATATCTCCTGCAAGTACCCGTAGAGAGTGGTTGTCGCTGCAAATCTACGTGCTCTCTGTGCAGCTCGCAACCAGCGTATCGATCGCCCCGCTAGATACATAGAGGTGATGATGACCGTACCTGAAACCGATGCCGGCAAAGCCATTGTCGAAGAGGTGGACACTACTCCCAAGGCCCCTAGATCAATGTTTCCTCTGCTAGAGAAGCCAGAAAACATAGCCAGTAGTAGTGTGCCGGCAAGGCCGAACCCTCAATAGGCAACCATCGAGAAGCTGGCGGTGCTAGTTGCTCCCGTAGTAGATCCGGCTTAGGCACAGGCCCAGTTGGATGAGCTTCACCAGAAACTTCTCGAGGAGGCAGTCGAGGTAACTCGCGTCCGACAAGAGCGGGATACCACCCTCCGTGAGTATAATAGAGCCCATGAGTTCGACCTTGCTCGCATAGAAGGTGTGCGTGACCGAGGTAAGAACCGCAATGCTGAGATAGCCAGGGATGGTAGAACTAAATTTTCTACTTCGGTTAGTCTGTTGGCTAGTAGGCCGAAATATAGTACCCCATCCAAGAACCTTAGGGCTGCAGAGGCAGCAGCAGCCGAGGTATCTAGCTTGACCAGTGAAGCCTGGCATAAGCAACAAGAGAGAGTAAATGAGTTAGTGTGCATAGCTAACCTATAGAATGAGGCATACTGCAAGGTAAACCCAAGTGGTGTAAAACGTTCCCAGGCCGTTTATGTTGGGTTCGCAGCATAGAAAAGAAAAAATTTCCTACAATGGGAACTATTATACGCCAAGATCTATCTACTTGATACAAGCAATAGGTGGATATACATCTATAGAGAACATACCCTAAAAGACCAACAAAGCTTTGTTAACAAGATGGAACTCGTGGATGATGTAGTCGAACGCTTGCTGTCTCAAGATCGTGTGGAATTTCTAGCGCTGCAAATCAGCTGCAAATCAGATTCGTACATGGATTCCATCTCGGATTTCATGGCTTCTAGCCATTTGTTGGAATCCGGTCTCATCATCGCTTCTTCATACGTCGCAGGGTCATCTATTTCATCTACCATGAAATTCATAACAGGATTTCCGTACAGTTCAGGAGCTGCACGTGTCCTGCTCGACCTGCAAGGTTTGGTAGTGTTCTCTTTCAGAGTTTCATGATCATTATCATTAGTTCCCTCTTCATTCGGTGAAGTCAACTCTAGAACAATTTTCGGTGCTGTGCCACTCGCCGTTTCATGAATAGAAAGTTCAATAACCTCTTCGAGTTCTACCTTTCGACTACACACGCCTTTCACGAGAAACTCTTTCTCTAGAAAGGATCTATTCTTGGCAACAAAAACCTTGCCCTCAGATCTGTGATAGAAGGAATACGCAATTGTTTCTTTAGGGTATCCTATGAAGACGCGTTTTTCTGCTTTGGGTTCGAGTTTATCAGGTTGAAGTTTCTTCACGTAAACATCGCAACCCCAAACTTTAAGAAATGACAGCTTAGGTTTGTTTCCAAACCACAATTCATACGGTGTCGTTTCAACAGATTTAGATGGTGCCCTATTTAAAGTGAATGCAGCAGTTTCTAGTACATAACCCCAAAATGACAGTGGCAAGTCAGCCAGAGACATCATAGATCGAACCATGTCCAATAAAGTACGATTACGATGTTCCGACACACCATTACGTTGTGGTGTTCGGGCAGGCGTGAGTTCTGAAACTATTCCACAATCTCTCATTTGTGCGCTAAACTCATAACTAAGATACTCACCTCCATGGTTAGACCGCAGAAATTTAATCTTTCTATTATGATGATTTTCCACTTCATTCTAAAATTCCTTGAACTTTTCAAAGGTTTCAGACTTGTGTTTCATCAAATAGATATACCCGTATCTACTCAAATCATCCGTGAAAGTAACAAAATAACGATATTCACCTCGCGCCGACAAACTCATTGGTCCACACACATCAGTATGTATGATTTCCAATAAATATGTCGCCCGTTCCATTGAACCGGAAAACGGCGTTCTAGTCATCTTGCCCATAAGGCATGGCTCACATGTATCAAATGATTCAAAATCAAGTGATTCTAAAAGTCCATTAGAATGGAGTTTTTTCATGCATTTAAAGCCAATATTACCTAGATGGTAGTGCCACATATATGCAGATATATCATCATCAAGTTTAATCCTTTTAGCATCAACTTTATGAATATGCGTAACACTATTATCGAGATCCAACAAAAATAAACCATTCATCACAGGTGCATGACCATAAAAGATATCATTCATATAAATCAAACCACCATTGTTTTCGGACTTAAATGAATAACTACTTCGCATCAAACATGATCCGGATACAATGTTCATGCTTAGTGCAGGCACCAAATAACAATTATTCAGATTTATAACTAATCCCAACAATAGGTGGAGAGGTAGCGTTCCGACGGCGATCACATCAACTCTTGATCCATTGCCGACACGCATCTTGACCTCACCCCTTGCGAGCTGTCGCTTGTTCCACAACCCCTGATTCGAGGTACATATATTAGCAACTGATCCGGTATCAAATATCCAGGTGCTACTGCGAGTACTAGTCAAGTACACATGAATAACATGTATATCACATATACCTTTGTTTGCCTTGCCGGCCTTCTTGTCTGCCAAATACTTGGGGCAGTTGCACTTCCAATGGCCAGTCCCCTTACAATAATAGCACTCGGTATTAGACTTAGGGACAGCTCGGGATTTCTTTTCAAGCACGGCAACAAATTTTCCGCCCTTCTTTCCCTTCTATTTACCCTTCTTTTCTTTCTTGAAACCGGTGGTCTTATTGATCATCAACACTTGATGTTCTTTCCTAATATCCACTTCTGCAATTTTAAGCATTGGCAGAAGCTCGGGGAGAGACTTCTTCATGCCGTGCATATTATAGTTCATCACGAAGCTCTTGCAGCTAGGTTGGCAGAGATTGTAGAACACGATGTATGCCTAAGTCAATGGGAATCGTTATTCCCAAAGACACAAGCTTATCGGCATACCTAGATATTTTGAGCACGTGCTCACTAACAGAGCTGTTCTCTTCCATCATGTAGCTAAAGAACTTTTCAGAAGCATTATAACTATCTACGGTACCATGGGTATTGAAAATCATTTCCAATTCACCCATGGTATCAAATGCATTGTCATTTTAGAAACGCATTCGAAGTTCCGGCTCTAGCCCATATAGTATGCCACAATGAACTAAGTCGTGGTCCTCCTGACGAGTCAAATAGACGTTCTTTTCCTCGTCAGGGGCATCAGGAGCTGGTGGGGGGCCTAGGAACACTTCTAGCACAAATTGCTTTTGTGCAGTAGTGAGTAAAATCCTCAAATTCATTGCCTAGTTGGTAAAGTTTCTAGCATTTGCTGCAAGTTTCTCTTTCTCCATGAACACATTGAAATTAAAAGCAGGTGGTGCCATCTACAACATAATTTATAAAGTTTAGACTAAGTTTATGATAAATCAAGTTCAACTAATAAAATTATGAATGAACTCCACTCAAAAACAACATCCGTCGTGTATTTTTGGTGATTACATGAACAAAATCCACTGCACCAAGTCCGATCATCACTTGAGTCGGTGTAGGTTCAAAGGCGAGCATCTATATGGGCATCATATCAACTATATGACTCATGCTTAACCTTTTGGTCCATGTTTTGAGGCCATGTATGTACATGCTAGGCTCGCCAAGTAAGAACCTTAGTACTCGCGTGTGTAAAACTGCCTTACACCCGTTTATGATCGTCGATTAAAGTACACCTGATCATCATGTGATGTCTTGAAGCGGCAAAACATAGAACGGTGCGTACTTAAGGGAGAACACATTTTTATCTTGATATCCAAATGAGGGATCATCTTATAATGCTACTCAAATGCCAAACAAGCAATATAAGATGCAAGCATCAAATGTGTAAAGTGAAATGATATGGTTCTTGCACTTGATCACCATCATGTGCATCGTGGTATGATCTTTATCATTCCTTTGTGTGTAAGGCCAAGGTCTATGGAACTTACATGTTAGGTGTGTTGCCAGAGTATCAACTATACATCGACTTACAACATTACCATATCATGACACCATCCTAGCAACAATCTAAACTAGACGCCTCTAATTTATCAATTGCAAGTTTTACGTGGCTTAGGGCTTTCGAAGATATAACTGGTCTTACCTACGAACATGGAACCACAACGATGATAACCAAATTATTAGCAACTCGTTGTAAATCAGATATTGACTATAGTAGGAGAGACAAACACCCACTAGCCACTTATGCAAAACTAGTTGCATGTCAAGCGTGGAACATGTCTCATGTGTGAGGACATGTAAAGTTAGTCCGACCGCTTCATCCCACTATGCCACCAATATCAAAAATAGATGAAAGAAGCAATAACATGATCATCATCGCTCACATACTCATATATGTACTACCCGTGCAAAGCATCTATGCATAGATCAGGCTCTAATACCACTGTTGGGTTCGCAGCATGGAAAACAAAAAATTTCCTACGATGGGAACTATTATACGCCAAGATTTATCTACTAGATACAAGAAACAGGTGGATATACATCCATAGAGAACATACCCTCTAAGACCAACAAAGCTTTGTTAATGAGATGGAACTCGTGGATGATGTAGTCAAATTCTTGCCGATCTCAAGATCGTGTGGAAGTCCTAGTGCTGAAAATCAGCAGCGCATCCGTCCTCGCACACACATTCAGGCGACCGAACAACCTCGACCTCCTCGCTCCAGCGATGCAGCAGAAGAAACAACTCCTTCCAGACAAAATGCCACCGGGAACATGTATCTCGCTAATCCGAGACCATGGGGGAATAATTATAGAAGGGGAGAGAGATCCTTCACGAGGAGGTGTACTTTGAGAGGGAGGAGAGGGAGGCCTTTTATAACAGAGGGGGTACCCCCTCCCATGGCCGGCGGCCATGGAGGAGCCCCTCCATCGACTCTCATTCATGTGGGTGGGATCTCCACTCACATAAACATGCCTCCACTCAAAATCCCACTCACATGCATTAAATTTACACCAAATTTAATGAAACTCTCATTTAATAAAACTCTTTTATTTGTTTTATTCAGAATTTTGTTAATAACTTTAATTAACAAACATTCACATAAAACCCCTGCAACATTTTAGTATCACATGCAGAACCAATTTCAGCAATTTCACCCGAAATAATTCTAGCGCTTTGAAATTCTTTCGTCTAGAACATATTTGCTCCAAATGGTCTTTGGCAACCATTAAGTGTGTCACCCTATAGTTCGCGAATAATGCAGACATGATCGAGACCCCTCTCAGATCAATAATCAGAAGTGGGACCTAGAGATCCATACAAACCCCCACACATTCAGCGATGACTTTTGTGATCGAGAGAACCTTTAATGATAGTAACTAAATCCCTTTGTCTCGCGATATATTACATGTCCGAGATTCGATCATCAGTATCTCAATACCTAGTTTGATCTCATTACCGACATGCACTCTTTTCTCGTTCCCATGATATAACATTCTAGTGATCACATCACTTGCTTGCAAGCTATCTTAATGTGATATCATCGAGAGGGCCGAGAGTATATCTATCCGTCATCGGGATTGACAAATTCCACTCTTGATCTATGAGCCTCAACATAACACCTTTGGAATACCCGAACCCATCTTTATAGTCACCCTGTTACGGTATGATGTTTGATGTTACCAAAGTATTCTTCCGGTGTTAGCAATTAACATGATCTCATGGTCTAAGGATAAAGATTACTTCGTATGATGCTATAGCAATATAAACATAATGACTTTGATCATAATGCTATACTTCGGATGAATGTTCATCACATCATTCACCAATGCTGTGACCTCGTTATTAACAACGTCCAATGTCCAGGATCAGGAAACCTTGATCATCCTGTTAGTCAACGTATATAGAGAGGCATAACTAGGAACTTTCTATTTGTTTATTAAACACACATGTATTAAAGTTTCCGTAATAATACAATTATAGAATGCAAAATAAACATTTATCATATACTTGGAATACATATAATAACAACTTTATTATTGCCTCCCAAGGCATATTCCCTTTAGTTTACTCAGTTGAGGGTGCTCTCGACAAATCTGTCGGCCAAGCGTTATCTCCCAGCATGGTGCAAGGCGTGAGGGGAGTATAAAATCCAGTAATAAGAACAAGAAGTTGCTAGCGTATGATCCGGACTTTGTCAGAAAACAAATTTCCGAGCAAGGCAAGGCAAGACAAGGTTATGTCAGCCAAGGAAATTTCGGCCAAGCCAGGGAAATGTCGGTCAAGGAAATGTTGGGCACAAAAATGCCAGCTAGAACAATGAAAACCAGCATGGCCATAACTCGGTTGGTGGTAGACAACCACTTCAAAATATGGCACCCGTTCTTCCTAGGCAGCAATAGAGTGTCAGGCTAGCATATCAACATCAAGGTGCTGGCCTGAGGGTGAACCATTACAATGATGGTAACTCGGCTATGGTAAATGCCAGATACTTGAGATATGAACACCAAATGCTTGAGAATGCACTTGGGTCCCGACTGGGAATCGTCATTTACTTCCAAATGAAGCTCGGTATAAGCTGTATAGAATTTATGAGTTAGAAATCCTTGACGAGCAAGGTCCTCTGCGTCCTAGTTGTTTCGGACCTTGGATTATGAGAGAACCACCGATGCCGAACTTCCAGTTGTCTAGGAGCACGAAAACGTATGACAGCGACACAAAGCCATAAGATTGGTTGATAGACTATGTCACATCAGTGCATGTCGCACAAGGAAACCGTAGGTGGGCGTTGAGATATGTGTCGTAGATGTTGGAGGGTCCAGCAAGAGTTTGGTTAAACAATTTGCCAGAAAGAAGTATTAATTGGTGGCTTGATTTTGAAGAAGCTTTTGTCAGTAACTTCACAAGCACATATAAGAGGTCGAATCGTCCTCAATAGTTGTCCATGTGCAGGTAGAGAGATAATGAAACTAAAAGGGAGTTCTTGACGAGATGGAGTACAATGTGGAATTCCTATGAGGAGATTATCAAATCGCAAGCCATAGCATGGTTTACCCAGGCTACTGACATGGCAGCGTACTTTGGCAGAGGTTACACAGGATATTTCGGCAACATTGGCCGAGACAATAAAGATTGCGGATATGTACGCATTAGGTGACCCCACTCAACCACTTCTTATGTCCGTTGAGCCAAACAGGGAACATCGGGCTCATGATGGAGTCGGATAATCTAGGCAACATGATCGCAATGATTATCGTGGCAAAAGATGATATGATAGGCCGGATTACCGGTATGGGTAGAATCAAGTGGCGGATGTAGCACAAGATTAGCCAGACGCAGTAAATAGCCATCATAAAAAGAATAACGGCTAGTGGGTCAAAAAGGTGATGGAAAAGCAGTAGAGAGAACAAAAGAAGCAGTGGCAGGAAAGGTTGAAATACACCTTTGAAATGATGCTAGATCAGCCTTTTTATTTTCATACTCCGAACCTGGGTAAGATGGCAAATCACACAACTCGGCAGTGCAGCTGGTTCCAATAGGCCGATAAAGGAGCGAGGAACTTACTAAGTCCGCCACCACCTCTCACATGAGCAAACACTCAAGTAATAACTGCACAATTGAGATATGATAACTCGAACAAGAGAGAGGCTATAAATCAGGTGGCATATCAAGGAAACGACAATGGCAATGCCTGCCAAGGGGGTTGGAATGATTATCGTGAGCATCACTAGTGCTATGTGGTCTTCATGACCAAGGCAACGGATAAGCAGAGCCTGTAGAGCAGGCATATGGAAATAAATGTTGTTATGTTGGTAGTGCCAAAATTCATGTACTGGTTTTATTAGGAGATTACCTGGAGCATCAAGGATCATCCCAAGGTTGTGCGAAGTCCAGAAGGGTATGCTTTGGTGTTGGACCCGACATTCATAGGTCCCGACATAAATGTGAAGTCCACCAAGGTTCTCATTGATGATGGGAGCAGTATCAACATACTGTACCAAGATACTGTGCATAAAATGGGCATCAAAAAGAATATGCTGGAGCCGACCGATACCACATTCCACGGCATTGTGTCGGGAGTGTCGTGTGAGCCAATGGGTAAAATCTAGATTGATGTTCTGTTCAGCACTAGGGAAAATTGTAGAATAGAGAATTTCTTGTTCAAGGTAGTTGACCTCACCAGTTCCTACCATGCTTTACTCGGTAGGCTGGCGTTGGCAAAGTTCATGGCTCCCACTACCGAAGTTGTTAGTGTTGTTGTAGTGGTTGAACAAGAAGAAGAGGGAAAATCCGTGCAAAGGCCAGTATACTATCTAAGTGAGGTGATCTCAACATCAAAGCAGAATTACCCGCATTAGAAAATGACATATGGTGTGTATATGGTGGCTAAGAATCTCAAGCACTATTTCCAAGAACATCCAATGAGAGTGATATGTGAGGCACCTATCTCGGAAATCATGGGTAAAAAGGATGCAAGTGGCCGAGTAGCCAAATGGGAAATCGAGCTAGCACCATATATGCCACAATACGATAGGATGGATGCAATCAAGTCCCAGGCACTAGCCAACGTTTTCGTCGATTGGGCTGAGTTGCAAGATGAGCCCTCATTGTCTGATTCCAATTACTGGAGAATGCAGTTTGATGGGTCAAAATTGAAAAGTGGATTAGGCACTGGCATAGTTCTCACCTCACCCAAGAGAGATCAATTGAGATATGTCACTACAATGAAAGTTGGCTTTTACAATGAACAATTTTTGTGGTTGAAGGCCCGATTTTTGTGGTTGAAGGCCCGTTTTTTGTGGTAAAAGCCCCGTCACAAAAGAATCTACCACGTTTTTTTTCGATCGTGGCGGATCGCACCCTTCAGCCATGAAAACTTGTTCAGTCGTACATATGTTTGCCAGCCGCGTTAACTTCTAACGTCATTCATACATTGCAAATGTATCTATAATTTTTGATGTTCCATGCTTAGTTTTATCCACTTTCTTGTGTTTTGTTCCAACTTTGGAGTACTTTTCATATGATTTCTTGGACTAACCTATTAACAAGAGCCACAGTGCCAGCTGCCTATTTTCTGCTGTTTTTGGTTCCAAGAAAGTTAGAAATTGAATATTCTCATAATTGGACGGGACAAAAGACAAAGTGCCTATTTTTCCGGAAGTCATTAGATGCCAGAATATGAGACGGAGAGGGGCCAGAGGCCAGCCACACCACCTGGCCGCGTGGCCAGGCTTGGCCCGCGCCAGGGGGTGGTGTGGCCAGCCCAGGCACCCCCTCGGCCTCCCCTTCCGACTATAAGATTCCCTTAGGACGTAAACCCTAAGTCCCCGATCAAAAATCCATGAAAGAGTCTATAGCCGTCGTCATCTCCATCCCTAGACCGGGAGGGATCTAAAGCTCTTCCCGGCACACTGTCGGAGAGGGGAATTCACCCTAGAGGCCTTCTTCATCACCATGCAAGCCTCCGGTGTGATGCGTGAGTAGTTCATCCTTGGACTACGAATCCATGTAGTAGCTAGATGGCTGGTTCTCCTCCTTTGTGCTTTCATGTCTAGATCTTGTGAGCTCCGTTCATGATCAAGATCATCTATTTGTAATTCTGCATGTTGTGGTTGCGGGGATCCGATGGATATTGAGATGCTATTTTAGATTGATTATTGATTCTATCATGTCTTTGTTATTTGTGATCTTGCATGCTTTCCGTTGTTAGTAGCTATCTTGGCCAAGTAGATGCTAGCAACTCCAAGAGTTAGTATTTATGCTCGATAGTGGGTTCATGCCTCTGGTAATCTGGGGAAGTGATAGAAATCTCTAAGGCACTTGATGTGCTGTTGCTACTAGGGAGAAAACAACAATCCTTTGTTCATAGAACAATCGTATTTTTTACATTACACGCAATTCGTAAAGAAATAATCTGTTGCTTGCAACTTAATACTGGAGGGGGTTCGGATGATAACCTGAAGGTGGATTATTAGTCATAGATGCAGTTGTATGGCGGTCTATGTATAATGTTGTAATGCCCAATCAAGTCTCAAAGGAGTCAAGATGATTAGTATATGCATGTATTAGTTTCTCGATGTTTGTCAATTGCCCCGCTGTAATTTGTTCACCCAGCATGTTATCTATCTTAAGGAGAGCCACCTCTAGTGAACTATGGATCCCGGTCCTTGTCTTTTACATTCAATCTGTAAACTTTTACTGTTTTGTGTTTACTTTCTACAAACTTTTACTTCTTTCCATTCGATACGTTTAATCCTTTATTTTCCGCAAAACACGGTGAGATTGACCACCTCATCGCAAGTTGGGGACAAAGTTCTATGGTTGTGTTGTGCAGGTCTCCACGTTGCTACTAGCACCGGTAGTGCGCCCTGCCAAAGCTCAGCTAGTAACACCTTTGGGGTGTTTCCTTGCTCCTACTGGTTCGATTAAACCTTGGTTTCATAGCTGAGGGAAACTTGATGCTGTGCTCATCATACCTTCCTCTTGGGGTTCCCAACAATCTCTACATCAACCACACTCCAGCATTTTTCTGGCGCCATACACAGAGCCATCAAGCATTTTTCTGGCGCCGTTGCTTGGGAGTCAAGGACATCTTCACAATGGGAGTCCCTCACAACCAATCTCTTTACTTTGTTATTTTTTTTGCTTAGTTTATTTTTTATTTGTTTGCTTGTTTCTTTATCAAAAACACAAAAAAAATAGTTTTACTAGTTTGCTTTCTTATTTGAAAACACAAAAAATGACTACTCTTGGAAACACTAAGTTGTGTGACTTCACTAGAACCAACAACAATGATTTTATGAGCACACCTATTGCTCCACCTGTGCCTAAAGATACTTTCTTTGAGATAAAACCTGCTTTGCTCAATCTTGTTATGAGAGAACAATTTTCTGGTATTGGTAATGAAGATGTTGCTTCCCATCTAAATAACTTTGTTGAACTTTGTGAGATGCAAAAGCATAGGGATGTAGATGGTGATATTATTAAGCTTAAATTGTTTACTTTCTCTTTGAGAGGAAAAGCTAAAGAATGGTTGAATTCCTTAACTAGGAATAGTATTGATTCTTGGACTAAATGCAAAGATGCTTTTATTAGAAAATACTATCCTCCTGCTAAGATTATATCCATGAGAAGTGAAATAATGAAGTTTAAACAACTTGATAATGAGAATCTTGCTCAAGCTTGGGAAAGAATGAAATCTTTGGTAAAGAATTGTCCCACTCATGGACTGACTGCTTGGATGATCATCCAAACTTTTTATGCAGGATTGAACTATTCTTCAAGGAACCTATTGGATTCTGCTGCTGGAGGTACCTTTATGACCATCACTTTGGGTGCTGCAACAAAGCTTCTGGATAATATGATGGTAAATTATTCTGAATGGCATACTGAGAGAGCTCCACAAGGTAGGAAGGTAAATTCTGTTGAGGAAACCTCCTCCTTGAGTGATAAGATTGATATTATTATGTCTATGGTTGTTAATGGGAAAGCCCATATTGATCCAAATAATGTTCCTTTGGCTTCTTTAGTTGCTCAAGAAGAGCAAGTTGATGAGAACTTCATAAGAAATAAGAATTTTAGCAACGATGCCTATAGGAGTAATTTTGGTAACAACAATTATAAGCCATATCCTCCCAACAATGGTAATGCTTATGGAAATTCTTACAACAATAATAGGAGTGCTCCCTCTGAACTTGAAGTTATGCTTAAAGAGTTTATTAGTAAACAAACTGCTTTCAATAAAACTATTGAGGAAAAAGTCTCTAATGCTGAAAGAAATATAGCATCTTTGGCTGAAGTTCAATCTTCTTTGAATAAAATGGCTTCTAAACCTGAAACTAATGATAATCCCTTTGCAGCTACTAATGATATACAAGTACGAATTGATGAAAATGTTAGACTATTAGCTGAATTACATGCTAAGTGGGAAAGAGAAGATGAAATTGCTAGAAACATTAGTGTTTCTACTATCACCACCACTAGTGTTGAGGCTAGTAATAGTTCTACTACTTTAGATGATAAATTTGATTTTGATCTTGATGGTTGCAATATCTCTAAAGTTATTAAGTTCCTACAAAAGCTTGCTAAAAGTCCTAATGCTAGTGCTATGAACATGGCCTTTATAAAACACATTACTGATGCTCTCATAAATATTAAAGAAGAAAAGATGAAACATAGAGCTTCTATTCCTATAAAACAAGAAGATGGTTGGGAACCCATCATTAATATGAAAGTGAATGACTTTGATTTCAAAGCTTTATGTGATCTTGATAGTAGTATTTCTATTATGCCTAGAAGGATTTTGATTTGCCTCCACTTGAAGATTGTTATTTGAATGTCCCACTTGATGATAATGCTAAAAAGAAACTCATGGAGAATCTTAATGATGTTCTTATTATGGTTAACAATGCCTATGTCCCTGTTGATTTCTATGTTTTGGATGTTGAATGCAATGCTTCTTGTCCTATTACTTTGGGAAGACTTTTTCTTAGAACTGTTGGTGCCATAATTGATATGAAAGAAGGCACCATTAAATATCAACTCCCACTCAAGAAAGGTATAGAGCACTTACCTAAGAGGAGAGATAAGATTTCTTTTGCTTCTCCTATGAAAACAAAATTTGGTTTTAATGCTTCTTCATTTGAGAACACTTGATTCTTTTTCTTGCTTCTTATGCCTAACTTAAAGGCGTTAAAGAAAAGTACTTATTGGGAGATAACCCAAAAGTTTTAGATGAGTCTTAGAAGTTATTACCTCTGTAATAACCGCTCCTTATCCTTTTTATTTGCTTTTTGTGCCAAGAGTAACCTCTAACGAGAGAGAAGTAATGATTGGGAAAGTTGTTGTCCCAAAACAGATTTCTGTGCTTCACCGTAAAACTTCGTGTAAAATCTCTGAATGTCTTTTTGAGGCATGAATTTTTGTGCTTCTGACCCACGTTGTTATCTAACTTTCGTTAGTTCAACACGTTTTGATTTGAGCAACATAAGGTCTTCGAAAAAATTCGTATTTACCTGCTGGTCTGTTTTGACAGATTTCTGCCATTTTCTGCATTTGCTTCTTGTTGGTTCCTTTTTGATTTCTTTTGGGGAATTGAGCTTTTTTAGGGAAGTACTACAGTATCTAGTGTTCTAATGGAAGTTTATTTGGTGTTAGAACTGAACCTTGAGACTTATTTATCTTGAGTGCACTAATGTTGCTAATAAAGATTGTGTGAAGTTTTGTATGAAGGAAAAATTTCAGGTGTATGGAAGGAATGAGTAATGAGATGAAGGATGAACTAAAGCTCAATCTTGGGGATGCCACGCATGTCACCCCAAGAAATATCCAAGAAGTACAAGCGTCAAAGCTTGGGGATGCCCAAGGCATCCCCTTCTTCATCAATAAAAATCTCTGGTTTCTTCCAAACGCTTCATTTTTATTGTTGCATGCACAGTTGTGTTTTTATTGTAGCTTCTTCTTTTTTCGTTTTTGTTTTGGTTTTCTTTTGCTTTGGTTTTCTTAGTTTTCTGCATAAATTGGTTGGACCCCCTCTTTCTTACATTGGTTTGCAAATAGTTTGGTTTGGTTTGGAAAAGAGTAGGAAAGTTCATACTTATGTGGTAAAAAGAGCTTGTTTTTGACTGTGGCCTATGCTTTGTCATGCCATGCTTGATATTGTTTTGGCTTTATGCTTAGTATTCTTTGTCGTAGCATGACTTGTTACAAACAATTGAGATTGCTTAATGTGCCTTGGATGAATCATGCGTTGTTTTAGCATATTAAAGCATAGTATACTGGTATTCTCCTTTGATGCTTTATTTGGGTTGACTTGGCGCATGCTCACACCATGTTCTGACTATCTCAAGTCACCATAGCCTTTATGATCCTTTAGTTTTCAACTTGTAGTATCACTTTATGCTTTGATCAATGATGTTTTGTCGCTCTGCATGATTATGGCCATTATTGCTCTCATAGTTTGTCGCTCCTAGTCTTTTGCTAGCCTCCACAACAAAGTATGAGTTCCACTCATGCATCCAAATCCCTAAACCAAGTTATTCCAAAGAGTCCACCATACCTACCTACTAGCTTATGCTATCCCAAGTATATTCATGCTTTTCTTTACCTTCCAAATTAAACTTGTTATGAGAAAACTAGTGATTAAAGCTCTCACGAACTTGATGGCACACTTGAACCATTGGGTCCTTCTTTGTTGTGTATATGCTTGCGCTTTATAAGTTGAAATTAGCAGAACCATGTTTCATGGGGAACGCTTTCAATATTGCACTTGTACTTTGTACCCCGTTGATATCATGTTCATTTGCTTACGGATCCCCGCGGTGTGAAATAAAAGTGGAACTTGTAAGATCATGGAGTTTGTATGTGTGTTAGAGAAACGCCTGGGGCGCTAGCCTAAGCCATGCCTAATCATGGTGGAAACTTACAACATCACCATAATGAGCACTCTATGAAGCATCCTCAATAAAAACTTATGCAAATAGCAAATAAAAAGATAGCTGCGATGCTCATTGTCTGCTTGCCTTGTCATTTTGATTATGGGAAAGCTCCCGTATCATGTGCAAGGGGTACCCCGTTGGTGGTTCTTAATGATACATATGTACTTACAATGACAAGAGCTTACTCGTGACTAAAGTTGAGTAGCATGAGGATCGGTCTTCGTAAGTAAGGGGCATGAGATTTCAGTTTATAACTTGTCAAGCATATCCTCTCAGTTGTGTCACTTTAACCTTAATCACCTTAAATATGCTTATGATAGGGGCAATGAGAGCTGAAAGCTATAAATACCATAATTTTTGGAAGCTCTTTATGAGACTTGAATCTCTACTTCCTTTTACAAAGGCCTTTCTTCCACCATTATATTGTGTCTCCACCTTCTATCTTTATGCACCTACTTTGAGAGCATAGTGGCCATTCTTAGTTCTATGTGCATTGTCCCAAGCCTAGTTGATTGATGCATACTTTGATATTGCTTGTTTTAAACTATTTGTATCTAGTCACTCTTATGAACTTTGAAGGTGTCCTATGCATTTATATTTGCTACTCTATTGAGGGACAAGCTGAATACTATTATGCTACGTTTTCTTTATGTGAAACAAACAAACGTCTTGCAAAGCATTGTTATTCATGAATGTTTTGTTTGTGCCTTTTCATGTTGCATCATAGTTTCTTTGTCTTATTGCTAGAACTTTGTCTTTCATGTTATGATTGAAGTATTATGATCCTAGCTTTGAATGTTTTACAAATACTTTGATCAAGTCTTTGATGGTGCATGTCACCTCAAAAATTATTCTTTCTTTTTATCACTTACCTACTCGAGGACGAGCAGGAGTTAAGCTTGGGGATGTTGATACATTCCAAATGTATCTATAATTTTTGATGTTCCATGCTTTGTTTTATCCACTTTCCTGTGTTTTGTTCCAACTTTGGATTACCTTTCATATGATTTCTTGGAGTAACCTATTAACAAGAGCCACATGCCAGCTGCCTGTTTTCTGCTATTTTTGGTTCTAGGAAAGTCAGAAAATGAATATTCTCGGAATCAGACGGGACAAAAGCCAAAGTTCTATTTTTCCAGAAGTCATCAGATGCCAGAATACGAGACGGAGAGGGGCCAGAGGCCGGCCACACCACCTGGCCACGCAACCAGGCTTGGCCCGCGCTAGGGGATGGTGTGGCCAGCCCAGGCACCCCCTCGGCCTCCCCTTCCGACTATAAGATGCCCTCGGGACATAAACCCTAAGTGGCCGATCAAAAATCCATGAAAGAGTCTGTAGCCACTGTCATCTCCAGCCCTAGATCGGGAGGGATCTAAAGCTCTTCCCAGCACCCTGCCAGAGAGGGGAATTCACCCTGGAGGCCTTCTTCATCACCATGCAAGCATCCGGTGTGATGCATGAGTAGTTCGTCCTTGGACTACGAATCCATGCAGTAGCTAGATGGCTGGTTCTCCTCCTTTGTGCTTTCATGTCTAGATCTTGTGAGCTCCGTTCATGATCAAGATCATCTATTTGTAATTCTGCATGTTGTGGTTGCGGGATCCGATGGATATTGAGATGCTATTTTAGATTGATTATTGATTCTATCATGTCTTTGTTATTTGTGATATTGCATGCTTTCCGTTGTTAGTAGCTATCTTGGCCAAGTAGATGCTAGCAACTCCAAGAGTTAGTATTTATGCTCGATAGTGGGTTCATGCCTCTGGTAATCTGGGGAAGTTTTGGGGGGACAACCCCGGGTAGGGTCACTCCGGGGTATTAAGGCCGAGTTAGCCGAGGGTCGGCAAGGTCAAAGCGGATGCTGTCCAAGTCACCTCGAGGCAGGCCGGATCACGGAGTAACCCGGACCAGGGGGGTCGCCTAACGTTGTCTCGTCCGACTCAAGGAGTAAGTCAGAAATACTTGTCTAGCTTATGTGCAGGAACATGTGTGGCCGGATCAACTATGATCCGGATCCTCTCTTGGCTTCTAGGAGAAGGAAGGAATCTCTCTGGTCAAAAAAGAAGGTCTGGTGCGTACTGGATGAGCGAATAAAGCAAGGGCAGGACCACCGGATCGTGGCCGACAAGGGTGACGACGGTCACGTCGGCTGACGCGGGCGCCGCAGAGGCTACGTCGCTAAAGCAAGTGTGACGCGGGGGAAAAGCACCCCTGTCGGGTTACTACTTTGGGAGGGGGCATATTCTTAGGAATATGGCTCCACGTATGCCCTAGGCCAGGACCGAACCACCGCTATATAAGGGGGGGTTAGGGTTCTGGTAAGGGGGTTGGGTCTTTTCGGATACATAGCAAGGAGAATTCTAGTTGGTTGAGCACAAGTGGATCTAGGGTTCTTGGGCTAGTTGGTAGGCAAGGGTAAGAGAGTTTCTTCTTCCTCCTCTTATCAATACAGCTCGAGGAGCACTTGTAATATGGGATATTGAACATCAATACAAAGCTTCTGTGTAGAAAATCACTCTACTTTCCCTCCCTGGATTCCCCTAGCGCATATTAGTCCCCACCTTTAGCCTATCCATGGCATCTGCCATGACACCACCACAATAGTTGGCGCCCACCTTGGGGCTAGCGGCGCTAGCAGGGGTGAAAATCCGGACGGGAAACTTCATCAGCACCGGCGAACGCATCGTCTCCGGGCTTGTTCAGCGTTTTGGAGCGCTGGACTACGTCAGCGAAAACGCTGGCTGCTTCGGCACGCGTCCCCTTCCGCGCAACGGCATCTTCGTCAAGCTCGGTGCGCACAAGGTCTACGTTGCTGTGGACGTGTCTTGCGTTCATCCGCGTCGCATCGTCGATGCGGGAGAACCACCCCTCACTGTGGCTCGCGGGGCGCGTACCGCTCGCTCCCCGGACCATGTAGAGGTGATGATGACTGTGCCAGGCGCGGGCATGAGCAAGGATCCAGCACCAGACCCGGAGGTAACACCCAAGGCACCGAGGGAAGCTAGGGGGCCTCCGCTAGAGAGGCCTGAGAACGTGCTGAGGGAAGCTATGGATAGCTTGGCGAACCCGGTGGCAGCAGTGGTAGATCCGGCTCAGGCACAGGCCGAGCTAGAGGAGACCCGGCAAAAGATACTAGAGGGCGCAAAGAAAATAGCAGCGGCTCAGCAGTCGTTGAACATGACGCTGCGCGAGTACGCAAAAGCGAACAAGGTTGATGCAGTAAGGGTAAAAGGTAAAAATCTCATAAGTGAGATGAACAGAGAAGGTGATGATGGACCAGAAGGGTCGGAAAACTGTCTGTCCGTGGGGTTGCCGAAGTACAGTACCCCGGCAATGAACCTCAGAGCAGCAGATGTTGCGGCGTCCGAGCTAGAGGGTCTGACGGGTGAAGCCCGTCAAAGACAGCAAGATCGGGTTAACGAGCTGGTTCGGATTGCGAACAGGCAGAACGAGGAGCTGCTGAGAGGTAATCCGGAGAGAGTTGGAGCTTCTAAGATCGTCCATTCAGCGATGGGTAACCCGGAGAAATCCGCTGGAGCCGCAGCGTCGCCTCATGGTGGCCTAAGGAGAGAAGAGGTAGTAACCTCGGCCAGACGGAACAAGCAGATCGTTCCGTACGACCCAACGCGTGCGGGAAAAGAAAAAGAGATGCGGAAAAACGACGATCGACGAAGTGTGAGCCGAGGTGTAGCTGGCCGAGGTAACCACGACCAAGGCAATGCCGGTCAAGGGAATGCTACCAACGGCAATGCCGGACAGCGAAACTCGGCAGGAGCAGGTCAACCGCAGCAGCGGAATGTACCAAGGCAAGAACAAAGTGCCGGCCGTGGTATGCAACAGAGAGGAGCACAACAAGAGCAAGACCAATACAATGATGGAGACTCGGAGATGATGAATGCGGGATACGCAAGACCGGACTATCATGTGATAGGATCGAGATTGGGAAGCAGGGACTTGATGCCGGATGACGCCAGGTTAAAGCTGGATCGTCTGTATAGGTCAGAACAGATCGAATGTCAAGGTCCTCCGGGTCCAGCGTGCTTTGGACCCCGGATCATGAAGGAACCGCCAGTACCCAATTTCCAACTACCCAGGGGCACGAAGACGTATGACGGCAGTACAAAGCCGGAGGATTGGCTGATAAACTACGCAACTGCTGTGAAAATTGCAACTGGCAACTTGAGATGGGCTATTCGATATGTACCCCAAATGTTGGAAGGTCCGGCTAGGGTATGGCTGAATAAGTTACCACCCGGAAGCATCAATTGCTGGATAGATTTTGAAGAAATGTTTATCAGCAACTTCTTAAGTACATATCAGAGACCGAATAGACCGCAGACCCTGGCAATGTGCAAGCAGAGATCTAACGAAACGAACCGTGAATTCTTGACCCGGTGGTGTACCGTGAGAAACTCGTGTGAGGGAGTCATAGAGTCACAGGCTATAGCATGGTTCGCACAAGGGTGCAGATATGGCAACGAGTTGTGGATGAAATTGCAAAGGAAAATGCCAGTCACGCTGGCAGAGATGATCCGGATTGCGGACTCTTACGCTTTGGGTGATCCAACTCAACCTAGGATCGCGTCGAACGAGTCCAATGAGGAGTACTATCCGAGGGACGGAGCCAGGTCATCTCGGAGGAACGATTACAGGGGGAAAATGAGAGATGATAGACCGGACCATCAGTATAGTTCGCAACAAGTTGCAGCCGTGAATCAAGATCAGCCCGGAGCAGGGAGCAACCAACGCCAGAAAACGGGAGGGCAATGGACTCCTCGGAACAATGGCAAGAAAACATGGACTCCGGAGCAGAAGAAGCAATGGCAAGAAAAGAAAGATCGTCCGAGGTATACCTATGAGTCAATGTTATACCAGCCATGTAAATTTCACACGCCAAATCCGAACAGCCCGGCGGGTCACACAACGAGGCAATGTGAGTGGATGTGCAAGATAGAACAAGGTGGTTCGGGGAATGCTTAGGCACCCCGGAATCATCAACCTCGGCAGGAGTTACCCCGGCAGCAACTGCTCTCCGGAGCAAACACGCAACAACTGATGTTGCCTCCCCCTCCGCCGAGGTATGACAACAGTGAGAGAAGGGATGCAGTGCATCAGGTGGAAAACCAGCCTCAGCCGGATCAGAGGTACTCCGAAAACGAGGGAAGGAATGAGTACAGGGAACATCACCAGAGCTATTGTGTGTTCACAACAGAGGAAACAGATAGGAAGAGCTTACAGCGCCGACATATGGAGGTTAATGCGGTTATGCCTGCAGTGACGAGGTACATGTGTTGGTCGGACCAGGAAATTACCTGGAGCATCAAAGATCACCCCAAGCTTATGCCAAGTCCGGGCTCGTATGCACTGGTGTTAGATCCGACGTTCATTGGACCAAACATTAATGTGAGGTTCTCCAAGGTACTGATCGACAATGGCAGTAGCATTAACATCATGTACACGGATACGATGCGCAAGTTGGGCATCTCAGAGAACATGCTCCAGGCTACAAGAACAACTTTCCATGGTATCGTACCAGGCATATCCTGTGAACCCATAGGCAAAGTCCGGGTCGACGTGCTATTCGGTACAAGGGATAACTGCCAAACTGAGAATCTGGAGTTTGAGGTGGTGAACTTAGAGAGCGCGTATCATGCATTACTCGGGAGACCAGCACTAAGCAAATTCATGGCAAGTTGCCACGTTAGTTATCTGAAGATGAAGTTGCCCGGGCCAAATGGAACAATTACTATCGCTGGGGATTTCCAACGTTCTATTGAGTGCGCCTCAGCCGGGTCTAACCTAGCCAAGTCACTCGTGATTGCCCAAGAGAAAAGAAAAATTCAAGAGGTGGCGGCTTTAGCTCAGTCCGCGCAGCAGTATATGCCGGCGTTAAGCAATCCGCATGGAAGCGCTTCATTTCAAGCCGAGAAGGACACCAAGAAGATTCCAGTGGATAACCTGTTTCCGGAGTGTACCGTAACAATTGGTGCCGAGTTAACTGACAAATAGGAAAGCGGGCTCGTCAACTTCCTCCGTGAGAATCGGGATATTTTTGCTTGGTCCACGCAGGACTTGCAAGGTGTTCCGAGGGAGTTGGCCGAGCACTCTTTGAACGTAAGACCCGGAGCAAGGCCGGTGAAGCAGCCTCTCCGACGCTTCGCCGAGGATAGGAGAAAGGTCATTGGTGACGAGATAGCTCGGTTGCTAGCAGCAGGATTTATCATGGAAGTGTTGTATCCGGATTGGCTCTCTAATCCGGTGCTGGTAGAAAAGAAGAAGGATGATCCGAACGTGGCAGTGGTTTGGCGTATGTGTATCGATTACACGAACCTGAACAAGGCGTGTCCAAAAGATCCATTCCCACTGCCGAGGATAGATCAGGTCATCGACTCTACCGCGGGATGTGAACTGTTGTCATTCATTGACGCTTATTCTGGTTTCCACCAGATACCTCTGAACCCGGATGATCAAATAAAAACTGCCTTTATTACCCCGTACGGGGCTTATTGCTATCGCACTATGCCGTTCGGTTTACGAAATGCAGGAGCAACGTACCAAAGATGTATGCAAAAATGTTTGCACGACCAAATAGGTCAAAATGTACAAGTCTATGTGGATGATGTGGTTATTAAGACCAAGGAAAGCGCAACGCTCCTTGACGACATAAGGCAAACATTCGTGAACCTGAGGAGATTCCGGATGAAGCTTAACCCGGAGAAATGTACCTTCGGTGTCCCGGCTGGGAAATTACTCGGATTTCTCGTCTCCAGCCGAGGTATCGAGGTTAATCCAACTAAGATCCGAGCCATCGTATGAATGGAGCTGCCGAAGTGTCTCAACGACGTCCAGAAGTTCACTGGATGCCTGGCGTCGTTGAGTCGGTTAGGGGAAAAGGCACTGCCTCTCTACCAACTCATGAAAAAATCAGATAAATTCGTTTGGACGCCGCAGGCCGATGAAGCTTTTGCCCACTTGAAAAAGATGTTGGCCACTGCACCAGTGTTAGCTTCTCCACTGTCAAAGGAGCCAATGTTGCTCTACATAGCCGCAACCAACCGAGTTGTAAGTGTAGTAATTGTAGTGGAGCAAGATGAAGAGAGTAAGTCGGTGCAGAGGCCAGTGTATTACTTGAGCGAGGTATTGTCTGCCTCAAAACAGAACTACCCGCATTTTCAAAAGGTGGCATACAGAGTTTATATGGTGGCAAAGAAGTTAAAACACTACTTTGAGGAGCATCCCATCAAAGTGATATGGGAAGCCCCCATATCCGAGATAATGGGTAACAAAGATGCGAATGGCAGAATTGCGAAATGGGGAATTGAGCTAGCGCCTTATGCACCCCAGTATGATAGGAGAGAAGCGATCAAGTCCCAGGCTGTGGCGGAATTTTTCGTGGATTGGGCCGAGGTACAATACGAACCGCCGCCACTAGATCCGAACTACTGGAAGATGCACTTTGACGGATCGAAAACCAAAACCGGGTTAGGCGCCAGGGTTGTGCTTACCTCGCCAAAGAAGGATCAGCTCAAGTACGTATTGCAGATCCATTTCGCAGCATCAAACAATGTCACTGAGTACGAGGCTCTTGTGCATGGTCTCAAAGTGGCAAAGGAGATTGGCATACGTCGGATAATCTGCTTTGGCGACTCGGATCTAGTAATACAGCAAGTGTCCGGAGTGTGGGACGCCCTGGATCCAAACATGGCACTATATAGATTTCATGTGCAGAAGATCTCGGGTTACTTTGAGGGATGCGAATTTCACCATGTACCTCGCGTGAAAAACGAAGCTGCCGACATGCTGTCAAAGCTCGGATCGACCCGACAGGCAATTCCACCGGGCGTAGCATTGGAGCACCTCAGAAAACCATCTATCAGGCCGTCCCCAGGAACCGATTCAATCTATGTCCCGGAAAATGCGGAATCCGGAGTTGAGCCCATGGACATTGACATGGGAGGTAGCACGCCGAACCCAGGGACTACCTCGGCGAACCCGGGGACTACCTCGCTAGACCCGGGGACTATTCAGCGTGATCCGGCTGAAGTTATGCCAATGGATCGGATGGAAATTGATGAGGAGATGTTCCCTGCGCGAGCAATACCAGCTTGGGCACTGCCTATATACCAGTTCTTGAAATATGGAACATTACCCACTGAGGAAGTGCTAGCCAGGCAAACTCAGAGGAGAGCCAAAGCTTACACAATCATCAATTCCGAGCTATACAAATGGAGTGTAACCAATGTCCTCCAGCGATGTGTTGACCCGGAAGAAGGACTTGACATCCTCCGAGATATACACCAAGGAGAATGTGGGCATCATGCCTCATCCCGGGCCTTAGTGGCAAAGGCATTCCGGCATGGATTTTACTGGCCAAGCGCCTTGGAGCAAGCAGAAGATCTGGTGAGAAAATGCAATAGTTGCCAAAGATACGCCACCAAGACACATATGCCTATGTCGGAACTTAAAACCATACGAATTACATGGCCATTTGCTGTGTGGTGCTTGGATATGGTTGGCCCGTTCAAACCGGCAAGAGGAAACATGACACACATTCTGGTCATGGTGGACAAGTTTACAAAATGGATCGAAGTGAAACCTATAAGAAAATGTGATGGGGCTACGGCCGTAACATTTCTCAAGGACATTATCTTGAGATACGGTTATCCTCATAGTATCATAACTGATAACGGCACAAATTTTGCTGAAGGAGCATTTGCACGATTCTGCCGAGATAAGAAAACCTGACTCGACATTGCCTCGATAGCCCACCCCGCATCAAATGGACAAGTGGAAAGATCCAACGGATTAGTGCTATCCGGGATAAAACCCTGGCTCATTGAGCCACTGCAAAGATCAGCGGGGTGCTGGATAGAAGAACTACCAACGGTGTTGTGGAGTTTAAGAACAACTCCGAATCGATCAACAGGCTACACGCCATTCTTTCTGGTATATGGGGCAGAAGCTGTATTACCAGCCGACATAGAGCATGATTCGCCTAGGGTCACCCAATACACAGAAGCCAAAGTGCAAGAAGACCGGCAAAATGATGTTGATCTGCTGGAAGAAGCGAGAGAACTGGCACTGTCCAGATCCGCCATATATCAGCAAAATCTCCGACGCTATCATAGCCAGAAAGTGTGCCCCCGAGTCTTCCGGGAAGGCGATCTGGTGCTCCGGTTGGTACAGCGTACCACTGGCATGCATAAATTATCCCCCCATGGGAAGGACTATTTATTATGAGCAAAGCATTCCACAATGATTCCTACTATCTTATAGATGCAAAGACACAGGAAAAGAACAAGGCGGACAGGTCCGGAGAAGAATCTAAGAGACCGTGGAATGTAGCACTACTTCGTCCCTTCTACACTTAGCTAAGAAGTGTATGTATCCGAGGCATCTCATATGTCGGTATGTATGTCGGCAATGAGCTTATCAATGAAATAGCGGAGCCTCGAGCAGTAACTCGGGGACTGCCTTAATAAATGATTGTTGTTACTTTTTATGTGTTAGCTGGAATGACTCGTTTCACTTAACCCGGATTAGTAATGTGTGAGCACCAAAAACCCAACCCTTCGACTTGCTGTTGTCCAACAAGAATTGGCTTCATGGCAAGCAAGGGAACAAGTTTGGAATTGCGTAGCACATGAAAAACTACTAAGGAAATGATCCTATTCCAGCTAACGTTTGTTTTTTCGGACTAACCCCGTATTTACTTTCAAGCTATTATGTTGAATTATTTTGAGCCAAGCCTCAAAGTTTCTCAGTATTGTTAAAACGATTCTTGAGGCTCGGATTCGTAAGTCGTAAAACCGAATCAAGGTAGACACGGATCGAGTCGGAGAATTAGACGAACAAGAAAATGAAACTCGGGGACTATGCCCAAGTTAATCCGGCATACAAGCATAGTAGCAAAATATCATGTATTCAGCATACAATTGCACCTGGCATACCGGGGATCTGATAAATTTTCAAGTTTTTTCAACTAAGGAGCGGCAGGAGGAGGAAGTTCGGCGTCATCATCACTGTCTTCAATATCTGAAGCAGCATCTTCTCCACCATCGCCCGACCCATCCTCCACGTTCTCCATCTGCTCCTCCTCGCCGGATTCCAGAAAGATCGGCCCCTCAACCGAGTCATGGACTGGAGAATATTCGACGAGGCTGTAAGCGTAAGCCTGGCGCCGAGCTACCCACTCCGGATCATTGGTCCATTTGGATCCGGTGCACCGACGGGTGAGGAGGCTCAGATCGATCTTCTCGTACCATGAAAGGATATGATGGAGGAGGGTATCTGCTGCGGCACGCCCGGCGGATTCTCTCCAGAGGTCAAGCTGAGTCTCAACCTCCATCAGTTTTTCGGCAAGGAGCGTGATCCTTTCTGGAGCACTCTCGCTTGGCCAGAAAGTGTTGAAGATCCGGACCGCAACGTCGAGGAGATCTTTCCCATAGTTCTTGATGGCTTCCACCCGAGCTGACACGCTGACCAGCAGGTCCTCCATGTCTAAGGGGATGCTCTCACCATCAGGAGCGATGGGAGTACCCCTCTCTCGACGGACTTTGGCAAAGGCAGCACTGGCGATGGGAGTACCCTTCAGAAAGTTATCTGAAAATAAGGAAAGGGAAGATGCTGAAGCAAAGGCATATGAGCTAACCCGGAAAAGTAGGTCGGACAAGGGGAAGAAACTTACGTGAGATATGACGATGGATCCGGGTCAACTCCTTGATACAACTGTCGTGTCTCTGGCGAAGTTGTTCAAGCTCGGCGAGCGCCGACCCAAGCTGGACCTCGGATTCCTTAAGTAGGTCCTGGTCCTTGGAGATCTGAAGGGTAAAGCGCTCACGCTCTTCGGTGAAGTTCTGACCAACTTTTTGGAGCTCGGTTTTGTGTTGGGCCTTCATCTTCTCCATCTCGGCCTTGAGTTTGGCTATTTCGTCGTCCTTGGTCCGAAGGAGGGCGAGCTCATCGTTCTTCTTCTTCAGCTCGGCTTGATGCTGTCCTGCTTGTTCGAGAAAATGCAGCATCATATCAGGCACGGGCACACTATCCTCAAGCGATGCTGAAATAGTGTGTTGACCCAGCAAAGCCGAGGAGTGAATGTTTGTCGAGCCAATGAGAAGAAGGAATGGAAAACACAACAACGTTGTCCGAAAAGAGGACATACCTCGGATTTCCTCCAAGTTCTTCCGCATAATCTTGTTTTCAGCCTCCACCCCAGCTGCAAAAAACCGAATAAGGAGGTTAATCCAGCGGAAACAAATGAAACGGAGAGGTGTTAAGAGAGGAATTTACCCCTCTTTTCATGCTCCACGCCAAGTGCGACATGTTTTGCGCGCAAGATCTTGTGGGTATCAAGCAGGCGCTGAAACTCGGCGCTCCGGCGATTGGTGGTTACCTGACAAAGGTACAGGCGTGTAAAATTAGTTCGTTGCATATTTGAAGTGTACAAGATCCGGGCCAAGCGGAACTTAACCCGGCTCTAGATGTGTGCATATTCGAAGTATACGAGATCTGGGCCAAGCAGAACTTAACCCGGCTCTAGGTGTGTGCATATTCGAAGGATACGAAATCCGGGCCAAGCGGAAATTAACCCGGCTCTAGGTATGTGCATATTCGAAGCATACGAAATCCGGGCCAAGCGGAACTTAACCCGGCTCTAGGTGTGTGCATATTCGAAGTATACGAGATCTGGGCCAAGCGGAACTTAACCCGGCTCTAGGTGTGTGCATATTCGAAGTGTGCGAGGTCCGGGCCAAGTGGAACTTAACCCGGCTCTAGGTGTGTGCATATTTGAGGTTTACATGCAGCTATGTTGATCTTCTAATGAGCATCCGGCCGAGTAACAAGTTACTTTGCCGGAGGCTCGGGGACTAATGGTTATTATCTACAGCATGTAAAGAAGAAACGACATACCTCCATCATACGCCCAGCGAGGTTAATGGCCTTGGCGGCGGTATTCATCTGAGCGGAAAATTCAGCTGGGCCGAACTTTTCGGGAGATCGTCGTTGTAGACGAACTCCGCCTTATTCCAGTTCATGACAAACTCGATGAGGCTCGGAGGGTACCGTTCGCCAGTGGGCATGTGAGGTGCCACCAAGCCCTTTGCGTGAGCTTCTTTCCTTTCAATCAGGGCAAGAGCTGGGCTAGTGTGAAGAACCATCTGTTGCGAATCGGCTGGCTCGGCAGGAGGATCCGTCGCTGCTGGTGACTTCTTTGGAAGCATTGACGACAAGGTTCGCTGCGCGGCCTCGACGGAGGTGGACTTGCCTTTGGCTTGCTGGGAGGATGTGACCATAGTGGATTCGCCCTTGGAAGCCGCTGGAGTGGTTCCTCGCCGAGCATGGGATGACTCGGACGAGGCAGACGAACTTGGCACGGGAGCTTTGGTGGCTGGTGCTGGAGCTGCTGTTGGTTTCTTCGGAGCCGGGACAGGCGCTGGTTCGGTGGCTAGTGCTGGAGCTGCTGCTGGTGCTGGAGTTGCGGTAGGCTTGGTGGTTGCTGGTTGCGGCAATGCCGAAGTAACGGACGCCATTGCCTCAGCCGATCCGACCCCTCCTGATCCGAGGTCGCGTTCCTTTGAAGGAGGTACTGCGGAACCCGGAGCGGCCGCAGAGCCCTCCGGAATAGGGCTCAGCGGGCGTGACTCGTCGTCACGAGGAGGGGAAGGACTGGACCGAAGAGGAGAGGAGATGCTCGATCCGCTCTGAGGGACCTCCACAGGAGCCCTGCAAAAGAAAATTATGTCAGGAGTGAAATTACCCCGATGCAGGGAGAAGTGTGTTGCGGAGTGAAAAATGACTTACGCGTCCGAGGTCTCGGCCTCCTTGGGTTTCCGGGACCTCCGTGCCGGAGCTTTGCCTGCCCGTTTGGAGGCAGTCTTGTCTCCGACCTTCTTTTGCCTTTTGGTAGGCTGAGAAGGTTCGGAAGAAGAACTTGACGCGGATCCGCGCTTCTTCTTTGACGCCACCGGAACAGGCTCGCCCGTGGCAAGTGGAGAATCCTCGTGGATGTGCCCACCGGGGTTAGCTGATGCCGGGAAGGCAAAAGAAAGAGGGACAACCTCAACGGGTTCAATCACGTCGATATCCGAGTCATCCTCATCGTCGGGCCAATCTCTAAGAGAAGAGAATTTACCGCTGGGTCGTTTGGTGGCGTCGGTTGTGGGGAGGAACATCTCCTGGTCCGGCTCCTCCTCATCCGGGATTTCTCGGTCCGGGGCCCACTTAAGGGTCGGATCAGTACCATCCTCGAGGGTTTGCTGGAGAAACAACTGAGAAAAAAGCACAAGGAGCAGAGTCAAAAATACGATAAGAACCGACATGTAATTGATCCGAAATAAGTTTACTCCACGAAGCTTACCGCGGGAGGGAGCCTGTCACGGCAGTAATGCTCGATTCCCCATGTCCATTCGGCGGAAAAATCCTTATGGGTGCTGAAAAGAGCCTTGACCCGGTGGAAGATCTCCGTATTGCTCAACTCGAACGAGGAGGTTCGGTTGGGGTCACGGCTGAAGCTCATATGCCACAACTTGTGAGTGCGCCGCTGGAGGGGAGAGATTCGGTTGCGCACGAATGTGATCATGGCATCCTCGTTGCGCAATCCGAGCTTCTTCAGCTCCGCAAACCTTTTGTTGACTTTGTTGGCCAGAGCTGTAGGTTTTTTGGCGACCTCCTCCCAGAAATTCGTGTCCCGGGGACCCGGAGCGTAGGGCAGCAACCGGATCAAGTCTTCGGTGCCCTCGTTCCAGACGTAGAAGAAGGTCCTGGCCCATCCTTTGCAGGAGTCAAGCCCGATGACCCGGGGAAAGATTGAAAACCTCCGGGGCGAGATCGAGGCAGCTCCGAACTGAGTGAGCTACTTGTCCTCCGACTCGACGTGGATGTTAGGGACGACGTTGCGACGGAGGCCGAAGAACCGGATCCACAGCTCCTTCGTGGGCCATAGTCCGGTATAGCCCTCGATCGAAGAGACGAAAGCAGACAGAGAGGTGATGGCGTTCGCCGGGAGATGATGTGGTTGCAGGTGATAGGTCCGGACCCAGTCCCGGAAGAAATCACTCACCGGAAGACCAAATCCCCGTTGGAAATGGGATAGGAAAACAACGAACTCACCCGGATTGGGTGAGGGGGCCAATTCCGAGGAGGGGAGACGAGCGGCGACGCCGGCGGGAATACACCGGGTCCGGTAGAGCCAGTCGATGTCGTCCTGGCAGACCCACGAACCGGCCCACGCGCCACGGTCCGCCGCGCCGGCGTCCTCCTCCATCTCCTGCTCGACAACGATGAGCTCCTCCTCCGTCATCTCGAATTTGCTGTCCTCGTTGGAGCTGGCGGCGGCGGGGCTCTGCAGTCTAGATTGACGAGGACCCGTGGCTAAGCAGTGGTGCAGCGGTGGCTGCGATGCAGAGGCACGGAGAAGGTGCGGCGGCGGCGCTGCTGCAACGGGCACTGGCGGCGGCGCGGTCGCGAGGAAGAAGAAGAGGAATGGGCGAAGGGGCGCGGAGATGGAAAAGTGCTAAGGGGCGCGCCCCTCCCCTATTTAACTGCCCCCAGTAATCAACAAGTGGGATCGCGCTGCCCTAGAGAGCCACGCGATGTGGCCGTGTATCACCGGCATTAGCCAATCAGAGAGAAGCCACAACGGAGGCCACAGAGCAAAAATGATCCCATGACACGACGTGTAGTTGCGGTAAACGAGGAGACAGGCGTGACGTAACCCGCGCACAGTAATCACTGACAGTTACTATGGCAGTTACAGTGCAGGCCCTTAAAATGAGGCAACGCAATGATTAACCCTTACGTGGGTTGGCGTATGAGAGAAGGAAGCAAGGCCCGGATCCGAGCCTCCATGGTAACCAAGCCGGCAAGTGAAAACTTGGAACGTGCGAACGGAACGTAAATCCATATAATCTGAGACAAGAAGTTAACCCGGAACTAAACGTCCGAGGCTTAAAAACGAATGAACCTGATGTGGCCTTAGCGACCAAGGCCGCTAAGGCCGCACCAGCTTCGGGGACTAATGTTGGGGGGACAACCCCGGGTAGGGTCACTCCGGGGTATAAGGGCCGAGTTAGCCGAGGGTCGGCAAGGTCAAAGCGGATGCTGGCCGAGTCACCTCGAGGCAGGCCAGATCACGGAGTAACCCGGACCAGGGGGGTCGCCTAACGTTGTCTTGTCCGACTCAAGGAGTACGTCAGAAATACTTGTCTAGCTTATATGCAGGAACAGGTGTGGCCAGATCAACTATGATCCGGATCCTCTCTTGGCTTCTAGGAGAAGGAAGGAATCTCTCTGGTCAAAAAAGAAGGTCCGGTGTGTACTGGATGAGCGAATAAAGCAAGGGCAGGACCACCGGATCGTGACCGACAAGGGTGACGACGCTCACGTCGGCTGACGCGGGCGCCGCAAAGGCTACATCGCTAAAGCAAGTGTGAAGCGGGGGAAAAGCACCCCTGTCGGGTTACTACTTTGGGAGGGGGCATATTCTTAGGAATATGCCTCCACGTATGCCCTAGGCCAGGACCGAACCACCGCTATATAAGGGGGGTTAGGGTTCTGGTAAGGGGGTTGGGTCTTTTCGGATACATAGCAAGGAGAATTCTAGTTGGTTGAGCACTAGTGGATCTAGGGTTCTTGGGCTAGTTGGTAGGCAAGGGTAAGAGAGTTTCTTCTTCCTCCTCTTATCAATACAGCTCGAGGAGCACTTGTAATCTGGGAGATTGAACATCAATACAAAGCTTCTGTGTAGAGAATCACTCTACTTTCCTTCCCTGGATTCCCCTAGCGCATATTAGTCCCCACCTTTAGCCTATCCATGGCATCTGCCGTGACACCACCACGACAGGAAGTGACAGAAATATCTAAGGTACTAGATGTGCTGTTGCTACTAGGGAGAAAATAACAATCCTTTGTTCATAGAACAATCGTATTGTTTACATTACACGCAGTTCGTAAAGCAATAATCTGTTGCTTGCAACTTAATACTGGAGGGGGTTCGGATGATAACCTGAAGGTGGATTATTAGTCATAGATGCAGTTGGATGGCGGTCTATGTATAATGTTGTAATGCCCAATCAAGTCTCAAAGGAGTCAAGATGATTAGTATATGCATGTATTGCTTTCTCGATGTTTGTCAATTGCCCCGCTGTAATTTGTTCACCCAGCATGTTATCTATCTTAAGGAGAGCCACCTCTAGTGAACTATGGATCCCGGTCCTTGTCTTTTACATTCAATCTATAAACTTTTACTGTTTTGTGTTTACTTTCTGCAAACTTTTACTTCTTTCAATTTGATACTTTTAATCCTTTGTTTTCCGCAAAACACGGTGAGATTGACAACCTCATCGCAAGTTGGGGACAAAGTTCTGTGGTTGTGTTGTGCAGGTCTCCACGTTGCTACTAGCACCGGTAGTGCGCCCTGCCAAAGCTCAGCTAGTAACACCTTTGGGGTGTTTCCTTGCTCCTACTGGTTCGATTAAACCTTGGTTTCATAACTGAGGGAAACTTGCTGATGTGCTCATTATACCTTCCTCTTGGGGTTCCCAACGAGCTCTACATCAACCACGCTCCAGCATTTTTCTGGCGCTATACACAGAGCCATCAATCATGTAAACTGCCACATGGCAAACATTGTTAATGCCTTGTTACCACTGTTAACGGTCTCAGAAACCATGGAAGAATCCTGGCCCAGTCAAGGCCTGCTAATTATTAAGTGGGCTGGCCCATGAGTAGAGCCCAATAAGATTACGACCCTTTACTGTTTCTTCCTGCACTATTTAAAGTGGGTCCATTAATTCAGCCAGCCGCAGCCAGCAAACTTTCGACCCGATACTATTTTCGCCTAGAGAAGGCCCACATTGGTCAAAAACTATGCGGTTCGTTAGCATCATGCATCAAGTCGGTCCTATACTGTTAAGGCCTAAGGTCAAACCATTACTATTCTCACAGCTCATCATGGGCCATCCACTAATGGCCCCTCTTTGAGAAGGTCCGTTACTGTTTTGGCCTTTTACTATTTTGATGTTAACTGTTCAGGCCCACAGGTGGCCTGTTACTATTCTGGTTTGTTTTTATTTTACTTGCTACTGTTCTTGTCTGGTAAAAAAGTTGGCACGTTACTATTCTGGCCATTTACTATTATGGTCTATTGTTGTTGCGTTCCTTTACTATTATGGCATGCCACTGTTCAGGGAGGTTACTGTTGTGGCTTATCATTGTTGTGGTCTTTTACTATTCTGGCAAGTTACTGCTTTGGCCCGTTACTGTTCTGGTCTGTTACTATGATGGTCTGCTGTTGTTCAGGCCTGCTAGTGTTCTGGCCTGTTACAGTTATGGCATGTTACTATTCTAGCATGTTACTGTTACTCCTTGCCACCTAGGGGTAGGCCCATTACGTTTACAGACTTCTACAGTTTCAACCTTTCTGAAGCCCATGTGAATATAATAAAAGGTGTATTATTAGCGAGCATCTTTCACTATTCATGGTCGGCCCAATACAATACAGGCCAATAACAAAGCCCGATATTGTTCCCTAATTGACCTGGCTGGCGCACTTATGGTACCGCCTACCACCATGTGTGGACGACATCAACTAAATGCCTACATGGCCTATGCGAGTTATCTAGATATTACATCCACTGCAAACTTCTTAAAATTACTATATATTATCATCTCAAGGGAAAGAAAATTTGGCATTTCAATTGATAGTAGAGTCCTCAATTTTCTTTCTCAATCTATCACCTGCATCTCCCTTTGAGCATGACAACTACATTGGAGGAGACATGATCTTGCAGCCCCCTCTTTGGTGGCGATAGAAACAATTGCTGTCTGAAACTAAGTAATAACACGTTAATACATCCAACAAGACAAACTACTCATTTGACTGATATGACAAGAGCTGTGAACTGGAGTTTACAACTAGTCAATGGTTCAATTATTGACTGACACATCAAATAAACAGGACAAGCAAGCACACATTAAACAAGTGTGCCTATTATGAAACGAGCAGTCAAAAAATGTGTGTGTGTGTCTTAGAATTTTAGCAAATATAAACTAGCTAGGTCATTTCAACAAATATATATGGAATAAGTTGTATATCCTTGAATGCAAGAGTCTTTGGGTGACTTGGAATTTGCGCTGAGCTACATAATTGCATGCAATTACTGTTGTATCTAGGAATGAACCAGATAGAAATTATAATCACACCATACAAGAACTTGCAGAGCAGGAATGCAAACCAGGAATGAACTATATATAGTAGAGGAAAGTTATGTCGTTGCTTAGGACGAACTAGAACCAGATACGAGATATAATGGCATCGCTTATGAACCATAAAATAGGACAGACAATCATTATACAAGTATTCCTATAATAAAATGAGCAATCAAACAAAGTGTTTCATAGAATTTCAGCAAATATAAACTATCAAGGTCATTTTAGCAAATATATTTGGAAGCAATGGTATCTCCTGGAATGCAAGATACGTTGTGTGACTCAAAATTTGCGGTGAGCTACACAATGGCATGCAGTTACTTACTTAGCTAAGAATCAACCAGATAGAAATTATAATGGCATCATAAGAGAACTTCTAGAGTAGGAATGCGAACCACCAGTGAACTACATAGTAGAGGACAGTTATGCTGTTGCTTAGAATGAACCAGCACCAGGTACGGAAATAATGGCGTTGCTTGTGAACCTGTAAAATAGGCTATGCAAACCAACATGTTCATTGTTCCATTTTGACCTCTATGGAAGAAAAGAAAATAGATAGTGCTGTAGCTTTTGAAGAACTAGATGGCAACAAATTTATAATCGAATTAGTATGAAGAGTTTAAACAGGTACTAAAGGATAGCAGAACAATGCCAAGGAGGAAATAATAGCAGGAACTTAGCTCATGGCAAACCAGATAGATTCAGTAATCGTGGAGTAGGGATTCCACACTAATATTTTCCATTGATTTTAATTTTTGCAAGAACTACATAATAGCAGGCAATTACTATTGTACGGAGTAGCTAAGAACATGTGCATGACAAAATAACAAACATGTGCATGACTTAAAATTTGTAGAGAAGTGAATGCAAACCAACATGTATAATGACCATGTATGTTCTAGCACGAAGAACAAGCTTGCCCAGTGACTTGTATGTACTAGCATGATTATAAAAATGCAGTTCACTACGATGGGCTTGAACCCGCTATACTACTAACAAAAAAAGGGTTGGATATTTGGTTAACCTTAGTCGGAGAGGCGTCTAAGCATCGTCAGTACCATGCGGGTGACATCTAGGTCACCCATGGTGCTGCGGTTGCAGTGGCTGTTGGCATCGGGGAAGCAGATCTTGGGCGGCCGATGCCATCTTGAGTGCGGTGGATGAGAGCGTCGCTGAGGCAGATCCAATGAAGTGAATAATGACGGCCATGCAGTTGGTCTAGAGCAATGGACATGGAACTCCTTGAACTAAATCACGTCCGGTGGACACCGGTGAAGCGGATCGGTACGTTGGGTAGCTTTCTATGGCCGGGAAGCAGAGCCTGGGCGGTCGATGAAGCCATCGGCGTGGTGAATGACATTGCAGCTCTGGTGCAGTGGCAGAGTGACCTGGTGAACTAGATCTGGTGGGTGAGCATCGGTGAAGCGGCTCCGTGGCTGTGCACAAGACCGTAGCTCAAGCGGATGCGGCCGCTGTGGAATTACCGTCGGCCGATGCACGTGGTGGTCATGGAGGTGATGGTATGGGAGAGGATCCTGGGATTTTTGGGAGGGCTAGCGGGAAAAACTACGTGAATCGGGACTAAGGAGGTGAACAGAAAAATAATTCCGATTGGGCCCCCAAGCTACCGACTTTAGCTTGCCCATAGGGCGTATGAACAATGGGTAGAATGGGAATTTTGAAGTCAAAAGTTTTTGAAACGGAGGGGCGCAAAATGCGTCAAGGTTAATGTGTGATTTTGCCGCTCGATTGAGATTTTGAATTTGGAGACCGTCCATCTAATAATAATAGAAAAATAGTACTCCCCCGGTGGGAGATTTTGCCTCAAAGTTTTTGAAACAGAGGGGCGGTAAATTCTTAAAAGTTGGTGTGTGGTTTAGCCGCTCGATTGAGATTTTGAATTTTACCAGCGTCCATTTGACAATAATACAAAAATGGTACTCCCCCGGTGGGAGATTTTTCCTCAAAGTTTTTGAAATGGAGGGGCGGGAAATGCTTCAAAGTTGGTGAGTGGTTTAGCCGCTCAATTGAGATTTTGAATTTGACTAGGGTCCATGTGATAATAATACAAAAATGGTACTCCCCCAGCGGTAGATTTTGCCTCAAAGTTTTTGAAACAGAGGGGCGGGAAATGCTTCAAAGTTGGTTTGTGATTTAGCCGCTCGATTGAGATTTTGAATGTGACTAGCGTCCATCTGATAATATACAAAAATGGTACTCCCCTGGTGGGAGATTTTGCCTCAACGTTTTTGAAATGAAGGGGCGGGAAATGCTTCAAAGTTAGTTTGTGGTTTAGCCGATCGATTGAGATTCTAAATTTGGCTAGCGTCCATCTGATAATAATACAAAAATGGTATTCCCTAGGTGGGAGACTTTGCCTCAATTTTTTTTCAACGGAGGGGCGGGAAATTCTTCAAAGACAATGTGTGGTTTAGCTGCTCGATTGAGATTTTGAATTTGACTAGCATCCATCTGACAATAATACAAAAATGGCACTCCCACTACAAGAAAAGTTGGCTTTTACAATGGACGATTTTCATTGTTGAAGGCTCGTTTTTCATGGCTAAAAATTCTTCTATGACGGATGGCCATCATGGTAAAAGCCCCGTCACAAAATAATCTACCACGGTTTTTTTCCTAACCATGGCGGATCGCAACCTTCAGCCACGAAAACTTGTTCCATCGTAGATCTGTCCGCCAGCCGTGTTGACTGCTGACGTCATGCAAACTGCCATGTGGCAGCCACCATTAGCGGTCAGTTACCGCCATTAACAGCCATAGAAACCGTGGCAGAAGCCAGGCCAACCAAGGACTGCTAAATTCTAACTGGGGCGGCCCATTAAGGGAGCCCAATAAAAAGATGGCCCATTACTGTTTTGTCCTGTACTGTTTGAAATGGGCCCAAAGTTGCAGCCAGCAGCGGCCCGCGAAGTTTCAGGCCCAATACTATTTCGGCCTAAAGAAGGACCATGATGGTCCAACACTCTGCGACCCATTAGCAGCCTATGCCAAGTCGCTCCTGTACATTTAAGGCCTGCGGGCGACCCATCATTGTTTATCGCAGCCCATCGTAGGCGGCCTACTGACGACCCTTGTCTGAGATGGCCCATTACTGTTCAGGCCTGTTAGTGTTCTGGACTTTCACTGTTCTAGGCTTTAACTGTTCAGGCCCACAAGCAGCCCTTTACTGTTCTAGTCTGGTAAATGTGTCAGCCTGTTACTTCCCTAGCCTAGAAATTTCTCGGACCATTACTGTTCTAGCTTGTCACTATTCAGGCCTTTCACTGTTGCGGCCCATTACTATTGCGGCCGGCTACTGTTTTGGCCTATTACTATTCTAGGATTTTACGGTTTCTTGCCTGTTATAGCGATGGGCTATTTCTGTTACGGCCTGCTACTGTTAAGGCCTATTACTATTATGGCCTGTTACAGTTATGACCTATTACTCTTACGACCTGTTACTGTAACGTCCAGTTACAACTTGTAGGTCGGCCCATTACGTGTACGGACTTTTACAGTTTTGGCCTTTTCTGAAGCCCATAACAATATCATAAAACGTTTATATAATCCAGCATTTTTTACTGTTCATCGTCGGCCGAATACACGACGGAACAATAACAAAGCACGGTACTGTTGCCTAATCGACCTGCCTAGCATAATTACCGTAACGACTACCGCATATGTGGACGGCGTCAACTAAATGCATAGATGGCCTACGCGAGTTATCCAAATATTACATCAACTGCAAACTTCTTAAAATTATTACATATTATCAAATCAAGGGAAAGAAAAATCGGCATATTAGTTGACAATCAAGTTGATAACAGAGTCCTCAATTGATCACCTGCATCTTACTTTGAGTGTGACAGCTACATTGGAGGAGACATGATCTTGCAGCCCCCTCTTTGGTGGCAATAGCAATAATTGCACCCTGAAACTAAGTAATAACAAGTTAATACATCAAACAAGACAAACTACTCATTTGACTGATATGACAGGAGCTATGATCTGGAGTCTACAATTGGTCAATGGTTAAATTATTGACCAACACGTCAAACAAACAGGACAAGCAAGCATGCATTAAACAAGTGTGTCTACCGTGAAACGAGCAGTCAAAAAATGTGTGTGTGGCTTAGAATTTCAGCAAAAATAAACTAGCTAGGTCATTTGAACAAAAATATATGGAAGCAGTTCTATACCCTAAAATGCAAGAGACGTCGGGTGACTCGGAATTTGTGCTGAGACACAAAATGGCATGTAGTTACTGTCATAGCAAAGAATAAACCAGATAGAAATTATAACCGCATCATACGAGAACTTGTAGAGCATGAATGTAAACCACGAATGAACTATATATTGTAGATGATAGTTATGTCGTGACTTAGGACGAACCAGACCCAGAACCAGATGAAAGATATAATGGCGTCGCTCATGAACCTATAGAGCAGGACAAACAAGCATTAGACAAGTGTGCCTAGTATGAAATGAGCAATCAAACAAAGTGTTTCTTAGAATTTCAGCAAATATAAACAAGCGAGGTCATTTCAGCAAATATATATGGAAGAAGTGGCATCTCCTGGAATGCATAGTCGTTGGGTGACTTAGAATTTGCGGTGAGCTACACAATAGCATGTAGTTGCTGTCATAGCTAAGAATCAACCAGATAAAAATTATAATGGCATCATAAGAGAACGTCTATAGCAGGAATGCAAACCATGAGTGAACTACATAGTAGAGGAAAGTTATGCTGTTGTCAGGACGAACAAGCACCAGACAAGGAATTAATGGCATCCCTTGTGAACCTGTAGAATAGGCTATGCAAACCAACATGTTCATTGTTCCATTTTGAGCTATATGCAAGAAAAAGGAAATAGTTAGTGATGCAGCTTTTGAAGAAGCAGATGGCAACAACAAAATTACAATAGAATTAGTACGAAGAGTTTAAATGGCTACTATAGGATAGCAGAACGATGCCTAGGAGGAAATAATAGCAGGAAGAAAATGAAACAGATAGATTCAACAACTGTAGAGCAGGGAATCCACACTAATATTTTTTGCTGACTTTAGATTTCGCAAGAATTACACGGTAGCAGGCAATTATTGTTGTATGGAGTAGCAAAGAACATGTGTATGACAAAATAACAGACATGTCCATGACTTGAAATTTGTAGAGCAGCGCATGCAAACCAACATGTCTAATGACCATGTATGTACTAGCACGAAGAACATGCATGCCCACTGACTTGTATGTACGAGCACGATGACAAAAATGCAGTTCACTGCGATAGGTTTGAACCTGCTATACTGCTGACAAAACAAAAACGGGTTGTAGATTTGGTTAACCTTGGTCGGAGAGGCGTCTAAGCATCATCGGTACCGTGCAGGTGATGTCCAGGTCACCGAGGGTGCTGCGGTTGCGGTGGCTATTGGCGTCAGGGAAGCAGATCTTGGGCGGTCGATGCCGGCTTGAGCGCGGTAGATGAGAGCGTCACTAAGGTAGATCCAGTGCAGTGAACGGCGATGACAGAGCAGCTGGTCTAGAGCGGTGGACATGGAACTCCTGGAACTAGATCACCTCTGGTGTACACCGGTGAAGCGGATCCGGTATGGTTGGGTAGCTTTTGGCGGCCGGGAAATAGAGCTTGGGCGGTCGATGACACCATCGGCATGATGAACGACACCGCAGCTCCGGTGCAATGGCAGAGAGACCCGGTGAACCAAATCTAGTGGGTGAGAATCGGTGAAGCGGCTCCGCGGCGGTGCACGAGACCGCCGCTCAAGCGGGTCCAGCCACTGTGAAATTTCCGTCGGCCGGTGCACGTCGTGGTCATGGAGGTGAGGGCGTGGGAGAGAGGGGCTGGGATTTTTGGAAGGACCAACGGGAAAATTTGGGCGAATCCGGACTAAGGAGGTGATCAAAAATATAAATTACGATCATGCCCCCGAGCTAACGACTTTATCTTGCCCATAGGGTGTCAGAACAATGGGTAGAATCCAAATTTTGAAGTCAAAAGTTTTTGAAACTGAGGGGCGAGAAATGCTTCAAGATCGGTGTGTGATTTTGCCGCTTGATTGAGATATTGAATTTGGCGACCGTCCATCTAATAATAATATAAAAATGGTACTGCCCCGGTGGGATATTTTGCCTCAAAGTTTTTGAAACTGAGGGGCAGTAAATGCTTCAAAGTCAGTGTATGGTTTAGCCGCTCGATTGAGATTTTGAATTTGACAAGCGCCCATCTGATAATAATACAAAAATGGTACAGCCCCGGTGGGAGATTTTGCCTCAATGTTTTTGAAACGAAGAGGTGGGAAATGCTTCAAAGTAGGTGTGCGGTTTTGCCGCTGAGATTTTGAATTTGACAAGTGCCCATCTGATAATAATAATACAAAAATGGTACTCCCTAGGTGGGAGATTTTGGCTCAAAGTTTTTAAAACGGTTAGGCGGGAAATTCTTCGAAGTTGGTGTGTGTGATTTTGCCGCTCGATTGAGATTTTGAATTTTGCTAGCGTCCATGTACTAGTAGTAGTAGTAAAAAATGTGGTAGAACGTACGGCTAGATGGTCAGGAATTCATGGCCGAGAGTCACATCAACTGATCATCCATATAACCACACTTGAGGTACTCCCTGTGTTCGGTATTACTAGGCCGGAGTAGTACTAGTTTGGAGAATTAACTTCACCTACTCGCTTTATAGCTAGTTATTGCATGCATTAGTAATCCTAAAATCCAGGCAATGCTCATGGCCACCGCATCTAATTGAAAACATGCAAGCCAATGGATGCACTTTTGTCTTAACAACATGATCGGCTAGGAGCATTACACGACGTGGTGGTTCATATTTTACGGTCAACTAGAGGAGTAATTGAGCAAAACTATGAGCATTAATTGGTCCTCCGACCTAGCAATTGAGGCTATAAAATAATTAAGAGGTATATACACCTTTAGTCCCACAACTTGCACCACGAAAGCGTTTTAGTCCCACATATTGAAAAAATGAGCAATACTAGTCCCTCAACTTATATCTCGAGAGCATTTTAGTCCAGTTTAATGGAATTTCAGTGAATTTGACTTAATTTGTCCATAAATGATGTTGATTTTTTTAAAATGACCCCTCTATATTTTTATGTCATTTGTGACCCTATGCGGACTGATAAGTGAGCCACCTGTTAGTAGACGTACAAATAAAATAGTTAAATCTCTAAGAGGAGAATGGATTCAAACTTAACACTTTTGTACAACGACACACACACACCCACAAGCCACTATGCCGGTAGATGCCCACGACTACTCATGTGAGACGAGGAGTACATGAGAGGACGTAATTATGCCAGACAAGGAGTACTTGGGGGGGAATAATTATTTATACAATAAAAAAGCACATACGAACGCAAACAATGCTCACGTCTATGCTGGCACGGTCCATAATATCAATTGTATAGCTTTGTCATTAACCTAGTAGCTAGCTATAATGTCTAGAATAAACTTGAGTGTTTTCTTATTTGCAAAAATGAAAAGGAATAAAGTTGAGTTGTTATTGTACCTAGAACATATATTTTTGAATATCCAAAATAAAGAACACGTCAGCCAGAGCGCTCTTCAGTTAATCACTTTTGTGTGCATGTTGTAGTGGCAATGTTGATTTCTTCGGTAGCGCAGGTAATCAGTTTGATACCCTACAATGCATTGGTAGTTTTTCTTATTTGTTTTCTTATTCAGATCCTCCTGTCAAGTTGTACCAAGGTCACAACTAGCAGGCAGAAAATACGCAGGGGCCATTTTGCAAAAATTATGATGCCACATGTCACGTCTAGAATTAGTTACGACGAATTCGGACAAAATCACAGAAATTTGATTGAATTGGACTAAAATGTTCCTGGTTACAAGTTGTGGGGATAGTGTTGCTCACTTTGCAAGATGTGGGACTAAAACGCTCTCACGGTGCAAGTTGTGGGACTAAAAACATATATACCTCAATAATTAACAACCGTTCTATTGAGTGAACATGAGTTTTTTAGCTCCACGGAGCATACACCCCATCCGGCCAAATGGTGAGCATCCAAGGGTACAGCCAAAAAGCAAAATAAAAAATGGAAAATGCTATGTAAAAAATGGAAAATGCCCTGCGTTTGCATGTGTCCTGAGGACCAGGGAGCGCAGGTTTTCTTCTTAGATTTTGGGATAATTAAATACAATGAGGTTATGATACTACTAGTACTAGTATCATCTGACACCCACACACTCGTGTGCTCCCAGGAGCCGTAAAGCTGGTGTGCGCACGACCGTTGTACCGTAATTAGTGCGCGTGTCTGTGCCAGTTTGATGAAACGCGCTTGCGGTTGTTGTGTGCATGCCGTCGTGTCGTTTCCACATGATTCACTTGGCTTTCCTAAGCCTTTGTTTAAATGTGTGTCTCTGGAACTGCTTCCTGTGCCAGTCGGTGGGACCGAGACCACACGAACGCCATCATCCATGGTCGGCAAGAAGCAGGAAGACTCGCCATGGGCTGGTCTCCCTGAGGGACTCGTCTAGAAGATAGGTGCCATCTTCCTTTCGACGGATGACTTCGACTACTACGCCGCCTTTCGGGCAGTCTGCAGCGCCTGGCGAGGCTTCACGGAGGAGCGCTTTAAGCCAGGCAACTGGATTGTTCTAGAGCACTAGTTGTTGGAGGAGTATCAGGTAGAAGATGCCGCCATCACGTTCCTGAATGTGAGAACTGGCCGCCACCTTGAGAAGAAGATTAGCCGTGTTATTCGCATGTGCTTTCTTTATATTCATCTGTATATATGCGATCCATTTTTTGCATTCACATCCTATACTATCTATTTTTCAAGTTATGTTTCTTCGTCCACTTGTTGCCCATCGTTTTGCTCCATGGTTTACCTTGATTGAATTTCAGTCTGTTTACCTTGACTGAATCTCTGTTTCTCCTCCCTCTATCTCTAGAAGGTACTTTTATGTCGGTAGCACAACCGGCGGCCTCCTTGTGCTTGGACAGAGGGTGCAGCCGTACAAGACCCGGTTGTACAACCCCTTCTCGGGTGCTATCAAGTGCTTCAGGGCGGAGATACCGACTGAGCGGGTGGCTTCTATCATTGTGAAGATGTTCCCATCATTGATGGTGTTTACATCAAACAATCAGAACACCACCATTCGGTGGGCGAATGAGAGCATGGAGGAAGGGAGTCGCCCGGTCTTTGGTGAAGGGTGGCACTCGCCGTATGACTTCGCGGAACTCCGGAGCATGACCTCTTACGCCGGTAATGTTTTTGTCATAGACAGATACGGGTCTATCCTCTCGACTATGTGTGGTGCTGCTCATGGAGATGTGCAGCTGCAGCGCTCCGCACGAACCCTGGAGATGCATCCCACTGTTGCAGACCCTGTTCTGGGCTACCAGTTCCTAGAGAATCATTTATACCTCATCGAATCCGACAGGGAGTTGCTGTTCATTGTGAGTTGACCGGCCTACGGCGGTAGGCCGGTTGTTTACCGGGTTGATACCCAGAACCGTATCCTTCAGCAGGTCAGAGGCATCGGAAGTCATGCTCTCTTCGTTGCTGAGAATCGGTGCGTCTGTGTTGACAGCACCAGGGTACCCACGGTGCAGGCTGGCAGCATATACTATGCAGATCTATCCGAGATTAGATCTTACAACTTTGAGGCTCTTGCGTGGGAAGAGGAGCCAAGTGTTGTATATGGGTATGGAGTAGGAGGATTATGGAATGACCGTCCTTTCGAACTCGATCGATTCCTGGCGGAGTATTGCAGAATCGTCGAGCATTTTGAGCTGCAGATGGTCCCACCATATGGCGAGGATGGTACCACCCACTAAGATTACTACGACAACTATCCATCAGATTGATGGATTGTGTGGGTCTGCTCCTGATGTATTCTCTTCAGTTCTGCTCTTTATGTGTTCACTTTGTTGAGTGAACGTCTATGAATTTTGCAAGGTCTATGGTGCCCGTGTAATACAATGGATGTTCTCCCTGTTCCGGTAGATCGTGTGTTGTACCTCTTACAATTTCACTATTTTTTCATGTGTGTGTAGTAATTCTGATAGATGCTCAGTTTGCAACAATCCTCAAACAACTTACAACTGCAAATTACAGTAGATTATTACAATCCTCAGTAAACTTGATAGTAATAAAATGAAGCATAAAAGTTGCAGTAGAGTCTAGACAACTAAAAAAACACCATAACTCGTGTTATAGAAAATGTCTCTATGGAGCTTGCATATCGAGACATGTAACAACTGGCTTCCCATGACAGCTGCAGATGAGATTATTAAATATGTATTGTGTTAAGGCTTGCCTGTTTTTCAATTCATATAAGTCTTTGTGTGCTATGGTGATTACTGAATCTGTTTTGTTGGCTTCTTGCTCAACAATATCACGGGCATCTTGGAGGGTATCCTTAAATAATCTTTCGGCTGAAAAACAAGGATAATTCGAAGCGGTGTGCCATGAGCAATAGGTATTGTCACTACTGCTGTGTGAAACAAAATCTAAACTTGGAGAAGCGGGTCTTTGTTTGGCATTCAGAGGGTCATTTGCAGCCTGAAACAAACACAAAACAAGTTATAACAACATTACCATGCAATCACACCACCATGAATTTCAATTGTGTCAATGCGGTAATATATAAGGAAGCAATTAACAGTGGTGGCTCATACATCTATTTCTTCTTGAATAAGTGGACCAGCTGGCTCCATGGAGCGATGCGAGCATGTGCTTCTCTGTGAAATGACTGCTCTACTTGAAGATGGCTGAGACCAAGACAAAACAAGTTACTTAAACAACAGACTTGGGAAACATACTACAAGTTTATTTTGAATAATAATGCGAGCAATCAAGCAAAGTACCTGATGCAGACTGCTCAAACTAGAATGTGCAGAACATGAATAAAATGAATATTAAAACTAAGCCATTATGTTTCTCATATATAAACTAGCCAAGAACTACACAACGAAATATGCCACCGATTTAATCATAGAAAAAAAAAGAGTAACTCAGCCAATAAAAACACATCAATTGTGAGCCTCGAATATGCTAGCCAAATAATTTTAGACAAACAATGAATCAAGCAATCATACATTGAATTATTCATGAATAGCCAGATAATTTCAACGCTTCGGTGGCATGAGAACAACAAACTGAACCATGAAGTGCCTCGTATTAAAATAGCCAGTTCATTTAACTATGATACACAGTAGATACAAGAGTGAGATGAACTGCACAGAGTTCCTTATGATACATGTGTGGATATTATCGCTAGTGTGGCTTTGTTCTTATTATCAGACAACTTAGATGCAATACACCTGGCCTCTCCATATCTAGGAAATTGAACGAAGCACATGGGACAAAATCAAACCATAGTGGGGTTAAAATGTTTGACACTAATTTTTGGCAAAAAAAATATGAAAACAGGGAAGACAAATGGTAAATTTAAGCAAACAAAAAATGTGGCAAGGACCAAACTTCGGGTGGGGGGCCTTACAGTAGGTGTTACATGAGGTCTATGGCGGCTCGTGTGGACGGGCGGAGTTTGTACTCCATTGTTGCTCCTCTGCATAAAGGTAAGGCCAACTGTAAATACAAACAGGTTCCAACATGATATACGTTGGCATGAAGTGAAACAAAAGTGATGGGGTCTTACGAGATTATAGGAGCCATTCACTCTATGATATTGTGTGCAAACTGACGCTACTCCTTGCATAATACCAGCAAACAGTTTGAGCCGCAGGTTAAGAGGGATCAAATCGACAGTACATAATGGTCAAACAGTATGACGTGTATAAACGTGTAGTATAGGATAGCAGGACAATAGCACGATGGAAATACTATAGTTCGTAAATCGGCGAATGAGAGAGATATTATATAATCATATCTCATGTGGACAGGTACAGTAGAGAATGTAAACAAATATGTTAAGTGACTAATAATTCACAAAGAAATAGTACAGTACATAAAAATAGTTCAATGCGTGGAGTTTAAGCGTAACCACAACGGGTTAATTTAGTATTCCCTCCATTTCAAAATATAAGATGTTTTAGCTTCGTGAAAAGAGTGCATCTAGACCTCTTTTAGTGTGTAGGTTCATCTAGGTTTGGAGTGAACCTACACACTAAAATGAGTCTGGATACACTTCTTTCACAAAGCTAAAGCATCTTATATTTTGAAACAGAGGGAGTACATAACATGTGTATATCAAGTAAAGAACATGTTAGTTAGGAAATTTAGCACGAATACAGTACATTGCCAACAAACAAATCGCGTAGGGAGATCTGGTTTTACCTCGGTCGGGCCAGCATCTAGGCCTCCTCCGCATCCTAACGGGTCACGTCGAGGTCGCCGGAGGTGCTACGGCCGTAGTGGGTGTCGAAGAAGGGGAAGCAGATCTTAGGAGGGAGAGGATACGAGTAGAACACTGGACCACGACATCCGTGGAGCAGATCCTAGGCTATCAATGATGTGATCAGCACGTCGGACAAGAGGGTTTGTTGAGCAGATCAGGTGTGCAGGTACGCCGGCTAAAGTGCAGCGGGGATGTTCCAGCCGGTGTCGTATTCCTGGAGGAGAGAGAGAGGGGGAGGGGTGGTTGGGTTTAGGTACTGCTAGCACTATATTGGGAAAATTACTAGTGAAGCTCCCACCTACCGAATTTAATAGGGGTCGAATGGGAATTTCGAAATATCTGAAATTTTGGGACACGAACTATGTTCGGATGCACGGGATCATTTTCAAAAGGTGTTGAAAATTTTCATGATGCAAAGTCTTAGCTAGAAAGTCGAACCACTCGTCAAACCTCCCTGTGGTTTCTGATATATTAATTATCCGCTCGATGGGTACCTCCAAAAGCTTTTTTCATAAAACTTTCAAAGCAACCTACAATGTACTACTTGTAGTTCAAGTTTGACCTAATTTCATTAAATTCAAGAGCAATCTATCGCACTTAGTTGTAGGTCAAGTTTGACCTAATTTGATTAAATTGTCAAGACGCAAAATCTTAGGAAGAAGATGAACCTTCCATCAGAACTCTCTTTTGGTTCCTGATAGTATATTAATTCCCCCCCCCACGCCCCCTCCAATGGGTACTAATAAGAGCTTTTCCATAAAACTTTCAAAGCAACCTACACGGTTACTTGTAGTAGTTCAAATTTTACCTATTATATTTTTTCCGCTTTGCCTATTATAATTTTATATAGTGATGATATTCCAGATGTCTATTATCCAAGTCTCACATGCAGGGCACGTGTAATTTACTAGTACTTGTAATTTCAAATTTGACCTAATTTCGATAAATCGACATAAAGTCATTCTAATGGACAGAGTTAGCTGGGAAGTTTGAAAACTCATAAAACATGGGAATCGTTGGTACAACATGTTGGTCCAATATATATGTATGTAAACTTGTCTTGTGGCATTGAGATCCAATATTCTTCGGACTTTTCTTTAGGAAAAAGAACAACCTCGCTCGTATTATTCACTCGGAAAATGTAGAATTGAATGTTCTTTCTTGATAGTTGGAAACTCACACCGACGACACTGTTTACTACAAGATGATGCACCGATGATCTACCTATGAAAAGACATTTAATTCAAGAGAAATCTATGGCCTTTACTTGTAGCTAGCTCAAGTTTGACCTAATTTCGTTAAATTACCAATATGCAAAGTCTTAGCAAGAAGTGGAACCTATCATGGAAACTCTCGCTGGTTTCTGGTATATTAATTTTGATCCCTCGATGGGTACATCCAAAAGCTTTTTCATAAATCTATCAAAGCAAAACCTACAATTTACTTGTAGTTTCAAATTTGACCTAATTCCGATATATTGGCATAAAGTTATTCAAATGTGAGGGGTTAGCTATAGGAAGCTTCAAAACCCATAAAACATGGGAATCGCAAGTACAACATGTTGCCGATCCACTATATATATGTCGGTCAACTTAGCTTGTGGCATCCACATCAAATATTCTTTGGACTTTCCTTTACGGAAAAGAACAACTAACCTCATTCGTCTTCACTCAGAAAATGTAGAATTCAATGTTCTTTCTTGGTAGTTGGACACTCACACCCACGACACTACTTACTGCTAGAAAATGCACCCATCAACGTCTAAAATGACATTTTATTCAAGAGCTATCTATCACGCTTACTTGTAGCTCATGTTTGATCTAATTAATTTTGTTAAATTGTCAAGATGAAAAATCTTAGCACGAAGTTGAACCTATCGTCAAAACTCTTGTTATTTTGAGATATATTAATTGTGACCCCTCGATGTGTAACTCCAAATTAAAAGCTTTTTCGTAAAAGTTACAAAGCAAAACCTACAATTTAACTATAGTTTCAAATTTGACCTAATTTCAATAAATCGACTTAAAGTCATTAAAATGGGGAGAGTTAGGTAGGAAGTTTGAAAGCTCATAAAACATGGGAGTCGCAAGTGCAATATGTTGTCGATCGACTATATATGTTTGTCAACTTAGCTTGTGGCATCCACATCCAATATTCTTTGGACTTCTCTTTACGAAAAATATCAACTAGTAGCGTTGCTCGTCTTCACTTGGAAAATGTAGAATTGAATGTTCTTTCCTGATAGTTGGAAACTCACACCGACGACATTGTTTACTACAAGAAGGTGCATCGATCTACCTCCGAAAATACATTTAATTCAAGAGCAATCTATCACGCTCATTAAATCGTCAAGATGCAAAATCTTAGCAAGAAGTTGAACATATCGTCAAAACTCTCGGTATTTTATGATATATTAATTGTGACCCCTCGATGAGTACTTCCAAAAGATTTTTTGTAGAACTTTCAAAGCAACCTACAATTTAGTTGTTGTTTCAAATTTGACCTAATTTCGATAAATCGACATGAAGTCATCTGGTCAAATGGGCAGAGTTAGCTAGGAAGCTTGAAAAGCATAAATAAAACATGGGAATCATTGGTACAACATGTTGGTCCACTATATATGTCGGTAAACTTGGATTCTGGCATTTAGATCCAATATTATTCTTCAGACATTTCTTTACGGAAAAGAACAACCTCGCTCGTCATCACTCGAAAAATTGGGAATAATTGAATCTTCTTTCCTGATATAGTTCGAAAATCACACCGTACCGACGGCACTGTTTACTACAAGAAAATTTTACCCATCTACCTCTCTGAAAAAGTCATATATTTCAACAACAATCTATCGCGCTTACTTGTAGCTCAAGTTTGACCCAATTTTGTTAAATAGTGTCATGCGATGCAAAATCTTAGCAATAAGTCAAACCAGTTGTCAAAACTCTCAGTTTTTCTCATATATTGATGGTGAATACCGATCGGTACGGTACCTCCAAAAGCTTTTTCGTAAAACTTTCAGAGCAACCTACAATTTAGTTATAGTTCAAGTTTGACCTAATTTTGATAAGTCGACATGTAGTCATTCAAATGGGCGGAGTTAATTAGCTAGGGAGATTAAAACTCAAAAAACATATGGGAATCGTAAGTAAAACACATTGGTCCACTTAATATGTCTAGAAGCTTGGCTTATGGCATTGAGATCCATATTATGCTTCGAGCTTTCTTTACGGAAAAGAACCATCTCGTCATCACTCGGAAAAACTGAGAATTTTATTTCTTGATAGTTGGAAACTCACACTGACGACATTGTTTACTACAAGAAGATGCACCCATCTACCTCCAAAAATACATTTAATTCAAGAGCAATCTATCGCGCTTACTTGTAGCTCAAGTTTGACCTAGTTTCATTAATCGACAAGAAGTCACTTCAGTGTGCGAAGTTAGCTAGGAAGCTTAAAAAATCTTAGTACTAAAAACATGGGTATTATGTATAAGAAACTATGGTGCAGCTTGTTTGATAATTGGGGCGGTTGCATTTTCTTTTAACCATGGTAGGTCTCGTAGGAGTGAGGTGCTGGAGAGTTAAAACGATCGGTGGAAGTACAAGTTACATCAAGGACCTCGTAAAAATGAAAATTGCACCCAAGTCCATGCATTTAGCACAAGGACCTTGAAACTGAGCAATGAAGTGTGTGTTTTGAGGTTTGCACATCCTAGCGTTCATCGTGCTAAAGACTATCAGTAGAATCTTTGTAGATGCTAAGAATGGAAAATAAGATCCAACGGTTAGCAATGTTTGGATTTGCTGGTCTTGATCCAACGGTCAGTGTTCGAAGTTATCTATACACTATACAGTGGTATGCTATGGTATGGAGATAAGACAAGATAAAGATAAGATAAGAAGTACTGTGAATGGCCGATCTTTTGAGTAACCTTCACTCTCGATGTTTGGGAAGCAAGTGAAAATTTCGAAAACCGGAAAAGTTTGAATTTTTTTGCCGCCAAGGACCAAAGTGGTTTCCTTCCTATGTACTCCTCGTCCCTACTCCATACCAACGCGGCTGCCGAACATGCCAGAGACACAGAGCCACCGTACCAAGGCACACATGAGAAGCACCACGCTGTGGACGAGGGAGAGATCAGCCGGGCCGGTGCACGAGGGGAAAGGGTAGGAGAGAGGGAGGATGGATGGTGTGAGGCAGCGAAGGAGAGAGAAAACACACAATTTGTTTTGTGTGCATAGGTCCTGAAATTTACAAGTACTAGCATAGTGTAGTACACTGTAAGGCCACAGGAGTACCTCGTGTTAGAAACCCATCATAACTTTGCTCTGACATGGAACCGCCTTCAACTTCTCTTTGTTGCTGCCCTCTTCCCCTGCCAATGTTTTATTCTCTCAGCATGTACATCGCGTGGACAGAGGTGACCATATGTCTAAGCAAAGAAATATACTACACCCGCATTGAGTAAAAAAGCACACCTTAATATGGCCTACTACCCGTTCAAAAAAATGGCCTACTATGTGGCATCCGCTAAGGTTCACCCTATACATAGTGGAAAAAATAAATTTATCTCTAAGCCTAAGGTGCACCTCAAGCTTGTGGGTTGCCCATAGAGAATAGAAATATCATTTCCCCTCTCTCCCTATTTCATGTGATCATTTTCAAAAGGTGTTCAAAATTTTCATGATGCAAAATCTTAGCTAGAAATCGAACCACTCGTCAAAACTTTTTGTGGTTTCTGATATATTAATTAACCGCTCAATGGGTACCTCCAAAAGCTTTTTTCATATACTTTCAAAGCAACATACAATTTATTACATGTAGTTCAAGTTTGACCTAATTTCATTAAATCCAAGAGAAATCTATTGCACTTAGTTGTAGCTCAAGTTTGACCTAATTTCATTAAACTGTCAAGACGCAAAATCATAGCAAGAAGATGAACCTGCTGTCAGAACTCTCTTTTGGTTCCTAGTAGTATATTAATTGGCCCATCCCCCTCCCCCCGTGCGTGCCCCCTCCGATGGGTACCTCTAAGAGCTTTTCCGTAAAACTTTCAAAGCAACCTGCACGGTTTACTTGTAGTAGTTCAAATTTTGCCTATTATATTTTTTCCGCTTTGCCTATTATAATTTTATATAGTGATGATATGCCAGATGTCTATTATCTGATTCTCACGTGCAGGGCACATGCAATTTACTAGTACTTGTAGTTTCAAATTTGACCTAATTTCAATAAATCGACATAAATTCATTCTAATGGGCAGAGTTAGATGGGAACTTTGAAAACTCATAAAACATGGGAATCATTGGTACAACATGTTGGTCCAATATATATGTATGTAAACTTGGCTTGTGGCATTGAGATCCAATATTCTTCGGACTTTTCTTTAGGAAAAAGAACAACCTCGCTCGTATTCTTCACTCGGAAAATGTAGAATTGAATGTTCTTTCTTGATAGTTGGAAACTCACACTGATGACACTATTTACTACAAGAAGATGCACCGATGATCTACCTATGAAAAGACATTTAATTCAAGAGAAATCTATGGCGTTTACTTGTAGCTAGCTCCAGTTTGACCTAATTTCGTTAAATTACCAATATGCAAAGTCTTAGCAAGTAGTTGAACCTATCATCGAAGCTCTCGCTGGTTTCTAGTATATTAATTTCGAACCCTCGATGGGTACATCCAAAAGCTTTTTCGTAAATCTATCAAAGAAAAACCTACAATTTATTTGTAGTTTCAAATTTGACCTAATTCCGAGATATCGACATAAAGTGATTCAAATGTGCGGGGTTAGCTATAGGAATCTTCAAAACCCATAAAACATGGGAATCACAAGTACAACATGTTGTCGATCCTCAAAAATATGTGGGGTGCAAAATAACTATTCTGCACCCTGGGTGCTGAATATATATATAGGTCTATCCACTTGGCTTGTGGCAACCACATCCAATATTCTTTGGACTTCTCTTTACGGAAAAGAACAACTAACCTTGTTCGTCTTCACTCGGAAAACGTAGAATTCAATGTTCTTTCCTGGTAGTTGGACACTCACACCCATGGCACTGCTTACTACTAGAAAATGCACCCATCTACCTCTGAAATGACATTTAATGCAAGAGATATCTATCGCGCTTACTTGTAGCTCACGTTTGACCTAATTAATTTTGTTAAATTGTCAAGATGCAAAATCTTAGCAAGAAGTTGAACCTATCGTCAAATCTCTCATTGTTTTCAGATATATTAATTGTGACCCCTCGATGGTACCGCCAAAATATTTTTCTTAAAACTTTCAAAGAAACCTACAATTTACTTGTAGTTTCAAATTTGACCTAATTTTGATAAATCGACATATAGTCATTCGGTCAAATGGGAAGAGTTAGCCAGGAAGTTTGAAAACTCATAAATAAAACATGGGAATCATCGGTACAACATGCTGGTCCACTATATATGTCTGTAAACTTGGCGTGGCATTCACATCTAATATTCTCCAGACTTCTTACGAAAAAGAACAACCTCGCTCGTATTCACTTGGAAAATGTAGAATTGAATGTTTGTTCTAGATACTTGGAAACTCACATTGACGACATTGTTTACTACAAAAAGATACACCCACCTACCTTTGAAAATACATTTAATTTCAAGAGAAATCTATCGCGCTTAATTACTTATAGATCAGGTTTGACCTAATTTCGTTAAATTGTCAAGATGCAAAATCTTAGCAAGAAGTTGAACCTATCGTCAAAACTCTCGTTGTTTTTAGATATATTAATTGTGACCGAACGATGGGTACCTCCAAAAGATTTTTCTTAAAACTTTCAAAGTAACCTACAATTTACTTGTAGTTTCAAATTTGACATAATTTTGATACATCGACATATAGTCATTCAGTCAAATGGGAAGAGTTAGCTAGGAAGTTTGAAAACTCATAAATAAAACATGGGAATCGTTGGTACAACATGTTGGGCCATTATATATGTTTGTAAACTTGGCGTGGCATTCACATCTAATATTCTCCGGACTTCTTAAGAAAAAGAACAACCTCGCTCATCTTCACTTGGAAAATGTAGAATTGAATGTTTTTTCCTTATAGTTGGAAACTCACATTGACGACATTGTTTACTACAAAAAGATACACCGATCTAGCTCTGAAAATACATTTAATTTCAAGAGCAATCTATCGCGCTTAATTACTTGTAGATCAGGTTTGACCTAATTTCGTTAAACTACCAAATCTTAGCAAGAATTTGATCCTATCGTCAAAACACTCGGTGTTTTATGATATATTAATTGTGACCCATCGATGTGTACCTCCAAAAGTTTTTTTTGTAAAACTACCAAAGTAACCTATAATGTACTTGAAGTTTCAAATTTGAACTAATTTTTATAAATTGACATAAAGTCATTCGGTCAAATGGGCAGAGTTAGCTAGGAAGTTTGAAAACTCATAATACATGGGAATCGTTGGTACAACATGTTGGTCCACTATATATGTCGGTAAACTTGGCTTCTGGGATTCAGATCCAATATTCTTCGGACATTTCTTTACGGAAAAGAACAACCTCGCTCGTCATCACTCGAAAAATTGAGAATTGAATGTTCTTTCCTGATAGTTGGAAAAATCACACCGACGACATTATTTACTACAGGAAAATACACCCATCTACCTCTGAAAATTCATATATTTCAAGAGCAATCTATCGCGCTTACTTTGTAGCTCAAGTTTGACCCAATTTCGTTAAATAGTGTCATGTTGCAAAATCTTAGCATAAAGTCAAACCAGTTGTCAAAACTCTCGGTTGTTTCTCATATAGTGATTGTGAACCCCTGATGGGTACCTCCAAAAGCTTTTTTCATACAACTTTCATAGCAACCTACAAAACTTGTAGTATATAGTTCAAATTTGACCTAATTTTGATTAATCGACATATAAAGTCATTCAAGTGGGCAGAGCGATAAGCTATTGGAAGTCTGAGAACTCATAAAACATGGGAAATCATAAGTACAATATGTTGGTCCACTATATATGTGTGAAAACTTGGCTTGTGGCATTTAGATCCTTATTCTTCGGACTTCCTTTATAGGAGAGAATAATCTCGATATCACTCGAAAAATTGAAAATGTTCTTTCCCGATAGTTGGAAACTCACACTAATAGCATTGTTTACTACAAGAAGATGCACCCATCTATCCTAGAAAATACATTTAATTTAAGAGAAATCTATCGCGCTTACTTGCTTCTAGCTCAAGTGTGACCTGATTTCGTTAAATAGCCAGGTTGCAAAATCGTAGCAAAAAGTTGAATCTATCGTCAAAACTCTCGGTTGTTTCTGACATATTGATTGTGACCCCTCGATGGGTGCCCCCCAAAAGCTTTTTTGTAGAACTTTCAAAGCAACCTACAATTTACTTGTAGTTTCAAATTTGACCTAATTTCGATAAATCGACATAAAGTCATTCAAATGGGCAGAGTTAGCTAGAAAGTCATTCAAATATTGACGAACATTTAATTCAAGAGCGATCTTTCGCGCTTACTTGTAGCTCAAGTTTGACCTAATTTTGTTAAACTGTCAAGATGCAAAATCTTAGCATGAAGTTCAAAGTGTCATCAAAACTCTCGGTGGTTTATGATATATTAATTGTCACCTGAATAGGTACCTCCAGAAGAGTTATCCTAAAACTTTCAAAGCAACCTATAATTTACTTGTAGTTCAAATTTGACCTAAAGTCGATAAATAATTGGCATAAAGTCATTCAAGTTGGCGGAGTTAGCTTGGAAGTTTGAAAGCTAATAAAACATGGGTATCTTCAGCACAACATGTTGGTCCACTCTTTATGTCTGAAAACTTGTCTTCTGGTATTCAGATCCATATTCGTCGGAGTTTCTTTACGTAAAAGAACAATCTCGTCATCACTCGAAAAAATTGAAAATTAAATGTTCTTTCGTGATAGTTAGAAACTAACACCAACAATATTGTTTACTACATCACCCATCTACCTCTAAAAATACATTTAATTCAATAGCAATCAATTGCCCTTACTTGTGTAGCAAATGTTTGACCTAATTTCGTTAAATCAGCAAAAAGTCACTAAAGTGTGCAAGTTAGCTGGGAAGCTTGAGACATCCCATTTCTTAAAATTTTGGAATTATAAGAAACCATGTTCCACTTTGTCTAATAATCGGGGCAGTGTAATTATTTTTTAATCGTGGTAGGTCCCGTAGGAGCGAGGTACTTTATTAGTTAACACGTGGTCAGTGGAAGTACAAGTTACATCAAGGACCTCATAAAAATGTAAATGAAACTAAGCAATGAAGTGTCTTTTGAGGTTTGCGTGCATGCTAGATATTGTAGAGCCAAAATTTCTTCTGAAACAATCTACATTCTAGCTTTTACTACTAGTACGTATAGTAAACAAGAACCCATAAAACAGAGTGATCGTACTCTCTATTAGAGTAGTAACTTGGATTGGTTTTTCACATATCTAAGTACTACTAATTATAATTTCTCAAAAAAAAAGTACCACTAATAAATGCAGTACTGGTTTGTCTGATTTGTTGTAAGATGTACTACTACTACTATTACCATTTAAATTTGATAAGACCAAAATATTTAATTACAGGTTGGTGTCGAAGACATGCATGTAGTCCTCGGTCTCTCCCCTGCAGCACTGTACACCCTGCAGCAGGCCGTAGGCTTTTCGTCTCTCTCCAGGAGTAGATCGTGTTGCCTCTCACTCACCTAGATCTTCTTGCCTCAGTCTCTCCCTCTGTCTATACTGTATTGTCTGGTACAATACATCGTGACACCTACTTTATTACTTACCTGTCAACTTTCTGTAACCTTTTTGATTTGACGAAGCATGTACAGCATGTGGGACACTGTCTAAGAAAAAAGTGGCCAAGTGCAGCTGCCGCCAGTGCGCCCATGCCTAGCGTATTCCTGTACAATCGTACCAGTACAGTACGAAACTCAATCAGTATACTCTTTAGTATACCCACCCAACCTAGGTTCCTGGCTGGCGGGCACTACGTCGGCGAGCTGATCTTCCCTCTATAACCACTCGCACAAGTTTTTGTACCGCGTCAGCGGATTCGACCGTGAGCCGGATGCTATGGATGCCGTCCAGTCTGAGGCGTGATTGAGTGACCCTACGACGGATGCTTTAGCTTGGTCGCCTTCGACAAGCTCGACGAGCACAAGATCGCGTGCTCGCACGGCCCGTGCTCCTGCATTGATTCCGCCTGTGATTTCATTGCCTCGCCGGCAGGGCTCCTTCCCCACATGAAGGAGGCCCATGGGGTCATAATAACCAGGGCCATCTACAGCAGTGCCTTCTTTTGCCTCATCCCGACTCCACCACCAACAAGCACGAGGGGATTCACGCGCTTCCTCTGCGGGGATGACGGTGCCGTGTTCGGCCTGATGCTGGCTCGGTGTTGATCTCGAGCTCGCTGGGGAACCCCAAGAGGAAGGTATGATGAGCACAGCAGTAAGTTTCCCTCAGTTATGAAACCAAGGGTATCAATCCAGTAGGAGCAAGGAAACACCCCAAAGGTGTTGCTAGCTGAGCCTTGGCAGGGCGCCCTACCGGTGCTAGTAGCAACGTCGAGACCTGCACAACACAACCAAAGAACTCTGTCCCCAACTTGCGATGAGGTTGTCAATCTCACCGGTTTTGCTGAAAACAAAGGATTAAACGTATCGAATGGAAGGAAGTAATAGTTTGCAGAAAGTAAACACAAAGCAGTAAACAGTTTGATTGTAGATTGAATGTAAAAGAAAGGACCGGGGTCCATAGTTCACTAGAGGTGGCTCTCTTTAAGATAGATAACATGCTGGGTGAACAAATTACAACGGGGCAATTGACAAACATTGAGAAAGCATACAATCATATACTAATCATCTTGACTCCTTTGAGACTTGATTGGGCATTACAACATTATACATAGACCGCCATCCAACTGCATCTATGACTAGTAATCCACCTTCAGGTTATCATCCGAAACCCCTCCAGTATTAAGTTGCAAGTAACAGATTATTGCTTTACGAATTGCGTGTAATGTAAACAATACGATTGTTCTATGAACAAAGGATTGTTGTTTTCTCCCTAGTAGCAACAACACATCTACTACCTTAGATATTTCTGTCACTTCCCCAAATTACCAGCGGCATGAACCCACTATCGAGCATAAATACTAACTCTTGGAGTTGCTAGCATCTACTTGGCCAAGATAGCTACTAACAACGGAAAGCATGCAAGATCACAAATAACAAAGACATGATAGAATCAATAATCAATCTGAAATAGCATCTCAATATCAATCGCATCCCCGCAAACACGACATGCAGAATTACAAATAGATGATCTTGATCATGAACGGAGCTCACAAGATCTAGACATGAAAGCACAAAGGAGGAGAACCAGCCATCTAGCTACTACATGGACCCGTAGTCCAGAGATGAACTACTCACGCATCACACCGAAGGCTTGCATGATGATGAAGAAGGCCTCTAGGGTGAATTCCCCTCTCCGGCAGGGTGCTAGGAAGAGCTTTAGATCCCTCCTGATCTAGGGATGGAGATGACGGCGGCTATAGATTCTTTCGTGGATTTTTGATCGGGTACCTAGGGTTTTGGTCCTGAGGGCAATATATAGGCAGAAGGAGAGCCGAGGGGGTGCTTGGGATGGCCACACCACCCACTGACGCGGCCAGGCCTGGCCCGCGTGGCCAGGTGGTGTGGTGGCCCCTAGCTCCTCTCCGTCTCGTGCTCTGGCTCCAGATGCCTTCCGGTAAAATAGTCACTTTGGGTTTTGTCCTGTCCAATTCCGAGAATATTCATTTTCTGACTTTCTTGGAACCAAAAACAGCAGAAAACAGGCAGCTGGCACTGTGGCTCTTGTTAATAGATTAGTCCAAGAAATCATATGAAAAGTACTCCAAAGTGTGGAAAAAACACAAGAAAGTATATAAAACCAAGCATGGAACATCAAAAATTATAGATACATTTGCAATGTATCAACATCCCCAAGCTTAACCCCTGCTCGTCCTCGAGTATGTAAGTGATAAAAAGAAAGAATAATTTTTGAGGTGACATGCACCATCATAAACTTGATCAAAGTATTTGTAAAACATTCAAGGCTGGGATCATAGTACTTCAATCATAACATGAAAGACAAAGTTCTAGCAATAAGACAAAGATACTATGATGCAACATGAAAAGGCACAAACAAAAGATTCGTGAATAACAATGCTTTGCAAGACGTTTGTTTGTTTCACATAAAGAAAACATAGCATAATAGTATTCAGCTTGTCCCTCATAGAGTAGCAAATATAAATGCATAGGACACCTTCAAAGTTCATAAGAGTGACTAGACACAAATAGTTTAAAACAAGCAATATCAAGGTATGCATTAATCAACTAGTCTTGGGACAATGCACATAGAACTAAGAATGCCACTATGATCTCAAAGTAAGTGCATAAAGATAGAAGGTGGAGACTCAATATAATGGTGGAAGAAAGGCCTTCATAGAAGGAAGTAGGGATTCGAGTCTCATAAAGAGCTTCCAAAAATTATGGTACTTAATAGCTTTCATCTCTCATTGCCCCTATCATAAGCATCTTGAAGTGATTAAGGATAAAGTGAACAAATTATGGTGTACATGCTTGACGAAGTTTAAGTTAGAAATCTCATGTCCCTTGAATACGAGGGCCGCTCCTCATGCTACTCAAGTTTAGTCACCAGTAAGTTCTTGTCATCGTGAGTACATGTGTATCATAGAGAACCGCCAACGGGGTACCCCGTGCCCGATGATACGGAAGAATCCCCATATCAAAATGACAAGGCAAGCAGACAACAAGTATCTCAACAATCTTCTTATTTACCATGGGAATATGGTGCTTTTTTATCTCTTTCCTCTTTTCATAATCTCTTCTTTTTTTTCTCCTTTTCTCTTTTTTCTCAACATAGGACTCTTTTTTTATAAGAAGAATGCTTCATAGACAGCTCATTATGGTTATGCTGCAGGTTTCCACCATGTCAGCATGGATTAGACCAGCGACCCAGGCGTTTCTCTAACACATATACATAACTCCATGGACTTACAAGCTCCCCTTTCATTTCACACCGACGACATCCATAGACAAAAGAGCATGATATCAACTAGGTACAAAGTACCAAGTGCAATGTTGAAAGCGTTCCCCATGACAGCATGGTTCTGCTAATTCCCAGCAAATAAGTGCAAGCATATACAACATAGATGACACAATGGTTCAAGTTTATTAAGGGAAAGAAAACTAAAGTGTGCCATCAAGTCCATGAGAGCTTTAATCACTAGTTTTCTCACAACAAGTTTAATTTGGAAGGTAAACAAAAACATGAATATACTTGGAATAACATAAGCTAGTAGGTAGGTATGGTGGACTCTTTGGAATAACTTGGTTTAGGGAGTTGGATGCATGAGTGGAACTCATACTTGGTTGTGGAGGCTAGCAAAAGACTGGGAGTGACAAACTAAGAGAGCAGTAATGGACATAATCATGCAGAGTGACAAAACATCATTGATCATAGCATAAAGTGATACTATAAGTTGAAAACTAAAGGATCATAAAGGCTTATGGTGACTTGAGATAGTCATAACATGGTGTGAGCATGCGCCAAGTCAACCCAAATAAAGCATCAAACGAGAATACCACAATACTATGCTTTAATATGCTAAAACAACGCATGATTCATCCAAGGCACATTAAGAAATCTCAATTTCTTATAATAAGTCATGCTACAACAAAGAATACTAAGCATAAAGCCAAAACAATATCAAGCATGGCATGAGAAATCATAGGCCACAGTCAAAAACGAGCTATCTTTAACACTTAAGCATGAACTTTCCTACTCTTTTCCAAACCAAACCAAACTATTTGAAAACCAATGTATGAAAGAGGGGGTCCAACCAATTTATTCAGCAAACTAAGAAAACCAAGCAAACAAAAAACCAAAACGAAAACGAAAAAGAAGACGCTCCAAGAACAACACAACTGTGCATGAAACAATAAAAATGAAGCGTTTGGAAGAAACTTGGGATTTTTATTGATGAAGAAGGGGATACCTTGGCATCCCCAAGCTTTGACGCTTGTACTTCTTGGGTATTTCTTGGGGTGACATGTGTGGAATCCCCAAGCTTGAGCTTTAGTCCATCCTTCATCTCATTACTCAATCCTTCCATACACCTGAAATTTTTCCTTCATACAAAACTTCACACAATATTTATTAGCAACATTAGTGCACTCAAGATAATAAGTCTTCGGTTCAGTTCTAACACCAATAAAACTTCCATTAGAACACTAGATACTGTAGCACTTCCCTCAAAAAGCTCAATTCCCCAAAAGAACTCAAAAAGGAACCAACAAGAAGCAAATGCAGAAAATGGCAGAAATCTGTCAAAACAGAATAGCAGATAAAGACGAATTTGTTCGAAGATCTTCTATTGCTCAAATCAAAAATTGTGAACTAACGAAAGTTAAATAACAACCTGGGGCAGAAGCACAAAAAATCACGCCTCAAAAGCACGTACAGAGATTTTACACGAATATTTACGGTGAAGCCCATAAATCTGTTTCGGGACAACAACTTTCCCAATCATTATTTATCTCTCATTAGAGGTTACTCTTGGCACAAAAAGCAAATAAAAAGGATAAGGAGCGGTTATTACTGAAGTAATAACTTCCAGCACTCATCTAAAACTTTTGGGTTATCTCCCAATAATTACTTTTCTTTAACGCCTTTAAGTTAGGCATAAGAAGCAAGAAAAAGAATCAAGTGTTCTCAAATGAAGAAGCATTAAGACCAAATTTTGTTTTCATAGGTGAGGCAAAAGAAATCTTCTCTCTCTTCTTAGGGAAGTGTTCTATACCTTTCTTGAGTGGGAGTTGATATTTAATGGTGCCTTCTTTCATATCAATAATGGCACCAACAGTTCTAAGAAAAGGTCTGTCAACACCCGGATTTTTAATCCCAGATGCCCGTTATGCCATACCTCGCAATCCCAGGATTACCATTTTTGCGAGACATAACGGATTGGATATCACAGTACATCATCCATTACAAACAATACATAAGGTCTTACACAAATAAGGATCTCATGATCCAGTCTTTAATACAACAAGCAATGGAAATAAAAGATAAGCGTAGCGGTGGGGTCCATCTTCAGGGGCACAGGCAATGCTGACGAAGGCAGATAGTCCTAGTTATCATAGCCGTCCTGATGACCATCCTCCTGATAGTCTCCTTCATAGTCTGGCCATGAGAATAGCCAGGGACAAAAGCCATGAGTACTCTTTAAGCACTCGCAAACTACTATTAACAGGTACTATAGTTCTAAGTTAGAGTGCTAAATATTTGTTTAACTCTAAAGTTAAGTTTGAAACCTAAGCTGAGTTCAGAAGGAAAGAAACATAAAGTAAAGTTCTAGAATCACTTAAGTTGGGAAGCTATTATCATAAACACAACCCTGTTGTGGTCAAGTCAAAGTTCATCATTCATTTCAAGTTATTTGGAAAACATCTGACAACGAACAGTATGGCCATTCCAACTATCCATAACCGCGGACGCGGCTATTCGAATAGTTTGACACTCTGCAGAGGTGGTACACTTTCACCACAAGATTCGATACATCTGTCAGGGATAACCCTGAATCATCATACTTAATATGCAGATACTCAAACATAACCTTCCCTTTACACACCCTAGTATAAGCACCTCTCTTATGAGCATGGCCTCCCAACCATGACCATCAGTCATCTTGGGCACTGCATAGGTGGACATCATGATAGATAGCCTCATCTCAAACCTCTCCCGTGAGGGTACTAATACTAATGCATAGAAATTTCCAGCTAAGCCTTACCCAATTCAGGTAATGTGGTTGTACAGTAAATTTGGAATGGTATGGCATCCGAATCCAACTATCAGTTTTATAAAAGGGTTAAGGCTCATGCCTCATCATTTTCATCATCATAAACCAGTTGTGTTTCTCAACACATGTCAAAACATCTCAATAGAATGACTCATCATTCCAAGGTTTTCACAATTCATTTTCACCAATTGTTCCCATCTAAAGTGACTCAAGTTTTTGATCTACTATAAATTACTAAGTTAGAGTGTTCACTAAGGTGGAAGGATGGGATCAATCTCATGCCATAGAATGACATCTAAAGGTTTCTAAGTAGGTCAAGTTTTATACTTTTTATGCTACCTTCAAAACAAGTAAAGAACTTTGTGTAAACTAAGGGAGGTAAAACTTGTCAATAAGACTTGAGGTACTAATAGTTAAAGGGGGGTGATTTAAAGCATGCTTAAGGCATCTTTGCTAAACCATCTAGTTTGTTTATAGTTTGCTAAGTACTAAACTTGCAAGGGTTAATCTTGGGTATGGCTAGCTTGCTAAGGGTAGCTTGCACTGTTAATGTTGGCTTGCCTTGGTTGGTGTAGTGGTTGAAATTTTCTTCATCTTCGTCTTGATAGCACTCCTCCTCCTCGTAAGCTTGGTCGATACTATCTTCTATAAAAATACATACGGAGTAGACAATCACCAAACAATACTTAACTAGGCTAGATAGCATTCTAAGACACACAATTAATGATCTATTATCATCACAAGCATCACAAGTTTAATTCAATAGTTTCTTTCTTTTTATTTTAGAAAAGTAATTTCTACTCATTGAAAATTTAACCAGAATTTAATATTCACCACTTACAATATGGGATCATGTTGACACATGTCATTACCACATATTCTAACATGTGGGAATGATATTTAAGGGTTGGATCAATATTACTTTGGTTTAAGTTCATTATTTAATGATTTAAAGTGACTAGAAATGCCTATATAGCATTATTTTGGTACTTGTCCAAAGTCACTGCATGTAAACCTTAATATTATTACATATTTGGATAGATATGATGAAATGTGATTTTTGAGAGTTGGAAACAACTCAAAAGCTAACTTGGTTGATTTTATAAAAATGTTGCAAGTTGCAAATGCTTCTGTTTTGTTATTTTTATTAGGAGAGATCTATAACTCTAATTGAATTAAATCCAACGGGCTTGGATAGATCATCTCCATACCTTTCAGACAAAATTGGTTTCATGCAATTGGGATTTATAAAACTCTCTGAATTGATCTTCAAACTAGGGGACAGAAACTAGATTCAATCTAAAAAGAAAAATCCAGATTTGAACGGGTGGGCTAGCGCTGGAAAGAAGTTGGGCCGGCCCAGTGGCGCTCCGCGGCGCGGGGCTCAGCTGACAGGGGGTCCCGCTTGTCAGTGGGTCTTAATACGCGAAACGGTATGCGCGCTGTGGGCCATAGGATTAGAATGGGAATCTACAGCTGAGGATCGTCGTCGACGACGAACAGGTCGCCGGTGAGCTCGAACCCTAGCGGCTCGGTGGGGGTCTACTGGGGACGTACCAGGGCTCTAGCGGGGTCAGCGAGGCGGGTAAACAAACTGGACGACGACGGCGAGGCGAGGCGTGGTTGCGGCAGAGCTTGGGGTGGTCGCAATCAGCACCGCCCTTCTCCTCCAGAGGCGACTGCTCCTGCTCCAATTCCGGCAAGCTGCTGCTCCCCTTGCTCCGTCTAGAGGTGGGTGAGGTTCAGAGAGGTGAGGGGAGTGGAGTGGTGTGGAGAGAAGAGGCTGGGGAGGCCTCCTTTTATAGGCCCGACGGTGAGACCGAGCGGGATGGGCAGGCGACGGTGGCGACATGGCTACGGCGGGGTAGAGGCGTGGCCGAGGGTGGCGATGGACGGGCGGTCCCCTAGCGGTGCTCTAGGGATTGAATGCGGTCGTAGGGGTGGTGGCATGCGGTGGGGAGAGGTGGCGCTCTGAGCGGCAGAGGCGGCGGTGTCCACGGCGAGCGGTGGCTGTGAGGGGTTGGGCGGCCAGCAGGGGTGTCTGGGGTGTTCTCTAGGTCGTGGCGGATCGGCGGGCGCGGGCTGCGGCCAAGGGGCGGTCTATGCAAGCGGGGACAGAGCGCGCTCTGGGGGCGGCACCGGCATGGTGTGGTGGCACTGGGCGCATGGTATCCTTGGTTGTCCATTGTAGGGCTAGGCTCGGGCAGGGGACAGGGTGTGGCGGTGAGGTGTGAGCTACCTCCTAGACATGGAGAGAGAGGCGGGAGAGGGATGCTGCGGCGAGTGCACGGTCGGCCGGCGAGAGGTGGCTCGGCATGGCAGTGCAGTGCAGCTAGGAGGTAGGGGAGATGGTGGTGTGGGTCTGGTCAGGCTTGAGGGGGGACAAGATGATCAAAACACTTCCAAAATGCTAGACAAAATCAGCCCAAAATAGTATTAGGTAGGCCAATATGATCTTGCTAGCAAGGTGTTTGATGAAATGGCCGAAAGAGAAAAAAAATTGAATTTTGGTTTCAAAATTTTTGAGTGATCTCCACTAGTGCAAGGTAGTCTCTGGTTGCAAGGGTTTTGAAAGTGGAGCTCAAATACATGGGTTTTGAAATAGGGGTTATCTATGCATATGCATTAGATTCAATTTTCAAATGCCAATTAAAATAGTTAACATAATGTTTTTAGCAGATCCAAAGGTGGGCCTTGGTACCTCATTATGTGCACTAGCAAGGGGTACAAAGATCAAGAATTATTTCTGTTAAGAAATGGGTGCTAGGAACACTCAAAGTAGTCTAGTGGATTAAAATGGCCAAAATGACCATTCCTCCTTTTGAATTCTTTTTCATTTTATTTTCTTTACGAAAAGTTTGGACTGATGTAGATGATGTTTAAATCACTTAAGAAACATTTTACAAGCATTGGATCACTTAATCATGGCAATTCAAACAACTCCTATTACAAGTTTTTGTTAACCCTATTTTTGGGATGATGTGATCTTGATAAGGTTGGATTGAAGTTTTGGGATGTTACAAACCTTCCCCCCTTAAACAAAATCTCATCTCGATATTTACAAAGAGAACTAGGAACTAAAGAGATTTGGGAACTCTGTCCTAATGTAATCTTCTCGCTCCCAAGTACCTTCTTCCTTGGTATGGTTGCTCCACTGAATCTTGAGAAACTTGATGCTCCTGGTCCTGGTGGTTCTGTAGGCTTCTTCTAAGATACGGATGGGTACTTCCCGATAGGTCAGGTCATTGTTGATTTCCACGGCTCTGTGATCGATATTCTTGAAAACTTCAGTCTTCTCAGGCACTTCCAAGCATTTGCAAAGTAACGAGATATGGAACACATTGTGGATGACTGACATCTCTTCAGGCAGTTCTAGTTGATACGATACTTCTCCTCGGCGGTTCAGAATCTTGAAAGGTCCGATATATCTAGGGGCTAACTTTCCCTTTAGACTAAAGTGTTGAGTTCCCTTCAATGGTGAAACTTTGAGGTATACAAAATCTCCGACATTGAAATTCAGGTCTCTCCTTCTCTTGTCAGCATAGCTCTTTTGTCTCGATTGGGCGGTCTTGAGGTGTTCACAAACTTTGTGAACTTTCTCTTCTACTTCTCGGAGAATGTCGGGTCCAAAGATCTGACTCTCTCCTACTTGCGACCAATTGAAAGGGGTACGACACTTTCTTCCGTATAGGAATTCAAATGGTGCCATCTGCAAACTAGCTTGATAACTATTGTTATATAAGAATTCTGCGAAAGGCAGGCAGTCTTCCCATTTTGATCTGTATTCTAACACACACGCTCTAAGCATATCCTCCAAGATCTGGTTGACTCTCTCAGTTTGTCCATCTATTTGCGGGTGATAAGCGGTACTGAAGTTCAACTTGGTTCCTAAACCTTCCTGAACTTTCTGCCAAAATCTTGAAGTAAACTGGGTTCCTCGATCTGAGACGATGGTCTTGGGGGTTCCATGCAGACTAACAATCCTAGCAATATACAGCTCTGCTAGCTTTGCACTCTGGTAGGTTGTCTTGACAGGTATGAAGTGGGCTACCTTGGACAATCTATCAACGATGACCCAGATTGAGTCATTTCCCCTACTAGAAGTAGGCAAACCGGTGATAAAGTCCATTCCGATGGAATCCCATTTACATTCCGGAATCTGCAATGGTTGCAACAGTCCTGCGGGTCTCTGATGCTCTGCTTTGACTCTTTGACAGATGTCACATTTGGCAATGTAGCTTCCTATCTCTCTCTTCATCTTGTGCCACCAAAATTGCTCTTTCAAATCCTGATACATCTTTGTTCCTCCGGGGTGGATAGAATAAAGAGTATCATGAGCTTCCTTCATGATAATTTCCTTTAGCTCCGAATCTGCTGGCACATAGATACGTCCTTTATACCACAGTACTCCTTCTTCGTCTTCGGTGAATCCAGGTACCTTGCATGTACCAATACGACGTTTGATTCTGTCGATACTTTCATTCCCCTTCTGGGCTTCCTTGATTTGGCTAATCAACATGGGTTGAAGTTCAATGCTAGGTAGGAATCCTTTGCTAACTAATTCAGTCCTGAACTGCTCCAACTCTTCATACAAACTTGGTTGCTTCTCCTTGATCATGGTGTTAAGCCTACACGGCAATCTGCTAAGGGCATCCGCTACCACATTGGCTTTGCCAGGATGATAGTGAATGTCAAGGTCATAATCCTTGATTAACTCTATCCATCTTCTTTGCCTCATATTCAAAAATTGGGTCATTGGTCGGGCTATGCTCGAGAATCCTTCTACGAACTTGTGGTAATATCTCGCTAATCCGAGAAATGAACGGACTTGGGTTTGAGTGGTTGGGGCTTCCCATTCTTCGACATCTTTGATCTTGGTGGGATCAACATAGACTCCTCCGGCAGACACAATATGTCCTAGGAATCCTACTTCTTTCAGCCAAAACTCACACTTGCTGAACTTGGCATATAACTGATGCTCTCTCAGGGTTTCTAGGATAACTCTCCTATGTGGCTCATGCTCTTCTTCTGACTTGGAGTAGCTAAGGATGTCGTCGATAAACAGAACTACAAAGTTATCTAGGAAATTCATAAAGATCTTATTCATGAGATTCATGAAATAAGCAGGGGCATTGGTTAATCCAAAAGACATAACCGTATACTCGTATAAACCATAGAGAGTAGTAAAGGCGGTCTTCAGAATATCCGTTGCACGAATCTTAAGTTGGTGATAACTAGTCCTAAGATCAATCTTTGAGAATACCTGAGCTCCGGTCAACTGATCAAATAGATCCTCTATCTTGGGCAAGGGGTACTTGTTCTTGATGGTGACGTCATTCAACTTTCTGTAATCTGTACATAGACGATTGCCTCCATCCTTCTTGTCGATGAATGACACTGGTGATCTCCATGGCGAGGTGCTTGGTTGAATCAAGCCGGTTGCTAACATGGCTCCAACTGCTTCTTCAGTTCCACTAACTCTGAGGGGTTCATGCTATAGGGTCTCTGGGCTATAGGTCCGGTTCCGGGGATTAGTTCGATAATGAACTCAATATCCCTATCCGGGGGCATACCTGACAATTCATCTAGGAATACGTCAGGGTATTCACAGACTACTCTGACTTGATCTATGGTGGGCAGGACTAGACTCTTGTTGCACTTGAATTGACGGGGTAAGGTTCCAGAGATATGCTCTACTGTTACTCTAGAAGTACTGGTCATGGTGATGTCTTTCTTAGCACAGTCTATCAATCCTTTATGCCTTGACATCCAGTCCATACCTAGTACTACTTCCAATCCTTTGGTTCCAAGTACAATTAGGTTGGCATAAAAATCTATCCCATGTATTCTGATAGGTACAACTTTGCAAATTTTTCTAGCTTTTGTAGTTGAACCGGGGATTTGAACTATCATGACATGCTTCAGGTTGGTTGGGTGAATCTTACTAGTGCATACAAATTCTTCGGTGACAAATGAATGTGATGCTCCAGAATCAAACAATACTCTTGCTAAAACTGAGTTGACAGAAAACATACCCAGCACTACATATGGCGCTTCCTGGGCTTCTTCTGCGTTCATGTGGAAGAGACGACCGTTGCGGTTGTGAGGGTTCCCTGGGGCAAATCTCCTTCCTGGTCGAACACAACATTGCTGCTGAGATGGGGCATTCACAGGGGCATTGGCGGCAGTCTTCTTGGGACACTCATTGGAGTAGTGACCCTTCACTCCACACTCGAAACAAGTGATCTGGGACTTGTCCTTGACTGCGACAGGCACAACATTGCTGCCAGTTCTAGGTGCAGTGTTGTTGTTGCTGTTGTTGCTCTTGGGAGGGGCACTGTTGAAATTATTGGCATTACAGGAGTTGTGATTGTTTCCTCTGGACTTCACATTACCTCCACTATGGTTGGGGTAGCTTGGGCGAGGATTTGGGGGTCAGTTGTTCCTTGGTGCATATCCTGGTGAGGGGTTGGGACGGTACTTCTCGTGACTACTGGATCCAGACTGCTGCATCATACGACGCTTGCGGTTGTCGTTTGCCTGGTTAATCTCCCCTTCCATCTGAATGGCAGAGTCGACTAGTTCTTCGAGATCCTGAAAACGGATGTTGACGAGGACAGTCTGCATCTCATCATGTAGTCTCTTCAAGAATCTCTCTTTCTTCTTGGCCTCTGTGTTGATCTCATCAGGTGCATATCTGGCAAGTGACAAGAATCTGTCACAGTACTCCACCACAGTCATCCTTCCTTGCTTCAATTCACGGAACACATCTCTCATCCTGTTGACGAGACCTTGCGGCACGTGGGTGCGGCTGAACTTGATTTTGAATGCTTCCCAGGTCATCACCTGACCATGGTTCATATTGCGGATGCTATTCCACGAAGCTCTGGCATCTCCCGCTAGATAGTGGGTGGCAAAGAGAACTTTCTCATTTTCATCAACTCCTGCAACTTCAAGGTTGTTTTCCATGGTCTATAACCAGTCATCAGCATCTAATGGGTTCTCGGATTGGTTGAAGATTGGGGGATTGGTGTTCTGAAATTTTTTGAGTTTGGATCCATGGTGATCCTAATTTCCATGTCCTTGGTTTTTGAGAGCCATTTTGGCGATCTGCTGCAATGTTGCTAAGTTGGCTTGACACCCGGTCCTGTTTGCTTCACGGTCCGCGATGAGATTCTGCAAGATCTGCAGCACTGGGTCCTATGACGAGCTGCTCCCTCCTTGGTTTCCACGAGTCATCTGAAGATTGAGATAGATATAGGGGCGAGAGGGAAATTCTAAGGTTCATGGTTTTGGGTTTTTCAAGGATAAAACTTTGAGTTAGACTCAGGTTTTTCAACTAACTTCATTTTCATTAATGCAAGCAAGCACCCGATACAACACACACCACAACAATCAAAGGGAAAATAGATGGTTTGATGAACCATTCTGTAAGCTATGATACAATGAGATGATACATCTCATGCTACGGCAGTGCTCTCGTGCATCTACTCATCGTCGATGAAGTAGGAGTCTTCATCATCAGTGTAGAAGTCCACAGCATCCTCCTCCAGAAAGTCATCATCGTTGCTGAGGTAAGAATCCATATCTCCCTGGATGTCTTCACCCTCATCTTCTTCTTCCTTGGCGGCAAGCTGAGCTTCCTGCTCCTTGACGGTCTTCTCGAGGTCGGCCACCTTCTTGTGAAGTCGGGCGATGGTGCGATCCTTCTTTGCACGCTGGCGGCAAAGAGACTGGCGATCTTGGACGAGCAGTGCGAAACCCAGAATTGCCTTCTGGTCGGCAATGGCACGGTTCTGGTTGGCTAACTCCCTGGCATTGTCTAGTTCCTGCTGTCTGTCATGAAGCAGGAAGTCAAGGTTCTCCACTTGACGCCTCAATTCTGGGTGACTTGGCATCTCCATCGGCATTCCCATGAAGTCATGTCTTGCATAGTGGGCAAAACGGGTTCCTTGGATCCTGTTGACGCTGAGGGCACATAGACATGCGAGAGCTTCATGCATTGCCCTGGTTAATCCATCTAGCCAGTTGTTCTCTCTCACGGAGAACTGAATTCTTTCGGAAGTTGGTGCTTCGATGCTGCCTCAAAGATCTGCGGTGACTAGCCACTTTAGGTCTCCTCCTGGGTGTCCTGGAAGTTGAGCTCCAAGAAACTCCGGATGTGGGTGTCCCAGTAACTCCGAAAGTGAATCTAGATCCCTCTCGAAGATCAGCTGACCTCCGTTTCCCAACTAGTAAAACTTGCTGAACCGAGTCTCCATCTACAAGAATTAAGGATGAGGAAGTTAGTGAAGTGATCAAGTGTTTCAAGTTTTAAGTCATAATGTAAGAATTTTGAGGAACATGAATTTTTGAGAAAGAATGAGTTCACAAGGGTAAGAGAGGAATTAGTTTTTCATAGCTACTCACTTTGGTTTTGAAGCTAAGTTTTTGGTTTGGACGTCCATTCTAACTAGGGTCTCCTATGGTCAGGATGGCTCTGATACCAACTTGTCAACACCCGGATTTTTAATCCCAGATGCCCGTTATGCCATACCTCGCAATCCCAGGATTACCATTTTTGCGAGACATAACGGATTGGATATCACAGTACATCATCCATTACAAACCATACATAAGGTCTTACACAAATAAGGATCTCATGATCTAGTCTTTAATACAACATGCAGCAGAAATAAAAGATAAGCGTAGTGGTGGGGTCCATCTTTAGGGGCACATGCAATGCTGACGAAGGCAGATAGTCCTAGTTATCATAGCCGTCCTGATGACCATCCTCCTGATAGTCTCCTTCATAGTCTGGCCATGAGAATAGCCAGGGACAAAAGCCATGAGTACTTTTTAAGTACTCGCAAAAGACTATTAACAGGTACTATAGTTCTAAGTTAAAGTGCTAAATCTAATTTTAACTCTAAAGTTAAGTTTGAAACCTAAGCTGAGTTCAGAAGCAAAGAAAGATAAAGTAAAGTTCTAGAATCACTTAAGTTGGGAAGCTATTATCATAAACACAACCCTGTTGTGGTCAAGTCAAAGTTCATCATTCATTTCAAGTTATTTGGAAAACATCTGACAACGAAACAGTATGGCCATTCCAACTGTCCATAACCGCGGACGCGGCTATTCGAATAGTTTGACACTCTGCAGAGGTGGTACACTTTCACCACAAGATTCGATACATCTGTCAGGGATAACCCTGAATCATCATACTTAGTATGTAGATAATCAAACATAACCTTCCCTTTACACACCCTAGTATAAGCACCTCTCCTATGAGCATGGCCTCCCAACCATGACCATCAGTCATCTTGGGCACTGCATAGGTGGACATCATGAGAGGTAGCCTCAGCTCAAACCTCTCCCGTGAGGGAACTAATACTAATGCATATAAATTTCTAGCTAAGCCTTACCCAATTCAGGTTATGTGGTTGTACGGTAAATTTAGAATGGTATCGCATCCAAATCCAACCATCAGTTTTATAAAAGGGTTAAGGCTCATGCCTCATCATTTTCATCATCATAAACCAGTTGTGTTTCTCAACACATGTCAAAACATCTCAATAGAATGACTCATCATTCCAAGGTTATCACAATTCATTTTCACCAATTGTTCCCATCTAAAGTGACTCAAGTTTTTGATCTACTCTAAATTACTAAGTTATAGTGTTCACTAAGGTGGAAGGATGGGATCAATCTCATGCCATAGAATGACATCTAAAGGTTTCTAAGTAGGTCAAGTTTTATACTTTTTATGCTACCTTCAAAACAAGTAAAGAACTTTGTGTAAACTAAGGGAGGTAAAACTTGTCAATAAGACATGAGGTACTAATAGTTAAAGGGGGGTGATTTAAAGCATGCTTAAGGCATCTTTGCTAAACCATCTAGTTTGTTTCTAGTTTGCTAAGTACTAAACTTGCAAGGATTAATCTTGGGTATGGCTAGCTTGCTAAGGGTAGCTTGCACTGTTAATGGTGGCTTGCCTTGGTTGGTGCAGTGGTTGAAATTTTCTTCGTCTTCGTCTTGATAGCACTCCTCCTCCTCGTAAGCTTGGTCGGTACTATCTTCTATAAAAATACATACGGAGTAGACAGTCACCAAACAATTCTTAACTAGGCTAGATAGCATTCTAAGACACACAATTGATGATCTATTATCATCACAAGTTTAATTCAATAGTTTCTTTCTTTTTATTTTAGAAAAATAATTTCTACTCATTGAAAATTTAACTAAGATTTAATATTCACCACTTACAATATGGGATCATGTTGACACATGTCATCACCACATATTCTAACATGTGGGAATGAGATTTAAGGGTTGGATCAATATTACTTTGGTTTAAGTTCATTATTTAATGATTTAAAGTGACTAGAAATGCCTATATAGCATTATTTTGGTACTAGTCCAAAGTCACTGCATGTAAACCTTAATATTATTACATATTTGGATAGATATGATTAAATGTGATTTCTGAGAGTAGGAAACAACTCAAAATCTAACTTGGTTGATTTTATAAAAATGTTGCAAGTTGCAAATGCTTCTGTTTTGTTATTTTTATTAGGAGAGATCTATAACTCTAATTGAATTAAATCCAACGTTCTTGGATAGACCATCTCCATACCTTTCAGACAAAATTGGTTTTATGCAATTTGGATTTATAAAACTCTCTGAATTGATTTTCAAACTAGGGGACAGAAAGTAGATTCAATCTAAAAAGAACCCAGATTTGAACGGGTGGGCTAGCGCAGGAAAGAAGTTGGGCCGGCCCAGTGGCGCTCCACGGCACGGGGCTCAGCTGACAGGGGGCCCGCTTGTCAGTGGGTCTTAATACGTGAAACGGTACGCGCGTTGTGGGCCGTAAGATTAGAATGGGAATCTACGACTGAGGGTCGTCGTCGACGACGAACAGGTCGCCGGCGAGCTTGAACCCTAGCGGCTCGGTGGGGGTCTGCTGGGGACGTACCAGGGCTCCAGCGGGGTCGGCGAGGCAGGCAAACGAACTGGACAACAACAGCGAGGCGAGGCGCGGTTGCGGTGGAGCTTGGGGTGGTCGCAATCAGCGGCGCCCTTCTCCTCTAGAGGCGGATGCTCCGGCTCCAATTCCGGCGAGCTGCTGCTCCCCTTGCTCCGTCTAGAGGCGGGTGAGGTTCAGAGAGGTGAGGAGAGTGGAGTGGTGTTGTGTGGAGAGAAGAGGCTGGGAAGGCCTCCTTTTATAGGACCGACGGTGAGACCGAGCGGGATGGGCAGGCGACAGTGGCGACATGGCTATGGCGGGGTAGAGACATGGCTGAGGGTGGCGATCGACGGGCGGTCCCCTAGCGGTGCTCTAGGGATTGAATGCGGCCGTAGGGGCAGTGGCATGCGGTCTGGGCGAGGTGGCGCTCTGAGCGGCAGAGGCGGCGGTGTCCACGGCAAGCGGTGGCTGTGAGGCGTTGGGCGTCCAGCGGGGTGTCTGGGGTGTTTTCCAGGTCGTGGCGGAGCGGCGGGCGCGGGCTGCGGCCAAGGGGCGGCCTGTGCGAGCGGGGACAGAGCGCGCTCTAGGGCGGCACCGTCATGGTGCGGTGGCACTGGGCACATGGTATCCTCGGTGGTCCACTGCAGGGCTGGGCTCGGGCAGGGGACAGGGGGTGGTGGTGAGGTGTGAGCTACCTCCTAGACATGGAGAGAGAGGCGGGAGAGGGCTGCTGTGGCGAGTGCATGGTCGGCCGGCGAGAGGTGGCTCGGCATGGCAGTGAAGTGCAGCTAGGAGGTAGGGGAGATGCTGGTGTGGGTCTGGTCAGGCTTGAGGGGGGACAAGATGATCAAAGCACTTCCAAAATGCTAGACAAAATTAGCCCAAAACAGTATTAGTTAAGCCAATATGATCTTGCTAGCAAGGTGTTTGATGAAATGGCCGAAAGAGAAAAAGTTTTGAATTTTGGTTTCAAAATTTTTGAGTGATCTCCACTAGTGCTAGATAGTCTCTGGTTGCAAGGGTTTTGAAAGTGGAGCTCAAATACATGGGTTTTGAAATAGGGGTGATCTATGCATATGCATTAGATTTAATTTTCAAATGCCAATTAAAATAGTTACAAGAATGTTTTTAGCAGATCCAAAGGTGGGCCTTGGTACCTCATTATGTGCACTAGCAAGGGGTACAAAGATCAAGAATTGTTTCTGTTAAGAAATGAGTGCTAGAAACACTCAAAGTAGTGTAGTGGATTAAAATGGCCAAAATGACATTCCTCCTTTTTAATTCTTTTTTATTTGATTTTCTTTAGGAAAAGTTTGGGAATGATGTAGATGATGTTTAAATCACTTAAGAAACATTTTACAAGCATTGGATCACTTAATCATGGCAATTCAAACAACTCCTATTTTAAATGCACACATATATGAATGCTTTCATTTTAAATTTGGAAAAGTTTTTGTTAACCCTATTTTTGGGATGATGTGATCTTGATAAGCTTGGATTGAAGTTTTGGGATGTTACAAGGTCTTCCCAAAGTAATAGGACAAGAAGCATTGCATTCAACATCCAAATCATAGAAATCAACGGGGACATATGCATTATTAACCATAATAAGAACATCATTAATACTCCCCATGAGTTTCTTTTTAGCATTATCATCAAGTGGGACATTCAAATAACAAACTTCAAGTGGAGGCATATCAAGCATATCATAAATCCTTGTAGGCATAATAGAAACACTACTATCTAGATCACATAAAGCTTTGAAATCAAAGTCATTCACTTTCATATTAATGATGGGTTCCCAACCATCTTCTTGTTTTATAGGAATAGATGCTTTATGTTTCATCCTTTCTTCTTTAATCTTTATGAGAGCATCGGTAATGTGTTTTGTAAAGGCCATGTTCATAGCACTAGCATTAGGACTTTTAGCAAGATTTTGTAGGAACTTAATAACTTCAGAGATATTACAACCATCAAGATCAAAATCAAAATTATCATCTAAAGTAGTAGAACTATTACTAGCCTCAACACTAGTGGTGGTGATAGTAGAAACACTAATGTTTCTAGCAATTTCATCTTCTCTTTCCCACTTAGCATGTAATTCAGCTAATAGTCTAACATTTTCATCAATTCTTACTTGTATGGCATTAGTGGCTGCAAAGGATTATCATTAGTTTCAGGTTTAGCAGCCATTTTATTCAAAGAAGTTTGCGCTTCAGCAAGTGATGCTATATTTCTTTCAGCATTAGTGAGTTTTTCCTCAATATTTTTATTGAAAGAAGTTTGTTTACTAATAAAGTCCTTAAGCATAACTTCAAGTTCAGAGGGTGCACTCCTATTATTGTTGTAGGAATTTCCATAAGCATTACCATTGTTGGGAGGATATGGCTTATAATTGTTGTTACCAAAATTACTCCTATAAGCATTATTGCCAAAATTGTTCTTTCTTATGAAGTTCACATAACCTTGCTCTTCTTGAGAAACCAAAAGAAGCTAAAGGAACATTATTTGGATCAATATGGGCTTTCCCATTCATAAGCATAGACATAATAATATCAATCTTATCACTCAAGGAGGAGGTTTCCTCAATAGAATTTACCTTCTTACCTTATGGAGCTCTCTCAGTATGCCATTCAGAATTGTTAACCATCATATTATCTAGAAGCTTTGTTGCAGCACCCAAAGTAATGGTCAGAAAGGTACCTCCAGCAGCAGAATCCAATAGGTTCCTTGAAGAGTAGTTCAATCCTGCATACAAAGTTTGGATGATCATCCAAGCAGTCAGTCCATGAGTGGGACAATTCTTAACCAAAGATTTCATTCTTTCCCAAGCTTGAGCAACATGTTCATTATCAGATTGTTTCAACTTCATTATTTCACTTCTCATAGATATAATCTTAGCAGGAGGATAGTATTTTCCAATGAAAGCATCTTTGCATTTAGTCCAAGAATCAGTACTATTCCTAGTTAAGGAATTCAACCACTCTTTAGCTTTTCCTCTCAAAGAGAAAGGAAACAATTTAAGCTTAATAATATCACCATCTATATCCCAATGCTTTTGCATCTCACAAAGTTCAGCAAAGTTATTTAGATGGGCAGCAGCATCTTCATTACCAATACCAGAAAATTGTTCTCTCATAACAAGATTGAGTAAAGCAGGTTTTATCTCAAACAAAGTAGCTTCAGGCACAGGTGGAGCAATAGGTGTGCTCATAAAATCATTGTTGATGGTGGTAGTGAAGTCACACAACTTAGTGTTTTCAAGAGTATTCATTTTTTGTGTGTTTTTGATAAAGAAAGCAAACTTGTAAAACTAATTTTTTTGTATTTTTTATAACAAAATAAGCAAACAAAACAAAAAGAAACTAAGCAAAACAAAAATAACAATGTAAAGAGATTGGTTATGAGGGACTCCCCTTGTGAAGAAGTCCTTGACTCCCCGGCAACGGCGCCAGAAAAATACTTGTTGGCTCGGTGTTGATGTCGAGCTCGTTGGGAAACCCCAAGAGGAAGGTATGATGAGCACAGCAGTAAGTTTCCCTCAGCTATGAAACCAAGGTTATCAATCTAGTAGGAGCAAGGAAACACCCCAAAGGTGTTGCTAGATGAGCCTTGGCAGGGAACACTACCGGTGCTAGTAACAACATGGAGACCTGCACAACACAACCACAAAACTCTGTCCCCAACTTGCGATGAGGTTGTCAATCTCACCGGTTTTGCTGAAAACAAATGATTAAACGTATCGAATGGAAGGAAGTAATAGTTTGCAGAAAGTAAACACAAAGCAGTAAACAATTTGATTGTAGATTGAATGTAAAAGAAAGGACCAGGGTCCATAGTTCACTAGAGATGGCTCTCCTTAAGATAGATAACATGCAGGGTGAACAAATTACAGCGGGGCAATTAACAAACATCGAGAAAGCATACAAGCATATACTAATCATCTTGACTCCTTTGAGACTTGATTGGGCATTACAACATTATACGTAGACCGCTATCCAACTGCATCTATGACTAATAATCCACCTTCAAGTTATCATCCGAACCCCCTCTAGTATTAAGTTGCAAGCAACCGATTATTGCTTTACGAATTGTGTGTAATGTAAACAATACGATTGTTCTATGAACAAAGGATTGTTGTTTTGTCCCTAGTAGCAACAACACATCTAGTACCTTAGAGATTTCTGTCACTTCCCCAGATTACCAGAGGCATGAACCCACTATCGAGCATAAATACTAACTCTTGGAGTTGCTAGCATCTACTTGGCCAAGATAGCTACTAACAACGGAAAGCATGCAAGATCAAAAATAACAAAGACATGATAGAATCAATAATCAATCTGAAATAGCATCTCAATATCCATCGCATCCCCACAAACACAACATGAATGGATGATCTTGAGCATGAACGGAGATCACAAGATCTAGACATGAAAGCACAAAGGAGGAGAACCAGCCATCTAGCTACTACATGGACCCGTAGTCTAGAGATGAACTACTCACGCATCACACCGGAGGCTTGCATGATGATGAAGAAGGCCTCCAGGGTGAATTCCCCTCTCCGCCAGGGTGCCGGGAAGAGCTTCAGATCCCTTCCAATCTAGGCATGGAGATGACAGCGGCTACAGACTGAAGGTTCTGCACTTACATTCCAGGATGATGTTGATGAAGGTCGACGTACTAAACTGCAGAAGATAGTCATTTTCCAAGTTCCGACAGCTGCTGGGGGATACAAAGATTTCTCTCTAGTCGCCATTTTCAAATTCAAGATTGCTGTCATCAACAGGAATGATAGTCATGGATGGTCAGTTTGTGTGATCGAGTTCCATGGCTACTTCAGATACTGCGATGCTATTATCCAACACGATCGTGTGTTCTCCGTGACCAAGAACGGCTGTGTTTATGCATGGAAGTCTCTGGAACTTGGTAAATTCTCCTCCTTCTGTATTTTATTAGCTTTGTTTCTGAATCGATGCAAGCTATTTTTTTCTGAACTTTCATTGGTTAGTAGGAATTCCATTAAAATTTTAGTTTCTTTGATCCCAAGGAATTCTCTAGGAATTTCATAGGAATGCAATCTTTAGGAGGTTTTCTTACATATAAGTAGTTTGTTTCATATGATTGAGTTCTGCTGATAGTTTTGCTTCGTCTCCTAGTACATCCCATCGAAACTATGCTATCTACTACGTAGTAGTAAGTACTTATGTGGGACCCAGATATTATTCCTGAATCAATGTAAGTTATTTTTTCTGAAGTTTCTTTGGTTAGTAGGAATTTCATAGGAATTTTAGCCTCTTTGATTTCTATGAATTCCCTAGGAATTTCAGAGGAATGCAATCCTTACTAAGTTTTCTTACATATAACTAATTTGATTCATAGGATTGAGTTCTGCTGATAGTATTGCCTTGTCTCCTAATACTAGTACATCCACGGAAAATATGGTATCTACTAGTAGTATTTACGTGAGACTCAGATACTAGACATATGACATATCATAACTATATAGAATTATAATACTAGGTAAAGCTAAAAAAAGTATGGGCGCATATTTAGTTCTTGTATTTTCTATCATGTAAATTTTGTTAACATGGTCTTGAGAAATAAAGGACAAGATTCTAGAATGATGGAGAAGTGTGTTTTGAGGATTGTGCATAACATTCATTGTGCTAAAGACTATCAATAGAATCTTCAAGTAGATGCTAGAATGGAAAAGAAGATCCAACTGCTAGCAATGTTGGGATTCGCAAGTCCTGATCCAACAGTGAATATTCAAAATTATTCATACAATACATAGTGGTAATATTATTATAAGGTAAGATAAGATATTAAACCTCCTAGAAATAATCCTTGTTGGTTTTCCTTTGGTATATAACACACCAAAATCTTGTAGGATCTAACCTTGATTTTTTCCATATGAACTTTACATTCAAGATCCTATAGGATTATTTCCTATTTCATTTGATCCCATGAATCAAACCGTGTCTCTTGGAGAATTTCCATCGCATATCCCCATTTCGAAAAGAATTAGAATTTCCATAGCATCTCCCTAGGTTGGCATTTTTTTACGCAATCAAACATCTTAAGTATAATCAAGATTTTTTAAAATAGTACTGTATATCAACTTCTACAATGTCATATCAATATCAATATTATTTCCATGTTACATTTCCTTTCCCTTTAAAGGTGCTATCCTTATCCTGTTGCCACGCGATGTGCTGTACCTGGCACATGGGTTTGTTGAGGACGATGAGGAGAATGATCCTTGTAGGTGGTGGTTAGGAAGATCTGCCGGTGGTTCAAGACTTCTTATAGTCTATATGTATGGTGTCTCAGGCAATGCAATTGCTGATGATACTAGTGTTGTTCACTATGGTCGCACCGTTCGCACCTATCCTTCTGGGTTGGAGTGCATGGTGTTCTTAATGGACACAAGCCAGTTAACTGCAGCTAACCGATGGAAAAAGGTTACTGACCATGGATCGTATTCTCTTTTCCTTGGCGTGAACTATCCGATTATCATTGCAGTAGGCGATGCAAATGATCCGCCAGGACATCTGACGAGAAGGAACTGTATTTACACATCACAACAAGAAATTGGCTATGAGTACAGGCTGCATCCTAAAATTTGCCGCTTTAGTCTGAATGGTGACACAACTGTTGGTTTCCACACCGACACTCGCTGGACATGGTCGGAGACTGCATTTTGGTTCATCCCAAGCTTCGCAAATGCCTTGGAGTGGAACAAGTCTATTCAAGGATAGCTCATTTGGTCGTGGCCTTCTGTTGAACTCTTTATTTTGGCTGGTTTTTACCTGATGTACGGGTACTCAACATTTAGTTTTGCACCCGGTCCGGCTTGTAAAATACTTCGTATGACCAAAAACCCCTTTTGTACACTTGGTAGTTTCTCCAGTATGTATATTTCACCAAGCTTGTAAAAGAACCTTATTAGGAGTACAGTTGTACTCTACTACTACTATTCCATACATAATTTCTTCCAGAATGTTGTATAATAGTAGTACTATTAGTATTACTACTTGCAGGTCCGTAGTTTTGTTTCTTTTTCACTGCAGTTTGGGTCCTGTAAGCCTAAGTTGAACGTGTTGGTAAGTACTTTGCTCAGAAACTGCACGTGGTGGAAGGAACACGATGTTTCCAGGTTTACTAGGAAAAACATGTTGGTCATCATGGCATCACCCGTGATTTGACAAGGCAATACTGTACGACGGTGTGCTAGTCTAGTTTTTTCTTCTTCTGAACAACTACTACTTGTCTACCCTAGTAGTAGTAAAAAAAGTAGTAAAGGTCTACTAGTAGGAGTACCAGAGAACTCGATGAAGCTAGGTGGAGTACTACTATCAGTAGCTGCCGCAGAAGAGAGAGGGAGGGAGTTTTGCACACGGAGGTGCACGTGGCAACGTGTTCCTCTCGAGACAAGCTAGATTTAACTCCCTCACCAGCCTCCCCCCATGCACACACAACCTCTTTTACTCAGTCCCTTCTTCCCATCCACTACCGCCCCCTGGCCTCTCGCTCCGTATTGTTGCCGACCAGCTCCTCGGCTCCGTCCTCTACATGTGGCGGCAACACCGGTGCGGCAACCTTCTGTAGGGCGATGGAGCATCCGTCATCTCTGTCCCACGGCAGCAATGGCGGTTTGTGACATACTAGAACACTCGTACCTATTCCCTCTGTTTCATAATATAAGATGTTTTAGCTTATGTGAAGCGAGTGTATCTAGATTCACTCCGAACTTACATGATAGAGTTGATGATGAAGTTAAATTTATATTGTCGATTGTGCATCATTGTCATGTGCAGAGTAGTTCTTATCTTGGGTATGCATCCTTTTTTTGTAGACTAGGATTCCATAGAAGCTTGTTTTCTGGGCTAGATCCCATAACTAAGAACAATGGGGATCCGTTCAAAGTTGGTAGTTCGACAACACAAACTTTTGAACATTTGCATATATTTTTCAATCAACATAATGTAATCAATATTACAACTTGTTGCAGAAGATGATAGGGGAAGGAGCAAAAAGAGGATTCTCGATGAAATAGGTTCCAATCCTGTGACTTCTGCTATCCTAGATGACAAGGTAAATCAATAGAATGACATATGTTCTTATCGTTGCGTGTAGATGCTTTCGCTGTAATCTCTATTTATCTTGTACCACAGAAGCATAAAGTTGAAGAAGACTCTTAGTTTCTTGATTACGGAGTAGAAAATCGATGTTAGATCGCTACACCTAAGACGCCTCCTTGTTTACCTTCTGTGGAGACTGTTGCAGTTGCAGCTGCAGCTGGTACTGATGAGACTGCACCTGCCATCGTCGTGCCGGATGATGGAGGTGGTGGATTGGTTTTACCATCCGCGGAGACTTGTGCGGTTCGAGTTGGCAGTGAATAGCCTTCAGAGGACATTGTGGTGCTCGATAGTTCGCCTATTGTGGAGACTCAGTCTACTGGTGTTGGCACTGCTGTTGGTGCTACTGATCCCGCTCCCGAAATCATTGTGCCACCTGAAGGAGGCGGTGATTTGGGTTTACAATCTGTAGAAACTGTTGCACCTGAAGGTGGTGAAATATGATGCGGAGCTTTCTTTCTTATGATATGTATGCTTTTCTCTAGAACATGTATTATGGAGCTACCTTACGCATTTCTTACACTTTTGCCTGTTAAACTGTAGTGTGGAACTGGAACTACTCCTACTATGTAATCATAATATTCGGATGCTTGAGAATTATCGATGATAAACCAATGCTAGCTGAGCTGCACGAGAATTGGCCTCTGCCACTTGCGGGCGTGGTTCCTGGCTCATCTCCTTTTCACAAGCATGGTGAAAAGATGGTTCTGTTCCTTTTCTTGCAATGTCATTATGATTGTGTTGTTGATCTGGCAATTTTATGCTGATTTGGTCACCAATCCGCATTTATGTATCTACGTACAAACATATTTGTTCACATGACTTGAACAGAAAACAATATCTTCTTTGCATCGACTAACACAAGGAGACATGCAAATATTTATTTATTTTTGAAACAAGGCAAACGATATGCCATTTTCATTGATAGAGAGGGACATGCAATTTATAAATCATCACCTCTAGCATCTTGTTCTACAGAAGGCATTATTACCAGATCCACAACCTTCTTTTCCTTGGGACGACAATGTCAAGTGTGGGATTTCGAATCTAAACGCAATCCAGTGCAGGTTCATCAGGACAACCTCCAGCTGCATTAGTCTCCACAGAAGGTACATCAGCGCTATGGAAGACACCGTTGGAAATGCAAGCTGAAGCTTTTGTTATACTCCTATCAGGACCACAGATAAGGGCCAGAAATTCAAGCTCCAAAATCTAGCGTTACAAAATAGACAAGAGGTTACCCCATCTGGACAATTCATAGACAATCAACAGTGCAATTTGAGCATCTTATATGATCCTTAGATCTTAGTCCATCTGGTCTTTTTATTGGTGGAACAAAATTTGTTGGTACTTTTATTTCTGCGAAGAACCTACAAAACATAGCCAAGTCAGACATATGAATATATCTAACTTTTCTACAGTCTTCTATGTGAAGATATCTTTGCATAACACTCACTTATCGAACTGTCTACGAATATCTTCCCGCTCCTTGGAAAGGCGAAGTCGACGTTCTATAGGGTACATCCATCTATACTGTACTATACCTCTAAGTACTTCCTCGTCAGGTACATCAACAGCCAAATGCTCCATCGTATCAAAGAAGGATGGGGAATATATCAGGTCAAAATCTTACACAGATCTCTGCCAAGTCCTTTTTAAGATGTTTTCGAACTCTTCTGTCCAAAGCTTTACTATAGATTTACCTAAAGAACGTACCTACCCAAATCTGCAAGCACCTTGTAAATCTAGATGGTCACAAGCTTTAACAATTTCTAGGAGAGGTGGAGAACAAACCAAAGCCAAGAAGAATGTCCAGTGCCTGAATCTAGCAGGCGAAGCGTGGGGATCGCCCAGCTGACCGCGGCCGGTGCGTCTCGTGAAAAACGGTGCGGCCAATGGTGGTAGGCCGACACTGTTGATAGAAAGGCGTCGAGAAGTTTTTTTAAGGTGTGGAGAAGTTTGCGGCCTAGTTCTAATCCGGTGCATCTCCCATAAGAACGACGCAAAATTTGAAGAGACAGGGGCTGGTCGCTCGATTGAGGGCGGGCTTAGGAAAGTTTGGGGTCTCGGCGGAAAGTTTTGGACGGTGCGGGGTGTTTGTCCACAATTTTCACAGAAATATGTGTGAATATTTTATCGGATTTGCCAGTTCTCAAGAGTCACCTCTCTCGCCATTGGATTTACCTCGCGATTGGTGTAACGTGAGGGTTACACATTTGTTGCAACAGCTTGTAACTGGGAATTTAATGAGTTGCAACTACTAGGTTACAACTGAGTATTAGCACAATTAGTAGGGTGACATCAGCTCCTTAACATAACAAGTTCTAAGGCGCCTGGGATCTAGGCGCTCATACTTTATACCTTTGTTTTCCCTTGTTGATGGCTTTGTTTTGAATCCGGCCGAGCCCCAACACGGACCTTGGGATTTTAACTATCGAGCCCAAGAAATTAGCCCATCCAGCCTCATTATAGCACAAGACCTTCTAACTCGGCCATGTTTTGGGTCATTCGGCCGCGCAAATAGCCCAGTTAGATTGGGTGAGAGCCCATGAAAAATAGCCCATCAATCCTTGCTTGGCCCATTTTTCTTCAATTTGGCCTTTTTTGGGCACCATCCACCCACCCCTAAAAAAACTCCGCCTATCCATGATTTTAAGTACTACCTACTACATTATTTATACTTAAAAAAATTTAGTTGAGCTACTAGCAATCACGCATAGCAGATGGACAAGCAATTTTTTAAGAAGAAAAATAAATAAGGTATATACGATGTTAGTATACATTTTTTACATTTTATAAAAGGATAACAATTGTCTTGTGTAGTCGCAAGGCCTATAGCAATATTTTTGTACTGAGAGGCTGACATGGCTGACCCACCTGCCTGCAGCTAGCGTCCATCAACCTTACCATACAAGAGATAAAGTTAACAAGTGTGTTTAAAAAGTACTTGTACAACAGTCTCGACCAGAAAAAAGAAGACCAAGATCGACACGTTTCTTGTCAAGAGAGGCTGACATGTGGGCCCTAACAGCAAGTCCATACACGCTTGCCGCATGGAAAAACGTTACCAAGGTCAAACCAGCGGATGCGACCAAAAAAAAGTCCAACATACACACATTTCCTCTACATAGGCGGCTGGCATGTGGACCTAGAAGGGAGACATTATACGGGTGCTATATCGAGCAACGTTGCCAAGTTCCAAACGGGAAGGCGCGAGAGAAGAAAAAAAGTCTAGCATGCACACATTTCCTGCATAGAGGAGGCTGACATGTCGGGCCCACCAGCCCATATAAACGGCTAAAGCAGCGAGCAAATCTATCATGTTCAGAACACAAAGGCGTGACAGAGGGTAAAAATTCCATCATACACACGTTTCTTCTAATGAGAGGATGACATGTGGGGCCCAGCATCGTGATTAAACAGTGGATGCATCGAACATCGCTATCAAGTTCGGAACAGGGTAGCGCGAGTGAAGGAAAAAAATCCATCATACACACGTTTCTTTTAATGAGAGGATGACATGTGGGGCTTAGGAGGTTGGTTAAACGGTAGATGCATGGATCAGCGCTATCAACTTCGGAACAGGGTAGCACGAGTGAAGGAAAAAATTCCATCATGCACATGATCCTTCTAATGAGAGGCTGACATGTGGGACCTAGCAGCCTTACTAAACGGCAGACGCCTCGAGCAACGTTATCAAGTTCAAATCAGGGAAGCGCGACCGAAAAGTATGGTCCATGATACGTCCAAAACGTATCTACTTTCCCGAATACTTTTGCTATTGTTTCTCCTCTAAACTTGTGTGATTTGGATACAACTAACGTGGACTGACGTTGTTTTTAGCAGAATTGCCTTGGTGTCTACTTTTTATGTACAAAATCAACTATCAGGAAAAATCCCGGAAAATATGCAGAAAATCCTATTTCACCCAAAGACTCCAGGAGCCAGAATACGAGACGGAGAAGAGCCAGGGGGTGGCCACACCACCTAGTGGCGCGGGCCAGGCCAGGCCGCGCCAGGGGGTGGTGTGGGCCCCCCAAGCACCCCCTCGGTCTGCCTCTTCACCTATAAGAAGCCTTCTGACCTAAAAACTCCGAAGGGTTTGACGTTTTTCCAGAAGGAGTTCCGCTCCGCCGCCACCACCAGATTCCACGAAACAGCACCAGAAACTCCGTTCTGGCACCCTGCCGGGACGGGGAATTGGAGGAGATCATCGCCATCATCATCACCATTGCTTCTGCATCGACCATCCATGTTTCCCCCATCTATGAGTGAGTAATCCCCCGTTGTAGGCTATGGGGATTGTAGGGATTGGATGAGATCGTTCATGTAATGGCATCAGATTGTTAGGGCATGGTGCCTAGTATCTTCTATTAGTGCTTTATGACTTTGTTGCGACTTGTTATGCTTAATGCTTGTCACTAGGGCCCGAGTGCCATGATTTCAGATATGAACATGTTATTGATTCATTATGATAGTATTGTTTTTGGTCTTATCTACAAGTTGTATACACACGTTGTTGTCCGGAACCAATGGCCCCGAAGTGACAGAAATCGGGATAACCGGAGGGAATGCCTTTTATGTGAGGATCACATGTTTTCACGGAGTGTTAATGCTTTGCTTCGGTCCTCTATTAAAAGGAGCACCTTAATTGCCAGTAGTTCCCTTGAGGCCCCGCTGCAATCGGGCTGGCAGGACAAATGATGTTGTGTAAGTTCTCATTGCGAGCACGTATGACTATATATGCAACACATGCCTAGGATTATCTATAACTTGGATGCATTATCTTATTTATCTGCAATTGCCCTATGTTCTGATTGTTATGTGAATTGTCTTATCCATGCAATGCCCGTCCATCCATCCCTATGCCTACCGCACTCGAATCCTACTTTTTACTGCTATTGTTACTACTGTCTTTACTTTACTACTGCTGCTACTTTACTATTCCTACTACAAAACGGTTGCTACTGATAAACTGCTATGAGCAAGATTGTTTCTAGGTGCATCTGAATTGACAACTCGGTTGTTAAGACTTATAAATATTCTTTGGCTCCCCTTGTGTCGAATCAATAAATTGGGTTTCACTTCCCTCGAAAATACTGCGATACACCCCCTATACTTGTGGGTCATCAAGACTATTTCTTGGCACCGTTGCTGGGGAGCATAGCTTTATTTATCAAGTTCACTAGGATTCTCTATTGTTCGCTGCTATCCATCCATCATGGGTAAGTCTAGTGATGGCAAGGTTCCTATTTTACCATCCACTACAAGAAGAGGTACGGTTCTGAACACCTCTATTGCTCTTGATTCAACGTCTGTTATAAGTAAGCTCGTTACACCATCACATACACATGCTACACACACTGCTACTACTACTGAATCTAAAACTTCTGATGCTTATGATGCTGCTTCTACTGTGCTTGATAAGAGTGGTTCATTAGGTCCTTTCCTAGATGCTACGATTACTAGAACTATAGCTGGAAATACTGAAACTCCTAATGAAGACACTACCACACCTGTTAGTTCACCTGAGTCTAGTGAAAGTTATGATATTGAAGATGGTTATGTTGAGATGATCGATTAATTTATTAAAGAATGTAAAAACACCCATGATAGGAGCGCTGCTAAGAGTCTCCTTGAGAGGCGTACTATTAGACCCAAATTGTCTCCTATTGCTAAGTTTGCTGCTTCTCCCATAAACATTATAGATGAAGATTATGATTTCTCTCTCGATCTATCTTACATAGCTATTGTCGAGAAAGAACCTTTTTGTGGGACTAAGAATGAAAGTGCGGTAGCACATATGAATGAAATTTCTACCATGAGTGGCTTGCTTTCTGATGATATTAAGATGTGTACTTACTTTGTTGCTAAGATTTTCCCCTTTTCACTAAAACGAGAAGCTAAAACTTGGTTTAGTAATTTACCTCTTGGATCTATTGATAGCCCTGAGTGCTTGATTAGTACTTTCCTGCAGACATATTTTCCTCCTAGTGCTAGACATGCTATTTTGCAGGAACTTTTTGATTTTAAACAGGGAGAAAAAGAGGTATTGCCTGAATCTTGGGCAAGGTTTTGTGCTTTGATTCATGCACAAGCTGGAAGTCCATTAAATAAGAATGAGCTTCTTGATATATTTTATAATGGACTAACCGAGGAATCTAGGACATACCTAGATAGTTGTGCTGATTGTGTTTTTAGGAATATGACTCCTAAGGAAGTTGAGGAATTAATGGCTAAAATAAGTAAGAATTATGTAGATTGGACTCCTCCTAAACAATCTATACCTGAAGTAATTGTACCTGAACCTACTATTCCGGTGCCTATTCCAACATCAAAGAAGAGGGGAGTTATTGAATTAATTGATGAAGTGATGAAGGAAGCTAAGAAATGTCTTAAGGAGAAGGGAATTAAAGCTGCAGATGTCAAGAATTTACCTCCTATAGAAGAATTATGTAAGCCTATTCCCTACTCACCCACTATTGAGGTACACTCTCTCCAACACTTTGATGAAGGTGATATCCCTTACTCTAAACCTCCTGATCAATGATTAGAAGAATTCGATATCTTTATTGTTAAGCAAGATAATTTTAATAAAAGGGTGCAAAATCATCTAATGGAAAACACTAGAGCTATTGTTGAGTTGAAAGATATTGTGGAAAGAACCTCTAATGATGTTAAAATGATTGTTAAACACTTTCAAATGGTTCAAACTCAAATAGATCAACTCGTTAAAGTGCAAAATGACTTGCTAGTTAATGCTGCTAAAGAAAAACATGCTTATGAAATTAGAACTAGAAGTGGAGCTGCTACCCAGGATCCTCTATATCCTGAGGGGCATCCCAAAAGAATTGAGCAGGATTCTCAACAAGCTGAAAATAGTGTTTCTACTTGTAAGAAAAGGAAAAAGAAACATAAAACTGTTGTAGAACCCTCTGAACCTGCTATAGATCCTAATAGTATATCTATCTCTGATGCTGAAACTGAAAGTGGTAATGAAGAAAATGAAGTTCCTAATCAAGAAAAAGTTGAAGAAGAACCTGAAAACCACACTAAGAATACTAAATACACCAAAGAAGATTTTATTACTAAGAAACATGGTAGTGAAAGAGAGCCTTGGGTCCAAAAACCTATGCCATTCACTGATAAGAAACACAAGTCAAATGAGGATGAACATTATAATAAGTTTTGTGAGTGGATGAAACCTTTATTCTTGCAAATTCCTTTGACTGATGCTATTAAATTGCCTCCTTACTCAAAGTATAAGAAGGATATTATCTCGAACAAAAGGAAGATCCCTAATGAAGAAATTTCTACTTTACTTGCTAATTATTCCTTCAATGGTAAGGTTCCTAAGAAACTTGGAGACCTTGGGATTCCAACTATCACTTGCTCTATTAAGAATAGTTATGTTAGAACTGCTTTGTGTGATTTGGGAGCTGGAGTTAGTGTTATGCCTTTCTCTCTCTATAAGAGGCTTCAACTAGAAAAACTGATACCAACTGATATATCTTTGAAAATGGCTGATAAATCTACCACTATTCATGTGGGTATATGTAAGGATGTACCTGTTCAAGTGGCTCATAATTGCTTGATATTAACTGATTTTGTTGTGCTTGAAATGCCTGAAGATGATAATATGTCTATTATTCTTGAGAGACCTTTTCTAAAATACTGCAGGAGTTGTTATTAATTGTAATCAAGGAAAGGTGACTTTCAATGTGAATGACAAGGAACATACTGTCTATTTCCCCAAGAAGATTGAAAGGACTTATGGTTTGAATTCAATTGAACATGTTGAGGGCATTCAAGTTGGAGAAATATATTGTCCCACACCAAGAGAAAAATTTGAAACTATTATGACCGGGACCATTGCTATCAAGGTTGAGGTAACATAATCATTAGTGGAATACAAAGTTTTGTCTCATACGGAATTGTTTTGGTAGCAAGACCTGATCAACCTTGTTAACAAAAGGATTTCATTGAACAAAACAATGTTTTCACTATAATTATTTCCGTTTACTTCTATTCTATCCATTTTAGTTTTTGTTTTTGTTTAGTTTTATTTGTTGTTAGTTGCTTGCATGTTAGAGTGTCTTAGAACTTCTGTAGTTCTAGCTTTGTTTTGTCCTTGCATCATTTTCCAAAAAAAATCTGTTTGTGAGAAAATCATTCTTCTATTCCTAAAAATTTCCCAAAAATAAAGTGTCTCGAAAAATTCTAGAAAATTCATATTAAAATTTTACGTGAAAAAAGGGGAAGAGGAGTACCTGGGAGGTACTAGGGGGACCCACCAGGCAGGCACACCACCTGGTGGCGTGGCCTGCCCTAGGTGGCGCCATGCCCTGGTGTGGGCCACCCCTGCCCCCCACTAACTCTCTCACCTGCCACTTTCTTCTCTCTCTCCCGAGTAAGCTCCAGTTCATTGCTCAAAATCGCGTTCTTGCTGTGCTTGCTCTCGATTTTTTCGATCGCCTTGCTCAACCCATCTTTCTTGCTGAAATTTGGAGCATTTTTTCCCTGGTATGTGACTCCTCTCCTTGTCCAAGTAGATTTGAGTTTAGTGGATTATATCTTGAGTATTTTGCTGCTGTAGGTGATAGGTTTTGAGAGCTTGTAAGCTTGTTTGATGCTTAGAGATATATTTTGATGCATGTTTAGGCCTCTTACAAGTCCCTATGAGTAGAATCCTTCATTGTATTCACTTTGCAATCACTTGTTTAATAGGTGTTTAAATTTCAGAATACTAAGCATGAACAACCATACCTTTGGAGAGATATCTGAGAGTGATGCACCTAGGAGGTCGAGGCCCTCAAGATCGGCCTCTCAGTTTAGGCCATCATACAACAAAGATCTCATTGCAACTCATATTGGTAATGAAAGGGATGATGGGGATGCTCACCTATCTACTTTTCCTTGTTTCACTTTCTTACAAGCTGCAGGGATTCTTGATGATTTCTTGCTACTGATTGAGAGGGTTGGTTTGACCTCATATATGCAACATGAGAGTGAGAAATACGCTGTGCTCACCAGAACTTTTGTTGAGAGCTTCACGTTTACTAACACATCCTATCAGTCGACTATCTCTTTCAAAATTTATAATCTGCCATTCACCATGCCTTTGGAGAGATTTTGCAGTATTGTAGGTGTAAGCATGACAGGGACCGTGAAGAAAATTCAAGGGCAACCCGCTGATTTGCTGGAGCTTTACTGAGGAGTGACCAATGATGATGACCGCGTGGCGCAACGCGGAAAGATAAGAAATACCCAACTCCCTGCTCTTAGATACTTTGCATATTATCTTGCTACTAGCGTACTGGGTAGCAAGAACACAAGTAATATCTCCAACTATCATTTAGCCTTCCTTGCTGCTGCGCTTAACAATGATACTCGGTACAACCTTGGCTCGCTTATTGCTCGCCGCCTAGCTACTAGGGGGCCTATCTATGGGGGCATCATTGCCTCGCTTATAGTCAATACATTAGGACTTTTAGAATATCCCAATGATACTATACTGGCACCACAGAGGCTTGACCTTGTTGCTATGAAAACTCATCACTTCGTCACTACTACTTCTGATTTGAACAGTCTAGTATATAGGATGCTTACAGGGATGAAAGGGAGATCCTTTTGCCACAACCTTCTTTGTTTAGTGTTCATAGGAGACCGTGGTCGTGCTCCAAGGAGGAGGTCGACGAGCAGCTTCGCTTGCTGGGTTTCCACGAGCAGCACCAGGAGGATGTGCCCTCCTATGATTACTCCGCACATTACGGAGGGACGTACTCGAGATCGCACCAGGACGAGGGGACCTCTTCGTCGTACCATGGTGACACTTCATCTTGGCCAGCTTGGGATTGATACCCACTTAGGCCAAAAGCCTAAGCTTGGGGGGAGGTACGCCAACACCGCACTCATCTCCATATCATTTTGCGTCGGTACTTTGTATATTCATGTTTCGTTCTCTTTTTAGTTTTTGTTATCTCTTTGCTTTTGCTTTCTAAAACACAAAAAGACCAAAAATATTTCTGTTGTTTCTCTTTGGTTTGCTTCTTCTTTTTGCCTTGGTTTGTTTTTCCCTTTTTGTTTTGTTTGAACTATTCGAAAAACCCAAAAAGATTTTGCTTTGCTTTTTTTCCCCTTTGGTTCTTGTTTTAAAAATCGAAAACAACAAAAATATTTGTCGTTCTTCTTTGGCTTTGTGAGTTTGTTGCAGGGTTCAGCAGTCCTCAGTGGGATTCGATCTCATATTATTATTATTCAAGCCACACAAGTGAAGATCAATAATGAGTATTAATGACAACTTGAGGCATGGTAAGAGGCTGGTAACGAACTCTATTTGTTTTCATTTTTGTACATATACTCATCATTGTGGGCATGCTTAGTCTATTCGTGTAGGGTGTATATTATCTTTGGATGCTCAGTAGTTCTTTCTTTATTTTGATTAGCTCCAGCTCGCTAAAAGTTTGTAGCATGTCTTATGAATGTTTGCTTGCATTATCCTATTCATGACTTGGTATGACACCGTGGTATCCTCCTCTGAATGTTTCATTTGAATTCACTTGGCACATGCTCACGCATGCACATGACTATAATAATCAGTTAAGCCTTGTTGAATTATTTTGCCTTGAGGATCTTGAATCACTTTCATGCCATGATTAGTCCTATTTTGTTGCAAGCATGATTATGATAGCTATTGCTCTCTCGTTTGTCGCTCCCTTACTATTGCTAGCCTTCACTTACACTGAGTATGTTTTACTCAAGTTTCCAACTCCCTAAACCAAATATTTCCAAAGTGTCCACCATACCTACCTACTAGCATCATTTGCTACTTCCGCGCATTTTCATTATGCCTTGTTTTCTTCCGAATAAAATGTTTGCATGTTATGAGAAAGTTAGTTAGTAAATCTCTCACAAACTTGATGGCGCACTTTATTTTCTTGCATTTAATAAACCTGAACCATTGCGTCCTTCTTTGTTGCGTATATGCTTGCGCTTTATAAGTTGAAGTTAGCAGAACCATGTTTCATGGGGAACGTTTTCAACATTTCATTGGTAATTAGTACCTCGTTGATATCATGTTCTTTTGCTTATGGATCCTGGCGGTGTGAAATAAAAGTGGAACTAGTAAGATCATGGAGTTTGTATGTATGTTAGAGAAACGCCTGGGCCGCTAGCCTAATCCATGCCTAATCATGGTGGAAACTTGCAGCATAACCGAATTGAGCATTCTATGAAGCATCCTCGATAAAAATCTATGCACATAGTAAATAAAAAGATCGCTGAGATGCTCATTGTCTACTTTCCTTGTTATTTTGATTATGGGACAACTCCTATGTCATGTGCAAGGGGTACCTCGTTGGCGGTTCTCTATGATACGTATATACTTACAATGACAAGAGCTTACTTGTGACTAAAGTTGAGTAGCATGAGGATCAGTCTTCGTAAGTGAGGGGCATGAGACTTTGATTTATAACTTGTCAAGCATATCCTCTTAGTTGTGTGTAACTACCTCGGTGAATTACGCTCCTAGTTACAAGCCTGGATGAGCGGAAATGGTTAAAATAGTACGGTGGGGCCCAAATGCCACTCACAGGTAGACCTTTCGGCCGTCCTAACCATTTCCAAACATCGGGACAAGAACGGGCGGCGTAATCGGCAGGCGAAGGGATCAACTACATACACAAATGAGTATGTATGCAAGCCACCATACAATGGTTCTCAGAGTCATTCCATCTAAAAAGAAAGGAAATATAGCAACGCCATACGGCAAGATCCAAATATCCTAGATAGATATGATAGTTTAGGATATCTCCTCATACATCAAACATCAGAGTATCAGGCGGAAGCGGAAGACAAAATCCGAGTACGGATAAGAAGCAAATCGGCATAAGATGCCCCATAAATAAGCGCATCCCGCCCATAGATCTCACGGATCCCCGTTCCCGGAATCTCTACACCGAATGATCGTTGCCCACATCGTCCGTCTCCTCCACCCAGTATCCATCTTGCGCGTTTACCTGTTCATCTGAATCAAACAATTTATCGTGTGAGACCCTAGGGGTACTCGGCAAGTCTTTATGCCTCTAAAGGGGACACAACCTGGGGTGACGCCATTGCAGCAAAAGATAAACCCTAACAATTCTATAGATACTCGCTAACCATCCGCCTAACCAGAGATAAACGGATGTCCGTGGATGAATAACAACAGTTATAACGGTAATATTAACAGATCCATCCTCCTCCTCGCTTACCGACGAGGAAGCGGACGAACAACCCCCCCCATCCGTTGGCAATTTTATTAACCATTCCATGAGTGTTGCACTATTTACTAGTCAGTTACTTAGTCAAATTAAAGGCGGTACTTTAGTTATACTTGTCTATGATCGAGAAACTGTGCTCCAAGTCGTCCATAACCGCGGACACGGCTTTCAGAAAGTTTTACCCTGCAGGGGTGCACAAATAGCAACACACACTCGATCAACCTCGAAAAAACCAAATCAAAACCAACGAGGCAGTCACAACAAAGCGATCACATGATTCAGAAATATTTCAGGGGGCCACCCCATTAAGCTACCCGCAACAAAGCTGGCCGGCTACGAGACGGACTCAAGGTTTGTGGGGCCGGCTGTAAACGACTGGGAACCCAAAAGTGTGACTGGGCTTGTCGATACAGCGAAAACGGGTCACGGTCCTAAACAGTACAGGTGCAGTACATCGCACAATTTAAATAAAGCAGTAAAGCATGGCATAAGTACAGGATAGTAAATAAAACCTCAAACTAGTTTGTGGCCCCAAGAAATAAGAATGAATCAAGCTCTGGCTCAGGGGGGTTCATAAGCCTCCCGGATGTGGATAGCGCGAATATTCAAGGAACAGGAATCAAGTACTCGGGGTCCTACGGGACACAAGTGAGCCTGAAAAACCAAATAGCAAATATGGCTCACCGATGCCACTTTCATTAGTTATCCCATTACTACTAAGGTTAAGTTGTTTAGGTACCTCGTTATCCATCAGACACTCACATACCCTACACATGCTGTTCTACGACTCGCATGGCTCAAACAACTCCTGTAGTAATGGCTCATGGGATGGAGGAACAAGCTTCTGTGGGGTTTAAAAGTAAAGGCTATGCAATACGTGGGATTCAATTTACTGCAATCGCGACTCAATGATGCAAGGATAAGAAAGAGGCAATAGGTGCTATATGTATGCAAGCATGTGGTAGTACTTGCCTGGCAGCTCAGTTGAAGCGAGAGAAGGATCTGGGTAGTGCTCCTGGTTCTCTTGATATATCCCCTGCTCAGCGTCTATTCGAAGACGAACCAAACAAACAAGGGCCAACATAAATAAAGTGCACAAGCATATGAATTAAATGCGACAAGCAAACAATCATGCCATGATGAATGATGCACAATTTTCATGGCAATAAAGTAGCATGGCATGGGTGAGGTGTGGAATACAAGAATAACCATTTTATTGAGTTTTGGCCCCATTTTATCCTCATATTAGTTGCTGTATACATTATATTTATATGATGCATGCTTCAAATCAAAACATGGAATGCATAAACAGAAAGGTCTCGTCGAGCTAAACACTTTAGACATATCATTTGTCAAATTTGGAGTTATAAAACAAAAGTTATTAAATAATTAAGAAAAAGGGCATTTTATTGTAATTTTAATCAACTCGAAATTTTAAATGTTCAAAATATATTTTGAAGGGCATATTTGAATTCCTCACATTTTTCTGATTTCAAAACATATATTATTTGTATTATTTGGAATTATATTTTAAAAGTTATGATAAAACAGATTTGAATTTTTGAATTTGAATTAATTTGAAAAGATTTAAATTAAAACAGAAAATAGACAGAAACTTTTGTTACTCGCACAGATCCAGCCACAGTCAATGACCAGTGGGGCCAGGTGCTGACTGGGCATCACACGCGCAGAAAAACTTTTATCACCGCGAGCTAACCTAGCCTAAGCGAATGACAGGTGGGGCCATAGCAACCTCAGGGCCACACGCGGGCGCGCCAGCGGGGACGCGACACGTGGGAGATCCGGGGTACTGCGGGTTGCAGCTGGAGAAACAGGAGGGTCTAACTGCAAAACGGTACTACGGCTGACAGGTGGGCTCAGGCGGACCACGGGTTTAGGAGTAAAAAGCTATAGGGGGTTTTCTGCAAAAACGGCGACGCCGTACTATGGATCTTCCTCTGCGCTGCGGACGGGTCGGTGCACGACAGGGCGCGGGGCGCGGTGCGCGGGATCGAACTCTGGACCTGGCGTGCGCGCGCGTAGGCGGATACCGCTGCGGTGGCCTGGCGTTGTTGTTAGGGAGGTGGGTGTGGCCTAGGTAAGGTGCTACGCGGAGCGAGAGCGTGCAGACGCCAGTGCACTCCGGCGCGCGGAGTCCGTTCGACGGAAAGTCCGGCGAGGCTAGGGCGGTTCAGAGAGGCGGACCATGTCAGGGGGGTGGAGAGGCTCACCGCGAGGCTGTCGGTGGCGTCGGATCGGGCAGGGGAGCGGTCGATCGGCGTCGAGGCAGACGATCTGTAGCTAGGGTTTGGCGTCGGGGTGGAGGTGGTTCAGCGCTTCTGGGACTCCTCCTCCTCGACGGCGTGTACGGAGCGGATGCAGAGGACCTCCTTGTCCTCCTCGATCACCTCCACGTCGCGCTTGTCGTCTGGGTCGAAGCAGCACCGGTGGAGCAGACGGTGGCCGGCGAGAGGAAGCTGGGGTCGGTGGAGAGGGAGGGAGGAAGGCCAGGGCGCCTCGGCCAGATCTGGAGAGGCCAGAGGAGAGCCGAGAGGGAGTAGATAGGGACGGGAGAGGAGAGGTGGTGCCGAGAGGCCAGAGGAGAGCCGAGAGGTTAAAGGTGGCTCGGCCTCCTTTTTCCCCCTCCTTCACGTGCTCGAGATGGGAGGCCAGGGCAGGCACGGGCAGGGGCTTTCAGGTGGGGCAGGGTGAGGCCAGGGAGGCAGGGGGAGGCTCGGCTGGTGGGGCATGGAGGCAGAGAGAGAGCTAGAGGGAGAGAGAGGGTAGGTGGTTAGCTAGGGTAGGTCATGGTTAGGGTTTAGGAGAGAGGGGGTATGGTGGATGGTGGGAGTGGGTTAGATGATTAGGCTGTGGTTTAGAGAGGGGATGAAGAGAGAGGAGTGGTATGGTAGCTAGGGTTTGCTTTTGTCAAGATCAAGCCTAGCACATGCCAAGCTACAACAAGATCAAGACAAGAAAGAGAGGGATGATGAGGTTAGGGTTTAAGCAAGATCAAATTAAGATCAAGCCAAAAGGAGGGAGAGATAGATGAGAGAGGAACCACCCAAGGATTCAAATAAAAACCAAAAGACCTAATTGTGGTGGTACTTGCATGGGCCATGCATAAATAATTAATACCATGCTTATTTTTGTGAAAACAAGATTATTTACATGGCATTATTCTTATGCATTCCAAAATGTGGAGTAAGGCCTAAGCAAAAGAATTTAAAAGTAAGTTCCAAGTGGAGTAGATGGAGATGATCACATTTGATTATAATTGGGACTTGCTAGTGTGTATATTCCACTAGATGCCTATTAGTCCCAAAAATATTCCCACATGAGCATAGACCCATAATAATCCATATGGAAGCTAGGAAAAGGGTTCCACCCACAAGGCATGCAAAGGTGGCCATGTGGCTCTCACATATCAATAATGTGAAAGCACCATGATGCTAAGATGAGAGCATGTGGAAAAGAATTGGATCCATCCCAACCCATATGAGCTAGAGGTAAAACCCAATAAAGTGCAAAGCTCATATTTAGTTGGATGGTGGAATTATAAGGTGGTGACAGAGAAAGGTGATGGAGTTGAATAAAAGATATGCCCCCAACTCAACTTGGGCATTAAACAATATATCATGAACCAAATACAATATCAAGAGGCAAATACAATTAACCATGCATAAGAGAGAAGAACCAAAACAAAAAGGGTTTTATATGATGCTCAAATGCAAGGAGGCATGATGACATGAGCATGATATAATTATGATGCAGCAATTATATATTTGAAGTAGCCATTATATTACTAATCCAAGTAGCATTACAATTGTTAGACAATTGGGATGCTACAACTCTCCCCCACTAAACAGGAATCTCGCCCCGAGATTCTAGGAAGAAGAAGAAGACGCAAAGAGGGTAGGATACTTGGCACGGAGCTCATCTTCACGTTCCCAGGTGGCTTCATCAACGGAATGGTGCGACCACTGCACCTTGCAGAACTTGATGGACTTGTTGCGAGTCCTTCTTTCTGCGACTTCAAGGATCTTTGTGGGGTGTTCTTGATAAGACAGGTCTTCTTGGAGATTGATAAGCTCATGATCCACGGTCCTGCCGGGATCCTTGAAGCACTTCTTGAGTTGAGAGATGTGGAAAACATCATGGACCTTGAGTTTTTCCGGGAGCTCAAGAGCATAAGCAACTTCTCCTCTTCTTCCACGAATTTTGAATGGACCGATGTATCTAGGAGCCAGCTTCCCTTTGGTACCAAAACGGTGCGTGCCTCTCATGGGAGTGACACGAAGGTAAACGAGATCACCAGGGACACACTCCATGTCCGTGTGCTTTCTGTCATAATTGCTCTTCTGGCGACTTTGAGCAATCCTCAGATTTTCAAGAATGATATGAACTTTCTCCTCCGCTTGAGTTACAATGTCAGGGCCAAACAACATTCTTTCTCCTGCACCCGACCAACCAATCGGAGTTCTGCATTTGCGACCATAGAGAGCCTCAAATGGTGCCATCTTTAGACTTTTCTGGAAGCTATTGTTGTAAGAGAATTCAGCATAAGGAAGACATTCTTCCCACTTCATGCCAAAAGAGATGACGCAAGCACGAAGCATATCCTCCAGAATCTGATTGATCCTTTCAACTTGTCCTTGCGACTGAGGGTGGTAAGCTGTGCTGAAGTTCAACTTTGTTCCCAAAGCATTTTGGAAACTTTCCCAGAACTTGGAAGTGAAGATGCTTCCACGGTCTGAACTGATCTCAAGCGGAACCCCATACAGAGAGACAATTCTGTTGATATAGAGCTCAGCCAACTGAATTGCAGAAATGGTTTCCTTGACGGGGAAGAAGTGAGCCACTTTAGAAAGCCTGTCAATGACAATAAAGATTGCATTGTTGCCCTTCTGCGACCTTGGAAAACCAGTGATGAATTCCATCTCTACTTTCTCCCATTTCCATTCCGGGGGTTTCAATGGCTGTAGAAGACCGGAAGGTTTCTGATGTACAGCTTTCACTCTGCGGCAGACATCACACTCCGAGACATACTTGGCACAATATCGTTTCAAACCCGGCCACCAATATTGTGTTTTCAAGTCCATGTACATCTTTGTGCTGCCAGGGGGGATAGAAAGAACAGAATCATGCGCCTCCTTGAGAACTTGCTCTCTCAAACCCGGGTAGTTCGGAACAAACATCCGGTGTTCAAAGAAAAGCGTGCCTTGGTCATCGACGTGGAAGGACTCATACTTCGGAAGCTAAAGCCTGGAGATGATCTTTCTTGTGTACGGATCACCAAGCTGAGAAGAGCGAACCTTTTCTTCCAAGAGAGGGGTTGCTAGAAGGTTCAGGAGATACCCTTGTTCCACAATTTCAAGGTTGAGCTGACGGAATTCCTCGCACAAGAGAGGCTGTTGTTCTTCCATCATGAGGTTATTGACATAAGCTTTGCGGCTGAGAGCATCGGCCATGACATTAGCTTTGCCCGGAGTGTAGTTGATGGTCAGATCGAAGTCACTGATTGCTTCAATCCATCTCCTCTGCCGAAGGTTGAGATCAGGCTGAGTGAAGATATACTTCAAACTCTTGTGATCAGAAAAGATTTCACAACGGTTACCCAGCAAGTAGTGCCTCCATACTTTCAAAGCAAAGACAACTGCTACGAGCTCGAGGTCATGTGTAGGATAGTTGATCTCATGCGTCTTCAACTGTCGAGAGGCATAAGCAACAACTTGTTTTTCTTGCATGAGGACCGCACCCAATCCGTGCAAAGAGGCGTCACAGAATATCTAGAACGGCTTGGATGTATCCGGAGGAACCAAGACTGGTGTGGAAGTGAGCTTCTCTTTGTGTGTCTCAAAGCTTGCTTGACATGCAGGAGTCCAAAGGTATTTCTTGCCTTTCTTGAGGAGATCGGTAAGAGGCTTCGCTATCTTCGAAAAGTTCTGAACGAAGCGACGGCAATAACTAGCCAAACCAATGAAACTCCGCACTTCTTTGACATTTACCGGAGGAAGCCATTCAACAATTGTCTTCACAGTTTCCGGGTTAACTGCAATGCCCTTGGCAGAGATGACGTGGCCAAGATAGGTGACTTGAGGCAGCCAAAACTCACACTTGGAGAACTTTGCATACAGGCGGTTCTCACGAAGCTTGTTTAGGACACACCGGAGGTGTTCTTCATGTTCTTTCTGTGACTTAGAATAGACTAGGATGTCATCCAGGTAGACCACAACGAACTTATCAAGATACTCCATGAAAACCGAGTTCATGAGCCTCGAGAAGGTGGCAGGTGCGTTGGTGAGACCGAAAGACATGACCGTGTACTCGTACAGGCCATAGCGGGTTGTGAAAGCTGTTTTAGGAACATCTTCCTTGCGAATCTTGATTTGGTGATAACCACTTCTCAAGTCAAGCTTAGAGAATACCACAGCTCCAGCTAGCTGATCGAAGAGATCATTAATCCGCGGAAGGGGATATTTATTCTTGATGGTTTTAGCATTGAGAGCCCGATAGTCAACACAAAGTCTATCAGTCTGGTCTCGCTTCTTCACAAAGAGGGTTGGGCTAACCCAAGACGAAGTACTGTGCTGAATGGAACCCAACTTCTCTTGTTCATCAAGCTGACGTTTGAGTTCAGCCAACTCAGCGGGACCCATTTTATAAGGCCGCTTGGAGATAGGAGCCGTTCCAGGTTCAAGCTCAATTACAAACTCAACCTCACGATCCGGAGGCATACCTGGCAACTCTTCTGGAAAGACATCTGGGAACTCACAGACCACCGGAACACTCTGAATAGCTCCCATAGCATCAACATTCAGAGCCGCCAAAGAGAAAAGCTGGATAGCAGGAGTCAGACTTGGAGAATAGACTATATGGCCTTCAGGAATCTTCAGAGAAACCGAGCGTTCAGCACAATCAATCACAGCTGCATTTGCTGTCAACCAATCCATGCCCAAGATGACATCAATGTCAGAGTTGCCCAGAAAGATTAAGGACGCCGAGAATGAAGAGCCACCAATCTCAATTTGATTGCCATGGCTGATATGAGCAGCCCTCATGTTTGAACCAGGAGATTGTACGACCAGACGATGTGATAAAGGAACCTTATCCAGATCATGCTCTTGCGCAAACTTATGCGAAACAAAAGAATGCGAAGCACCAGAATCAAACAAAACTCTTGCAGGAACTGAGTTAACGGGAAGCATACCCATCACAACTCCAGGTGCATGCTCAGATTGAGCGGCGTTGACATAGTTGGCACGAGCAACAGTAGACCCGGGCTTGGTGTTGATGTTGAGAGCCCGAGGTGGTGGTGCACGAACCAAAGGAGAGCTTGCCGCAGATCTTGGAGGTGGTGGAGGAAGAGCCTTGTTCTTCATCGGACAGTTCCAGTATTGATGCCCAGTGTTTCCACACGTGAAACAAGCACCAGCTGGACGTGGAGCAACGTAGCCAGGGACTCCGCCAGGCGCTCCAGGGTAGTGGTGGTTGTAGCCCCTAGGAGCAGCAGTGAGGAAGTTTGGTGGACTTGCCACGAAGCTTGAAGGTCTTGGTGGAGCCGGGAGCGACGGTGGGGTGTTAGGAACCCAGACACGACGCTTAGAAGGAGCTGACATAGCTGAAGAGCTTGCTGCATCACGGCTGTGTTTCTTTGACTCCTCAAACACTTGCCTACTTGCTTCTTCCTGCAGAGCTGTATGCTGAAGTTCCAGAAAGGACGCCGGCCTTGCATGTGTGATTGCATATTTAATCGATGCATTGAGCCCTTGCCTGAACCTCTTTTGCTTCTTCTTGTCATCAGAGATCTCAACGCCACCATAACGAGAAAGGTTCATGAAGTTCCTGATGTAGGTATTGACATTATCATTGCCCTGCTTGAGGTTGAGAAACACTGCCTTCATCCTCTCCATGACAATTTCTGACAGATACTGCTCTTTGAAAGCTCCAGTGAACTGTCCCCAAGTAGGCTGAAAACCAGTGCAGTTTGCCTTGAGGTAATTCTCCCACCAGAGAGCTGCATCTCCCTTCAGAAGGTGAGTAGCACACTTTACCCATTCTTGCTCAGGAACATCAGCAGTCATCAACAGCCTTGACATCTCACGCAACCAATCATCAGCATCAAGTGGTTGATCAGAAACATCAAATTGGCGTGGGTTGAACTTCAGGAAGCTTTTGATGTCTCCTCGCTTGGGAGGTAGAGGTAGCGGAACAAACTCATTCCTCCTGACACTTTCTTCAAAACGCTGCTGGTTCTGCTGCATTGCTGCCAAGGCATTGGCGATGCTTGACAACGCTGCCCCTAGTTCAGGTTGTATGTCCTCCTCAGAACGGCGTGGTGGTGCCATCCTGTGATTGATATAAAACACAAGTTAGTACTATGATGGAGAATAATAATAATCCACAATAGTACCAAGATGGAATTAATCAAGATTAAAGGATACAATTTACTAAGATGATATTAAAATATCAACGAAGTTCAAAGCACCTAGAAGATATTAAGCATATCGCACACGACTGAAAAGGAGTGTGGTACACAGATATATCAAAGAAAAATTTTCCGCAATTTTCGGCATTAAATACCAATAGTTGTGCAAAATCACTTAACGAATCAAGATTAGTGACTCTACCAATTCAATATACAAGAGCGAATGATAAGAGTAGTGGTATGGTCGCGACTCCATCCCGCACTCAAATCATTACTCCGCACATGAATAAGTAAAACACATATCTCAACGCCTTCTTCTCAAGATGATCCTACAGATTAGCAACTACGGAGACGAACACCCCAAACAAGATAACGTCGGATAACAAAGAATAAGACAGATCGCGGCGGTATACAACGAATCAGATAGATCGCGCCGGTTTGCAAAAGCCTGTCGATATGGAATGTACCAATAGTTGATAACCAAAAGGCCGATAAAGAAAACAACTTGGATGCAACAGATAGACAAGGAATTACACACACACACACACAACCTATGGTACTACGGAATCCCAGAACACGTGAATCCTAGTTTGAATTTTTAAGAAGAGGATTGAAAACGTTACACTTCCCTACCAGAAAAGGTTGGGTGGGTGGGTAAGAAGAAAAGTGGAAGCAGTCCTACTCTCGCGTTTTGTTTTTCCCTAGTATACATAACTACCAAAAATATTTGCTAAACTGACAACGACCATTTGGCTGAGACCCTGAAGGGCGGGATTGCTCTGATACCAATTGTAACTACCTCGGTGAATTACGCTCCTAGTTACAAGCCTGGATGAGCGGAAATGGTTAAAATAGTACGGTGGGGCCCAAATGCCACTCACAGGTAGACCTTTCGGCCGTCCTAACCATTTCCAAACATCGGGACAAGAACGGGTGGCGTAATCGGCAGGCGAAGGGATCAACTACATACACAAATGATTATGTATGCAAGCCACCATACAATGGTTCTCAGAGTCATTCCATCTAAAAAGAAAGGAAATATAGCAACGCCATACGGCAAGATCCAAATATCCTAGATAGATATAATAGTTTAGGATATCTCCTCATACATCAAACATCAGAGTATCAGGCGGAAGCGGAAGACAAAATCCGAGTATGGATAAGAAGCAAATCGGCATAAGATGCCCCATAAATAAGCGCATCCTGCCCACAGATCTCACAGATCCCCGTTCCCGGAATCTCTACACCGAATGATCGTTGCCCACATCGTCCGTCTCCTCCACCCAGTATCCATCTTGCGCGTTTACCTATTCATCTGAATCAAACAATTTATCGTGTGAGACCCTAGGGGTACTCGGCAAGTCTTTATGCCTCTAAAAGGGACACAACCTGGGGTGACGCCATTGCAGCAAAAGATAAACCCTAACAATTCTATAGATACTCGCTAACCATCCGCCTAACCAGAGATAGACGGATGTCCGTGAATGAATAACAATAGTTATAATGGTAATATTAACAGATCCATCCTCCTCCTCGCTTACCGACGAGGAAGCGGACGAACAACCCCCCCCATCCGTTGGCAATTTTATTAACCATTCCATGAGTGTTGCACTATTTACTAGTCAGTTACTTAGTCAAATTAAAGGCGGTACTTTAGTTATACTTGTCTATGATCGAGAAACTATGCTCCAAGTCGTCCATAACCGCGGACACGGCTTTCAGAAAGTTTTACCCTGCAGGGGTGCACAAATAGCAACACACACTCGATCAACCTCGGAAAAACCAAATCAAAACCAACGAGGCAGTCACGACAAAGCGATCACATGATTCAGAAATATTTCAGGGGGCCACCCCATTAAGCTACCCGCAACAAAGCTGGCCGGCTACGAGACGGACTCAAGGTTTGTGGGGCCGGCTGTAAACGACTGGGAACCCAAAAGTGTGACTGGGCTTGTCGATACAGCGAAAACGGGTCACGGTCCTAAACAGTACAGGTGCAGTACATCGCACAATTTAAATAAAGCAGTAAAGCATGGCATAAGTACAGGATAGTAAATAAAACCTCAAACTAGTTTGTGGCCCCAAGAAATAAGAATGAATCAAGCTCTGGCTCAGGGGGGTTCATAAGCCTCCCGGATGTGGATAGCGCGAATATTCAAGGAACAGGAATCAAGTACTCGGGGTCCTACGGGACACAAGTGAGCCTGAAAAACCAAATAGCAAATATGGCTCACCGATGCCACTTTCATTAGTTATCCCATTACTACTAAGGTTAAGTTGTTTAGGTACCTCGTTATCCATCAGACACTCACATACCCTACACATGCTGTTCTACGACTCGCATGGCTCAAACAACTCCTGTAGTAATGGCTCATGGGATGGAGGAACAAGCTTCGGTGGGGTTTAAAAGTAAAGGCTATGCAATACGTGGGATTCAATTTAATGCAATCGCGACTCAATGATGCAAGGATAAGAAAGAGGCAATAGGTGCTATATGTATGCAAGCATGTGGTAGTGCTTGCCTGGCAGCTCAGTTGAAGCGAGAGAAGGATCTGGGTAGTGCTCCTGGTTCTCTTGATATATCCCCTGCTCAGCGTCTATTCGAAGAAGAACCAAACAAACAAGGGCCAACATAAATAAAGTGCACAAGCATATGAATTAAATGCGACAAGCAAACAATCATGCCATGATGAATGATGCACAATTTGCATGGCAATAAAGTAGCATGGCATGGGTGAGGTGTGGAATACAAGAATAACCATTTTATTGAGTTTTGGCCCCATTTTATCCTCATATTAGTTGCTGTATACATTATATTTATATTATGCATGCTTCAAATCAAAACATGGAATTCATAAACAGAAAGGTCTCGTCGAGCTAAACACTTTAGACATATCATTTGTCAAATTTGGAGTTATAAAACAAAAGTTACTAAATAATTAAGAAAAAGGGCATTTTATTGTAATTTTAATCAACTCGAAATTTTAAATGTTCAAAATATATTTTGAAGGGCATATTTGAATTCCTCACATTTTTCTGATTTCAAAACATATATTATTTGTATTATTTGGAATTATATTTTAAAAGTTATGATAAAACAGATTTGAATTTTTGAATTTGAATTAATTTGAAAAGATTTAAATTAAAACAGAAAATAGACAGAAACTTTTGTTACTCGCACAGACCCAGCCACAGTCAATGACCAGTGGGGCCAGGTGCTGACTGGGCATCACACGCGCAGAAAAACTTTTATCACCGCGAGCTAACCTAGCCTAAGCGAATGACAGGTGGGGCCACAGCAACCTCAGGGCCACACGCGGGCGTGCCAGCGGGGACGCGACACGTGGGAGATCCGGGGTACTGCGGGTTGGGCATTAAACAATATATCAAGAACCAAATACAATATCAAGAGGCAAATACAATTAACCATGCATAAGAGAGAAGAACCAAAACAAAAAGGGTTTTATATGATGCTCAAATGCAAGGAGGCATGATGACATGAGCATGATATAATTATGATGCAGCAATTATGTATTTGAAGTAGCCATTATATTACTAATCCAAGTAGCATTACAATTGTTAGACAATTGGGATGCTACATTGTGTCACTTTAACCTTAACCATTTAAAGATGCTTATGATAGGGGCAATGAGAGCTCAAAGCTAACAAGTACCATACTTTCAGCATTTGGAAGCCTTTCAAATTATTCAAAACCTTTTATTTTACTTGTTGAGTCTCCACACATTCTCCGAGCACCTTCTTGAGAGCATAGTTGTCATTACTTGATTATTTGTGTTGTGACTTTGATGCTTGTATCTTTGATATCTTTGCGTCTAGTCATCACTTGAACTCCAGAGGTTCCTTGACATTCATAATCAAAGGCAAGCGAGATACCACTCTATCATACCTTTTTATGAGCATGGTAATGTTGCTTATGTTTATGCTTCATGCTACTTATTATTTTTGAGTTGGAATCTATTCATAGCTTGCATTGACTATTAAGTAGACTCAGTAGCATACTCTTTATTATGAATTGCCTAAGTAGTTGGTCACATGCTGACAATATATACATCATATGAAGCAAATGTGTTCGTGAAAGTTTTTTTATCGCACTCAGTTTTCAACTGAATTGCTTGAGGACAAGCAATAAGCTAAGCTTGGGGGCGAGTTGATACGTCCAAAACGTATCTACTTTCCTGAACACTTTTCCTATTGTTTCTCCTCTAAACTTGTGTGATTTGGATACAACTAATGCGGACTGACGCTGTTTTCAGTAGAATTGCCTTGGTGTCTACTTTTTGTGCAGAAAATCAACTATCAGGAAAAATCCCGGAAAATATGCAGAAAATCCTGTTTCACCCGAAGACTCCAGGAGCCAGAATACGAGACGGAGAAGAGCCAGGGGGTGGCCAGGCCAGGCCAGGCCGCTCCAGGGGGTGGTGTGGGCCCCCCAGGCACCCCCTCGGTATCCCCCTTTGCCAATAAGAAGCCTTCTGACCTAAAAACTCCACGGGGTTTGACATTTTTCCAGAAGGAGTTCCGCTCCACCGCCACCACCAGATTCCATGAAACAGCACCAGAAACTCCTATCTGGCACCTTGCCGGGATGGGGAATTGGAGGAGATCATCGCCATCATCATCACCATCGCTTCTCCATCGACCATCCATGTTTCCCCTATCTATGAGTGAGTAATCCCCCGTTGTAGGCTATGGGGATGGTAGGGATTGGATGAGATCGTTCATGTAATGGCATCAGATTGTTAAGGCATGGTGCCTAGTATCTTCTATTAGTGCTTTATGACTTTGTTGCACCTTGTTATGCTTAATGCCTGTCACTAGGGCCCGAGTGCCATGATTTTAGATATGAACATGTTATTGATTCATTATGATAGTATTGTTTTTGGTCTTATCTACAAGTTGTATACACACGTTGTTGTCCGGAACCAATGGCCCCAAGGTCACAAAAATCGGGATAACCGGAGGGAATGGCTTTGATGTGAGGATCACATGTGTTCATGGAGTGTTAATGCTTTGCTCCGGTGCTCTATTAAAAGGAGCACCTTAATTTCTAGTAGTTCCCTTGAGGCCCCGCTGCAAACGGGCTGGCAGGACAAAAGATGTTGTGCAAGTTCTCATTGCGAGCACGTATGACTATATATGGAACACATGCCTAGGATTATCTAGTACTTGGATACTTTATCTTATTTATCTGCAATTGCCCTATGTTCTGATTGCTATGTGAATTGTCTTGTCCATGCAACTCCCGTCCATCCATCCCTATGCCTACCGCACTCGAATCCTACTGTATGCTTCTATTGTTACTACTGTCTTTACTTTACTACTGCTACTTTACTATTCCTACTACAAAACTGTTGCTACTGATAAACTGATGTGAGCAAGATTGTTTCCAGGTGCAGCTGAATTGACAACTCAGTTATTAAGACTTATAAATATTCTTTGGCTCCCCTTGTGTCGAATCAATAAATTGGGTTTCACTTCTCTCGAAAATACTGCGATACACCCCCTATACTTGTGGGTCATCAGTCCACTAGAGACACTAACGTCCAAGACCCACACGCCTCAAAAGACTTCGGCGAGTCAACATCACGCGAGGAAACGCAAATCTTGCTTCTGCCACACGCCGGCCGAGCTTCCTCTATGTTTTTAGCAGATCCGCCGTAGTAGAGGGCCGCGAAACCGAAAAAAAAGTTTTCCATTGCCACAGTCGAGCCGAGAATTTTATCGCGGAAGACGCGCCTTCTACGGCGACCGTCGGGCTAATTCGTTGCGGGAGGAAACTTTTCTTGTCGTGTTTTCCGGTGGGAGATTTTACCTCAAAGTTTTCGAAATGGAAGGGCGGGAAATGCTTCAAAGTTGGTGTGTAGTTTTGCTGCACGATTGATATTTTGAATTTGGCTAGCATCCATCTAATAATAATATAAAAATGGTACTCCCCCTGTGGGAGATTTTGCCTCAAATTATTTGAAACAGTTAGGCGGGAAATGCTTAAAAGTCGGGGTGTGTGACTTTGCCACTCGATTGAGATTTTGAATTTGTCTAGAGTCCATGTACTACTAGTAGTAGTAAAAAAAGGTGGTAGAACGTACGGCTATCTGGTCGGGAAATCCGGGCCAAGAGTCACATCAAATGATCATCCATAACCACACTTGAGTACTCCCTGTGTTCGAGATTACTAGGCCAGAGAGCGAAACTAGATATATAGTAGTATTCCCTAAATACTTGGTCCGGAGAATTAACTTCACCTATTTGCTTTATAGCTAGTTATTGCATGCAGTAGTAATCCTCAAATCCATCCAATGGATGTGGGCACCACTTCTAATTGAAAACATGCAAGCTAATGCATGCACTCCCGTTTTAACAACATGAGCGGCCAGGAGCATTAATAGGACGTGGTGGTTCATATTTGTGGGTCAACTAGAGGAGTAATTGAGCAAAACTAGGAGCATCAGTAGGATGTCTTGAATTGGTACTGCCGATTTGGACCTCTGGCCTAGCAATTGAGACTGTATAAGTAATTAAGAACCGTGCTATTGGGCGAACATGAGGTTTTTAGCTCTATGGAGCATACACCCCATCCGGCCACATGATGAGCATCCAACGGCAGAGCCAAAAACCGAAAATGAAAAATGGAAAATGCCATGCAAAAAATGGAAACTGCCATGCAGAAAATGGAAAATTCCCTGGAAACTTAAGTTCTCTAAGGGACCAGGGAGCGCACATTTTCTCCTTAGATTTTGGAATAATTAAATACAATGAGGTTATGATACTACTACTACCATCATCCTACACATTCACGTGCTTCGAGGAGTCGTACGCTGGTGTGCACATCCGTTGTCCCATAATTAGTGCGTATACGCAAGCGTGTGCCCGTGCACTTCCTTTCGACGGACGACTTCGACTACTACGCCACCTTCCGGGCAGTCTGTAGCAACTAGCACGGCTTCACGAATGAGCACTTTATGCCAACCAACTGGATTGTTCTAGAGCACCAGTGAGTATCCGGTAGATGACGTCGCCATCATGTTGTTGAACTGGAGAACTGGCCGCCACTTTGAGAAGAAGATTAGTCGGGTTATTCGCATGTGCTTTCTGGATATTCATCTATATATATGCGATCCTTTTTTGCATTCACCTCCTATACTATCTATTTTTTAAGTTTTGTTTCTTCGCCTACTTGTTGCCTAGAGTTTTTCTCCATAGTTTACCTTGATTAAATCTTAGTATGTTTCCTTGATTGAATCTATGTTTCTCCTCTCTCTCTGTCTCTCTATGTCTCTCTGTGTCTCTCTCTAGAAGGTACATTTATATCGGTAGCACAACCGGCGGCCTCCTTGTGCTTGGACAGAGGGTGTAGTCGTACAAGACCCGGTTGTACAACCCCTTCTCAAGCGCCTAACAACGGTGATACCGACCGACCAGGTGGCTTCTATCGTTGTGACAATGTTTCCATCATTGATGGTGTTTACATCAAACCATCAGAACACCACCATTCAGTGGGAGGTTGAGGACATTTAGGAAGGGAGTCGCCCGGTCTTTGGTGAAGGGTGGTAATCGCCATATGACTTCAGGAACTCCAAAGCATGACTTATTACGCAAGTGATGTTTTCATCGTAGATAGATACGGGTCTGTCCTCTCGACTTTGTGTGATGCGGCTCATGGAGATGTCCAGTTACAGTGCTCCACACGAACCCTGAAGATGCATCCCACCGTTGGAGGACCTGTTCTGGGCTGCCAGTTCCCAGAGAATCATTTTTACCTCGTCGAGTCCAACGAGGAGTTGTTGTTTGTTGTGAGTGGACCGGTCTATGGCGGCAGGCCGGTTGTTTACCGGGTTAATACCGAGAACATTGTCCTCTAGCCGGCCAGAGGCATCAAAAGTCTTGCTCTCTTCGTTGTTGACAATCGATGCGTTTGTGTCAACAACACCAGGGTACCCACAGTGCAGGCTAGCAACATATACTATGCGAACCTATCCAAGATTATATCTTACAACTTTGAGGCTCTTGCGTGGGAAGAGGAGCCATGGTTCTATATGGGTATGGAGTAGGAGCATTATGGATCAATAACCATCCTTTGAAACTCGATAAATTGCTGGTGGAGTATTTTAGAATCGTCGAGCATTCTGAGATGCAGATGGTGTCACCTTATGGCGAGGACGGTACCACCCACTACGATTAGTACGATGGCTATCCATCAGATTGATGGATTGTGTGGGTCTGCTCCCGATGCATTCTCTTCAGGTCGGATTTTTGTGTGTTCACTTTGTTGAGTGAACGCCTATGAATTATGAAAGTTCTATGGTGCCCGTGTAATACAATGAATGTTCTTCCTATTTCCAGAAGATAGTGTGTTGTATCTCTTACAATTTCACTGTTCTTTCATGTACGTGTAGTAATTCTGATAGATGCTCGGTTTGTAACAATCCTCAAACAACTTACAACTGTGAATTATAGTAGATTATTACAATCCTGAGTAAACTTGACAGTAATAAAATGAAGCATAAAAGTTGCATCAGAGTATAGACAACTGAAAAAACACCATAACTGGTGTTATAGAAAAGGTCTCTCTGGAGCTTGCATCGTGAGACATGTAACAACTGGCTTCCCATGAGAGCTGCAGATGAGATTATTTAGTATGGTCTACATCAAAGCTTGCATGTTTTTCAATTCATATAAGTCTTTGTGTGCTATGGTGATTACTGAATCTGTTTTGTTGGCTTCTTGCTCAACAATATCAAGGGCATCTTGGAGGGCATCCTCAAATAATCTTTCAGCTGGAATAAGAGGATCAGTCGAAGCGGTGTTCCATGAGAAATAGGTATTGTCACTGCTGCTGTGTGAAACAAAATCTAAACTTAGAGAAGCGGGTCTTTGTTCGGCATTCAAAGGGTTATTTGCAGCCTGAAACAAACACAAAACAAGTTATAACAGCATTACCATGAAATCACACAACCATGAATTTTAAATGTGTCAATACGATTATATATAAGGAAGGAAGCAATTAATAGTGGTGGCTCATACATCTATTTCTTCTTGAATAATTGGACTAGTTGGTGCCATGGAGCGATGTGAGCATGTGCTCCTCTGTGAAATGACTGCTCTACTTGAAGATGGCTGAGACCAAGACAAAACAAGTTACTTAAACAGCATACTTGGGAAACAAATTACAAGTTCCAATGCGAGCAATCAACCAAAGTACCTAATGCAGACTGATCAAACTAGAATGTGCAGAACATGAATAAAATGAATATGAAAACTAAGCAATTATGTTTCTCATATATAAACTAGCCAGGCACTACACAAAAAAAATATGCCACTGATTTAATCATAGACAAAAAAGAGTACCTTAGTCCACAAAAACACATCAATTATGTGCCTCGGATATACTAGCTAGATCATTTCAGACAAACAATGAAACAAGCAATCATACATTGAGTTATTCATGAACAACGAGATAATTTCAATGGTCCAGCGACCTGAGTACAACAAACTGAACCATCATGTGCCTCATATTAAAATATCTATTTCATGTAACTATGATACACGGTAGATATAAGAGTGAGATGAAGTGCATAGAGTTCCTTGTGATACATGTGTATTATACAGGAGCTAATCGCTAGTGTGGCCTTGTTCTTATTATCAGCCAACTCAGACGCAATACTCCTAGCCTCCACATGTCTAGGAAATTGAACTAAGAACATGGAACAAAAGCAGACCATAGTGGGGCTAAAATGTTTGACACCAATTTTTGGTAAAAAATGAAAACAAGAAAGACAAATGGTAAATTTAAGCAAAAAAATGTGGCAAGGACCAAACTTTGGCTGCCAAACTTCAGGTGGGGGCCTTACGGTAGGTGTTACACGAGTTCTATGGCGGCTCCTATGGACGGGCGGAGTATGTATCCTATTGTTGCTCCTCTGCATAAAGGTAAGGCCAACTGTAAATACAAACAGGTTCCAACATGATATACGTTGGCATTAAGTGAAACAAAAGTGATGGTGCCTTACGAGATTATAGGAGCCATTCAGTCTATGATATTGTGTGCAAACTGAGGCTTCTCCTTGCATAATAACACAAACAGTTAGAGCCGCAGGTTAAGAGGGATCAAATCGACAGTACATAATGGTCAAATAGTATGACGTGTGTAAACGTGTAGTATAGGATAGAAGGACAATAGTAGGATGGAAATACTATAGTTCGTAAATTGGCCAATGAGAGATATATTATATAATCTTATCTCATGTGGATAGGTACAACAGAGAATGTAAACAAATATGTTAAGTGACTAATAATTCACAAAGAAATATACATAAAAATAGTTCAATGTGTGGAGTTTAAGCCTAACCACAACGTGTTAATTTAGTATATTACAGGTATATCAAGTAAAGAACATGTTAGTTAGGAAATTTAACATGAATATAGTACATTTCCAACAAAGCAAATCACGTAGGGAGATCTGGTTACCTCGGTCGGGGCGGCGTCTAGGCCTCCTTCGCATCCTCACGGGTCACGTCAAGGTCGTCGAAGGTGCTGCGATCATAGTGGGTGTCGACGACAAGGAAGCGGATCTTGGGCGGGCGAGGATACGAGCAGAGCGCTAGACCACGGCATCCATGGAGCAGATCTGGGGCGGTCGATGATGTGCTCAGCACGCCGGACAAGAGGGTTCATTGAGCAGATTAGGTGTGGCGGATACGCCGGCTAAAGTGCAGCGGGGATGTTCCAGCCAGTGACGTGAGGAGAGAGGGGGTAGGGTTTAGAGGTACTACTAGTACAATACTATGAAAAATACGAGTGAAGCCCCCCACCCACCAAATTCACTAGGGGTCAAATGGAAATTTCGAAGTATCTGAAATTTTGGGGCACGAAGTATGTCCAGATATGCGGGAGATTTTATCGCTTTATTTTGGTTTTGAATTTGGTCATGGTCAATGTAATAATTGAAAATTGGTAAGCTGTACTCCCTCTCTGTTCAGGAATCCAAGGCTGTACTCTCACAATCCAAAACCTCAACTGATCATACATGCTTGTACTACCAATGTTTAGGAATCTCGAAGAAGAATGGATATCATACTTAGGAGTTTCAAAAAATTATGAGATAAATTACATCATGTTGGGAGGATGATGTTACACAATCATGCAAATTTGCAAGTTCCAACTCATATTCATTCCACGGTCATATAAAAGACAAATTTAGCAATGTATAGTACAGTTTACTGTATTCTACTATTGATTGCTCAATTTCGCATTTTCATAGCTCCTAAATAATTTTGAGTTTCAAATTGAAATTTTACATGTCCATAGAACTCTACCGCCCAAATACAATGCATAGTTTTTTGTTTTTTTAGAAAATCTAAACATCATTTTAAGTGGTTTTCTCCAGTTTCCACTGAAAGTTGGTTTTCACCGGATACTTTTCTCTTTATACTGTGTAACCATTGCCAAGGGATAATTAATTAGTAGTAACACAAATCAGATGCAAAGATGAGGCAAATCTCCACACACAAAATAAGGCAAAACAAATACTGATGCATGGTTTCATTGTGTTAAAGGAAAAATCTTAGCAAAAGGTTAAAACTATTGTCAAAAACTCTTGGTGATTTCTGATATACTAGTTAACCCCTCGATAGGTACCTCTAAAAGCTCTTTCGTAAAACTTTCAAATCAAATTATAATTATGTTGTAGTTCAAATTTGACCTAATTTTGATAAATTGGCATAAAGTCATTCAAGTGGGTAGAGTGAATTAGCTAGGGAGTTTGGAAACTCATAAAACATGGGAATCATAAGTAAAACACGCTGGCCCATACTTAATATGTCTAGAAGCTTGGCTTATGGCATTGAGATCCGTATTCTTCGAACTTTCTTTATGAAAAGGAACAATCTCATCATTACTCAGAAAACTAAGAATTTTCTTTCATGATAGTTGGAAACTCACACTAACAACATTGTTTACTACAATAAGATGCATCCATCTACCTCCGAAAAGACATTAATTCATCAAGAGCAATCTATCACGCTTAATTATAGCTCACTATGTGCAAAAAACACACCATTAGCAAAAAAAGTACACCTTAAGAGCTATCCATATACATAGTGAAGGTTGACCACACAAGCCACAAATCTTAAGGGTGACCCATAAGCTTATGGGTAGTCCACAAGAACTAAATAATAATATCAAGTACACATAGCAATATTAAACTAATTTCATTCACAAGAATGTATGGCGTTATCTCTTACATGGGGGTCCTAGCTTATGGACAAGTTTGTCTACATACATTGTGTAGTGGTGCAATCAATTATCTTATTATGGTGTAGTATTGGGGACCCATCTTATCAACAAGTTTTTTCACATACATAGGTGATGCCCTAAGGTCATCTGCAATGTGTAAAAAGGTACACCTTAAGGCCTATGTGGCATCCACTAATTAAGGTTCACCTTATACAGTGTGGAGAAAATAAAGTTATCTTTAATCCTAAGGTGCACCTCAAGCTTGTGGGTTGCCCATAGAAAATAGAAAAATCATTTCCCCTCTCTCCTTATTTCTCATGTGATTGTTTTCAAAAGGGGTTCAAAATTTTCAAGATTCTGAATCTTAGCTAGAAGTCGAACCAGTCGTCAAAACTCTCTATGGTTTCTGATATATTAACTGACCGCTCGATGGGTACCTCCAAAATCTTTTTCATAAAACTTTCGAAGCAACCTACAACTTATTTCATGTAGTTCAAATTCGACCTTATTTCGATACATCGACATAAAGTCATTCAAGTGGGTGGAGTTATATAGCTAGGAGGCTTGAAAACTCCTAAAACATGGGAATCGTAGGTACGACATGTTGTTGATCCACTATATATGCCTGGAAACTTGGCTTGTGGAATTCAAATCAAATATTCTTCACACCCGCGTTATAGAAAAGAATGATCTCATCATCATTGAGAAAATTGAGAATGTTCTTTCCTGGTAGTTGGATACTCACACTGACGGCACTGCTTACTACCAAAAGATGCACCCATCTACCTCTGAAATGACATTTAATTCAAGAACAATCTATCGTGCTTACTTGTAGCTCAAGTTCGACCTAATTTCATTAAATGTCAAGATGCAAAATCTTAGAAAGAAATTGAACATGTCGTCAAAACTCTTGGTGCTTTCTGAAATATTAATTGACCCCCCGATGGGTACCTCCAAGAGCTTTTTCGTAAAACTTTCTAAGAAACCTGTAGTAGTTCAAATTTTACATAATTTTGATAAATCGGCATGAAGTCATTCAAGTGAGAGAAGTTAGCTAGGAAATTTTAGAACTCATAAAACATGGTAAATCGTAAGTACAACATGTTGGTCCACTATATATGTCGGAAAACTAGGCTTGTGGCATTCAGATCCATATTCTTCAGACTTTCTTTACGGGAAAGAACAATCTCTCATCATCACTTGGAAAATTGAGAATGTTCTTTCCTGAGAAAGTTGGAAACTCACACTAAAGGCATTGTTTACTACAAGAAAATGCACATATCTACCTTCAAAAAGACATTTAATTCAAGAGAAATCAATCGTGCTTACTTGCATTGTAGATCAAGTTTGACCTAATTTGGTTAAACTATGAAGATGCAAAATATTAGCAAGAAGTTGAACCTATCGTCAAAAATCTCGGTGGTTTCTCATATATTAATTGTGACCCCCTATGGGTACCTCCAAAAGCTTTTCGTAAAACTTTTAGAGCAAAACCTACAATTTTGGTTGTAGTTTCAAATTTGACCTAATTTCGTAAATCGACATAAAGTCATTCAAGTGGGCAGAGTTAGCTACGAAGTTTGAAAACTCATAAAACATGGGAATCATTGGTACAACATGTTGGTCCATTATATATGTCCATAAACTTGGCTTGTGGCATGCATATCCATATTCTTCGGACTTTCTCTACAGGAGAGAATAATGTCGTCATCACTCGAAATATTGAGAATGTTCTTTCCTAATAGTTGGAAACTCACACTAACAACATTGTTTACTACAAGAAGATGCACTGATCTACCTCTGAAAAGACATTTAATTCAAGAGCAATCTACCGTGCTTCCTTGTATCTCAAATTTGACCTAATTTCATTAAATTGTCAAGATGCAAAATCTTAGCAAGAATTTGAACCTATCATCAAAACTCTCGGTGGTTTCTGATAAATTATTTGTGACCCCTCGATGGGTACCTCCAAAAGATTTTTCGTAAAACTTTCAAAGCAACCTACAATTTACTTGTAGTTTCAAATTTGACCTAATTTTGATAAAGTGACATAAAGTCATTCAAATGGGAAGAGTTAGCTAAGAAGTTTGAAAACTCATAAAACATGATGGAAATCGTTGGTACAACATGTTGGTCCACATTATATGTCGGTAAACTAGGCTTCTGGCATTCAGATCCAATATTCTTCAGACGTTTCTTTATGGAAAAGAACAACCTTGCTCATCATCACTCAGAAAATTGAGAATTGAATGTTCTTTACTGATAGTTGGAAAATCACACCGAGGACACTGTTTACTACAAGAAAATGCACCCATCTACCTCTCAAAAGTCATTTATTTCAAGAGCAATCTATCGTGCTTACTTGTATCTCAAGTTTTACCCAATCTCATTAAATAGCATGATGCAAAATCTTAGCAAGAAGTTAAACTTGTTGTCAAAACTCTTGGTGGTTTCTGATATATTTATTGACCCCGTGATGGGTACCTCCAAAAGTTTTTTTGTAAATCTTTAAAACCAACCTACAATTTTGTTACAGTTCAAGTTTGACCTAATTTTGATTAATCAGCATGTAGTCATTCAAGTGGGCAGAGTTAGTTAGCTGGGGAGTTTGGAAACTCATAAACATATGGGAATCGTAAGTAAAACACGTTGGTCCACTTAATATATCTAGAACCTTGGCTTATGGCATTGAGATCCATATTCTTCAGACTTTCCTTAGGAAGAAGAACCATCTCGTCATCACTCGGAAAACTAAGAATTTTCTTTCCTGATAGTTGGAAACTCACACTGACGACATTGTTTACTACAAGAAGATGCACCAATTTACGTCTGAAAAGACATCTAATTCAAGATAAATCTATCGCGCTTACTTCTAGCTCAAGTGTGCGGAGTTAGCTAGGATGCTTGAGAAATCCTAGGACTAAAAACTTGGGTATTACGTATAAGAAACTGTGGTCTAGTTATTCACTAGTAGAGAAAACCCAACCGTCGGCGAACATAAAAGGCTCATCACCGGCGCTTTGGTGATCGCCGGCAACCACCTCGCCGGCGGTAAGTCCTCATCGCCAGCGTTTTCATAATTCACTGGTGGTAGTATGCATATACTGCCAGCGAGCTCCTACAAACGTCGGGGGTAGGTCCGCATCGCCGGCGCCTTCGTTTTTCGCGGGTGGTAATATGCTCCAGCGCTGGCGAGCACCTCCAAACGCCAGGGGTAAGTACGCACGCCTTGCCAACGCCTCCAATATTCGCCGGTGGTAGTTTAGTACATGCGAAAGGTTATTCGCCAGGGATAGGACCATTATTTTGCCAGGGGTAATATTATCAGGAGTTAAAAAAAGAAAATCGAAATACACACAGAATACACTGTAATATTGATAGAATACACAGGATAATAACAGAATACACACAGCAGATACAGGAAATACACATATGTTCAAACCATGTATCAATAACATTCAAACAGTTCACACAAGTATAGAAAGTGACCATATATGACAAAATATTACAATTCTCCGTAGTTGCATGAGACATTCAAACAGTTCATAGTTCACACAACAGATACCTACTAGACTCCAACTAGCAAATAGACTAGAGAGGCGGCGTTGGCTGCAAGCATCATCATGACGAAGGGGGTCAACCGGCTCCTCCACATCTCCCTCCTCCGCCGTGCTAGAAACCTCGCGTAGCGAGTTTCCTCCTCCTCCAAAGTGGCATAGCCCTTGTAACTATTCTTGTAGAAACGGTGGACCTGCCTCCTACAATCCTCTCAGTCGTCGTAGACTCCGGGAACCCTTCCCTCGTAGACGACATACCACGGCATTTGCACGCACACACACAAGAAAGAAATGTTAGTGTTGTCAGCACATATTCATAATATATATATAACATATAGGTATGCAAAAAATAAAAAGCATCGGAAATAGCTAAGTAATTATATGACTAACATTTGCATGGAAAGATAGGTATGCAAAAAAGAAAAGCATAAAATAAACTAATCGTAATTCTATGACTAACATTTGCAGGAGACAAGTTTGTGACTCGATCAGGTTTTCTTCGGCTTCGGCGGGAAGGCATGGATGCCACGTAGCATGGTGAATACCCTCCCATCGGCGACCATAGCTAAGCGGTCCTCGATCTCTGCATTAGTCAGCGGGATACCGCTGTAGTTGAATGTGGCACCTCTAGTCAAGACATCCCTCTTGAGTATCGTGCCAATCTCCCGCTGGATGGCACGGAACTCAGCTCTAATGTTTGCATCGGTCGTTTATGTAATGTCTCTACCCTTTTCTCGAGACCGGATGGCATCAAGAGTTGCTCCTCATCCTTTGCGTACTCACTCATCTATAGGATGGCGAACCAGGGCTCCATCCCAGTCGACGATTTCTTAAGGCAGGGGAAATTGGTTACGTGAGAGTTCACATAGATGCCTTTGGATCTTTTCTCATACTTGAGTGGGCCAACCGCGGCTCTGAAACCATTGAGGGCTTTATCAAGAGTTTATTTGATGTCGGTGTAGTCTTTCTGCACGTCTCTCCCGGAGTCGAGATAGATGACATGGGAATAGTACGGTTGAAAGGCGATGAGGACGCACCCATTCTCTCTGCGCAAAACAGTTGGAATAAACCATCATCCTCCGCTATTAAGGAAATTCACGAAAGAATGTAATAGCGGGAAGTTTAGCGACCAACTACTTACTCGGGAAAGTATGGAAGGAGAAAGCAAGACATGTATTTATTCGCCACCAAAAATCCGTGATATATTTCGCGACAAACGCTTGTTCCTTGTCGACGGTGCCTACATTCATGTAGAAGGGGTCCATGATAGCGAGGTGCAGGGTCTTCTCCAAGATGATATCGTGCGCCATTTTTAGCGATACTAGGCGAACCACATTTCGATCGAGCCGTTTCATGTGGACGAGCTTGAAGATGTCTTCATATGTGATGAAGAACAACTCGCCGGGGGTGGTGGTGAAGAAGCCACAGCTAGTGGGCACCCTGACCATGAAGAGCGGGTACAAGGGATTTTTATCTTTGAGAAGCTGCTGCTCTAGATACCGAATAGTCTCATGCAGGCTACACAGGTTTGGCGACAGCATCTTGACAATGTTGTCCGGCAGGATCGGTTCACCAAGGAAATGCATCCTCCTCCACTTGGTCGGAAGCTTTTCGAGAACCACTTTATTGCTTGTTGCAACGTCTTTCCCATGCTTCGTCTTCCGCTTCTTGCCGCCCTTCTTATGGAATGGAGGGGTGCCGGTTTGTCTTATCACCTCCATGGCCGTTTCACGGAGTGTCCTCGGGTAACCTTAGCATCGGTGGAGCGGTGAAGGCGGTAGCGTCTTCCGGCTCAGGTGTTTCTTGAGAAGAGAAGAGCTTCTTCTTCGTCATGGTATCACGGGCGGGTGCCTCAGAAGCAGCAACATCGATGGGAGCCTCCAAATCAGCGATGAACGAATCGATGGGAGCCTTATCGATGTCCACCGCGTTGTCGTGCTCATGTGTCTCGGGCTTGGGAGGATCATCAGCAGGTGGAGGAGTGACCATTTGGCTTGTCGACGCAGGCACAAACACTAGAGTGACCCTTTCTTGGGTTGCTGCCATAGGTACAGACGTTGGAGTGACCCTTTCCTGGCTTGCCGCCGCAGGCACAGATGTTGGAGTGACCCTTTCTTCGGCAGTCTTCAGCCGAAGTAGGGCTTTCGGCCATAGAAGGACATGATTCTTCAGTTGCCCAACCTTCATATCTTCTTCGGGACCCGAGGGTTGATGCGGAGGAACCAAGTGTGTGCATCCCGGGAACGACCGATCCACCTCAACCCGGTGCACGCTATCGTCCATAGGCTTGCAGTGGAACGTCCGATGTGCTGGGTTCATGATGCGTCCCCTCGCAATATCCTTGAGCTTGTTGTCCATATACATGAGCATGGTGCAAGGAACACTTTGCTCCTGTGAAGAAACATGCATGTGTAGGTCAGAGAGGGGCGGCGATGAAGTAATTAACTTGCGTAGAGGCTCAATTAATTACCTTGAGAGTGTCGAGCTCAGATCGCGTCGAGGGACCGGGGTCACGCGTGCAAGTGACCGAGGGGCTGCTGGCTTCCGCCATGGCCGGCGAATCCTCCCTAGCACCTGCATTGGCGTCGGCGGGTGGAGTCACCAATATAGGCGCGTCTTGAGCCCGTGTAGTAGGAGGCCGCATGTTGCCCGAGTTGTTGCCGTCTAGGCTGATCACCGGGAGTGGTCCCGTTTGACCGCTGGAGAAGTAAGTGGAGATCGACACCACCATTCCAGGAATGATCTCATTGAACCGGCTGGCCACCATGCCATCGACCTTGCTGGCCACCTCTGCCTGGACCCTTGTTTCTACCTCGGCTTGGAGGCGCTGGTCAAAGGTTGCTTCCAAGTTGGCCACCTTCTCCAATAGAGTCGCGTGCTCCCGGTCCTTCTTCGCCTTCAGCGTGTCCTTGGTGGTGGGCACATCCAAGCCATAATCGACATGCTGGCGACCTCCTCCGACGCCGGGGACACGGCCTCTTGCTGGCCTCTTCAACGGAGGCTGCTCCTTCATGATGTTCAAGCCCCTGATAAAAGGATTGTCCCACGAGACTTTGCCCGTTGACGTCTGGGTTGATGCCTGGGACGAGGAGCCAGACTCGTTCTCTTCTTCCGCGAACTGCAAGAAGTAGTATGAAAAATTTTAGAGATGGAGTTGTGGTGAGAAGTATGAAACTAGTAAGCTGGTAAAATTGCTTACCACTGCGTTCTCAACTTGCACCACCTTCGGGTCGGTTACTAAGACAACACCCTCCACCACTGTAGGGCTCGTGACAAGTTTCCTGTCCATTTTTTATGGTACCGGGACCTAACAAATGCCCTGAAGAGCGGGTCCTTGTACTTGTCCCAAGGGTTCTCGATGCCCTTCTCTGCGTAGGTCTGGTCCTCCTTCTGCCACTTGTCCTCCTTTCCGTCGTAGCCACGGCAACCGAGACGGTGGCGACCGGTGTTCTTCTCCGCCAGCTCCTTTCCCCAGGCTGACTGATCCTTGGTGTAGGCTAGGTCCTTGTTTTCCAGGAAGCGCGTGTAGTCCTCGGGCGTAAACCGCGGGAAGTGGCGCTTGATCTCTTCCCATGGCTTGTCGTCAGCAATCATCCCCCTTAGCATGGTTTTATAACCGCTCAGGTTCCTGGTGAACCTGCTGACGACAAACTTGTTCACGATGTTCTCCTTGGGATCCACGCTCGTGAAGCCCTCGAGAAACAGGTACCGCGCGTGCAGCCGCCAGAGCAGTTGGTCCTGCAGATGCTTCTTCTTCTTCGTTTAGAGTTTCGTCTCGTTGACATTGCTGACATCCCGAAGGATAGCTCCCAGATGGAGGCCGTACCCCCTCGCGAGATGCTTCGGCTCCGTAGGGATACCAGTCTTGGGGTCCACCGCTGTGAATGTCTCCTTCGTGGTGCCGACCATGTTCGGTCGCTGCTTCTTCCGTTCCCTCTTGGCCTCGGTCGTTTTCTCTGAGCCAACCCCGGCGGCACCACTGTCGGTGGTCTCGTTGCCCCTCTCATGATGGACATCAAGGCCATCATCGATGCCCATCTCCTCACCACCATCATCGGTGGTATCATTGTCTTCTTCACCCCCTACCTCCTCCAGCTCTGTGTCCTCGGACATGATCCTATAGTGCTCCTCTAAGTCTCGCTGGCCCCGATCGTCTTCATTGCGGTTTCCAGAAGACGACATGGCTATACCAAGCACTACACAAGCAAAAAAGAAAGGATTTTATGTTGGAAATATGCCCTAGAGACAAATAGTAGTAAGGACTATTATAAAATTTCATATAGTTTATGATTAAGTTTTATATCATGCTATAACTGTATTGAGTGGAAACATCAATACACGTGTGATATACAAACAAACCAGAGGTTCCCAGCGAAACTCTAGTCACTGCTTCATTGGTCAATAGATGATCACGTTTCCTGATCATGTGGCATGTATGCCAGTTGGAAATGAGGTCATCTCATTCTGAGAATGAGATGATGAACCGATACCCAACCTAAACATCGTGATTCGATCATGTCACGAAGTTCAAGTTACGATGGTTAGAGAAGGACCCTCGTAGACTATTCCTTAGACCGTGAGACTATATCAACCACTATCTCCCGAGAGTGCTTAGATAGCATCAAACGCCATCTGGTAAAACGGTGGTTATAAAGGTGTGTTCAGGTATTCAGAGGAAACAGTAGAGGCAATATAAGTCAAGAGCAGGATTTGTCCGTCCATGTGACGGGAAGATACTCAAGGGCCCACTCAGAGAAGTCATATCCAATAGCTGCGCAGCGTGTGATTAGATCACGGGGATATCACTTGTCGGAACGAGTCAAGTAGCGTTGTTCGGTAACGATATTGAACACGACATGGTGATGTCATTGATCAGATCTCGGGCAATGCAAGTATCGAGAGACAAAGGGAATAAGACACGACTGTCCCAGTTCAAACGAAGAAAGATCTTCGTGGAACGCAAAGGGGTCACATGGCCATCCAGGTCCCTCTGTTGATCATTGGTGCGGGAGTGTCCCGACCATGTCTAGAGTGTTCCCGAACCGTGGGGTATCACGCTTAAGGGCTTGATTATGCTTAGAGAGCATTTATAGGATCGGTAGAATCACCGAAGAAAAGAAGGGAGAAAACCGGAAGGGTTTCGGTAAGTCCGGAGGATGTCCGGAGTGGAGGTGGAAGGTGTTCCATGGCCACAGAGATTACATAATATGTGAATGAATGTTAAATGTTGATTTAATCATTTATTCATAATTATTTAATAAAGAGGAAATCAATTAAAGGTCAAAAAGGCTTAATGAGCCAATTCCGGAGGGAGAGGGCCCATTAGGGGAAAGGAGAAAGGGGAAAGGGACCAAAGGGGAGGCCGGCTGGGCCTTGCCCCCCGCAAGGCCCACTAGGGGTAGGCCGGCGGCCACCCCACCCCCTCCTCTCCTTTAGTCCCACCCCGAGACTTGAGGGGAGGTAGTACCTCCCCTCCCCCTATATAAAGTGGGGTATTTGGCCTAGAAAAATACACCCAATAATCAATAAAGGTCTCCCCACTTTTGGGAGGACCTCCAATTGATATTTTATCTCTCCCCCTCTCTCTCTCTCGTGACCATGGTCCCAAGTCTAGACTGCGCGAGCGAGAGACATCTTCACCGCGGAGCGCCGTCGCACTGCGGGATTCGGATCCGGGAGCTCTACTTCTGCAACTGCTGCTGGATCAGGGAAGCGGGAGTCATCATCAGGCACCGGACATGTGTAACTCCCCGCGAGGTATCACACTTGAGGCACTCAAGTCGTTGGAGCCAGATGGAGCGCAAGGACTTCATCACGACCTTGAGGTCGGCTTTGGCTCGTCTACATCAACCACGCTCTCCTGAGGGTTGACAACGCTTTTCGGTCTTCAACGGTAAGTTCGCGAAAATCCCCTCCTGTTACTGTATTACTAATAGATAGGTCCTGGCAGCTTCAGGGGTTCAGGGGCGTAGAGTAAAATTTATTGTTTTTTTGCGCGGAACCCCTTTAGTGGTATCAGAGCTAGATCTATGCGTAGTAATGATAGTATGGGTAGAACACACAAGATGTAGCTTGTGGGTGTTGATCTTTTAGTTGTTACCCTCCCACGTGTACTTGTGTATACCGCAGTAATGCTTGATGTAGTGGCCCCCAACCGACTTTACGCGTTCATTCGCGAGACTGGTCCATGCTTGACATACGGCTTGTACCGTATAAAGTGGCTTAGGGGGGTGCCTGTCTCTCTCGCATTAGTTGGTATGCCATTTGCAACGGAGGGCCCCGAAAGGGGTGTAGTAGAGACAACTACTTTATCAACGTTGTGATGAAAGTTCATAGGTAAGAACGGTTCTTGTGCGAAAGCCCATTCAGCCACGTAAAACATGCAAAGATAAAGTAGAGGCGTCTAACTTTGTTTTGCAGGGGGGCATTGCTTTGTGATATGGTTGTGGCAAAGGTAAAGTAATTACCTTTTGTTGCATAGTAGTAGATAGTCACGGTAATGACAAACTACCACGCCGAAATGACACTGGTACCCTGGTGTCTACGGCGCCGGAACCCTGGCGCCGGAACCCGGTGACGGCGGATGGAGATCACGACGTGAAGGACCATATCACATAGCATTTACATTCAATATTATTGTTTGTATGTCTTATTGTGTGCTAGTATTTGATACTCGACGGTAGCCTAATAAGATGACCCCTGTTAAAATTACCAACGATTGTGTTCCCCCTTAGTGTGCACCACCAAGAAAGTTCTTCGGTATGAGGCGATCCAGGGTTATAGGCATGGGTGTCATACATATCTACATTCGCATACAGTGGGTGTAAGCCATGTTGCACAGGGAATACACTAAGGTTGAGTTGGCAAGCCTAGCACGCTAGAGAAGCATGGCCTCGGAACACAGATGGTCGAAAGATCGAGCACGAGTCGCATGAATGATGTGACCAATGTTTTGCGTCCACCCTTGAACCCACATTGATGGTCGTGACGATCGGGGGAGATGTGGCTGATAGGGGTCGTGTTATCACTAGGAACCCTTACTGGGGATAGGTGTTTCTGAGTGGAGTTATTATTAACTCATTTAATTATAAACTTAGTCTAAATTCCTTTTTGCAATTATAAATGTAGATGGGCTCTTTCGTGTTGGCAATTGAATGGTTAGAAGGAGAGAAGCTTAGATTAGATGGATTGAACTTCTCCATTTGGGTTGCCAGTCTCCATGTTCTCCTTAGCGAGAATGACATGGTCGACTACATACTCGACGGGATGGATTTGGATCCATCCACAGACCTTGAGACCCCAGAGGAGCGGAAAGACCGCTATCTCCGTCGGGAGATGGCCTCCTATATTTCAGTTGTGATGCGTTTCTGAATGGTGGACGAGTTGTGGCCTTTCGTGGGTGATGTCAACCCTGGTTCGGTGATGCTGCAGCTTAGGACACATTTCGTGGATCATACACGCATTTGGGAGCATGAGTTGATGGGAGACTTCCTCTCCATTAAGATGGAGGAGAACTCGTCACTGGACAGCCACTTGCAGCACATGCATGATGTGTACATGAGGCTAGCATACTTCCTGGACGTCTGGATTACGGGCTCTTTCGCAAATGCTGCTGTGCTGCGGTCGCTGCCACCAAGCTACCAAGCACAAGTCAGGACTTGCATAATGAGGGGCGACACGGAAATGGAGTTCCATAGGTTCATGACACATCTCAGGAATGTGTTGGTTGAACCAGATGTCGCTCAGGTCGTCAACGACAAAGGTATATATTTGATATACAGTTTTATAAATGTTATAATCTTGCAAACACATTTGCAGTGTTAAGTATATCTGATACTTGTTCTGTTTTGGTGAAAACATGTCCTTCTGCATGAGAGGTGCTTGCTGGAGAGGAGGTGACATTGCGTGTTGATGGCGAGCATGATGATGGCCGACGACACTCTCCCTCGACATTTATCATTTAGTTTGTGCTTTAGGATGATTAATGTAATCAAGAGATTGTGAACTTCTTTAGTGTGTCTCACACTTTGTGAGACGGTTATTCATAGGAGTTTGTAACAAACAGTTCTTCTGCTTTTATGAATGATTTCTATTCGTGTTCATATCTTGTTTGATTATGTGTGAATTATCCTTGTTGTTTGAAACTATTTGATAATGTATGAACATTTGTAAAACATTAAAATGCCTCATTTAAAATACCCAACTTAATGATATTTCATTAATGAATGAAACCATTGTTTAAATTCAATGTTATGTGATAATATGTGAAGGTTATTCGATTTCTTCTCACATATAAATCATGCCTAAGTTCGTCTAAATAACTTGAACACCGTGTATTACTTGAATACAAAGTGTTTGATGAATTGTTAAATAGAATACATATTCGATGTATTGTGTTTAACGAAAATGGTAATTATCATTAAATGATTGTTTAAATGTGTAAAGTAGTTTACTAAAGGAAACATGAATATGAAACTATTTGATTTGATCAAAGTGTTTCATCAATAAAAGGGTATATATATAAAAGAGAATCCAATTGCTATGATTTGATCAATAGTAATGAAATTCGACTTCATAAGAATGGCACAAAATAAATTGGGAAATGCAAAGCGTTTTGAAACATCAAAATGCAAAGCATCACAATGTGATATTAGATATCAAAGTGGGTTGAATAGAAGGCACCAAATATATCGTTGTAGTGTATATGTAGAGACCATTAGTTTAGAAATAGTTAGCACTCAATTAGAATTGGTGAACCATTTGAATTCGTGAAAGTTTTGGGGTTATTCGATATAACCAAAACAATAGCAAATAAGTCCTTGTAGAGTATTCTTTGAATACAAAATCCATAGCTGAAACCAAAAGGAAAGCAAAACTTGTATTGCTTGGATTTTGGTGCATTCTTGAGAAAGCTCACTTCTAGTGATGTTTCTCAATTATGAAGCAAATGAAAATTAGTGTAAAACATGATGAGGATTCAAAACCCTGCATCAGAGTGTTGAGAAGCACAACGGACAAGGTTCCTGAACGATTCTCTTCATAGAAGGAAAGAATCAATGATTTTGATCATTGTGTTTTTCCCTCCACTATTGTTTTTCACTACATGAAGTAGGATTCAAAATGTAAATCCATATCTTGTATGGAAACATTTGTGAATCACTTGTCATGATTTTTGGAATATGACATACCTACAAACTACTAAGGAAATAATGGTAATCTTAAATTATGAGAAATCCTAGAAGTAAAATTCCCTTGAGATTAGAAAGCAATTCATTGCTGAATCTCACAAGTAAAAGGAGTTACTTGGAATTTTCCCAAATGACTGCAAAGCCATAGTAAGAAAAAGGGGTGAATGACAAAAGCACAATTTGTCAAGTATTCGACAAATTCAAATGAATTTGATTCATGTGTGTGAAATGTCTAGTGGATTTAAAACTAGTAATAGTACTGGTATCTCATAATAAATCTCCAAGTTTGATATTTGATCAAAGGATTTTGAAGTTATTCAAATAGTAAGGAGATATGCAATTTGCATAAAATTGAGTGGGAGCTATGGAAGTCTTCCTGAAACAATATGTGATTAACATATTTTTGAGTGGGAGCAATGTAAGTCTCAAATTCAAATATGTAAGAACATATTCTGAGTGGGAGCTTATAGGAGCAATTCTTAAGTATGTTAAGGATGAAAGGCGCAAGTACTTATGAATAATGATTTATAAGATGAAGAAGTTAATAATAAGTGTATTATGATATTATGTAGTATTCCTTAAAGGATTCTGAAAGCTGTTTCAGAATAGAAGTTAATTGAGGAACCAATCCTTAATAACTCGAATTAGGAATAGCATTAAGTTTAACATAAATGGTTGAAAGAAAGAAAGGATGATCATCATCCACTATGTTAAGACATAGGTTCTATCTTACAAAACCATGATGATAACTTAGCATAATATGTGATCAAATAAGGAACGTTTGAAAGTGATCAAGTTCGAATCACAAAATGTTGAGCTAAGTCTTGTCCGCAGTGTCTAAGTAGAGAACTGTAGACATGTTTTCCAAATCCATAAAGGATAACATATCTTAAAACATAAAGAATTATGTTATAAGGAAATATGTTGGAAACTCCTGTAGATACCAATTAAATTCAAATAGGAAGCGAGGTGAACAAAAACATCGAAAGTTGCACCGAGTGCACTAGTGTTTCGATGGATACATTTATAATAATAGATAAGGGTACCATCTAAAGTGTTGTATAATGTTATGGCGGGGCTAATTCGCTTTTAACGTAGAATGACGTGCCCAGGGCACAGTGCCCATGAGAAAGACCTCGAGGTTGATCTAACGTCACTGTAGGCTCCTGGAATCAGGCCTCGTTCTGCTGCCATAGCGATGATGCATACACTGAGATGCTATCATATGATGATAAAGTATTAATGTCAATCAAAGTGACATTAGTAAGTTGCAAAGGATTTGGGACTGTAAAGTACAGACCCAAGACTCAACCTCTTTCATGAGCAAGCATGTTCTAGGAACCGGACATATGGTACCAATAATTAAGAACAAATGCAGCTAGTGTATTTGTACTCTAGTGCAAGTGGGAGACTGTTGGAAATATGCCCTAGAGACAAATAGTAGTAAGGACTATTATCATATTTCATATAGTTTATATCATGCTATAACTATATTGAGTGGAAACATCAATACACGTGTGATATACAAACAAACCAGAGGTTCCCAGTGAAACTCTAGTCATTGGTTCATTGGTCAATAGATGATCACGTTTCCTGATCATGTGGCATGTATGCCAGTTGGAAATGAGGTCATCTCATTCTAAGAATGAGATGATGAACCGATACCCAACCTAAACATCGTGATTCGATCATGTCACGAAGTTCAAGTTACGATGATTAGAAAAGGACCCTCGTAGACTATTCCTTAGACCATGAGACTATATCAACCACTGTCTCCCGAGAGTGCTTAGATAGCATCAAACGCTATCTGGTAAAACGGTGGTTATAAAGGTGTGTTCAGGTATTCGTAGGAAACAGTAGAGGCAATATAAGTCAAGAGTAGGATTTGTCCGTCCATGTGACGGGAAGATACTCAAGGGCCCACTCAGAGAAGTCATATCCAATAGCTGCCCAGCGTGTGATTAGATCACGGGGATATCACTTGTCGGAACGAGTCAAGTAGCATTGTTCGGTAACGATATTGAACACGACATGGTGATGTCATTGATCAGATCTCGGGCAATGCACGTATCGAGAGACAAGGGAATAAGACACGACTGTCCCGGTTCAAACGACGAAAGATCTTCGTGGAACGCACAGGGGTCACATGGCCATCCAGGTCCCTCTGTTGATCATTTGTGCGGGAGTGTCCCGACCATGTCTGGAGTATTCCTGAACCGTGGGGTATCACGCTTAAGGGCTTGATGATGCTTAGAGAGCATTTATAGGATCGATAGAATCACCAAAGAAAAGAAGGGAGAAAACCGGAAGGGTTTCGGTAAGTCCGAAGGATGTCCGGAGTGGAGGTGGAAGGTGTTCCATGGCCACGGAGATTAGATAATATGTGAATGAATGTTAAATGTTCATTTAATCATTTATTCATAATTATTTAATAAAGAGAAAATCAATTAAAGGTCAAAAAGGCTTAATGGGCCAATTCCGGAGGGAGAGGGCCCATTAGGGGAAAGGAGAAAGGGGAGAGGGACCAAAGGGGAGGCCTGCTGGGCCTTTCCCCCCCGCAAGGCCCACTAGGGGTAGGCCGGCAGCTACCCCACCCCCTCCTCTCCTTTAGTCCCACCCTGGGACTTGAGGGGAGGTAGTACCTCCCCTCCCCCTTTATAAAGTGGGGTATTTGGCCTAGAAAAATACACCCAATAATCAATAAAGGTCTCCCCACTTTTGGGAGGACCTCCAATTGATATTTTCTCTCTCCCCCTCTCTCTCTCGTGATCGTGGTCCCAAGTCTGGACTACGCGAGCGAGAGACATCTTCACCGCGGAGCACCGTCACGCTGCGGGATTCATATCCGGGAGCTCTACTTCTGCAACTGCTGTTGGATCGGGGAAGCGGGACTCATCGTCAGGCACCGGACGTGTGTAACTCCCCGCGAGGTGTCGCACTTGAGGCACTCAAGTCGTTGGAGCCAGATGGAGCACAAGGACTTCATCACGACCTTGAGGTCGGCTTCGGCTCGTCTACATCAACCACGCTCTCCTGAGCGTTGACAACGCTTTTTGGTCTTCAAGGGTAAGTTCGCGAAAAGCCTGTCCCATTACGGTATTACTAATAGATAGGTCCTGGCAGCTTCACGGGTTCAGGGGCGTAGAGTAAAATTTATTGTTTTTATGCGCGAAACCCCTTCAGTGGTATTAGAGCTAGATCTATGCGTAGTAATGCTAGTACGGGTAGAACACACGAGATGTAGTGTGTGGGCGTTGATCTTTTAGTTGTTACCCTCCCATGTGTACCTGTGTATACCACAGTAATGCTTGATGAAGCGGCCCCCAACCGACTTTACGCGTTCATTCGCGAGACTGATCCACGCTTGACATACGTATTGTACCGTATAAAGTGGCTTAGGGGGTGTCTGTCTCTCTCGCATTAGTTGGTATACCATTTGCAACGGAGGGCCCCGAAAGGGGTGTAGTAGAGACAACTACTTGATCAACGTTGTGCTGAAAGTTCGTAGGTAAGAATGGTTCTTGTGCGAAAGCCCATTCAGCCATGTAAAACATGCAAAGATAAAGTAGAGGTGTCTAACTTTGTTTTGTAGAGGGGGCGTTGCTTTGTGATATTGTTGTGGCAAAGGTAAAGTAATTACCTTTTGTTGCATAGTAGTAGATAGTCACGGTAATGACAAACTACGACGCCGGAATGACACCGGTACCCTGGTGTCTACGGCGCCGGAACCCGGTGACGACGGATGGAGATCACGACGTTAAGGACCATATCATATAGCATTTACATTCAATGTTATTGTTTGTATGTCTTATTGTGTGCTAGTATTTGATACTCGACGGTAGCCTAATAAGATGACCCCTGTTAAAATTACCAACGATTGTGTTCCCCCTTAGTGTGCACCACCAAGAAAGTTCTTCGGTATGAGGCGATCCAGGGTTATAGGCATGGGTGTCATACATATCTACATTCGCATACAGTGGGTGTAAGCCATGTTGCACAGGGAATACACTAAGGTTGAGTTGGCAAGCCTAGCACGCTAGAGAAGCATGGCCTCGGAACACAGATGGTCGAAAGATCGAGCACGAGTCGCATGAATGATGTGACCAATGTTTTGCGTCCACCCTTGAACCCACATTGATGGTCGTGACGATCGGGGGAGATGTGGCTGATAGGGGTCGTGTTATCACTAGGAACCCTTACTGGGGATAGGTGTTTCTGAGTGGAGTTATTATTAACTCATTTAATTATAAACTTAGTCTAAATTCCTTTTTGCAATTATAAATGTAGATGGGCTCTTTCGTGTTGGCAATTGAATGGTTAGAAGGAGAGAAGCTTAGATTAGATGGATTGAACTTCTCCATTTGGGTTGCCAGTCTCCATGTTCTCCTTAGCGAGAATGACATGGTCGACTACATACTCGACGGGATGGATTTGGATCCATCCACAGACCTTGAGACCCCAGAGGAGCGGAAAGACCGCTATCTCCGTCGGGAGATGGCCTCCTATATTTCAGTTGTGATGTGTTTCGGAATGGTGGACGAGCTGTGGCCTTTCGTGGGTGATGTCAACCCTGGTTCGGTGATGCTGCAGCTTAGGACACATTTCGTGGATCATACACGCATTTGGGAGCATGAGTTGATGGGAGACTTCCTCTCCATTAAGATGGAGGAGAACTCGTCACTGGACAGCCACTTGCAGCACATGCATGATGTGTACATGAGGCTAGCATAGTTCCTGGACGTCTGGATTACGGGCTCTTTCGCAAATGCTGCTGTGCTGCGGTCGCTGCCACCAAGCTACCAAGCACAAGTCAGGACTTGCATAATGAGGGGCGACACGGAAATGGAGTTCCATAGGTTCATGACACATCTCAGGAATGTGTTGGTTGAACCAGATGTCGCTCAGGTCGTCAACGACAAAGGTATATATTTGATATACAGTTTTATAAATGTTATAATCTTGCAAACACATTTGCAGTGTTAAGTATATCTGATACTTGTTCTGTTTTGGTGAAAACATGTCCTTCTGCATGAGAGGTGCTTGCTGGAGAGGAGGTGACATTGCGTGTTGATGGCGAGCATGATGATGGCCGACGACACTCTCCCTCGACATTTATCATTTAGTTTGTGCTTTAGGATGATTAATGTAATCAAGAGATTGTGAACTTCTTTAGTGTGTCTCACACTTTGTGAGACGGTTATTCATAGGAGTTTGTAACAAACAGTTCTTCTGCTTTTATGAATGATTTCTATTCGTGTTCATATCTTGTTTGATTATGTGTGAATTATCCTTGTTGTTTGAAACTATTTGATAATGTATGAACATTTGTAAAACATTAAAATGCCTCATTTAAAATACCCAACTTAATGATATTTCATTAATGAATGAAACCATTGTTTAAATTCAATGTTATGTGATAATATGTGAAGGTTATTCGATTTCTTCTCACATATAAATCATGCCTAAGTTCGTCTAAATAACTTGAACACCGTGTATTACTTGAATACAAAGTGTTTGATGAATTGTTAAATAGAATACATATTCGATGTATTGTGTTTAACGAAAATGGTAATTATCATTAAATGATTGTTTAAATGTGTAAAGTAGTTTACTAAAGGAAACATGAATATGAAACTATTTGATTTGATCAAAGTGTTTCATCAATAAAAGGGTATATATATAAAAGAGAATCCAATTGCTATGATTTGATCAATAGTAATGAAATTCGACTTCATAAGAATGGCACAAAATAAATTGGGAAATGCAAAGCGTTTTGAAACATCAAAATGCAAAGCATCACAATGTGATATTAGATATCAAAGTGGGTTGAATAGAAGGCACCAAATATATCGTTGTAGTGTATATGTAGAGACCATTAGTTTAGAAATAGTTAGCACTCAATTAGAATTGGTGAACCATTTGAATTCGTGAAAGTTTTGGGGTTATTCGATATAACCAAAACAATAGCAAATAAGTCCTTGTAGAGTATTCTTTGAATACAAAATCCATAGCTGAAACCAAAAGGAAAGCAAAACTTGTATTGCTTGGATTTTGGTGCATTCTTGAGAAAGCTCACTTCTAGTGATGTTTCTCAATTATGAAGCAAATGAAAATTAGTGTAAAACATGATGAGGATTCAAAACCCTGCATCAGAGTGTTGAGAAGCACAACGGACAAGGTTCCTGAACGATTCTCTTCATAGAAGGAAAGAATCAATGATTTTGATCATTGTGTTTTTCCCTCCACTATTGTTTTTCACTACATGAAGTAGGATTCAAAATGTAAATCCATATCTTGTATGGAAACATTTGTGAATCACTTGTCATGATTTTTGGAATATGACATACCTACAAACTACTAAGGAAATAATGGTAATCTTAAATTATGAGAAATCCTAGAAGTAAAATTCCCTTGAGATTAGAAAGCAATTCATTGCTGAATCTCACAAGTAAAAGGAGTTACTTGGAATTTTCCCAAATGACTGCAAAGCCATAGTAAGAAAAAGGGGTGAATGACAAAAGCACAATTTGTCAAGTATTCGACAAATTCAAATGAATTTGATTCATGTGTGTGAAATGTCTAGTGGATTTAAAACTAGTAATAGTACTGGTATCTCATAATAAATCTCCAAGTTTGATATTTGATCAAAGGATTTTGAAGTTATTCAAATAGTAAGGAGATATGCAATTTGCATAAAATTGAGTGGGAGCTATGGAAGTCTTCCTGAAACAATATGTGATTAACATATTTTTGAGTGGGAGCAATGTAAGTCTCAAATTCAAATATGTAAGAACATATTCTGAGTGGGAGCTTATAGGAGCAATTCTTAAGTATGTTAAGGATGAAAGGCGCAAGTACTTATGAATAATGATTTATAAGATGAAGAAGTTAATAATAAGTGTATTATGATATTATGTAGTATTCCTTAAAGGATTCTGAAAGCTGTTTCAGAATAGAAGTTAATTGAGGAACCAATCCTTAATAACTCGAATTAGGAATAGCATTAAGTTTAACATCAATGGTTGAAAGAAAGAAAGGATGATCATCATCCACTATGTTAAGACATAGGTTCTATCTTAGAAAACCATGATGATAACTTAGCATAATATGTGATCAAATAAGGAACGTTTGAAAGTGATCAAGTTCGAATCACAAAATGTTGAGCTAAGTCTTGTCCGCAGTGTCTAAGTAGAGAACTGTAGACATGTTTTCCAAATCCATAAAGGATAACATATCTTAAAACATAAAGAATTATGTTATAAGGAAATATGTTGGAAACTCCTGTAGATACCAATTAAATTCAAATAGGAAGCGAGGTGAACAAAAACATCGAAAGTTGCACCGAGTGCACTAGTGTTTCGATGGATACATTTATAATAATAGATAAGGGTACCATCTAAAGTGTTGTATAATGTTATGGCGGGGCTAATTCGCTTTTAACGTAGAATGACGTGCCCAGGGCACAGTGCCCATGAGAAAGACCTCGAGGTTGATCTAACGTCACTGTAGGCTCCTGGAATCAGGCCTCGTTCTGCTGCCATAGCGATGATGCATACACTGAGATGCTATCATATGATGATAAAGTATTAATGTCAATCAAAGTGACATTAGTAAGTTGCAAAGGATTTGGGACTGTAAAGTACAGACCCAAGACTCAACCTCTTTCATGAGCAAGCATGTTCTAGGAACCGGACATATGGTACCAATAATTAAGAACAAATGCAGCTAGTGTATTTGTACTCTAGTGCAAGTGGGAGACTGTTGGAAATATGCCCTAGAGACAAATAGTAGTAAGGACTATTATCATATTTCATATAGTTTATATCATGCTATAACTATATTGAGTGGAAACATCAATACACGTGTGATATACAAACAAACCAGAGGTTCCCAGTGAAACTCTAGTCATTGGTTCATTGGTCAATAGATGATCACGTTTCCTGATCATGTGGCATGTATGCCAGTTGGAAATGAGGTCATCTCATTCTAAGAATGAGATGATGAACCGATACCCAACCTAAACATCGTGATTCGATCATGTCACGAAGTTCAAGTTACGATGATTAGAAAAGGACCCTCGTAGACTATTCCTTAGACCATGAGACTATATCAACCACTGTCTCCCGAGAGTGCTTAGATAGCATCAAACGCTATCTGGTAAAACGGTGGTTATAAAGGTGTGTTCAGGTATTCGTAGGAAACAGTAGAGGCAATATAAGTCAAGAGTAGGATTTGTCCGTCCATGTGACGGGAAGATACTCAAGGGCCCACTCAGAGAAGTCATATCCAATAGCTGCCCAGCGTGTGATTAGATCACGGGGATATCACTTGTCGGAACGAGTCAAGTAGCATTGTTCGGTAACGATATTGAACACGACATGGTGATGTCATTGATCAGATCTCGGGCAATGCACGTATCGAGAGACAAGGGAATAAGACACGACTGTCCCGGTTCAAACGACGAAAGATCTTCGTGGAACGCACAGGGGTCACATGGCCATCCAGGTCCCTCTGTTGATCATTTGTGCGGGAGTGTCCCGACCATGTCTGGAGTATTCCTGAACCGTGGGGTATCACGCTTAAGGGCTTGATGATGCTTAGAGAGCATTTATAGGATCGATAGAATCACCAAAGAAAAGAAGGGAGAAAACCGGAAGGGTTTCGGTAAGTCCGAAGGATGTCCGGAGTGGAGGTGGAAGGTGTTCCATGGCCACGGAGATTAGATAATATGTGAATGAATGTTAAATGTTCATTTAATCATTTATTCATAATTATTTAATAAAGAGAAAATCAATTAAAGGTCAAAAAGGCTTAATGGGCCAATTCCGGAGGGAGAGGGCCCATTAGGGGAAAGGAGAAAGGGGAGAGGGACCAAAGGGGAGGCCTGCTGGGCCTTTCCCCCCTGCAAGGCCCACTAGGGGTAGGCCGGCAGCTACCCCACCCCCTCCTCTCCTTTAGTCCCACCCTGGGACTTGAGGGGAGGTAGTACCTCCCCTCCCCCTTTATAAAGTGGGGTATTTGGCCTAGAAAAATACACCCAATAATCAATAAAGGTCTCCCCACTTTTGGGAGGACCTCCAATTGATATTTTCTCTCTCCCCCTCTCTCTCTCGTGATCGTGGTCCCAAGTCTGGACTACGCGAGCGAGAGACATCTTCACCGCGGAGCACCGTCACGCTGCGGGATTCATATCCGGGAGCTCTACTTCTGCAACTGCTGTTGGATCGGGGAAGCGGGACTCATCGTCAGGCACCGGACGTGTGTAACTCCCCGCGAGGTGTCGCACTTGAGGCACTCAAGTCGTTGGAGCCAGATGGAGCACAAGGACTTCATCACGACCTTGAGGTCGGCTTCGGCTCGTCTACATCAACCACGCTCTCCTGAGCGTTGACAACGCTTTTCGGTCTTCAAGGGTAAGTTCGCGAAAAGCCTGTCCCATTACGGTATTACTAATAGATAGGTCCTGGCAGCTTCAGGGGTTCAGGGGCGTAGAGTAAAATTTATTGTTTTTATGCGCGAAACCCCTTTAGTGGTATTAGAGCTAGATCTATGCGTAGTAATGCTAGTACGGGTAGAACACACGAGATGTAGTGTGTGGGCGTTGATCTTTTAGTTGTTACCCTCCCATGTGTACCTGTGTATACCACAGTAATGCTTGATGAAGCGGCCCCCAACCGACTTTACGCGTTCATTCGCGAGACTGGTCCACGCTTGACATACGTATTGTACCGTATAAAGTGGCTTAGGGGGTGTCTGTCTCTCTCGCATTAGTTGGTATACCATTTGCAACGGAGGGCCCCGAAAGGGGTGTAGTAGAGACAACTACTTGATCAACGTTGTGCTGAAAGTTCATAGGTAAGAATGGTTCTTGTGCGAAAGCCCATTCAGCCATGTAAAACATGCAAAGATAAAGTAGAGGTGTCTAACTTTGTTTTGTAGAGGGGGCGTTGCTTTGTGATATTGTTGTGGCAAAGGTAAAGTAATTACCTTTTGTTGCATAGTAGTAGATAGTCACGGTAATGACAAACTACGACGCCGGAATGACACCGGTACCCTGGTGTCTACGGCGCCGGAACCCGGTGACGACGGATGGAGATCACGACGTTAAGGACCATATCATATAGCATTTACATTCAATGTTATTGTTTGTATGTCTTATTGTGTGCTAGTATTAGAAACTCGACGGTAGCCCAATAAGATGATCCCTGTTAAAATTACCAACGATTGTGTTCCCCCTTAGTGTACACCACCAAGAAAGTTCTTCGATATGAGGCGATCCAGGCTTACAGGCCTGGGTGTCATACATATCTACGTTTGCATACAGTGGGTGTAAGCCATGTTGCACATCGAATACACTGAGGTTGAGTTGGTGAGCCTAGCACTCTAGAGAAGCGTGGCCTCGAAACAAGGATGGTCGAAAGATCGAGCACGAGTCGCATGAATGATGTGACCGACATTTTGCATCCACCCTTGAACCCACATTGATGGCCGTGACGATCGGGGGAGATGTGGCTGATAGGGGTCATGTTATCACTAGGAACCCTCACTGGGGATAGGTGTTTCTGAGTGGAGTTATTATTAACTCATTTAATTATAAACTTAGTCTAAATTCCTTTTTACAATTATAAATGTAGATGGGCTCTTTCGTGTTGACAATTGAATGGTTAGAAGGAGAGAAGCTCGGATTAGATGGATCGAACTTCTCCATTTGGGTTGCCAGTCTCCATGTTCTCCTTAGCGAGAACGACATGGTCGACTACATACTCGACGGGATGGATTTGGATCCATCCATAGACCTTGAGACCCCAGAGGAGCGGAAAGACCGCTATCTCCGTCGGGAGATGGCCTCCTATATTTCAGCTGTGATGCGTTTCGGAATGGTGGACGAGCTGTGGCCTTTCGTGGGTGATGTAAACCCTGGTTCGGTGATGCTGCAGCTTAGGACACATTTCGTGGATCAGACACACATTTTGGAGCATGAGTTGATGGGAGACTTCCTCTCTATTAAGATGGAGGAGAACTCGTCACTAGACAGCCACTTGCAGCACATGCATGATGTGTACATGAGGCCAGGACGTCTGGATTACAGGCTCTTTCGCAAATGCTGCTGTGCTGCGGTCGCTGCCACCAAAATGTGTACATGATGTGTATAGCTGCTGGCAGTGGCATGGACTACAATCTCGATCACACCCAGTCGAAGATAGGCTCTACATGGAAGCAAATAAGGTGCTGCAACAAAAAGTATATCGCGTGGAGTGGTGATGGTAGAGTTGGAGTAAAAAAATATCAATACATGCGCATCATTGTATAGTACAAACATCTCCCTCCCTTTATACTTTAGATTTTACTAGTGCCTTGGTTCGGAGATAGGTCTCCATGTTTTACTAATAAACTAGTGCCTTGGTTCAGAGATATGGGGACGTTTAGATAATAAAAATTCAGAAAGTGACATTATGAAGCTTCAATTAGTTTTGACCGATACATCCATTCATATACGTATGTAGAAAATAAATAAGCTCTGAACAGTCTTGACCTATACATTCATATTCTAGGCGCTCTTATAACTGCAGTTAGTAACCATGGAGTTCTGAGCAGTGACATCAAAACCCACAATGCTACTTTGGAAACCACAGTAACCAATTTTTGCGAGAAGCAAACCCATGATTCTTCTGACCAAATTTAACTCAGGAAGCAGAGCAAGAAGATTGTATCTTGACTTCTAGGCCATCTTGACCAGAACTTACTATCAATTAAACAACTGTTGGTTTACACTTTTCAGCTACAGGCACATCATGACATGACAGAGCATATCATACCGCAGTACTACTACTAGTTCTGTCAAAGAAGGAAAACACAATTTAATTTGACCAAATTTACCAATAGCATTGCTACTACTTATTGATCAAACTAGTAGCAGTATTCACCAACAGATAAAGATATAGTAGCAAAGTTCCATAGAAAACTAAAATTAGTCTGAACTCTGAGCTGAACAGATCACCTAGTAATTCAGATGACAAAAGAAGAGACATACTACACACTGACCAAACTCATTGAGGATGTTCCACCGAGGTCAGTGGCTTACACATATGTTTTGAAGTAATATTACGAGAGCTTATTTATTTATCAAACAAGTGTTAGTACTGAATTAGTTCCTAGAACAAATCGACTGTAAAATGTAGAAGACCCTGAGTTTACATACTAGTAGGGCATTGGAATTGCACGTTACACAGGTGAGCTGCTCGCTTTCGAGGAGAGCATCAGTAGCAACCAAGGGGCTGATCTAGGACAAATGGAAGAGGAGGAGAAATGTTCTAGACAAGGAGAGGTACTTACCTCAAAGATTGGGAATCGATGGACGCCGCCGCTCCTCCTGTGTCGCCGCTGGTCCTCCTTTACCCTGGTGTGGCGCCGCTGTCGGTGAAGTGGGGAACGTTGTAGAGAGACAAGTGGAGGACTGATACGTCCAAAACGTATCTACTTTCCCGAACACTTTTGCTATTGTTTCTCCTCTATACTTGTGTGATTTGGATGCAACTAATGCGAACTGACGCTGTTTTCAGCAGAATTGCCTTGGTGTCTACTTTTTGTGCAGAAAATCAACTATCAGGAAAAATCCCGAAAAATATACCAAAAATCCTATTTCACCCAAAGACTCCAGGAGCCAGAATACGAGACAGAGAAGAGCCCTGGGGTGGCCACACCACCTGCTGGCGCAGGCTAGGCCAGGCCGCGCCAAGGGGTGGTGTGGGCCCCCTAGGCACCCCCTCGGCCTCTCTCTTCGCCTATAAGGAGCCTTCTGACCTAAAAACTTCAGGGGTTCGATGTTTTTCCAGAAGGAGTTCCGCTCCGCCGCCACCACCAAATTCCACGAAACAGCACCAGAAACTCCGTTCTGGCACCCTGCCGGGACGGGGAATTGGAGGAGATCATCGCCATCATCATCACCATCGCTTCTCCATCAATCATCCATGTTTCCCCCATCTATGAGTGAGTAATCCCCCGCTGTAGGCTATGGGGATGGTAGGGATTGGATGAGATCGTTCATGTAATGGCATCAGATTGTTAGGGCATAGTGCCTAGTATCTTTTATTAGTGCTTTATGCCTTTGTTGCGACTTGTTGTGCTTAATGCTTGTCACTAGGGCCCGAGTGCCATGATTTCAGATCTGAACTTATTATTGATTCATCATGCTAGTATTGTTTTGGGTCTTGTCTACAAGTTGTATACACACGTCGTTGTCCGGAACCTATGGTCCCGAAGTGACAGAAATCGGGGTAGCCGGAAGGGAAAGGCTTTGATGTGAGGATCACATGTGTTCATGGAGTGTTAATGCTTTGCTCCGGTGCTCTATTAAAAGGAGCACCTTAATTGCAAGTAGTTCCCTAGAGGCCCTGCTGCAAACGGGCTGGCAGGACAAAGGATGTGGTGCAAGTTCTCATTGCGAGCACGTATGACTATATATGGAACACATGCCTAGGATTTTCTAGTACTTGGATGCTTTATCTTATTTATCTGCAATTGCCCTATGTTATGATTGCTATGCGAATTGTCTTGTTCATGTAACGCCCGTCCATCCATCCCTTTGCCTACCGCACTCGAATCCCACAGTTTACTGCTTTTGTTACTACTGTCTTTGTTTTGCTGCTACTGTTACTTTACTATTCCTACTACAAAACTGTTGCTACTGATAAACTGCTGTGAGCAAGATTGTTTCTAGGTGCAGCTGAATTGACAACTCAGTTGTTAAGGCTGATAAGTATTCTTTGGCTCCCCTTGTGTCGAATCAATAAATTGGGTTTCACTTCCCTCGAAAATACTACGATACACCCCCTATACTTGTGGGTCATCAAGACTATTTTCTAGCGCCGTTGTCGGGGACCATAGCTTTATTTATCAAGTTCACTTGGATTCTCTATTGTTCGCTGCTTTCCATCCATCATGGGTAAGTCTCGTGATGGCAAGGTTCCTATTTTACCATCCACTACAAGAAGAGGTACGGTTCTGAACACCTCTACCGCTCTTGATTCACCGTCTGTTCTGAGTAAGTTCCTTACACCACCACATATACATGCTACACATACTGCTACTACTGCTGAATCTAAAACTTCTGATGCTTATGATGATGCTTCTACTGTGCTTGATAAGAGTGGTTCATTAGGTCCTTTCCTAGATGCTACGATTGCTAGAACTATACTTGGAAATACCGAAACTCCTAATGAACACACTGCTACACCTGAGTCTAGTGAGAGTTATGATGCTGAAGAAGATTATGTTGAGATGACTGATGAGTTTATTGAAGAATGTAGGAACACCCATGATAGGAGCGCTGCTAAGAATCTCCTTGAGAGGCGTACTATTAGACCCAAATTATATCCTGCTGCTAAGTTTGCTGCTTCTCCTGTAAACATTATAGATGAAGATTATGATTTCTCTCTCGATCTATCCTACATAGCTATTGTCGAGAAAGAACCTTTTGGCGGGACTAAGAATGAAAGTGCGGTAGCACATATGAATGAACTTTCTACCATGAGTGGCTTGTTTTCTGATGATATTAAAATGCGTACTTACTTTGTTGCTAAGATTTTCCCTTTTTCACTGAAAGGAGAAGCTAAACCTTGGTTTGGTAATTTAACTCCTGGATCTATTGATAGCCCTGAGTGCTTGTTTAATACTTTCCTGCAGAAATATTTTCCTCCTAGTGCTAGACATGCTGTTTTGCAGGAACTTTTTGATTTTAAACAGGGAGAAAAAGAGGTATTGCCCGAATCTTGGGCAAGCTTTTGTGCTTTGATTTATGCACAGGCTGGAAGTCCATTACCTAAGAATGAACTACTTGATATATTTTATAATGGACTAACCGAAGAATCTAGGACATACCTAGATAGTTGTGCTGATTGTGTTTTCAGGAATAGGACTCCTAAGGAAGCTGAGGAATTAATGGCTAAAATAAGCAAGAATTATGAAGATTGGACTCCTCCTAAATAAGCTATACCTGAAGTAATTGTACCTGAACCATCTACTCCGGTGCCTATTCCAACATCAAAGAAGAGGGGAGTTATTGAATTAAATGATGAAGTGATGAAGGAAGCTAAGAAATGTCTTAAGGAGAAGGGAATTAAAGCTGCAGATGTCAATAATTTACGTCCTATTGAAGAATTATGTAAGCCTATTCCCTATTCACCCACTATTGAGGTACACTCTCTCCAACACTTTGATGAAGGTGATATCCCTTACTTGAAACCTCCTGATCAATGCTTAGAAGAATTTGATATCTTTATTGTTAAGCAAGATAACTTTAATAAAAGGGTGCAAAATCATCTAATAGAAACACTAGAGCTATTGTTGAGTTGAAATATATTGTGGAAAGAACCTCTAATGATGTTAAAATGACTGTTAAACACTTTCAAATGGTTCAAACTCAAATAGATCAACTCGTTAAAGTGGAAAATGACTTGCTAGTTAATGCTGCTAAAGAAAAACATGCTTATGAAATTAGAACTAGAAGTGGTGCTGCTACCCAGGTTCCTCTATATCCTGAGGGGCATCCCAAAATAATTGAGCAGGATTCTCAACGAGCTGAAAATAGTGGTTCTACTCGTAAGAAAAGGAAAAAGAAACATAAAACTGTTGTAGAACCCTCTGAACCTGCTATAGATCCTAATAGTATATCTATCTCTGATGGTGAAACTAAAAGTGGTAATGAAGAAAATGAAGTTCCTAATGAAGAAAAGGTTGAAGAAGAACCTGAAAACCACACTAAGACTACTAAATACACCAAAGAAGATTTTATTGCTAAGAAACATGGTAGTGAAAGAGAACCTTGGGTCCAAAAACCTATGCCTTTCCCTGATAAGAAACACAAGTCAAAGGAAGATGAACACTATAATAAGTTTTGTGAGTGGATGAAACCTTTATTCTTGAAAATTCCTTTGACTGATGCTATTAAATTGCCTCCTTATTCAAAGTATATGAAGGACATTGTCTCGAATAAAAGGAAGATCCCTAATGAAGAAATCTCTACTTTGCTGGCTAATTATTCCTTCAATGGTAAGGTTCCTAAGAAACTTGGAGACCCAGGGATTCCAACTATCCCTTGCTCTATTAAGAACAGTTATGTTAGAACTGCTTTGTGTGATTTGGGAGCTGGAGTTAGTGTTATGCCTTTCTCTCTCTATAAGAGGCTTCAGCTTGAAAAATTGATACCAACTGATATATCTTTGCAAATGGCTGATAAGTCTACCACTATTCCTGTGGGTATATGTGAGGATGTACCTGTCCGGGTGGCTCATAATTGCTTGATATTAACTAATTTTGTTGTGCTTGAAATGCCTAAAGATGATAATATGTCTCTTATTCTTGGGAGACCTTTTCTTAATACTGCAGGAGCTGTTATTAATTGTAATCAAGGAAAGGTGACCTTCAATGTTAATGACAAGGAACATACTGTCTATTTCCCCAAGAAGATTGAAAGGACTTATGGTTTAAATTCAATTGAACATGTTGAAGGCATTCAAGTTGGAGAAATATATTGTCCCATACCAAAAGAAACATTTGAAACTATTATGATTGGGACCATTGCTATCAAGGTTGAGGTAACATAATCATTAGGGGAATACAAAGTTTTGTCTCATATGCAATTGTTTTGGTAGCAAGACTTGATCAACCTTGCTCACAAAAGGATTCCATTGAACAAAACAATGGTTTCATTATGATTACCCCCGTTTATTTATATCCTTTGCATTTTAGTCTTTGCTTTCGTTTAGTTTTGTTTGTGTTGTTAGTTGCTTGCATGCTAGAACTTCTGTAGTTCTAGCCTTGTTTTTGTCCTTGCATCATGTTTCCAAAAATAAAAAAATCTGTCTGTCAGAAAAATCATTCTTCTATTTCTGAAAAATGCCCAAAAATAAAGTGTCTCGAAAAATTCCAGAAAATTCAAATTAAATTTTTACGTGAAAAAAGGGGCAGAGGAGTACATGGTAAGTACCAGGGGGGCCTACCAGGTAGGCACACCACATGGTGGCGCGGCTAGACCTAGGTGGCGCCATGCCCTGGTGTGGGCCACCCCTGGCCCCCCACTACCTCTCTATCCTGCCACTTTCTTCTCTCTCCCGAGTAAGCTCTAGTTCATAGCTCGAAATAGCGTTCTCTCTGTGCTTGCCCTTGATTTCTTCGATCTATTTGCTCAGCCCATCTTTCTTGCTAAAATTTGGAGCAATTGTTCCTTGGTATGTGACTCCTCCCCTTGTCCAAGTAGATTTGTGTTTAGTGGATTGTTTGTTGAGTATTTTGCTGCTGTAGGTGACTGGTTTTGAGGGCTTGTAAGCTTGTTTGATGCTTAGAGATATAGTTTTGATGCATGTTTAGGCCTCTTGCTAGTCCCTGTGAGTAGAATCCTTCATTATATTTGCTTTGCAATCACTTGTTTAGGTGTTTAAATTTCAGAATAGAAGATGAGTGAACACCACCTAAACCAACATGAGCTTTGGGTGCCTGATGTCATGAAGGTCCACCGGGAGGAGGAAGTTTTTCCCTCCATTTATCCATGTTCTGAGTTCATGAGAGCTGCAGGAATTCTACAAGATTTCCACACTTTGGTTTCTAACGCGGGGTTAGAGCACCTTTTGGAAGACGAACCTTGTCAATTTGTGAAGCTAACCATCTATTAAGGTACCTCAATGGGGATCATGTAAGAAGATTAAAGAGAGGCCAGAACCACTCATGGATTTATACGCAGAAATTTGTCAAGGGAGTAGCTTCTCGAAGGAGAATGGAAAAATCCGTAACATTCATCTTCCCTCCATTCGCTACTTTGCCTACTTTATTGCCAAATGTGTTCTTGCTAGGAAAACTGCCAATAAGTTATCTTCGTTTGATTTAGCATTTATCTCTGCTGCTCTTAGACGAGATAGGTCCTACAACTTGGGCGCTTTGATAGCTTTCCGTCTTGCTGCTAACCGTGAGAAGGGTGGAATTTGTGGAGGCCTCATTGCTTCTCGTTTGCTAGCATTGCATGGTTTAGTGCCTCGTCCTCTAGACCTATAGTTTCCCATAGAGAGGCTTGATTTAATTCCATGGTACAACATAAATTTATTTCCTCGTGGGCTAGCTTGAGTGAGTTGTCTTATGAAATAACCTTTCTCAAAGCTGGTTGGAGAAAGAGCATGTCCGAGCATGTTGTTCTTTTGCCTGCACCTGTTTTGTTTAACCTTGATAACAGGGAAGGATGGTCCCTCACTGACGAGGAGCTTGACACGTACTTGGGAGAGCTCTCCCAACAGGAGCAGGACACTAGAAGGGAGGTCACGGATGATTCGGTCCAGCCCTCGAATGAGGGAGAGTCTTCATATCAGCAGCCCGCTTATGATTGGGGAGCTTCTTCTTCCTCTCATGGGCCCGGTTAAGACTATTCTTACCAAGATCCGCCCGCTTGGAACCCCTATTCTTACATGGATTGATACCCACTTAGGCCAAAAGCCTAAGCTTGGGGGGAGGTACGCTGACACCGCACTCATCTCCATATCATGTTGCATCGGTTCTTTGTATATTCATGTTTTCGTTCTTTTTCTTAGTTTTCGTTCTTCTTTGCTTTTGCTTTCTAAAAACACAAAAAGACCAAAAATATTTTTGTTGTTCCTCTTTGGTTTGCTTCTTCTTTTTTGCCTTGGTTTGTTTTTCCCTTTTTTTTTGCTTTGTTTGAACTATTTGAAAAACCCAAAAAGATTTTGCTTTGCTTGTTTTTCTCTTTTGGTTCTTGTTTAGAAATCGAAAACACCAAAAATATTTGTCGTTCTTCTTTGGTTTTTACGAGTTGGCTATAGGGTTCGGCAGTTCTCAGTGGATTATTGGTTTCATATTATTATTCAAGCCACACAAGTGAAGAGCAATAATGAGGATCAATGACAACTTGAGGCGTGGTAAGAGGCTGGTAACGAACTCTATTTGTCTTCATTTTTGTACATATACTCATCATTGTGAGCTTGCTTAGTCCGTTCATGTAGAGTGTATGTTTTCTTTGGATGCTTAGTAGTTCTTGCTTTCTTGTGATTAGCTCCAGCTCGCTAATAGTTTGTAGCATGTCTCATGAATGTTTGCTTGCATTACTCTATTAATAAATTGGTATGACATTGTGGTATCCTCCTCTAAATGTTTCATTTGATCGACTTGGCACATGCTCACGCATGCACATGACTGTAATAATCAGTTAAGCCTTGATGAATTATTTTGCCTTGAGGATCTTGAATCATTTTCATGCCGTGAGTAGTCTTGTTTTGTTGTAAGCATGATATGACAGCTATTGCTCTCTCGTTTGTCACTCCCTCACTATTGCTAGCCTTCATTTCCACAGAGTGTTTTACTCATGTTTCCAACTCCCTAAACCAAATATTTCCAAAGTGTCCACCATACCTACCCATTCGCATCACTTGCTACTTCCGTGCATATTCAATATGCCTTGTTTTCTTCCGAATAAAATGTTTGCTTGTTATGAGAAAGTTAGTTAGTAAAGCTCTCAGGAACTTGATGGCACACTTTATTTTCTGCACTTAATAAACCTGAACCATTGCGTCCTTCTTTGTTGTGCATATGCTTGCGCTTTATGAGTTGAAGTTAGCAGAACCATGTATCATGGGGACCGCTTTCAGCGCTTCATAGGTACTTTGTACCTAGTTGATATCATGTTCTTTTGCTTATGGATCCCGGCGGTGTGAAATAAAAGTGGAACTTGTAAGATCATGGAGTTTGTATGTATGTTAGAGAAACGACTGGGCCGCTAGCCTAAGCCATGCCTAATCATGGTGGAAACTTGCAGCATAACCATAATGAGCATTCTATGAAGCATCCTCAATAAAAATCTATGCACATAGTAAATAAAAAGATCGCTGAGATGCTCATTGTCTGCTTGCCTTGTATTTTGATTATGGGATAGCTCCCGTGTTATGTGCAAGGGGTACCCCATTGGCGGTTCTCTATGATACGTATATACTTACAATGACAAGAGCTTACTTGTGACTGAAGTTGAGTAGCATGAGGATCGGTCTTCGTAAGTAAGGGGCATGAGACTTTAATTTATAACTTGTCAAGCATATCCTCTTAGTTGTGTCACTTTCACCTTAACCAAATTAAACATGCTTATGATAGGGGAAATAAGAGCTCAAAGCTAACAAGTACCATACTTTCAGCATTTGGAAGCCTTTCAAAATTATTCAAAACCTTTTTCATCTACTTGTTGAGTCTCCACATATTCTTTGAGCACCTTCTTGAGAGCATTAGTTGTCATTTTTTGTGTTTGTTTCATTACTTGATTATTTGTGTTATGACTTTGATGCTTGTATCTTTGATATCTTTACTTCTAGTCATCACTTGAACTTCAGAGGTGCCTTGGCATTCATAATCAAAGGCAAGCGAGATACCACTCTATCATACCTTTCTATGAGCATTGTAATGTTTCTTATGTTTGTGATTCATGCTACTTATTATTCTTGAGTTGGAATCTCTTCATAGCTTGCAATAACTAGTAAGTAGACTCGGTTGCATACTCTTTATTATGAATTGTCTAGGTAGTTGATCACATTGCTGAGAATATTTACATCATATGAAGCAAATGTGTTCGTGAAAGTTCTTTTATCGCACTCAGTTTTCAACTGAATTGCTTGAGAACAAGCAATAAGCCAAGCTTGGGGGGATTTGATATGTCCAAAACGTATCTACTTTCCCGAACACTTTTGCGATTGTTTCTCCTCTATACTTTTGTGATTTGGATGCAACTAATGCAAACTGACGCTGTTTTCAGCAGAATTGCCTTGATGTCTACTTTTTGTGCAGAAAATCAACTATCGGGAAAAATCCCGGAAAATATACCAAAAATCCTATTTCACCCGAAGACTCCAGGAGCCAGAATACGAGACGGAGAAGAGCCCTGGGGTGGCCACACCACCTGCTGGCGCGGGCTAGGCCAGGCCACGCCAGGGGGTGGTGTGGGCCCCCCAGGCACCCCCTCGGCCTCTCTCTTCGCCTATAAGGAGCCTTGTGACCTAAAAACTTCGGGGGGTTCGAAATTTTTCCAGAAGGAGTTCCGCTCCACCGCCACCACCAGATTCCACGAAACAGCACCAAAAACTCCGTTCTGGCTCCCTGCCGGGACGGGGAATTGGAGGATATCATCACCATCATCATCACCATCGCTTCTCCATCGACCTTCCATGTTTCCCCCATCTATGAGTGAGTAATCCCCCGCTGTAGGCTATGGGGATGGTAGGGATTGGATGAGATCGTTCATGTAACGGCATCAGATTGTTAGGGCATAGTGCCTAGTATCTTTTATTAGTGCTTTATGACTTTGTTGCGACTTGTTGTGCTTAATGCTTGTCACTAGGGCCCGAGTGCCATGATTTCAGATCTGAACTTATTATTGATTCATCATGATAGTATTGTTTTGGGTCTTATCTACAAGTTGTATACACACGTCATTGTCCGGAACCTATGGTCCCGAAGTGACAGAAATCGGGGTAGCCAGAAGGGAAAGGCTTTGATGTGAGGATCACATGAGTTCACGGAGTGTTAATGCTTTGCTCCAGTGCTCTATTAAAAGGAGCACCTTAATTGCCAGTAGTTCCCTAGAGGCCCCGCTTCAAACGGGGTGGCAGGACAAAAGATGTTGTGCAAGTTCTCATTGCGAGCACGTATGACTATATATGGAACACATGCCTAGGATTGTCTAGTACTTGGATGCTTTATCTTATTTATCTACAATTGCCCTATGTTCTGATTGCTATGTGAATTGCCTTGTTCATGCAATGCCCGTCCATCCATCCTTATGCCTACCGCACTAGAATCCCACTGTTTACTGCTTTTGTTACTGCAGTCTTTGTTTTGCTGCTACTGTTACTTTACTATTCCTACTACAAAACTGTTGCTACTGATAAACTGCTGTGAGCAAGATTGTTTCCAGGTGCAGCTGAATTGACAACTCAGTTGTTAAGGCTGATAAGTATTCTTTGGCTCCCCTTGTGTCGAATCAATAAATTGGGTTTCACTTCCCTCGAAAATACTGCGATACACCCTCTATACTTGTGGGTCATAAAGGACGTCGAGGGACAGATCGCTGGCGCTCCCGACACCGGCGCTAGCGGCAGAACTCGGTGGGAGGAGGGGAACAAAGAGGGACGAGATCAGGATCTAGAGACGGCAGGCACTCGTGAGTCGCGGCCGGTAATGCGACGACGGGTGGACGGAGGATGGAGGACGGGGTCGATGACGGGCGGACGGCAGACGGAGGATAGGCGGCGCTCGAGGCAGATCGGGTGGACAGGCGGACGGCGGTGCTCGGACGGGTATAGGGGATCGATCTATTGTCTGAGTGTGGTGACAACACCGGCCCTTATCCCGTGGGTGGGACCCACAGTCAATGTACCCCCGGCATATGCGTGTAATCGCCGGCGGTAACCTTAGGGTCACTAGCAGGTGCGGCCAGCGCGTGGTACCCCCGGCGTATGGCCCAGATTCGCCGATGGTAATTTTTTAAGGCAAATAGTTAACGCACATTAAATGGTAACCTTAGGGTCACTGGAAGGTGGGGCCAGAGTGTGGTACCCCTGGCGTATGGCCCAAATTCGCCGGTGGTAAGTTTTTTTAGGCAAATAAATTAACGCACATTAAATGATAACTAGGGATGTAATTGGATCGGACCGGATCAGATTTCCTCTCTACCATATATATCCTATTCCATATTTTCCCCGCGGATTCAGACCGGATCGGATAACGACCGATTATGGATCGGAATTCACCGGTGGTAAGGTTTTTTTGTCACTTGATGCGACTAAGCATAATGCGATTCCATCGGAGGCAAACAAACATAAAATGATAGTAATTCGTCGCAGGCAAACACACATAAAATGATGGCTAAGTTATATTAGTTGCAATTCCATCGCCATCTCCGTAGGAGTTTAATGATTATGTAGTACACACTTATACATAAAATCTTACTATTTCTCGACCATAAAATGATGAGTGTTAATTTCTCAACCACACCAATCTTACTGTTTGTTCTTTGCACTCTGCTTCTTCTTCTTGCCCTTCTGCTTGGTCTTTTTTTGACTTGACCCCACCAGTCTCATTATCGTGACTCCTTCTGTACGGAGGAGTTGTTGTAGTTGACGACCTAGGTAGCGTGGTCCTTCTTCTTCTTTTTGTGTATGTTGCATCATCTTCATTGGGTTCTTCCATCATCGGGTAACCAATGAGTCTGTCGAAGTCTTTCTCATTAGCGACTCCATCCATTCCGACGAGGGCCCTTTTTCCTCTCCTCACGATGACACGGCTAGGACTTGATGGGTCGGTAATGAAGAAGCATTGCTCGACGTGCTTAGCCAGTATCCATGGCTCATTTTGTGCGGTGGGTTTCTTGGCCTTGGATTTGTTCGGCAAACGCATGGTGGTGAAATACTCGTCTTCTTTTCTAACATTTGTAGACCATGTGACACGGAACATCGGTAGCTTCTCCCCGACGTAGTCGAGATCCCAAATTTCCTCGATCCTTCCGTAGTATCTTTTCTTCTCTTCACCCGTGTAAGATTCCATCGTCACACCTGAGTTCTGATAGTCTCTTCTTTTGTCTCGCTCCTCCATGTAGAATGTGTAACCGCTGATGTCGTATGCTTGATAAGTCATGAGGTTTGGTGCGGGCCCGTAAGACAAGGCCACTGTGATTTTGTCCACGACGCTTGTCATTGGCGGGGGATAGGAATCAATCTGGTCTTTGAACCAACGCGCGAAAGAGGAGTTGTGCGCTCTAAATACCTGTTCTTCCATCATTGGCCTGTTAGCATTGTTCTCGATCATGGTTTTGTGCTTTTCTACCCAAGGCGTGACATCGTCCATGTGCTGTAGAGCTACTAAGTGGGCCCTGTCAAAGTCAGCTCTCGTATCAGACTGATCCATGTCCATTTCCTTCTTGCCGATGTGGTGGCCTACTCCCTCAAACCTGCCGAGGTGCTTGTTCATGGGCAAACTAATCGGACGTGGGTTTTCCTCATTTAGATAATTCTTGCAGAAAGAGACACACTCCTCGGTGAGAAAGCCCTGGATGATGCTTCCTTCTAGATGTGCCCTGTTATGGACGTATCCTTTGATGATCTTGTTCATTCTTTCTAACGCCATCATGTTGTGAAGGAATGAAGGCCCGAGATCCTCGATATCGTCCACTATATGGAGCAACAGGTGGACCATGATGTCGAAGATTGCGGGCGGGAAGTACATCTCCATCTTGGATATGATGGTGACTATCTCTTCCTACAGCCTCCCGAGTTTCTTGACGGTTATCGACTTCCGAGTGATGACGTCGAAGAAGTTACAGAGGCTAGTCAGCATTGCATGGCCGTGTGGTTCCAGGATCCCTCGGATTGCAACCGGAAGTATCTACGTCATCATGATGTGACAGTCATGAGATTTCATCCCGTTGAAGATTCCTTTCGTCGGGTCCTGCCATCTACGTGTCAGCCCAGCGTAGCCTAAGGGATACTTCGTTTCGAGGAGGCAACCGATCATCTGTTCGAGCTTGATAGGATATAGAGTGAAGTAGGAGGGACGTGAGGTTTCACTCTTCTTCGCCCTTTTTCCCTTAGGATCTTCTGTCTCCTCAACCGGCTGCTTCCCCGCCCTTTTGCACTTACGATCATTTGTCTCCTCCTCAACCCTAGAAGACAGGGGGTGAAGCTCTTCTCTAATATTCAGGGCCTTCAGGTCGTGTCTTGATTTCAGCCCGTCTTTGGTCCTATCCGGCATGTTGAACAGAGTGCCAAGCAAGCTTTCGCACACGTTCTTCGTGATATGCATGACATCAAGGCTATGAGGCGTACTGAGGATCTTCCAGTTCGGCAAGTCCCAAAACACGGACCTCCTTTTCCATACCCCATGAGTGGGTCGTGTTCCTTTTCCTTCTTCTTATCTCCTCGCTTCCACTTATGCTTCTTTATCTTACCCGGTGGAGGGCAGTGTTTCCAGCTTTTCAACAAAGCATCGATCTCCTCGCTGCTGCGCTTAGGCATGGGTCATTCTTGGGTAGCCACATCCAAGTCCTCATGTAGATGGTTTTCGACGACCCAAGATCCTTACCCAACTGAAGAAACGACGTCCTTTCCATGCACCTCGCACAAGCCTTGTGTCCGTGGCAAACCTGGCACGCGATATATCCGTATCCGAGATAGTCCTGCACCGTCGTGATCAGCGCTGCTTTCAGACGGAAAGGTTGTTGGAGGTGAGCGTCCCATGTTTCTACCCCTTCGTCCCACAAGATGGTAGCTCCTCCTTCAATATCTCAAGATACATGTTGATATTGCTCCCTGGCTGTGTTGGCCCTTGGATTAGCATGCTCATGTGTATGTACTTGTTCTTCAGGCATAGCCATGGGGGGAGGTTGTACATCCATACAAACATGGGCCAGGTGCTGTGCTTGCTGCTCTGGTTCCCAAACGGATCAAGTCCATCGATGCTTGCACCTAGTCTGGTGTTCCTTGGTTCTTTCCCGAAATCTTCGTACTCATCGTCTAATTCTTTCCATTGGCTTGCGTCCGAAGGGTGCGTCAGCACTAGGTTTTCAACCCGCATAGGATCCTTCATCACCGCCTCCTTCCTTTCCGCGTGCCAGCGCATGAGCTTCGCTTCCTTGGGGTCTGTGAAGTACCGCTGGAGACGGGGCCTGAGCGGGAAGTACCACACAACTTTTCAAGGAGCTTTTCTTGTCCCTGTCTTGTATCGGGACTCACCTCACCTTGGGCACGCGGTCAAGTCCTTGTGCTCGTTCTAAAACATCACGCAGTCACTGATGCAGGCGTGGTATTTTTCGTGCGGCAAATCGAGAGGGCACACCACTTTCTTGGCCTCCTGTAGGCTACCTGCCAACGTGTTATCTTTAGGTAAGTGCTTCTTCAAGTATCAGAAGAGATCGTCTGCGCTTGCGTCATTCCATCCGTATTTTTCGTTCATCTCTAAAAGATCGAGAGTTACTCTCAAGGGGTCTCCTCTGGCCCGCGACCTGCGTCGTACAATGGAGTTCTCGAGTCTATCTCTAGTTGATCCAGCTTAGACTTCCATCTACCGGCGAATCTGGGGTCGGTCGATGTGTTGCCAAGAAGAATTTCCTGAAGATGAGGGTCATGCACGGCCGCAGTTAGCGGGGTATTACTACTCATGTCCTCATCGAACGCATGTTCTTCTTCTTCCTGACCTTGTTCATCACCGTCGTCGTCGTGTGTGACATCCCGTTCTTCTCCCTCCTCATCCTCTTCATTTTCGTGTTGAACGTCATCCTCTTCCTCATGGTCATCTTCATCATCCATCCACTGAGTGTAACCCTCCATGAAACTATACCTGAGCAGGTGCTCATTCACCGTGCGTGACAAGGGGTCAAACAATTACGATAGTTTCCATTTTCGACACAGACATTTTATTTCCATGTGGTTATTTTGATACATGTTGGCAGTCGCGTGTTCCACGTATCTATCCACGTCGCTTTCCTTCATACCGATTACCATCGTCGCCTGCACGATAAGAGAATAGATTAAAACCATCGGCTCAGCTTTCACGGAAAAATTCTGCATGACCTTTGCTAAAAATGGTCTCGCCCGATGATGACCCACAAGTATAGGGGGTGTATCGCAATATTTTCAATAAGTAAGGGTGTCGAACCCAACGAGGAGCAGAAGGTGCTGGCTAGTGGTATGGATCAGGAATTCTCTGCAAATACTTAGCAAACGGATTTTTAGGGGTTTTCGATAAAGCAAGTAAACAAAGTACGAGTAAATTAAAGATAGTAGGAATAAATGCAGCAAGTGGCCCAATCCTTTATGCAGCAAAGGACAAGCCGGTTGTATTTCTATAGATGACCAAACGTTCTCGAGGACACATGGGAAAACTGTCAAGTGCTTTCGCTTTATATAGTCGATTAATCTTCTCTACCTTGCTAAGTGTTGTGTGGGTGAACCTGTGCTAATGTACCGCCCCATCCAAGACTAATACATACTTGTGATTAAACCCCTTGCAAACATCCGTAAGTACAAGAAAGTATTTAAGGTAGAAACCTAACCACAGCTTTAAACTCTAAGACCCTTACGTCCCTTGTGCAATAGTTTCCTAACGGGGGTTCAGGTTTCTGTCACTCCGGCAACCCCTACGATTAGTAGCCAAATGCACAATGCATTCCCCTAGGCCCATATAGGTGAAGTGTCATGTAGTCGACGTTCAGATGACACCACTAGAAGAAGTACACCACAACTTAAATAACAATCTATTGAATCTTTCTCAACGCAACTCCACTACTAACAACAAGACTTCTCCCATGTCCTCAAGAACAAAACGAACTACTCACAAGACATCATATGGATCATGATCAGAGATGGAATAATGATGTATAACAATCTGAACATAAACAATAATTCAATGGTTCACTCAGTAGCATCAACTACAAAGAGTAATCAACACCAAGAAAGTTTCCCCTATGAACTATGCAAGATTCAACGCAATTGTTACAGCAATATGGAGATGGTGATGAGGGTGATGATAATGATGATGGTGGTGAGGGAGGCTAAAGGACCAGCCTCTTGCATCTCCTGCCAGGTAGTGGGTGGCACGATTTCCGAGGCATGCCTCTCTGAGCCCATCCCACCGGCACTCGCTGACGCCACTCCGGTGCCATCGCACACATATCCATGGGCTCTCGTTCACTGGAATCATCTGGTGGTGGCTGGAAAATCAGCTATTCTGGAAGCTCCACCGATGGTAAGTTCCTTGTTGGATCTCTTATTCTCTCGAATAATCGCTGGCTGGTCATTCTCAATGCCAATGGTTCACCACTGGAAGGTAGAAGTTTGGAAAATGGGGAGGTTCTCTTGATTGGTTCTGTGGTGAGGTTCCCCTCTCATCTTGCTAGGATCAATGATATTTTGCCACCAACTTCTGATTTTCTTGGGACTTCTCATGTTCATGAGTGGAAGAGTGATGATTTGAAACTTATGTGGCACATTACTAGCTCTACCCTGCCTTCTTATGTTTTGGACAATGCTCCTGGTTTTCTAGTCCTGTATACTCTTGCTAAGCGGATTGTGTTACTAAATCGTGACAAGGTGGTTATTGATGCTAGATTCCTTCTTCAAGATGAGAAAGTTTCCTCTAGTATTATCTTGGATCTTGTTGTCAAAAGAGTGGTAGTGGGTGATCAAATCTTCGATGTGCCCACTTCATCAACCAAATACAACAACATTTCTGTGGATTTATCTAAAGGGAGGATGTTTGAGGATAATATGTTCAAAAAATTTGGTCACCACATTAATTTCTCAGGAGGATTTCGAAGAAGACCTTTCTTCCTTGTTGGTTCATTTGGCCGTGCAAATTTTAAGATTGATATTCATACTATTGGCATTGTTCTTCAAAATTGTTTTGGGGGTCATGCATCAAAATATCAAGTCAAAATCCTCCAAGACAGAACCTTTAGATTCTCGGTGGCATCAAGAGCTGTGGGTTTTGAAATATATAATTCTGGTTCTTTCTCTGATGAATCACTCATATTGAAGATCAAACTTTGGGGTGATGGAGGCCCAAATTGGAAATTCGAAGAGAAGGAATATTACAAAGAATTGGACAAGGATTGGACAATTGTTTCATACAAAAAGAAAAAAAATCCTCTGTTTTTGATCATATTGGTTCTTCGACGTCACCGGTACCATGCAATAACAGTCAAAATAATGATGACATTACTCGTGTAGTATCGGGTGCATCATTTGTGGAAATTGTGATTAATGGAAAAGGTATTAAAGAGGAGAAATCAACTGCAGTCAACAAATCTCCTACAATTAATCTGCCTGGTCTTTTACCATATTTGAAATTCCCCACTTTCCCTTCTTGTCCCTGGCCCGACAAATCTTACCTGCATTGGTTCAAGGCCCATGTCACGCCGCAAGTTTCGCGGCCCAGGGTGTACGACTGTCTTAAGGATTTTGTTCTTGACCAAAAAATTAATTCGGCCGAAACCCCTGTCTCCTCAACTCCCTCGCCTAGAGAAACCCCAACTCCCTTGCTCTGCTCGTCGCCGGTGACAACCACCGACGCAATGGCCAATATTCCACTTGACCCTCAGCCATTTCTTCCCCATGGCTTCGAGATTATGCAGGAGGCTGGCAGGAATCGAGTCAAAAGGGTGGTGGTTCCTCGCCGACCAAGGACTCATGAACAGTATGCCATTGCGCACATCCATCCCCTTCCTCCTGGTCCTGTCACTTTTGGTAATATCAGGGATGTGTTGCAAGATTTCTTTATCAATGGTGCACATGTCGAATTTCGTGATATTCAAGATTGCCCATTTGGTTCTGCATATGTTCAATTTGCAAATGTCAGTGACCGTGACCGGTTAATTGCCGCGGGTCATATTCCCTTCCAAGATGTTGCTATTTCTTTTGATAGGCATAATGAAGGAATTAACTGGCGTAGGACTCAGTTTAACAATGAATGTTGGGTTATGCTTCTGGGTCATCCACTTGATCACTGGCATCATGATGACCTGAATGATGTATTCTCTGATATTGGTAAAGTTCTGCTCTGGGAGAGGGACCCTGAGCACAAGGGCAGGATCATTGCAAAGCTCAGAGTCACTGACATCTTAGATGTTCCTAAAAGTGTTAGATTCACCATTGGGGACCTGGTGGAAACTGAATCATGGACCTTTTCTATGGAAATATTGAACAGCAATCTCCTGGGGGGCCCACCTGATGAGGACCCACTACCTGATGATGGTGCTGACCCACACCCTCTACCTGTGGTGGGACCCATATTTGGGCCCCCTTCTCCACCTCCTCCACCACAACCGGAAGGGGACATTGTTGGATGGGACCAATGGATTGACCCTGCCCCTCAGAATAATGCTGGCTGGGGCAACTAGAATGCTGTCCAAGGACCTGTATTTGCTGAAGGTGTTGACATGCCCATTGACAACCAGGATTTGCCACCTCAGGAGGCTGACAGTGCTGTTAGTAGATCTATACCTATTGCAAATGTTTCATCTGACAGTGACAAGGCATTTGTCCATGGTGCAGAGGATATTGAGGTGGAGCAAAATATTGCTAATGCTGATCAGGATGTGGGCATGGGAGAAGGACTGCTTAACATTCTGCAGAATTACCAAGATGAGGAGGAGGACAACAACCAAGCTGATGAGGGTAACATGCAAGATGACTGGATGATGGAGGACACGAACCTCCTCTCTCCAAATGAGGCACACCTTCAAGTTGGAATGGCCATTATTCCTTTTGTCAACTCATCTGAGATGCTTTCTGCTAGGAATTGTTTCTCAAAGCAAGGTCTTGAGCTATGGGACAGATTCTTTGCTCCACACATGAATCCCTCACCTGACAAAGGCAAACTGCAATGTGACATTCCTGTAAGTTGGTTTAATTTTATCACTCTAATGCTCATCACACCTGAGAAATTCAGTTGGACTAGACATTTTCTCACATCTCCCCTTTGGGAGATTATTAAAGAGCCAATTACTGAAGAAACTACTTTCACCTTCATTATACCTGATGAATGTGTTGGACAGATTCCTCCTCATTGCCTAAATGATTCCCCATCAAGCATGATTGTACCAAATGCTCCTACAAAGAGGAGGAGGGGTAAAGAACCACTGGTGGAATCTGAGGTGAGAAGGAGCCCCAGAATTGTGGAACTTAATGGGGGTTTTAAAAGCCATATGAATTGCTCTGATCATAATTGCCTCTCTTGCAATGCTGCTCCACCTTGTCTCAGTAATAAGGTTGTTAAGAATCTTGCTGAATCATTTTGCAAGGTTAAGGAGGGGGAACTGGAGAAAAGGTTGCTGAAGAAGGGAAGGATCAATGACTTGATCATCAAGCCACCTGGAAAGCCTGGACCTAAGAAGACTGGTCCAGAACCATACCTTACAAGCAAGAAGAAGGGAGGTGCTGCTGAATCTTGTGGACAGCAGTCTAAGAAGAAAGCACCTAAATAATGTGGTTAATGTTTACAAAAACCTTTCCTTTTGTGATTGGACCAGTTACCTTTCATATCTGTTATGAGTTGTTGCAGACCTATTTGATGTTGGACATGTTTATGAATTCAGTATCCTATGATATGTTCAGTCTTATTTGTGTGACTACAAAATTTGTGTCACCCCAATGCTCACCCAATTGGTTTATAAATGAGTAACAACAGAAACTGGAAGATTCTGAACTGGAACCTCAGGGGAATTAACTCTGAGAAAAAATGGTTAGCACTAAAAACCAAGATCATGGAATCTGAATGTGACATTATCTGTCTCCAAGAAACCAAGAGAGAAAACTTTGATATCAATTATTTAAAAAATTCTATCCAAACAAGTTTGACAGTTTTGATTTCTTACCATCAATTGATGCTTCTGGAGGAATTATTACCATCTGGAACAGTACTTTATTCAATGGTACCAGGGCTTTCCAAAATGATTTCTCAACTTCGGTTACCTTCACCTCTCAATTATCAAATGATACATGGACTCTCACTAATATCTATGGTCCATGTCAAAATGATAGAAAGATGGATTTCTTAGACTGGTTTCAAACATCACTATGCCTGATAGTATGGATTGGCTAGTGTTAGGTGATTTTAACCTTATCAGAAGTCTCACTGATAGATATAAAAGTGGGGGAGATGTTAATGAAACTATGCTCTTCAATGATGCTATCTGCAACCTGGGTCTTATTGAGCTGCCACTAAAGGGTACAAAATTCACCTGGAGTAACATGCAAAAAGATCCACTCCTGGAAAGACTGGACTGGTTTTTTACATCTAGTTCTTGGACAACCAAATACCCATACACTATGGTTACTCCACTATCCAAACCTACTTCTGATCATCTCCCTGTGTCATATCCATTGGAACTAACATCCCCAAGGCTCAAATCTTTAGATTTGAAAATTACTGGCTTCATCATTCTGATTTTAAGATGATTGTACAAAATGCTTGGAATATTCCTGTGAATTATCAGGACATGGCAAAAAGAATTTGTGCCAAGTTAAAAAATGTGAGGAGAGGCATCAAGATTGGGCAAAACAGTTACCTTGCTTAAAAGATCAGATTGCTAAGGTGAATGACACCATTGATCTCCTGGACCTACTTGAAGAATCTAGAACATTAACCATCAATGAGTGGCACCTCAGAGATATCCTGAAATCCCATATTATCTCTCTTCTTCAGAATCAAAACACCTATTGGAAACAAAGAGGGAAAATTAAATGAGTAAAACTTGGAGATGAAAACACTAAGTTTTTCCATTCCAAAGCTACCATTAGTTATAGACATAACTATATATCAATGATCAAGAATGAATCTGGACAGGAATTTACAAATCACTATGACAAGGCTGATATCTTTTGGAATGACTTCAGGGCAAGAATGGGTACATCAGTCAAAACTGAGATGCACTATAATCTTGCAGACTTCTATGGAAATGGAATGACTGATGAGATGAAGGATTCACTTGAAAAACCATTTCTTGACAAGGAAATTGAGGAGGTTATCATTGAGCTACCAAATGACAAGTCACCTGGACCTGATGGTTTTAATAATGAATTTATCAAAAGTTGCTGGTCTATCATTGGATATGATATCAAATTACTGATTCATGATTTCTTCAATGAGAAAGTGTCCCTTGAGAGCATCAACTCTTCTTACATTACACTCATACCCAAAGTCACTTGCCCATCTACATCAGCTGATTTCAGACCAATCTCTCTATTGAACTGTATATTCAAAATTATTACCAAACTTCTTGCAAATAGACTGCAATCTATCATTCTGAAATTGGTACATAAAAACCAATATGGTTTTCTCAACAACAGATCTATTCAAGATTGCATTGGTTGGGCATTTGAATACTTATTCCAATGCCACAAGTCAAAGGAGGAAATTTTAATTCTCAAACTTGATTTTGAGAAGGCATTTGATACAGTTGACCACTCTGCCATCATAAATATCCTTAAAGCGAGAGGATTTGGGAGAAAATGGAGTAGGTGGATTGAAATGATCTTTGAATCTGGAACTTCTGAAATTCTTCTCAATGGTGTGCCTGGTAAAAAGTTCTACTACAGGAGAGGTGTTAGACAAGGAGACCCACTTTCACCATTACTATTTGTCCTTACTGCTGATCTCCTACAATCTGTCCTAAACAAGGCCATGCATATGAATCTTCTAACTCCACCTATTGTGGGACCACCCAACAGTGACTTCCCAGTTATTCAATATGCTGATGACACATTGGTGATTCTTAAAGCTGGTGCATCTCAATTATTATGCTTGAAATCACTTCTTCAAACATTTGCAATTTCCACTGGACTCAAAGTCAATTACCTGAAATCTAGCATGATGCCAATAAACACATGTAATGATAGACTTATGCATTTTGCTATGACAATCAACTGTCAAACTGGATGCCTCCCTTTTACCTACCTTGGGCTTCCATTAAGCATTACAAAGACATCTACGGAGCATTTTCTTCCCATTGTTCAGAGAGTGGAAAGAAGATTATGTGGAATTGCTGATTTCTTGAATTATGGAGGAAAACTGTAGCTGGTCAAATCTGTTCTCTCCTCACTTCCTCTATTTTATATGAGCTGTTTGGAGGTGCCAATAGCCATCAAGGATCAAATTATTAAATATATGATATATTGTCTATGGAGAAAGAAGACTGATGATGTGCAAGCAAAAGGACAAGCACTTGTATCATGGGACAAAATCTGCCGTCCTAAAAACCAAGGGGGTTTAGGGGTACTGAACCTACAGATTCAAAATAATGCCCTCCTTAAAATTTGGACAAATTCTACAACCACCAAGACATACCTTGGGTTCATATCATATGGGAGACTTATTACAAAAATGGAAAATTACCTGGAAGAAGCATGGAGGGATCTTTCTGGTGGAAGTCACATATCAAATTAATTGATAACTATAAAGGTATGGCTAAATGCAATCTGAAATCAGGCAAATCTGCTTATTTCTGGACTGACCTTTGGCAAGAGGAGTGCTTGATGAATAAATTCCCTCACCTTCTATCCTATGCTAAGTCCACAATCATCAGTGTCCAGGATTTCCTTCATGCTGAATTCCTTGAAGATAACTTCCACCCACCTTTCTCTCATCAAGCTTTCTCTGAGTTTTTAGTCCTGGAAGAAAGATGCCAGGAATTCAGGCATGATACTCAGGAGGACACCCATGATAATTGGAACTATATTTGGGGATCAGCTAAATTTGAAGTTAAAAAGGCCTACTCAGCCATGATTGGATACTCACCATCACCACCTCACTTTTCCTGGGTTTGGGCAACCTCCTGTCAAAATAAAGACAAGTTCTTTTTCTGGCTTTTGTTACTAGACAGACTGAATACAAGAAACTTACTGATGTGAAAGAATTTCAACCTTCCTGATTACAATTGTGTTACATCAAACTGCATCACAGAAGAATCAGCAAATCATCTTTCCTGGGATTGTCCATTTGCCAAAAAATGTTGGGACCATATTTCCAGAAACAGAACTGCAAATCTAACAGGATTAGAAGCTATTTCAAACATCAAAGAAAAGTTATATCTACCATTTTCAATGGAAATCATTATCATGACTTCCTGGGGTATCTGGATTTGTAGAAAATGAGAAGATTTTTAATGACAAAAGACCCACTTTTGATAGATGGAAAGCAATTTTCTACCAGGAAATGAGATGGATACAATTCAGAATCAAAGGAAATACAAGGAGAAATTCAAAGCCTGGCTCAGTCAGCAATTAGATAAGGGATAGAATATATTGTTTCAAATTTAGATGAAACTGTTTATGATCTACCTTAGATCATTTTCTCATTGTAACATACATATATAATAAAAAAATTGCAGTGGGGATTTTTCCCTACTGTTTCACCTAAAAAAATGATGATGGTGGTGATGGTGATGATGATGATCCCGATGAAGTCCAGCTTAATGGTGGTGTTGATGGCGACGATCTCCCCTCTCCGGGAAGGAATTCCCCCGGCAGAAATCTGTCTGCCGGAGAGATCTTTCTCTCTCGGTGTTTTCCGCCCTGCAGAGGCAGCAGAATCTTTCTGTGGTCGCCCCCCGAGTCTTAGGGTTTCGGGAGGTTGATATACGCCAGAGGGGAGAGGCTGGAGTGGGCCAGGGCGGCCACACGACTCCCTGGCGCGGCCTAGGCCTGCCCGCGCCATGGGGTGGTGTGGGCCCCCTGTGGCCCACCTCCACTCCATCTTCTGGCATCCTGAGTCTTCTCGAAAAATAGAATTTTCCGTATATTTTCCCGGATTTTCTGATCTTCGCGAATTTTGCCTCCAAACAGCACCTTTTCCATCAGAATCCTGACTGCAGCGGTCCATGCTCCAAAAGTCATCAACCATGCAAAAATAGATGAAGTAATATAAGTATCACCTCTCAGTATGGAATATATCAATGAATAATAGTGAATTAAGACATAGAATAGTGATGCAAAATGGACGTATCAACTCCCCAAGCTTAGACTTCGCTTGCCCCCAAGCGAAACTGAGCTCAATAAACATGACCTCAAGTTTATGGAGTGAAGAGTCTATAAAAGAATACAGACAAGAAGCATCACATTCATCTAATACATAGATCATAATACAAAACAGCTCACTATTATATAACTCAACTTGTAATGAGTAAAGGAAACACAATAAAGATACACAAAGTGAATCATGATTGGTAATGGCAAACTTAGCTCTTGGTCGAAGAATAGTTGATAATTTGCTGAGTTCACAAATAGTTGGTTTTCAAAGAAAGCTTTCAAAGTAGTAAACTTCAAGATAAGAGCAATGTGCAAAACAAGGAACATAAGAAACATGAATGCATAAATCATCATATGAATGAATGAAACACATCAACTCAAGATACTTGCTGAGATAGAAGGGAATAGGTTTACTGACTCAACTACAAAGTAAAAGAAAGGCCCTTCGCAGAGGGAAGCAGGGATTGCAAGTCTCATAAAGAGCTCCCAAAAAGTATGATACTTACTAGCTTTCAGCTCTCATTGCCCCTATCATAGGCATCTTTAGGTGATTAAGGATAAAGTGACACGACTAAGAGGATATGCTTGACAAGTTATAAGTTGAAATCTCATGCCCCTTACTTATGAGTACCGATCCTCATGCTACTCAACTTCAGTCACGAGCAAGCTCTTGTCATTGTAAATACATGCGTATCATTGAGAACCGCCAACGGGGTACCCCTTGCACATGACACAGGATCTATCCCATAATCAAAATGACAAGACAAGTAAACAGTGAGCATCTCAGCGATCTTTTTATTTGCTATTTGCATAGGTTTTTATTGAGGATGCTTCATAGAATGCTCACTATAGTTATGCTGCAAGTTTCCACCATGATTAGGCATGGCTTAGGCAAGCGGACCAGGCGTTTCTCTAACACACATATAAACTCCATGATCTTACAAGTTCCACTTTTATTTCACACCGTCGGGATCCATAAGCAAAAGAACATGATATCAACTAGGTACAAGTACCAATGAGGTGTGGAAAGCGGTCCCCATGATACATGGTTCGGCTAACTTCAACTCATAAACCGCAAGCATATACACAACAAAGAAGGACCCAATGGTTCCAGTTTATTAAATGCAAGAAAGTAAAGTGTGCCATCAAGTTCGTGAGAGCTTTAATCACTAATTTTTACATAACAAGTTTAATTTGGGAGGTAGATAAAACAAGAATTTACTTGGAATAGCAATAATGCTACAAGGTAGGTATGGTGGACACAAATGGCATGGGTTTTGGTTTAAAGGAGGTGGATGCACGAGAACAATAGCCTCTCAGTACAGGTTTTGGCTAGCAAGGCTGGGTAGCAAGTATAAGAGTTGAAGGAAACAAACAAACATACAAGTGATAAAGGCAAACATGCAATCTTCCTTAGAAGCACAAAAGATCTTAACTAGAGAATACTAGACTTATGAGCAAATCAAGAAAGAAAGATGATGAAATTATTTTTCTCTAGAGTACTTCTATCTTTTTCTTTCAACTCTAAAAAAATAGTGTTGCTACTGACCGAGCCAGGTTTGCCAAAACCAACTAAATTAACTCAATGATCCCAAAGTGCTACCAATAATGACAACAAGATCAATCATATAACCGCGAATTGAAAACTAACATAAGCTATGCAAAACGAATGATAGAACTTCTTATTAATATTCCATAATGGAAACTCACACCAAGGGATACAAATCTAACGAGAGAGGGGACACTTCCATAATACAAACCGTACTACAAAATAACTCCTCTATTCATGATATGACTCTACTAATAAGGTAAAAAGATAGAAGATAGTGATATGATACCGCGACACTCCCCAAGCTTGGAACAAACCAAGGGGATGCCAAACCTGATGACGAATTACTCCTTTGGTGGTGGTGGTATCCTCTCATCTTCGTCCGTCTTCCAGGGTAAAGGCTTCCCATCAACAAAGGACATCTTGGTTTCCAACATCCTGAAACTTGCAGCAGCACTATGCGTTTAAATCTTGCCTCATACTCACAGTTTTGATTCTGAACGTCATAGAACTGTGCTTGCAGTTCGTTGGTTGTGTGGCGGAGTGAGAGGACTTCGTCTTTGAGTTCAGCAGTCTCCTTCTGGTGCTCGGTGATGAGTTCGGAACAAATCTTATGGATGATATCCACTTTGCGCTCCGCCATCTTCCTGTACCTAAAGACTTCTTGCTCCAGTGCTTCCATCCTGTCCTCTAGACTTCCTTCACCTTTAGGGCCTTGAACCTCTTTAATCCGGACCTCCCCACCTTTGAGCAACAACTCCTTGGGATGAGTCTTCAATTCTCTCATGTATGGGTTGATGATATCTTCTAAGGAACCCCCCTTTGATGATCCAGAGGAAGACATTGTGGCTCCAAATCTAGGATTCTACCTGGCAGAAACAGATTGAAACAGAAACACGACATACGGACCTCGGGGGGTCCGGGGGGTTATATATTACGAAGTTTCACATCAAAAGGAAGGTACTGGGAGAAAACGAGTCGGAGGCGGAGCCCGAGGTGGACTCACCACCTGGTGGCGCAACCAAGGGTGGGACCGCGCCACAGGGTGGTGTGAGCCACCCTGGCTCCGGTTCCGTCCCTTTTTCGCTTCGTAACTTTCCTTATTGACTGAAAACTGCAAAAATATAGTTGGATAGTATTTTCGCGGAACTTTTCTTACCAGAACTGTTACCTATTTGAAAACAGACCCTACAGGTCTCTGAATTTGGTATCTAGTAGATTCTTCCGGAGTCATCTCTTGAATATCATCGATATCTTCATCTTCATACACTTATTACTTGAGTCATAAAACCCTTCTCTTCCTTATTACACCATTATCTCCACTTCCTGGAAATTTCTTTCACACAAAACTTCACACAGTTCTCATAATGGTATATATGAAGCGATAAAACCTTTTGAGTCCAACTTCAACTGAAAACCAACAAAACAAAAGCTACTGTAGCAACTCTTTCCGAAAACCCAAAAAGAATTCAAAAAGGAAATCGAATAAAGAAGCAAATGCAAGATTGGCAAAATCTGTCAAAACAGACCAGCAGGTAAAGATCAATTTTTTCGAAAATCTTCTGTTCCTCAAATCAAAAAGTTCAAAACTAACGAAAGTTAAATAACAACCTGGGGCAGAAGCACAAAAAATTACAGCTCAATCCGACATACAGAGATCTCTCACAAATTTTTACGGTGAAGCACAAAAATCTGTTTCGGAACAGCAACTTCCCCAAATCTTACTTCTCTCTCATTAGAGGTTGATCTTGACACAAAAACCAAACAAAACGGATAAGGAGCAGTTATTACCGAAGTAATAACTTCCAATACTCAAAAAAACAAAAACAAACTGAAAGAAAAAACAAATTGGGTTGTCTCCCATAAAGCTCTTTCTTTATAGCCATTAAGATGGGCATGATAATTTTGAAGAAGCTCTCATAGGGATATGAATTGAAGTGAAAGAGAGCATTAAGAAGCAAAAACACACACACACATTTAAGTCTAACCCACTTCCTATGCAAGGGAATTTTGTAAACAAACAAGTTTTTAAAACCAGAGGCAATTTGCATAAGAGGGCAAAAGAAGTGCAACATAAAAACTTTCAGCATAAAACGAGGAAACTTGATATTATTAAGATGCATAAGAACACTTTTCGCTCTCTCATAGTAGCTTTCAGTATCATGCATAAACTTAACAATATATCTATCACAAGGACTATCATAGCAATGATCACTTATTCTAACAGAAAACACAGGAATACTAGCTCTCATAACACTACTATGTGAAACAATATTAGAGGTATCCTTGCAAAGGATAGTGTGTCCCTCTTTTTTATATTTAGTGACAAAGTCTTTCGCAATTGATATAATAGGTTCATCAACCATTTGTTATTAGGTTCAACAACTTTTCTTGTACTTTCATTAACCATACTAGCTATCATAGAATGTTCCTTAATCCTAACTGGGAAAGGCATTTTCTCAATATAAGTTTCAGGTAAAACATGATTAGCAGTATAAACATCAGTATATCTTGAAGGAACACTCTTAGAAATATCTTTATAAGGTTCATGATACTTATCCCACTTCTTTTTAGGCACTTCAATATAGGAAGCAAAAGCCTTAAAATAAGAAGCAATAGCTTGAGAGTCTAGACCATAAGCATTTTTAATATTTTGAAAGTCATCAGTTCCCATAAAAGATTCAATGCATTCATAATCATAATTTATACCTGACTTTCTACCATTGTCATTCTCCCAAGCTCCAGCATTGTCTTGAATACGGTCTAGAAGGTCCCATTTAGCTTCTTCTTCCATGCGAGTGAATGATCCAGCACAAGAAGCATCCAATAAATCTTTATCATGTAGAGGGAGCCTTGCATAAAAGTTATTGATAATAATATAGTTGGGGAGCTCATGAATGGGACATTTGAGCATTAGTAACTTCAATCTCCCCCAAGCTTGATCTGTACTCTCTCCATCAAGAGGGCAAAAGTTGTATATTTGATTCCGATCTTTATGAATCTCACTAGGAGGATAAAACTTTGAATAAAAGAGAGGCACTATTTCCTCCCATTCTAGAGCTTGACCATTCTTCAACAGCTTATACCAGTCCTCAGCTCTTCCTTTCAGTGATAATGAGAATAGCTTCTTCTTAACTTGATCTATAGTAATACCTGCACACTTGAACAACCCGCATAATTCGTGTATAAAGAGTAAATGATCACCGGGATGGACAGTTCCATCCCCAACATAGTAGTTATCCATAACATAATCAATAATTCTTGTAGGTATTTTGAAAACATCATTCTCAGCAGGTGGTGGCTTATCTACTACCTTAGCAATGGTAGTAGCATTACCAAATAAGAAACTCAGCGAATTATCCATAACGAAAATAAAGCATCTAGAAGAAGTAAACAATACTCACAGTAGAAGTTTCCTTTACCAATTCCACTCTCCAATAGCCCTTCACTCCCCGGCAACGGCGCTAGAAAATAGTCTTGATGACCCACAAGTATAGGCGGTGTATCGCAGTATTTTTGATAAGTAAGAGTGTCGAACCCAACGAGGAGCAGAAGGTGCTGGCTAGTGGTATGGATCAGGAATTCTCTGCAAATACTTAGCAAACGGATTTTTAGGGTTTTTTGATAAAGCAAGTAAACAAAGTACGAGTAAATAAAAGACAGTAGGAATAAATGCAGCAAGTGGCCAAATCCTTTATGCAGCAAAGGACAAGCCGGTTGTATTTCTATAGATGACCAAACGTTCTCGAGGACACATGGGAAAACTGTTAAGTGCTTTCGCTTCATATAGTCGATTAATCTTCTGTAGCTTGCTAAGTGTTGTGTGGGTGAACCTGTGCTAATGTACCGCCCCATCCAAGACTAATACATACTTGTGATTAAACCCCTTGCAAACATCCGTAAGTACAAGAGAGTATTTAAGGTAGAAACTTAACCACAGCTTTAAACTCTAAGACCCTTACGTCCCTTGTGCAATGGTTTCCTATCGGGGGTTCAGGTTTCTGTCACTCCGGCAACCCCTACGACTAGTAGCCAAATACACAATGCATTCCCCTAGGCCCATATAGGTGAAGTGTCATGTAGTCGACGTTCACATGACACCACTAGAAGAAGTACACCACAACTTAAATAACAATCTATTGAATCTTTCTCAACGCAACTCCACTACTAACAACAAGACTTCTCCCATGTCCTCAATAACAAAACGAACTACTCACAAGACATCATATGGATCATGATCAGAGATGGAATAATGATGTATAACAATCTGAACATAAACAATAATTCAATGGTTCACTCAATAGCATCAACTACAAAGAGTAATCAACACCGGGAAAGTTTCCCCTATGAACTATGCAAGATTCAATGCAATTGTTACAGCAAATTGGAGATGGTGATGAGGGTGATGATAATGATGATGGTGGTGATGATGATGTGATGATCCCGATGAAGTCCATCTTGATGGTGGTGTTGATGGCGACGATCTCCCCTCTCTGGGAAGGAATTCCCTCGGCAGAAATCTATCTGCCGGAGAGATCTTTCTCTCTCGGTGTTTTCCACCCCACAGAGGCGGCGGAATCTTTATGTGGTTGCCCCCCGAGTCTTAGGGTTAAGGGAGGTTGATATACGCCAGAGGGGAGAGGCTGGAGTGGGCCAGGGCGGCCACACCACTCCTTGGCGCGGCCTAGGCCTTGCCCGCGCCATGGGGTGGTGTGGGCCCCCTTGGCCCACCTCCACTCCATCTTCTGGCATCCTGAGTCTTCTAGAAAAATAGAATTTTCCGTATATTTTCCCGGATTTTCTGATCTTTGCGAATTTTGCCTCCAAACAGCACCTTTTCCATCAGAATCCTGACTGCAGTGGTCCATGCTCCAAAAGTCATCAACCATGCAAAAATAGATGAAATAACATAAATATCACCTCTCAATATGAAATATATCAATGAATAATAGTGAATTAAGACATAGATAGTGATGCAAAATGGACGTATCACCAGAGTGCCATAAATTCGCCGGAATGGAAGTTAATCGACATTTCGGCAAAACATTGTCAACTCATTGTACATGCACATTCCACCGGCAAAACAACACAAAAAAGGTCCACCTATGCGTGCAACCACTTTTCACCATCACAAGTGACATCACCAGTGACTTGTAGCCAACTCATGCACACATTCCACCACATTATACGTATTAGTTGACGCGAGGTTAAGAGCACCGGATAAACGCCAAACGTCGACCGAAGAGAGTGTGTATGTGTTGTCGGGACCTTATGATCGAGATCTAGATCTACCAATAGAGAGAAGTGGGAAAGGTGGTGGATAGAGATCTAGATCTTGCTAGGTAGATCTAGTAATGCATGTGAGGGGAGCGACATCTCCTCAAATATATCAAACTTGGTTGGTTGAATTAGCTAAAATGGGTGGGGAGAAGTGGGGGAATGAGCTAGCAAAGCTTGGGGTTGAGTTTCCATGAAAAGTGAGCTAGTGATGAGTGAGGAGGTGTTGGTAGGTGGCTGGTACGAGCTGGTAATAAATCCCAGGTTACCACCGGCAGAAACAGCGAAGGCGCCGGCGGTAATAGCACGGCCCAGTGGCCCACCCGGCCCCACATCATCCCCGGCAAGCACAGAATCATTCGCTGGTGGTATGTTCACCTATCATCGGCGCGCGCGAGCCGTTTCGCCAGCGGTAAGTGGCGGCCCATCTGGGGGGCACACGGCCCACCCTATCCCTGGCGAGCGGGGGCCCGGTTCACTGGTGATCCCCCACATCATCCCCGGCGTGCATAGCTGGATTCACCGGTAGTAAGTGGCGGCCCATGCGGGGGCACGTGGCCCAGCCTATCCCTGGCGAGCCGGAGCCCGGTTCGTCAGCGCTCCCCTACATCATCCCTGACGTGCATAGCCGGATTCGCCGGTGGTAAGTGGCGCCCCATCTGGGGGGCACACGTCCCACCCTATCCCTAGCGTATCAGTGAAAAATTCGCTAGCGGTATGTGTAGTAGCCCCGGCGTGACAGGTGTGTTTCGCCGGTGGTAACAGTACGCAGGTCTGGAAGCCCTTACCGCTGGTGAGCACGTTCCCACTTCGCCGGCGGTAAGGGGTGTTGCTATAAACTTTTCTCTAGTAGTGATTGTAATAATTAGGGCGATTGAATTTTATTTTAACTATGGTAGGTCTCGTAGGAGCGAGGTGCTTGAGATTTAACATATTCGGTGGAAGTACAAGTTACATCAAGGACCTCATTAAAATGAAAATTGCATCCAAGTCCATGCATTTAGCACAAGGACCGTGAAACTGAGCAATGAAGTGTGTGTTTTGAGGTTTCTGCATACTAGGGTTCATCGTGCTAAAGACAATCAATAGAATCTTTCTAGAAGCTAAGAATGGAAAAGAAGATCAAATGGTTTGTAATATTTGGATCTGCCAGTCTTGATCCAACGGTCAATGTTCAAAGTTATCCATACACTATGGTGGTATGGTATTGTAATAGATAAGACAAGATAAAGATAAGATAAGAAGTAATGTGAATGGCCGATGTAATGGTAGGTCTCATAGGGACGAGGTGCTTGACAGTTAACACGGTCGGGGGAAGTACAAGTTACATCAAGGACCTCATAAAAAAATGAAAATTGCATCCAAGTCCATGCATTTAGCACAAGGACCCTGAAACTTAGCAATGAAGTGTGTTTTGAGGTTTTCGCATACTAGCGTTCATCGTGCTGACTATCAATAGAATCTTTCTAGATGCTAAGAATTGAAAAGAAGATCCAATGGTTAGCAATGTTTGAATTTTCCAGTCTTGATCCAACGGTCAATGTTCAAAGTTATCTGTACACTATACAGTGGTATGGTATTGTAAGAGATACGAAAAGATAAAGATAAGAAGTAATGTGAATGGTCGATCTAATGGTAGGTCTCATAGGGGCGAGATGCTTGAGAGTTAACACGGTCGGTGTAAGTACAAGTTACATCAAGGACCTCATAAAAATGAAAATTGCATCCAAGTCCATGCATTTAGCACAAGGACGTTGAAACTGAGAAATGAAGTGTGTGTTTTGAGGTTTGCGCATACTACCTTTCATCATGCTAAATACTATCAATAGAATCTTACTAGATGCTAAGAATGGAAAATAAGATCCAACAATTAGCAATGTTTGGATTTGCCAGTCTTGATCCAACGGTCAATGTTCAAAGTTATCCGTACACTATATAGTGGTATGGTATTGTAAGAGATAAGACAAGATAAAGATAAGATAAGAAGTACTACGAATGGCTGGTATTTTGAATAACCTTCCCTCCCGATGTTTGGGAAGGAAGTTAAAATTGCGAAAACCGAAAAAGTTTAAATTTTTTGCCACCAAGGACCAAAGTGGTTTCCTTCCTATGTACTCCTCATCCCTACTCCACACCAACGCGGTTGCTGAACACGCCAGAGACACAGAGCCGCCATACCAAGGCACACATGCACAGCGCCACGCTATGGATGAGGGAGAGATTAGCCGGGCCAGTGCGCGAGAGGAAACAGAAGGAGAGATGGAGGATAGCCAAGAAGAGAGAAAACACATAATTTGTTTCGCGTGCATAGGTCCTAAAATTTACTACTAATACGGTGGCTACGGAAGTATCTCGTGTCAGGAACCCATCATAACTTTGCTCTAACATAGAACTGCCTTCAACTCCTCTTTGCTGCTGCCCTCTTCCCCTGCGTATGTTTTATTCTCTCATCATGTACAACGCATGGATAGAGGTGAGCATATTTCTAAGCAAAGAAATATACTAGTGACTAGTATTTTCTTTTTCCCTAATAAGGGAATCAATAATGTGTACAAAAGCACACCTTAAAGCCTAGTATGTGGCATCCCCTAAGGTTCACCATATACGTTGTGGAGAAAATAAAGTTATCTTTAAACCTAAGGTACACCTCAAGCTTGTGGGTTGCCCATAGAGAATAGGAAAATCATTTCCCCTCCCTCCCTATTTCATGTGATCGTTTTCAAAAGGGGTTCAAAATTATCAAGATGCAAAATCTTAGCTAGATGTCAAACCAGTCATCAAAACTCTCTATGGTTTCTGATATATTAATTAACTGCTCGATTGGTACCTCCAAAAGCTTTTTTCATAGAAATTTCAAAGCAACCTACAATTTATTACTTGTAGTTCAAATTCAACTTTATTTCGACACATCCACATAAAGTCATTCAAGTGGGCGGGGTTATCTACTGCGCTTACTTGTAGCTCAAGTTTGATCTGATTTTGTTAAACTATCAAGATGCAAAATCTTAGCAAAAGTTGAACTTGTAGCCAAAAGTCTCGACAGTTTCTCATATATTAATTGTGATCCCCTGATGGGTACTTCCAAAAGCTTTTTCATAAAACTTTCAAAGCAACCTACAATTTACTTGTAGTAGTTCAAATTTGACCTAATTTTGAATAATTGACATAAAGTCATTCAAGTGGGCGAAGTTATTAGCTAGGAAGTTTGATAACTCATAAAACACGGGAAATCATAAGTACAATATGTTGGTCCACTATATATGTGTGAAAACTTGGCTTGTGGCATTTAGATCCCAATTCTTTGGACTTTCTTTACGGGAGACAATAATCTCACCATCACTCGGAAAATTGAGAATGTTCTTTCCTGATAGTTCGAAATTCACACTAACAACATTATTTACTACAAGAAGATGCACCCATCTACCTCTGAAAAATACATTTAATTCAAGAGAAATCTATCGTGCTTACTTGTACCTCAAGTTTGACCTAATTTCGTTAAATTATCAAGATGCAAAATCTTAGCAAGAAGTTGAACCTATCGTAAAAACTATCAATGGTTTATGATATATTAATTGTGACCCCCCGATGAGTACCCCCAAAAGCTTTTTCGTAGAACTTTCAAAGCAACCTACAATTTAATTGTAGCTTCACATTTGACCTAATTTCGATAAATCGATATGAAGTCATTCAAATGGGTAGAATTAGCTAGGAAGTTTGAAAACTCATAAAACATGGGAATCGTTGGTACAACATTGGTCCACTATATATGTCTGTAAACTTGGCTTGTGGCATTCACGTCCAATATTCTTCGGACTTTTATTTATGGAAAAGAACAACCTCACTCGTCTTCACTCAGAAAATATAGAATTGAATGTTGTTTCCTGATAGTTGGAAACTCACACTTACGAAATTGTTTACTACAAGAAGATGCACCCATCTACCTATGAAAAGACATTTAATTCAAGAGCAATCTATCATGCTTACTTGTAGGTCAAGTTTGACTTATTTTCGTTAAATTGTCAAGATGCCAAATCTTAGCAAGAAGTTGAACCTATCGTAAAAACTCTTGGTGGTTTCTGAAATATTAATTGTGACCCTCCGATGGCTACCCCCAAAATATTTTTCGTAGAACTTTCAAAGGAATCTGCAATTTACTTGTAGTTTCAAATTTGACCTAATTTCGACAAATCTATGTAAAGTCATTCAAATGGGCAGAGTTAGCTAGGAAGTTTGAAAACTCATAAAACATGGGAATTGTTTGTACAACATGTTGGTCCACTATATATGCCGGTAAACTTAGCTTGTGGCATTCAGATCCAATATTCTTGGGACTTTTATTTATATGAAAGAACTACTTTGCTCGTATTCAGTAGAAAAATGTAGAATTGAATGTTCTTTCCGAATAGATGGAAACTCACACTGACGACATTGTTTACTACAACAAGATGCACCAATCTACCTCTAAAATACATTTAATTCAATAGAAATCTATCGTGCTTACTAGTAGCTCAAGTTTGACTTAATTTCATTAAATTGTCAAGATGCAAAATCTTAGCAAGAACTTGAACCTATGGTTAAAAATCTTGCTGGTTTCTGATATATTAATTGTGACCCCTTTATGGGTACCTCCAAAAGCTATTTAGTAAAACTTTCAAAGCAAGACATACAATTTATTTGTAGTTTCAAATTTGACCTAATTTTGATAAATCGACATAAAGTCAGTCAAATGGGTAGAGTTAGCTGGGAAGTTTGAAAACTCATAAAACATGGGAATTGTTGGTACAACATGTTGGTCCACTATATATATATATGTCTGCAAACTTGGATTGTGGTATTCGGATCAAATATTCTTTGGACTTTTCTTTACAGAAAAGAACAACCTCGCTCGTCATCACATGGAAAATTGAGAATTGAATGTTCTTTCTTGATAGTTGGAAACTCACACCAATGACACTGCGTAATACAAGAAATGCACCCATCTTCCTCTGACAAGACATTTATTTCAAGAGCAATCTATCACGCTTACTTGTAGCTGAAGTCTGACCTAATTTTGTTATGTAGTCATGTTGCAAAATCTTAGTAAGAATTTAAACTTGTTGTCAAAACTCTTGGTGGTTTCTGATATATTAATTGATCCCACGATGGGTAACTCCCAAAAAAATTTGTAAATCTTTAAAAGCAACCTACAATTTAGTTGTAGTTCAACTTTGACCTAATTTCAATAAATCGGCACGAAGTTATTCAAGTGGTGGGCAGATTTAATTAGCTAGGGACTTTGAAAACTCATAGAACATATGGGAATCGTAAGTAAAACATGTAGGTCCACTTAATATGTCTAGAAGCTTGGATTATGGCATTGATATCCATATTCTTTGGACTTTCTTTACAGAAAAGAACCATCTCGTCATCACTCGGAAAAGTGACAATTTTATTTCCTGATAGTTGGAAACTCACACCGGCGACATTGTTTACTACAAGAAGATGCACCCATCTACCTTCAAAAAGACATTTAATTCAAGATAAACCTATCGCGCTTACTTGTAGCTCAAGTTTGACCTAATTTTGTAAATCAATAAGAAGTCACTGAAGTGTGCAAAGTTAGCTAGGAATCTTGAAAAATGCAAGTACTAAAAAATTGGGTATTACGTATAAGAAACCGTGGTCTAGTTTGTGTGATAATTAGGGCGGTTGCATTTTCTTTTAACTATGGTAGGTCTCGTAGGAGCGAGGTGCTTGGGAGTTAACACGGTCGGTGCAAGTACAAGTTACATCAAGGACCTCATAAAAAATGAATTTTGAGGTTTGCGCATACTAGCGTTCATTGTGATAAAGACTATCAATAGAATCTTTCTAGATGCTAAGAATGGGAAAGAAGATCCAATGGTTAGCAATGTTTGGATTTGCTAGTCTTGATCCAACGGTCAATGTTCGAAGTTATCCATACACTATACTGTCGTATGGTATCGTAAGAGATAATAGGAGATAAAGATAAGATAAGAAGTACTGCAAATGGCCGATCTTTTGAATAACCTTCCCTCCCGATGTTTGGGAAGCAAGTGAAAATTTCAAGAACCGGAAAAGTTTGAATTTTTGTGATGCCAAGGATCAAAGTGGTTTCTTTCCTATGTACTCCTCATCCCTACTCCACACCAACACGGTGAAGGGTTCCGTAGCAGAAAACAAAAAATGTCTATCTACTCGAACACTAATACCAGGATCTATACTATGTAGACATAAGTAACGGAGAAGGAATACAATATTCATACCTTTGCAGAGAGAGGCACGCCTTACGTAGGAAGGCGTATATTGATGAAGACGAGAAGCACCCCAAGTGTGGTGCCTCCGAAGTTCGTCGCACGTCCGGTGTAGGGGACGTCAACCAGGCTCCGATCCAGCCGAGCAGCGGAAGAAGTAGATGCCGGATCGCCGATCACACGACGGTAGTGTGAAGGTGGAGAAATCAACTACGAGGTCCTCCCCAATATTACGGGGAAGCCCTCAGCAGATGAGAGAGAGAGAATGGGAGGAATGGGTGTACTCCAAGGGGAAGGGGGGCCCCTTTATATAGTGGGAGGGGGGCGCACCACCCAAGGGCCAGGCGGGGTGGGACTAATCCCCACACCCGGCCACCTTGGGGCAGCCGCCGACCTAGGTGGGCCCCACTCAGGTGGCCCACCAGCCCTAGGCCGGCTGGCCCCCACTCCCTAGGCGCCTTGCCCACTTGGGCCTCCTTTCGGGTGAGGCCCATTAGTAATATAGTGCCTTCAAAAAATAAAAATAAAATATATATTTAATATTAATTCTCCAATTAACATTCAAATATACATATTATATTATCTCTTCTCTCCGGAACAACTTCCGAACCCCTTTCCGATCTCCATCGGATGTTACCGAAACTATTTCGGTTTCTCTTTCTTTATTTCTCACACGATGCCTCATCTACCCTAAGCGTCCCTACCCTTAAGCGTGACATCCTTCGGTTCAGAAACACTCTGGACATGATAGAGACCACTCTCATATCAATTATCAACAGAGGGACCTAGATGGCCATGTGACCCCCATGCGTTTCACGAATACAATCGCTCGAACCGTGAGATAGTCGTTCCCCATTCCCTTTGTCACTCGATACATAATTCATCCGAGACTTGATCTTCGGTATCTACATACCTTAGTTCGATCTCGTTACTGATGAACTTGTTTTCTCATTCTCATGTCATTGCATTCCGTGACCTAGTCACATGCTTGAAAGCTTCATTAATGCAATGTCACCGAGATGGCCACATGTATCTGTCCGTTACATAGACTAGACAAATCCTGGTCTTGATATGTACTCCTCTACGCATCCCTTCGGAAAACCTGAGTGGCACCTTTTGGTCACCCTATTACGAGATGACTCTAGATAACCATCTAAGCTTCTTTCGGAATGGTGATTTGCATTACCTCACAGTCAAAGGATCGGGTTACGAGGTTCTCTGTGTTTTATCATCAATGGTGAACTTTGTAACTAGATCTCATGAAGATATAACAGTCGGATTTTTGTCTATCATGTTATTCAGCTAATAATATGACCTCATTGTCACTTGGCATAAATGCCCATGGTCATGAAACATAGACCATCCTCATGACCAATGAACTAGTTCACTAGAGGTAACTAGCGACATGGTTTGTTTACATACCACACGTGTATTAACATTTCGTATTAACACAGTTATAGCACAGTATGAAACGTATTATGAACACATAGGAGATATATCAAATAATACACTTTATTATTTGCCTCTAGGGCATAACTCCTTCACATGGTTGCCGAACACACCAGAGACACAGAACCGCCTGATGGCTCAATGCACGGCGCCCAGAAAAATGCTTGATGGCGGTGTTGATGTAGAGCTCGTTGGGAACCCCAAGAGGAAGGTATGATGAGCACAGCAGCAAGTTTCCCTCAGTTATGAAACCAAGGTTTAATCGAACCAGTAGGAGAAAGGAAACACCTCAAAGGTGTTACTAGCTGAGCTTTGGCAGGGCACACTACCGGTGCTTGTAGCAACGTGGAGACCTGCACAACACAACCACAGAACTTTGTCCCCAACTTGCGATGAGGTTGTCAATCTCACCTTGTTTGGCGGAAAAAAGGATTAAACGTTTCGAATGGAAAGAAGTAAAAGTTTGTAGAAAGTAAACACAAAGCAGAAACAGTTTATAGATTGTATGTAAAGAAAAGGACCAGGATCCATAGTTCACTAGAGGTGGCTCTCCTTAGATAGATAGCATGCCGGGTGAACAAATTACAGCGGGGCTATTGACAAACACCGAGAAATAAATACATGCATATACTAATCATATTGACTCCTTTGAGACTTGATTGGCCATTACAACATAATACATAGAACGCCATCCAACTACATCTATGACTAATAATCCACCTTCAGGTTATCATCCGAACCCCCTCCAGTATTAAGTTGCAAGCAACAGATTATTGCTTTACGAACTGCGTGTAAGGTAAACAATACGATTGTTCTATGAACAAAGGATTGTAGTTTTCTCCCTAGTGGCAACAGCACATCTAGTACCTTAGAGATTTCTGTCACTTCCCCAGATTACCAGAGGCATGAACCCACTATCGAGCATAAATACTAACTCTTGGAGTTGCTAGCATCTACTTGGCCAAGATAGCTACTAACAATGGAAAGCATGCAAGATCTCAAATGACAAAGACATGATAGAATCAATAATCAATCTGAAATATCATCTCAATATCCATCGGATCCCTGCAAACACAACATGTATGAATTACAAATAGATGATCTTGATCATGAATGGAGCTCACAAGATCTAAACATGAAAGCACAAAGGAGGAGAAACCAGCCATCTAGCTACTACATGGATACGTAGTCCAAGGACGAACTACTCACGCATCACACCGGAGGCTTGCATGGTGATGAAGAAGGCATCCAGGGTGAATTCCCCTCTCCGGCAGAGTGCCGGGAAGAGCTTCATATCCCCTGGTCTAGGGATGGAGATGACGGCGGCTATAGACTCTTTCGTGGATTTTTGATTGGGTTCCTAGGGTTTTCGTCCCGAGGGCAACTTATAGGCGGAAGGAGAGGCCGAGGGGGTGCTGGGGTCGGCCAGACCACCCCCTGGCGCGGGCCAGGCCTGGCCGTGCGGCCAGGTTGTGTGGCTGGACCCCAGCCCTTCTCCGTCTCGTATTCTAGCACTTGATCCCTTCCAGAAAAGTAGGCACTTTGGCTTTTGTCCCGTCCAATTCCGAGAATATTCATTTTTTGACTTTTTTGGAACCAAAAACAACAGAAAACAGGCAGCTGGCACTGTGGCTCTTTTTAATAGGTTAGTCCAAGAAATCATAATAAAAGTACCCCAAAGTTGGAACAAAACACAAGAAAGTGGATAAAACCAAGCATGGAACATCAAAAATTATAGATACATTTGCAACATCCCCAAGCTTAACTCCTGCTCGTCCTCGAGTAGGTAAGTGATAAAAAGAAAGAATAATTTTTGAGGTGACATGCACCATCAAAGACTTGATCAAAGTATTTGCAAAACATTCAAGGTTGGGATCATAGTACTTCAATCATAACATGAAAGACAAAGTTCTAGCAATAAGGAAAGAAACTATGATGCAACATGAAAAGGCACAAACAAAGGAATCATGAATAGCATGCTTTGCAAGACGTTTGTTTGTTTCACATAAAGAAAACATAGCATAAAAGTATTCAGCTTTTCCCTCAATAGAGTGGCAAATATAAATGCATAGGACACCTTCAAAGTTCATAAGAGTGACTAGATACAATAGTTTCAAACAAGCAATAACAAGTTATGAATCAATCAACTAGTCTTGGGACAATGCACATAGAACTAAGAATGGCCACTATGCTCTCAAAGTAGGTGCATAAAGGTAGAAGGTGGAGACTCAATATAATGGTGGAAGAAAAGCCTTTTGTAAAAGGAAGTAGGGATTCAAGTCTCATAAAGAGCTTCCAAAAATTATGGTACTTATAGCTTTCAGCTCTCATTGCCCTTATCATAAGCATCTTGAAGGTGATTAAGGTTAAAGTGACACAACTAAGAGGATATGCTTGACAAGTTATAAACCGAAATCTCATGCCCCTTACTTACGAAGACCGATCCTCATGCTACTCAACTTCAGTCACGAGTAAGCTTTTGTCATTGTAAGTATATGTGTATCATTAAGAACCGCCAACGGGGTACCCCTTGCACATGATATGGGAGCTTTCCCATAATCAAAATGACAAGGCAAGCAGACAATGAGCATCTCAGCGATCTTTTTATTTGCTATTTGCATAGATTTTTATTGAGGATGCTTCATAGAGTGCTCACTATGGTGATGCTGCAAGTTTCCACCATGATTAGGCATGGCTTAGGCTAGCGGCCCAGGCGTTTCTCTAACACATATACAAACTCCATGATCTTACAAGTTCCACTTTTATTTCACACCGCCGGTATCCGTAAGCAAAAGAACATAATATCAACGGGGTACAAAGTACAAGTGCAATGTTGAAAGCGTTCCCCATGGTACATGGTTCTGCTAATTTCAACTTATAAAGCACAAGAATATACGCAACAAAGAAGGACCCAATGGTTCAAGTTTATTAGAGGCAATAAAGTAAAGTGTGCCATCAAGTTTGTGAGAGCTTTAATCACTAGTTTTCTCATAACAAGTGGAAGGTAAAAAAACATGAATATACTTGGAATAGCATAAGCTAGTATGTAGGTATGGTGGACTCTTTGGAATAACTTGGTTTAGGGAGTTGGATGCATGAGTTGAACTCATATTTTGTGGTGGAGGCTAGCAAAAGACTGGGAGCGACAAACTAAGAGAGCAATAAGGGCCATAATCATGTAGAGCGACAAAACATCATTGATCAAAGCATAAAGTGATACTACAAGTTGAAAACTAAAGGATCATAAAGGCTATGGTGACTTGAGATAGTCATAACATGGTGTGAGCATGCGCCAAGTCAACCCAAATAAAGCATCAAAGGAGAATACCACAATACTATGCTTTAATATGCTAAAACAACGCATGATTCATCCAAGGCACATTAAGCAACCTCAATTGTTTATAACAAGTAATGCTACAGCAAAGAATACTAAGCATAAAGCCAAAACAATATCAAGCATGGCATGACAAAGCATAGCCACAGTCATAAATGAGCTCTTTTTACCACAAAAGTATGAACTTTCCTACTCTTTTCCAAAGCAAACCAAAGTATGAAAGAGGGGGTCCAACCAACTTATTCAGAGAACTAAACAAACCAAGAAAACTAAAAACCAAAACGAAAACAAAAAAGAAGACGCTCCAAGAGAAACACAATTGTGCACGAAACAATAAAAATGAAGCGTTTGGAAGAAACCTGGAATTTTTATTGATGAAGAAGGGGATGCCTTGGGCATCCCCAAGCTTTGATGGTTGTACTTCTTGTATATTTCTTGGGGTGACACGCGTAGCATCCCCAAGCTTGAGCTTTAGTCCATCCTTCATCTCGTTACTCATTCCTTCCATACATCTGAAATTTTTCCTTCATACAAAACTTCACACAATCTCATTAGCAACATTAGTGCACTTAAGATAAATAAGTCTCAAGGTTAAGTTATAACACCAAATAAACTTCCATTAGAACTCTAGCTACTGTATCACTTCCCTCAAAAAGCTCAATTCTCCAAAGGATCTCAAGAAGGAACTAACAAGAAGCAAATGCAGAAAATGGCAGAAATCTGTCAAAACAGACCAGCAGGTCAAGAAGAATTTTTCCGAAGACCTTCTATTGCTCAAATCAAAAAGAGTTGAACTAACGAAAGTTAGATAACAACCTGGGGTAGAATCACAAAAAATTACAGCTCATTCATATGTACAGAACTCTCTCAGGAAATTTTACGGTGAAGCACAGAAATCTGTTTCGAGACAGCAACTTTCCCAATCATTACTTCACTTTCAATAGAGGTTACTCTTGGCACAAAAAGCAAATAAAAAGGATAAGGAGAGGTTATTACTGAGGTAATAACTTCCAAGACTCAACTAAAACTCTTGGGTTATCTCCCAACAAGTACTTTTCTTTAACGCCTTTAAGTTAGGCATAAGAACCAAAGAAAGAATCAAGTGTTATCAAATGAAGAAGCATTAAGACCAAATTTTGTTTTCATAGGAGAAGCAAAAGAAATCTTTTCTCTCTTTTTAGGGAAGTGTTCTATACCTTTCTTGAGTGGGAGTTGATATTTAATGGTGCCTTCCTTCATATCAATGATGGCACCAACAATTCTATGAAAAGGTCTTCCCAAAGTAATAGGACAAGAAGCATTGTATTCAACATCCAAAACATAGAAATCAACGAGGACATAGGAATCGTTAACCATAATAAGAACATCATTAAGACTCCCCATGAGTTTTTTTTTAGCATTAGCATCAAGTGGGATATTCAAATAACAATCTTCAAGAGGAGGCAAATCAAGCATATCATAAATCCTTCTAAGCATAATAGAAACACTACTATCAAGATCACACAAAGCTTTGAAATCAAAGTCGTTCACTTTCATATTAATGATGGGTTCCCAACCATCTTCTTGTTTTATAGGAATAGAAGCTTTATGTTTCATCTTTTCTTCTTTAATCTTTATGAGAGCATCAGTAACGTGTTTTGTAAAAGCCATGTTCATAGCACTAGCATTAGGACGTTTAGCAAGCTTTTGTAGGAACTTAATAACTTCAGAGATGTTGCAACCATCAAGATCAAAATCAACTTTATCATCTAAAGTTGTAGAACTATTAGTGGCCTCAACACTAGTGGTGGTGATAGTAGAAACACTAATGTTTCTAGCAATTTCATCTTCTCTTTCCCACTTAGCATGTAATTCAGCTAATAGTCTAACATTTTCATCAATTCTTACTTGTATGGCATTAGTAGCTGCAAAGGGATCTCATTAGTTTCAGGTTTAGCAGCCATTTTATTCAAGGTAGATTGAGCTTCATCCAAAGATGCTATATTTCTTTTAGCATTAGAGAGTTTTTCCTCAACAGTTTTATTGAAAGCAGTTTGTTTACTAATAAACTCTTTAAGCACAACTTCAAGTTCAGAGGGAGCACTCTTATTATTGTTGTAAGAATTTCCATAAGCATTACCATTGTTGGGAGGATATGGCTTATAATTGTTGTTACCAAATTTTTTCTTATAAGCATTATTACCATAAGCATTGTTGCCAAAGTTGTTATTTCTTATGAAGTTCACATCAACTTGCTCTCCTTGAGCAACCAAAGAGGCTAAAGGAACATTATTTGGATCAATATGGGCTTTCCCATTAACAAGCATGGACATAATAATATCAATCTTATCACTCAAGGAGGAGGTTTCTTCAACAAAATTTACCTTCTTCCCTTGTGGAGCTCTCTCAGTATGCCATTCAGAATAATTAACCATCATATTGTCCAAAAGTTTTGTTGCAGCACCCAAAGTGATGGTCATAAAGGTACCTCCAGCAGCTGAATCCAATAGGTTCCTTGAAGAATAGTTCAATCCTGCATAAAAAGTTTGGATGATCATCAAAGCAGTCAGTCCATGAGTGGGACAATTCTTTACCAAAGATTTCATTCTTTCCCAAGCTTGAGCAACATGCTCATTATCAAGTTGTTTAAACTTCATTATTTCACTTCTCATGGATATAATCTTAGCAGGAGGATAGTATTTTCCAATAAAAGCATCTTTGCCCTTAGTCCAAGAATCAATACTATTCCTAGTTAAGGAATTCAACCACTCTTTAGCTTTTTCTCTCAAAGAGAAAGTAAACAATTTCAGTTTAATAATATCACCATGTATATTCCTATGCTTTTGCATCTCACAAAGTTCAACAAAGTTATTTAGATGGGAAGCAGCATCTTCATTACCAATACCAGAAAATTGTTCTCTCATAACAAGATTGAGCAAAGCAGGTTTTATCTCAAAGAAAGTATTTCCAGCCAAAGGTGGAGCAATGGGAGTGCTCATAAAATCATTGTTGTTGGTGCTAGTGAAGTCACACAACTTAGTGTTTTCAAGAGTATTCATTTTTTTGGGTTTTCAAATAAGAAAGCAAACTAGTAGAACTAATTTTTTTGTGTTTTTTTTCAAGAACAAAACAAGCAAACAAAGCAAAAAGAAGCTAAGAAAAACAAAAACAATAAAGTAAAGAGATTGGTTATGAGGGAATCCCCTTGTGAAGATGTCCTTGACTCCCTGGCAACGGCGCCATAAAAATGCTTGATGGCTCAATGCACGGCGCCCAGAAAAATGCTTGATGGCGGTGTTGATGTAGAGCTCGTTGGGAACCCCAAGAGGAAGGTATGATGAGCACAGCAGCAAGTTTCCCTCAGTTTTGAAACCAAGGTTTAATCGAACCAGTAGGAGCAAGGAAACACCTCAAAGGTGTTACTAGATGAGCTTTGGCAGGGCGCACTACCGGTGCTAGTAGCAACGTGGAGACCTGCACAACACAACCACAGAACTTTGTCCCCAACTTGCGATGAGGTTCTCAATCTCACCTTGTTTGGCGGAAAAAAGGATTAAACGTATCGAATGGAAAGAAGTAAAAGTTTGCAGAAAGTAAACACAAAGCAGAAACAGTTTATAGATTGTATGTAAAGAAAAGGACCAGGATCCATAGTTCACTAGAGGTGGCTCTCCTTAGATAGATAGCATGCCGGGTGAACAAATTACAGCGGGGCAATTGACAAACACCGAGAAAGCAATACATGCATATACTAATCATCTTGACTCCTTTGAGACTTGATTGGCCATTACAACATAATACATAGAACGCCATCCAACTACATCTATGACTAATAATCCACCTTCAGGTTATCATCCGAACCCCCTCCAGTATTAAGTTGCAAGCAACAGATTATTGCTTTACAAACTGCGTGTAAGGTAAACAATACGATTGTTCTATGAACAAAGGATTGTTGTTTTCTCCCTAGTAGCAACAGCACATCTAGTACCTTAGAGATTTCTGTCACTTCCCCAGATTACCAGAGGCATGAACCCACTATCGAGCATAAATACTAACTCTTGGAGTTGCTAGCATCTACTTGGCCAAGATAGCTACTAACAATGGAAAGCATGCAAGATCTCAAATAACAAAGACATGATAGAATCAATAATCAATCTGAAATAGCATCTCAATATCCATCGGATCCCCGCAAACACAACATGTATTAATTACAAATAGATGATCTTGATCATGAACGGAGCTCACAAGATCTAAACATGAAAGCACAAAGGAGGAGAAACCAGCCATCTAGCTACTACATGGATCCGTAGTCCATGGATGAACTACTCACGCATCACACCGGAGGCTTGCATGGTGATGAAGAAGGCCTCTAGGGTGAATTCCCCTCTCCGGCAGGGTGCCGGGAAGAGCTTTAGATCCCCCCGATCTAGGGATGGAGATGACGGCGGCTATAGACTCTTTCGTGGATTTTTGATCAGGTGCCTAGGGTTTTCGTCCCGAGGGCAACCTATAGGCGGAAGGAGAGGCCGAGGGGGTGCTGGGGTCGGCCAGACCACCCCCTAGCGCGGGTCAGGCCTGGCCACGCGGCCAGGTGGTGTGGCCGGCCCCCAGCCCTTCTCCGTCTCGTATTTTGGCACTTGATCCCTTCCGAAAAAATAGGCACTTTGGCTTTTGTCCCGTCCAATTTCGAGAATATTCATTTTCTGACTTTTCTGGAACCAAAAACAACAGAAACCAGGCAGCTGGCATTGTGGCTCTTGTTAATAGGTTAGTCCAAGAAATCATAATAGAAGTACCCCAAAGTTGGAACAAAACACAAGAAAGTGGATAAAACCAAGCATGGAACATCAAAAATTATAGATACATTTGCAATGTATCACCGCCGTATCAAGGCACACGTGCGTAGCTCCATGCTGTGGACGAGGGAGAGATCAGCTGTGCTGGTGCGTGAGGGGAAAGGGGAGAAGAGATGGAGAATAGTGAAGGAAAGAGAAAACACACAATTTGTTTTGCATGTATTGGTCCTGAAATTACTACTAGTAGAGTGGTCGTAGGAGTACCTCGTATCAGGAACCCATCATAACTTTGCTCTTACATCGAACCGCTTTGAACTCCTCTTTGCTACTGCCCTCTTCCCATGCCTACATTTTATTCTCTCAGCATGTACAGCGCATGGACAGAGGTGAGCATATGTCTAAGCAAAGAAATGTTGTTCTAAATCAAAGTTAGCTATTTCCAACCAACTTTTATTTATAAACGTAGCAATATTTATGACACAAAACTAGTACAAGTTCATTCGTTTTGAAATGTACTTTCAAAATATGTGGATTTCATGTTATATATATTGCTAGATTAGTTTTAAAAAGTAGTCAAATTTTTAAAAAGTTTGACTTAGACTAAGAGCTAGAAGTACACTTATGTGTGAATGGAGGGAGTATACTACTCCCTCAATGTGTACAAAAGAACACCTTAAGGCCTAGTATGTGGCATCCGCTAAGGTTCACCTTATACATTGTGGAGAAAATAAAGTTATCTTTAAGCCTAAGGTGTGCCTCAAGCTTGTGGGTTCCCCATAGAGAATAGAAAAATCATTTCCCCTCTCTCCTTATTTCATGTGATCATTTTCAAAAGGGGTTCAAAATTTTCAAGATGCATAATCTTAGCTAGAAGTCAAACTAGTCATCAAAACTCTCTATGGTTTTTGATATATTAATTTACCCCTCGATGGGTACCTCCAAAAGCTTTTTTCATAAAACTTTCAAAGCAACCTACAATTTATAACTTATAGTTCAAATTTGACCTTATTTTGTTACATCGACATCAAGTTATTCAAGTGGGCGGGGTTAGCTAGGAAGGTTGAGAACTCATAAAACATGGGAATATCAAGTACAACATGCTGTTGATCCACTATATATGTATAGAACCTTGGCTTGTGGCATTCATATCCAATATTCTTCGCACTTCCTTTACGAAAAGAACGATCTCGTCATCACTCAGAAAATTGAGAATGTTCTTTTCTAGTAGTTGGACACTCACACCGATGACACTTCTTATTACAAGAAGATGCACCCATCTACCTCTGAAATGACATTTAATTCAACAACAATCTATCATGCTTACTTGTAGCTCAAGTTTGACCTAATTTTATTAACCTGTCAAGGTTTCTAATATATTAATTGAACCCCCTAATGGGTACCTCCAAGAGCTTTTTTGTAAAACTTTCAAAGAAACCTACACATTTTACTTGTAGTAGTTCAAATTTTACCTAATTTTGATAAATCTGCATAAAATCATTCAAGTGGGCAAAGTTAGCTAGCAAATTTGAGAACTCATAAAATATGGGAAATCGTAAGTACAACATGTTGGTCCACTATATATTTCTGAAAACATGGCTTGTGGCATTCAGATCCATATTCTTCAGACTTTCTTTATGTGAAAGAACAATATCGTCATCACTAGGAAATTTGAGAATGTTCTTTCCTGAGATCGTAGGAAACTCACACCAATGGAATTTTACTACAAGAAGGATGCACCTATCTACCTCGCAAAATACATTTAATTCAAGAGCAATCTACAGTGCTTACTTGTAGCTCAAGTTTGACCTAATTTTGTTAAACTATCAAGATGCTAAATCTCAGAAAGAAGTTTAACCTATCATCAAAACTCTAGGTGGTTTATCATATATTAATTGTGACCCCCCGATGGGTACCTCCAAGAGCTTTTTCATAAAAATTTTAGAGAAACCTACAATTTACTTGTAGTAGTTCAAATTTCACCTAATTACGATTAATCGACATAAAGTCATTCAAGTGGGCGGAGTTATTAGCTAGGAAGTTTGAGAACTCATAAAACATGGGAAATCATAAGTACAATATGTTGGTCCACTATATATGTGTGAAAACTTGGCTTGTGGCATTAAGATCCATATTCTTCGGACTTTCTTTACGGGAGAGAATAGTATCGCCATCACTCAGAAAATCGAGAATGTTCTTTCCTAATAGTTAGAAACCCGCATTGATGGCATCGTTTACTACAAGAAGATGCACCCATCTACCTCTGAAAAGACAGTTAATTCAAGATAAATCTATCGCGCTTACTTGTAGCTCATGTTTGACATACTTTCATTAAATTGTCAAGATGCAAAATATTAGCAAGAAGTTGAACCTATCATCAAAACTCTCGGTGGTTTCCGATGTATTAATTGTGACCCCCCGATTGGTACCGTCAAAAGCTTTTTCATAGAACTTTCAAAGCAACCTACAATTTACTTGTAGTTTCAAATTTGACCTAATTTCGATAAACCGACATAAAGTCATTCAAATGGTCAGAGTTAGCTAGGAAGTTTGAAAACTCATAAAACATGGGAATCGTTGGTATAACATGTTTGTCCACTATATATGTCTGTAAACTTGGCTTGTGGCATTCAGATCGAATATTCTTCAAACATTTATTTACAAAAAAGAACAACCTAGCTCGTCTTCACTCGGAAAATGTAGAATTGAATGTTCTTTCCTAATAGTTGGAAACTCACACTGAAGACATTGTTTACTACAAGAAGATGCACCGATCTACCTCCGAAAAGACATTTAACTCAAGAGCAATCTATCACTCTTACTTGTAGCTCAAGTTTCACCTAATTTCATTAAATTGTCATGATGCAAAATCTTAGCAAGAAGTAGAACCTATCGCAAAAAATCTCGCTGGTTTTTGATATATTAATTGTGACCCCTCGATGGGTACCTCCAAAAGCTTTTTATAGAACTTTCAAAGGAAAACCTATAATTTACTTGTAGTTTCATATTTGACCTAATTTTGATAAATTGACATAAAGTCGTTCAAATGGGCAGATTTAGCTAGGAAGTTTGAAAGATCATAAACATGGGACTCGTTGGTACAACATGTTGGTCCACTATATATATACGTGTTTGTAAATGTGGCTTGTGGCATTCAGATCCATTATTTTATAGACTTTTCTTTATTAAAAAGAACAACCTCGCTCGTGATCACTCAGAAAATTAAGAATTGAATGTTCTTTCCTTACTCCAAGAAAATACACCCATCTACCTCCAAAAATATATTTATTTCAAGAGCAACTTATCGCGCTTACTTGTAGCTCAAGTTTGACCTAATTTTGTTAAATAGGCCTAATGCAGAATCTTAGCAAGGACTTAAACCTGTTGCAAAACTTTCGGTGGATTCTGATATATTAATTGACCCCGCGATGGGTACATAATTTTTTTTCGTAAATCTTTAAAAGCAACCTACAATTTAGTTGTAGTTCAAATTTGACCTAATTTCGATAAATCGACATGAAGTCATTCAAGTGGACTTAGTTAATTAGCTCGGGAGTTTGAAAACTCATAAAACATGGGAATAATAAGTAAAACACATTGGTCCACTTAATATGTCTAGAAGCTTGGTTTATGGCATTGATATCCATATTTTTCAGACTTTATTTACGGAGAAGAACCATCTCGTCATCACTCGGAAAATAGAGAATTTTCTTTCCTGATAATTGGAAACTCATACCGATAACATTGTTTACTACAAGGACATGCACCCATCTACCTTCGAAAAGACATTTAATTCAAGAGCAATTTATCACGCTTGTAGCTCAAGTTTGACCTAATTTTTTAAATTGACAAGAAGTCACTGAAGTGTGTGGAGTTAGCTAGGAAGCTTGAAAAATGCTAGTGTTAAGAACTTGGGTATTACGTATAAGAAATAGTGGTCTAGTTTGTGTGATAATTATGGCGTTGCATTTTCTTTTAACTATCGTAGGTCTCGTAGGAGCGAGGTTCTTGAGAGTTAACACGGTCGGTGGAAGTACAAGTTACATCAAGGACCTCATAAAAATTAAAATTGCATCCAAGTCCATACATAAAGTCATTCAAGTGGGCGGAGTTATTAGCTAGGAAGTTTGAGAACTCATAAAACAGGGGAAATCATAAGTACAGTGAAGTGTGTGGTTTGAGGTTTGCACATACTAGCATTCATCATGCTAAAGACTATCAATATAATCTTTCTAGATGCTCGGAATGGAAAATAAGATGCAACGGTTAGCAATATTTGGATTTACCAGTCTAGATCCAATCGTCAATATTCAAAGTTATCCGTACACTATTGAGTGGTATGGTATTGTAAGAGATAAGAAAAGATAAAGATAAGATAAGAATTACTGCAAATGGCTGATCTTTTGAATTACCTTCCCTCCCGATGTTTGGGAAGCAAGTAAATATTTCGAAAACTAGAAAAGTTTGAATTTTTATGCCGTCATGAACCAAAGTGGTTTCCTTCCTATGTAACCCTCGTCCCTACTCCACACCAATGCGTCTGCTGACACAGCAGAAACACAGAGCTGTCGTACCAAGGCACACGTGCGCAGATCCACGCTGTGGACGATGGAGAGATCAGCAAGGCTAGTGCGTGAGGGGAAACAGAAGGAGAGATGAAGGATAGCGAAGGAGAGAGAAAACACACAATTGTTTTGCGTGCATAGGTCCTGAAATTTACTACTAGTAGAGTGGCTGCAGGAGTACCTCGTGTCAGGAACCCATCATAACTTTTCTCTAACATCAAACCTCCTTCAACTCCTCTTCCTGTTGCCCTCTTCCCCTGCCTATAGTTTATTCTCTCAGCATGTACACCATATGGATAGAGGTGGGCATATATCTAAGCAAAGAAATATACTAGGTAGTGTACTAGTATTTGCTTTTGGGCATACACAATGTGTAAAAAAGCACACCTTAAGGCATACTAGTATGTGGCATCCGCTAAGGTTCACCTTATACATTGTGTACAAAATAAAGTTATCTTTAAGCCTAAGGTGCATGATGGCCTGCAAGTGCACATGTTCATCAGAGAATGTTTGCGTGGAAGTATTAATTCCAGTTTTTATATCAATCCCAATAAGGAGCCTAGGTAAGTGTTTTTATGTGGTGTTTCTGTCGCACTCAAGGTGTCACAGGTCTTGAGTGAATTGACTGTACAAGCTGACGGTGGAAATGGTGAGTAAAATGATAGGGGAAGCTTGCTTAGGAAATAAATAAATTGCATAGAAGTAAAGATGCGAGAAGTGTGTAAAGGTCCTACAGATGAGAAGTTCTTATTTATTGAAAGTGTCGGTTCATGATGATAGTGAAAGTGCCAAATGGATAAAGTGGAATAAGTGATAGTGATATTTCTTATTTATAAGTGAGTAGTCAAGCAACCCACATACCGACTAGGAGTCCTCATGGCCAATTCTCCCTGGTCCCAATGATCCATTTTCCTGTTACCACGGCAATGGTCAGCACATTAATTAAGGTCTTGCGACCGGATCAAGGCTTTAATCTTGATGGTTCCTTGTTTCCTCGAGTAGTGATGCTAGCTCTTCATTGATATCGGTCGTGTCATTGGGGGTCACCGAATTTACATCATACAAGCTCATACCTATGAGATCTTTGGATCATGTTACCTAGGCCCTTAAATTAGATAACAAGCATGTAGTGGTGGTGTCACGGCATATGCCATGAATAGGCTAAAGATGGGGCCAAAGTGTGCTAGAGGTATCCAGGAAGGGATAGTGTGGTGATTCCACACATAGATGGTTTGTATTCTCAAGATCTATGGTGTTTACAGATGCTCCTTGAGTTGCTCGTGGGGAGGAGGAAGATGAAGTTCTTCACTACCCACCACTACTAGGAAATACCTCATCAGTGGAGCACCGATTCGCACATTCTATGGTGCATATCTGATGCGCCATTGTTACATTGCCACTGATATATATTTATGTGGCGCATATTGATATGCGCCACAGAATTCTCAGACTTCTGTGGCGCATTTCTACCTATGCACCACAGGAATGTTTTCAGTGGCACATATCATGCCATGCGCCACAGAATTATCATGCGCCATAGAAACTTTAATATATGCGCAATTGAATGTGTTACAGGTATTCAAAGTAGAATGCGTTCCTGGTGTATAATCAGGTATTTATTCATGATTTATATAGGATTTATACAGATCAGTAGAAACAGTACATTGCACATAGTAAATGAAAACCAACACATAATACAAACACAAGTATAATGTCATCACATCTAGAGCCCGATCGAGATACATATATAGTGTCAAGTGCCGAATTTTTACACAAGTGCTGAAGACAAAGTTCATATCATCTCACATTACAAATGAAGTGGTCACCGCCTACACTAGGATCAGATAGAATACAGCCATGATTACGGTGAGCAAGAGCAGGAGCCCGAGCAATATCTTCATCCAGTTCTTCTTCCACAGGTGGTTCCTCTAGCTGGCTACCACCTCCTCTCTAGTCGCATATCTATTGTTGTTGTTGCCGCTGAACTTGTTCACTTGTTTGTGACAATCCTCCCACTCCTCATAGACTCCTGAAACCTAACCCTTGTACACCACATAACACCTCGTCGCCATCTCTATAGACTACAAGGCATATTAGTAAAACATGCAACAAGAAGAATTAAATGATTCACATGCATATATCTTCACAAAATTAAAGCAAAGTAATAATAAACCTAAAAGATAGCATCACGATCGTCATAGAAGTAAAAAGTTCAACGACAACACGACCACAATATAGTTAAGTCTAACAACAACGACCGTTTTGAGCTAGGCAAGTTAAGTTTACGACACACTATACACATCCATCGATACACAAACTCATGAAGATAGTAAAGTTTATGACACACACACTACATGCATCCATCATGAATATATACACAGACTCAATCATTCTAGGCACACATCGATCATGAAGACTTCCTCTCGCTCAGCTTCAGGAAGGTAGATAGCCCTCTTTCGTATTCCACGTCCTGGTGTCACCCTGCTTATGGAGGCGTTCTTTGATCTCCCTCGTAGTCAACCCTCTGGAATGATGATTTCCAACAACTTCAGTTGGATGCGATGGAAGTCTTCTCTAAGATCATCATTGTCGATTTGTACCAACCTTTTGGCCCATCCTCGGAGACTAGATGGCAGTGTTAGGTTCTGGCAATCTCGGACAAACCCTTTAAGCTGATGGAGGACGTAGAAGGCCTCCTTGGTGCTACCAGTAGCCGTTTGCTTGACGCAGGGGAACTAGAGCATGTGCTTGAACATGTGTCTGCCATCCTTGATACAATCCCCCTTATTAGAGAAGGGGCATCCTTTTTGCCGTAGACCTCGATAACCTCATTAAGAACACCCCTTATTTTGGTGTAGTCTTCTTCTTCCTCAAACTCCCCGAGTCAAAATACGTGGCTAGCGAATACCTCGGGGAAATGACGATGAGTGTGCAGTATTTGTTTCTGCGCAACACAGTTGGAACGGGATGTTGGAAAAAGATCAAAGGAAGAAATCTATAGGAAAGGCATAAGTTACGGCGGCGAGCGAGTGTGTACTTACATAGGAAAGAAAGACAAAATAAATGTGTCCTTCCTCTTGTTGTCCACCATGAACTTTTCGAGCTACGTCATCGCGTTGGTCCGTGTCTCTGTCCTTTGACCCAACTAGCTGTCCCGCATGTAGTAGGGATCCACTATCGCGACTTGCGGGGTACTCTCTCTCTCTCTCTCTCTCTCTCTCTCTCTCTCTCTCTTTATCTTCATCGCTATATTGAGCACGCATAGGCGTACCAAGTTATAGTTCAGCCGTTTCAAGAGAAATAGCTTGAAGACATCCTCGTACACTATGAAGAATAGATCCACGGGATCTTCATGGATGAAGCCCATGTCCGATGGCACCTTGGCCGTGAAAACCTGGTAATTTGGATCTTTGTCTTTAAGAAGGAGGCCCTCTAGTGTCTTGATACCCTCATGCAAAGTTAACCTGGATCCAGAGGTAATGCGGAGCAACTCCGGAGTCAACATCGGTTCACCAGCTACATGCACTCGGCGCAAGCCATCCTGGCTGGCTGGTACGATGTCGTCTTGAGCCCGAATCCTCTTCGGAGGAGGCTAGCTCGCAACCTTATTCTTATTCTTAGTTCTCTTCCTAGGCTTCTTTGCAACAGGGTCCTCCACTGCCATCTTCTCATTGTCCGCCTTTCAGAGTGTGTTAGGGCTGAAAACCAATCCCGGTTTCTCCTGTGGTGGATCAGCGGCTGGAGGCATCTCTTGAGAAAAACCATGGAAGATAAGGCACTGTGTGCATGTACTAGGATGACCAGCTTGACTGTCGCGAGCGGTGAAGGGTTCTTCGTCCACACAAGGCATATACAATCCTTTGTTGGTGCTGGTGTTGATGAAGTCATCGACATCGACCAATTCACACTACAAGAAAAGTTTCCTTCCGCAACAACTTGGCCCGACGGTCGTCGTAGAAGGCACGTCTTCTGCGACGAAATTCTCGGCTCGACCGTGGCTGATGGAAAACTTTTTTTCCCGGTTTTGTGGCCCTCTACTATGACGGAACCGCTAAAAACATGGAGTAAGCTCGGCTGATGCGTGGCAAAAGAAATATTTTCATTTCCTCGTGTGATGTTGACTCGCGGAAGACTTTTGAGGCATGTGGGTCCCGGACGTCAGTGTCTCTAGCGGCCCATACTTTTCGGTCGTGCCTCCCTAATTTGAAATCGATAATGTTGCTCGATGCGTCTACCATTTTGTCAGGCTGCTAGGTCCCACATGTCAGCCTCTCATTAGAAGAATCGTGTGTATGATGGAATTTTTTCCTTCGCTCGCGCTACCCTGTTCTGAAGTTGATAGCGCAGCTCGCTGCATCTACCATTTAATCAACCTCCTATGACCCACATGTCATCCTCTCATTAGAAGAAACGTGTGTATGATGGAATTTTTTCCTTCGCTGGCGCTACCCTGTTCCGAAGTTGATAGCACTGCTCGACGCATCTACCGTTTAACCAACCTCCTGAGCCCCACATGCCATCCTCTTATTAGAAGAAACGTGTGTATGATGGATTTTTTTCCTTTGCTCGCGCTACCCTATTCCGAACTTGATAGAATTGTTCGATGCATCTACCATTTAATCATGCTGTTGGGCCCCACATGCCATAATCTCACTAGAAGAAATGTGTGTATGATGGATTTTTACCCTGTATCGCGTCTTCGTGTTCGAAACTTGATAGTGTTGCACGCTGCATCAGCCATTTATTCAGGCTGATGGCTCCCTTATGTCAGCCTCACATTAGAAGAATTGTGGGTATGATGGAATTTTTTTCTTCTCTAGCGCTACCCTGCTCTGAACTAGATAGTGTTGCTCGACGAATCTACCGTTAGATCACTCTGCTGGGTCCCCCATTTCATCCTGTCATTACAAAAACATGTGTATGCTAAACTTTTTTCTTACTCGTGCCTCACTGTTTCGAACTGGCAATATTGCTTGATGTAGTGTCTGTATAGGGTCGCGCTACTGGGTCCCACCTATCAGCCTCTTTGTAAATGAAATGTGTGTATGATGGACTTTTTTGGCTATGTCCGCTGTTTTGACCTTGGCAACTTGCTAGGTCCTAGCAGATAGCCTCTATTTGAAAGAAACATGTGTATGTTGGAATATTTTTTCGGGTCCCAGATGTCAGCCTCATAGTAGAAAAATGCTCATAAAGGCCGAATTAAAAAGATTCTGGTCTAACTCGGGGCGGATGCCCTATCCGTCATGGCTTATATTCCATGGGCTCACTCCTAAATTGAATGGGCTATGGTCGGTGGACACAAGACCACGAAAAGGCCGAATTAGAATGTTTTGGGCTATGCTTGGGGCTGATAGGCTAATTTCATGGGCTATGCTTGGGCCTGCTGGGTCTAACATGTCAGCTTCTCTCTAAGTGCAACGTGTGTATGATGGACTTTTTTTTTGGCCGTGATCGCTATTTTCACCATGGCAGCCGTGTATGGACTTACTGCTAGGGACCTTATCTCAGCCTTTCTAGTATGTTCTGGCTTGTGGGTCCCCGTTACAACCTTGTAAATTATGTCTAGTAGGTCCCCGATGCCAGTCTCTCTGTACAAGTATTTAAACTTTTTTCAAACCCACCCTCAAAAATAAACTCGAGGGACGCTAAAGGCTGGTGGGTCCATGATATCAGCCTCTCTGTAATGCGATATTGCTAGAAGAAAAAATGTAAACCCAAGACACACACATAGGCGATTAGAACAAAAGACCTTCAAATCAAATAAACTTAAACTAAGTGTGTTCCCACTACAACAAATATATTTATAGAAAAAATTTAAAAGGCTGAATTAAAAAGTGTTTGGCCATTCTACATAGGTTGCTCTACGTGGGTTATACTCCATAGGCTATGCTCCATGGGCTTCTTTCTCAAATTTCACTGGGCTATGCTCAGTAGTCCCCTAACACCTAAAAGGTCGTATTAATATGTTCTCGGCTATGCTCCATGGGCTCCTTTCTAAAATTTCACCAGGTTGTGGTCAGCAGTCCCCGGACCCTGAAAATACCGAATTAAAATGTTCCGGGCTAAAGAGGGGCCGAATGAGCTACTAGATTTCTTCTCCTGGTTAATAAAAATTGCATTGTGATGTGCTCAACCAGATTTGAACAAAGTCCTCGGAGAGGGACGGGAAAAGCGATAATTCTTTTTGGCAGATATTCATGTCAAAATTCAGCAATACAGAATAAGATAGAAAAATTATCAATAGATTCGAAGTTCATATTTAGAAGCACTTGACCAATTCAGCCACATTTCAAAAGTGTCCAATTTAGCAATACAGCCACTAAAATACAATAGTAGTACAGAGAGAACCAGTTCTTGTTTCAGCTCTAAAAACCTTGTCGTGTGATCAGTTTTGCCTTTTCACCAGACACACTCGACCATTGGAGCAAGCAAAACTGATGACCGAGTCTGCTTTGAGTACCTTCTACTCACATCAATGTTTGTGTGACCCCCGTATGCAACCCAAAATGCCTAAGTCTCATCTAGATTGTGACAAGGCCATGTTCCAAAAGAAAAGCAAGACTATCTACTGCCTTTGATTTAAACAAGTACCAGTACAGCAGTATATCCACAAAATGCTTTAGTAATAGCAATGACAGAACATTTGAGAGATTCAGTAGCTTTCCTACTTGAAATTCAATAGCAGTACAGAGATAATAAGTTCTTGTTCCATCTCAAAAAACCATGGCGCATGATCTGTTTGCCGTGTTCTCCAAACATGCTCGATCATTAGAACAAGCGAAACTGACAATCAAGTCTGCTTGTGTGTGAATAACACCTCATTTCGCCAATGCTTGTGTGGCCCAAAATGCCCAAGACTCATATAGATAATTGTGACAATACTAGGTTTCAAAAGAAAAGCAAGACCATTATATTAGTACTCGCTCTATCCCAAAATATAAGGCGCCTAAGATTTATCCAAAAGTCAACATCTTCTAAGTTTGACCAAGTTTATACGAAAAATATGAATATCTACAATATCGAATAGACATTTTGAGAAACTATACTTTCTGGTGAATCTACTGATATTGATTTGGTATTGTGAATGTTTATATTTTTATGTATAAATTTGGTCAAACTTAAAATATGTTGACTTTTGACTAAAGCTTAGGCGCCTTACATTTTGGAACGGAGGGAGTACAAAATACTCTGAAGTACAAGAACTAGTACTATACTAGTACTACTATGCATCCAAAATCCACCCTCTAACACACATAGATTGATCCATATTGAGTAATGCAGGCCCTGGGTAATATGATATGGTTCATGGAACACCAAAACAGAATGCTTTTTCCTCAGAATGATGCCCGGCACCGCCCAGCTCCCAAGCATGGAGGAACTTTAGATTGCACCGGTCCAAAACCCCAGCTCTACTGTCGGGTAATAGGTAGTGATTAGCACATTGTACAAGGGCAAGGAGCACGCGTCCGGTTCACATTCAGTAGCACATGATAGATTCAGCAGCAATTTAAAGTGACCAATTCAACGGTGGCAGAAACTGACCAAAAGAATTGACAGGTTCAACAATGTCGGCATTGAAATTCAATAGATGTACAACAATGCGGCAAGGCCGAGTTTCAAAAGGAAAGCGTGACCATGCATTTTCTCCACTCGATCTGAATAAGTCCCAGTACATAGGTATTACTACAAAATAGATTAGCAGTAGCTAAACTCCATACAAAATACTTAGTAGAAGTGTAGAACTACAAGCTTACACTAAGCTAGTGACCACTACATGTCCCATCATACGTACTCGAAGAAACGAGAATGCTTCAGTGTGTCAAAGTGTTGGTCGGGCAACGCCCTTGATTTCATTATCGTATGGAGAATGTATGGGACGCATCTCTCGTTTCATCGTTGACTATCGGCCTCTAGGTTAGTAGCATACATGTAAAATTCATATGATAAACTAGGAAATATGGGATCCTTAATTTCAGCAATTCCAATTATGAAGGGAATCTGCTGATCGCTCAGGATACGTCGAGCTCGTTGGGAACCCCCAAGAGGAAGGTATAATAAGCACAACAACAAGTTTCCATCGGTTATGAAACCAAGGTTATCGAACCAGTCGGAGCAAGGAAACAACTCCAAGGTCTTGCTAACAACTTGGAATCCTACACAACACAACCACAGAACTTTGCCCCAACTTATAGTGAGGTTGTCAATCTCACCGGTTTTGCTGAAAACAAATGATTAAACGTTATTGTGTGGAAGATAGTAATTGCTTGTAGAAAGTAAATACTAAACAATAGATGGTATATCAATGGTAAAAGAATGGACTAGGGTCCATAGTTCACTAGAGGTGATTCTCCTTAAGATAAATAACATGTTGGGTGAACAAATTACAGCGAGGCAATTGACAGATTCGAGAAAGCATACGGTGCATATACTAGACATCTTGACTCCTATGAGATTTGATTGGGCATTACAACATTATACATAGACCGTAATCCAACTGCATCTATGACCAATAATCCACCTTCAGGTTATCATCCGAACCCCTTCCAGTATTAAGTTGCAAGCAACAGATAATTGCATTAAGAAAAGTGTGTAAAGTAAACAATACGATTGCCCCATGGACAAAGGATTGTTGTTTTCTCCCTCATAGCAACAACACATCTACAACCTTAGAGATTCATGTCACTTCCCAGATTATTAGAGGCATGAACCCACTATCGAGCATAAATACTCCCTTTTGGAGTTGCAAGCATCTACTTGGCCAAGATGGTTACTAACAACGGAAAGCATGCAAGATCACAAATAACATAGACATGATAAAATCAATAATCAATCTAAAATAGCATCTCAATATCCATCGGATCCCCGTAAACACAACATGTAAGATTACAAATAGATGATCTTGATCATGAACGGAGTTCACAAGATCTAAACATGGTAGCATAAAGGAGGGGAACCAACCATCTAGCTACTACATGGACCCATAGTCCAAGGATTAACTACTCACGCATCACACCAGAGGCAGGCATGGTGATGAAGAAGGCCTCCAGGGTGATCTCTCCCCTCCGAAAGGGTGCCGGGTAGAGCTTCGGACCCCCCCGATATAGGGATGGAGATGGCGCGGCTACAGACTCTTTTGTGGATTTTTGATCGGGTACTTAGGGTTTTCGTCCCGGGAGGCTTTTATAGGCGAAAGGGCAAGGTCGGTGGAGCGCCTAGGGGCCCACACCCCCTGGTGGCACGCCCCCCAGGCCTATCAAGCATGGAACATCAAAAATTATTGATACGTTTACGACCTATCAAGCATCCCCAAGCTTAAATCCTGCTCGTCCTCGAGTAGGTAAGTGATAAAAAGAAGAATTTTTGAGGTGACATGCACCATCACAATCTTGATCAAGGTATTTGTAAAACATTAATAGCTGGGATCATAGTACTCTAACATAGACATGAAAGATATAGTTCTAACAATAAGACATAGCAACTATGTTATAACATGAAAAGGTACAAACAAAAGATTCATGAATAACAATGCATTGAAAGACGTTTGTTTGTTTCACATATAGAAAACATAATAAGAGTGGTATTCAGCTTGTCCCTCATGGTATAGCAAAACATAAATGCATCGGACACCTTCAAAGTTTATAAGGGTGACTAGATACAAATAATTTAAGAGCAAGCAATATCAAAGTTATGAACCAATCAACAAGTTTTGGGACAATGCACATTAACTAAGAATGACCACTATGCTCTCTCAATAGGGGCATAAAGATAGAAGACGGAGACTCAACATAAAAGTAAAAAAGAAAGGCCCTTCATAGAAGGAAGCAGGGATTCAAGTCTCATAAAGAGCTTCCAAAAATTATGGTACTTATTAGCTTTCAGCTCTCATTTCCCCTATCATAAGCATCTTGAGGTGATTAAGGTTAAAGTGACACAAATACGAGGATATGCCTGACAAGTTATAAGTTGAAAATCTCATGTCCCTTGCTTACAACTACTGAACCTCATGCTACTCAACTTTAGTCACGAGTAAGTTCTTGTCATTGTAAGTACATGTGTATCATAGAGAACCGCCAACGGGGTACCCCTTGCCCCATGATATAGGAGCTATCCCATATCAAACGACATGGCAACAGACAATGAGCATCTCAGCGATCTTTTTATTTGCTATCACTACAAGAAAAGTTTCCTTCCGCCACGAAAAGGCCCGATGGTCGTCGTAGAAGGCGCGTATTCCGTGGAGAAATTCTCGTCTCGACCGTGGCTGATGGAGAACTTTTTTTCCAGTTTCGCGGCCCTCTACTACAACGGATCTGCTAAAAACATGGAGGAAGCTCGGCCAGCGCATGGCAGATTCAAGATTTTTGTTTCCTCACGCGATGTTGACTCGGCGAAGACTTTTGAGGCATGTGGGTCCCGGACGTCAGTGTCTCTAGCGGCCCATACTTTTCGGTCGCGCCTCCCTGATTTAAACTCGATAACGTTGCTCGAGGCATCTACCGTTTAGTCAGGCTGCTAGGTCCCACATGCCAGCCTCTCATTAGAAGGATCGTGTGTATGATGGATTTTTTTTCCTTCGCTCGCGCTACCCTGTTCCGAACTTGATACCGTTGTTTGATGCATCTACTGTTTAATCACGATGATGGGCCCCACATGTCATCCTCTCATTAGAATAAACATGTGTATGATGGAATTTTTTGCTTCGCTGGCGCTACCCCATTCCGAGTTGCTAGCGCTGCTCGTCGCATCTACCATTTAACCAACCCCTGAGCTGCACATGTCATCCTCTCATTAGAAGAAACATGTGTATGATGGATTTTTTCCTTGGCTCGTGCTACCCTGTTCCAAACTTGATAGCTTTGCTCGCTGCATCAGCCGTTTATTCAGGCTGGTGGGTCCCTTATGTCAGCCTCACATTAGAAGACTCATGGGTATGATGGAATTTTTTTCTTCACTAGCGCTACCCTGTTCCAAACTAGATAGCATTGCTCGATGAATCTGTCGTTTGCTCATGCTGCTAGGTCCCCCATTTTAGCCTCTCATTAAAAAAACGTATACATGCTGAACTTTTTTCTCGCTCGCGCCTCCCTGTTTTGAACTGGCTACGTTGCTCAATGCAGCATCTGTATAAGGTCGCGCTGCTGGGTCCCACATATCAGCCTCTCTGTAAATGAAACATTGATGCTTGATGTAACATCTGTATAAGGTCTCTGCTAGGTCTAACATGTCAGTGTTTCTGCAAATGCAAAGTGTGTATGATGGACTCTGCTGTTTTGACCTTAGCAACGTTGCTGGGTCCCAGATGTCAGCCTTCTCTGTGTAAGAAATGTGTGTATGCTGGAAAAATGTAAAAGGACGACAGAGATTATACTATATATTATATTATATTATATATTTATATTGAAAAAATTAGGAATCTAACTCAAGACTTCAACAAATGGGAACCGCGTGTGCTTCCACTATGCCAGAACCATCTATGCCATTACTGGAAAAGATTACATTTAGAAATGTTGAAAAGACTTAAAATGAAAAGGCAGCGACCCTAACAACTTGCCATAAAAAATGTTAAATGCTCTTTACAAATACAATATGGGTAGGAGAAGCTTGTCCTATACTTTATCAGAATGGCACGGAAATACTAAATTAAGACGATTTTAGGCGATAAAAAAATAACTTGGGTCCAATCTTGAGAACCAATGGGCTTCTTATCGTGGGATCCTTACCGAAACTTCTTCGGTGTGGTTCAAGATTAAAAAACCAAGTAATAATGTGTTGAGGGTTGGCAGCCCACGGCCAACCTGAACTCGGAAGGATAAATTAGCGAGGTTTTGGGCCAAAGTTGGGTAGAATGTAGTATTATTTTCTAATAACCTCCTCACTGAAAAATTCAATGTACTCAATATGTTGGGGGTCGGTAGTCTACCTGACCCGACGGGCTAAATTTGCAAGGTTTTGCGCCAGTGTTGGGTCGAATGTGCAATTTTCTAGCTAGGTCCTTAGTGAAAATTCAATGTAGTTTGTACCCCATCCTCAAAAAAAATGCAGTTGGTACCCTAAAAAATACATACTTTGCTCACCACGAAAGGCTAATTAAGGGTTTTTCTTTTGAAACAAGAACATGGGAAGTTTTTTGTCCGAAGTGGGGCTTAAATATTCGTTTTCATAGGCTGAGTAGTAAAAACATACTGTACTGAAGGTCGATGGTCCACCTGACCTGGCTGTACCTACGCCGAATCCGAAAGAATGAAGTTGGAGATGGAGAAAAGTGACCGATATTGCGCCTTATTATACATAGCAAACATATCGAGGAACTTGGGCAACACAGGATTCGAACATGGAAAGTACTGAAGGGAGTTTGACTGATTGACATAAAATTGTGTCATATCAAGTCTTACAGCGTGCAATCACCTTTTCAGCAAAGGATACATTTCGAGATGGTTTGGGTGGCTTTGAATTGGCCTAAGTGCCCAATCGATTTGATGTACTCAAAACCTTGTAATCATGAAATATAAACTGTTGGCGATAGACACACGGTGGCCTTGACTTGCCCATCCACAGACAGCTCAGGTAAACACCAGCTTAAACTGATCACTCAAAGTTGTATGCTTCCGTACGATGAAATTAGTACATGCCGCAATTAGCGCCAACACACTGCATTTTCATCATCCAAAAAGGCTTAGAATTCGCACATTTAGTTCATAGTTTCGAACACAATAATACAACCGGTTTGTACACTAGCACAGACAGTACAATGTCAGCACATCAGAGCTTGACATGTTCATGTCACATCAGATCTTGAGTTATTCATTTCACATACAGAAGAATGAGAAAGGATACATACTGTATTGAACAAGTAATTTCACGGTAGCGCCAAAGGTATGCCATGTATCAGAGACAATATGGGGTCTGCGTAAACAATTTTTCTTTTTTGGAAGGGTGTGCATTAACTCTCTTTTTTGAGAATATTGGCATAAACATTTGCGGCTATCATCCTAGGGCGTCTCGGCCTGCTTTGGCGTACCGAGCCAAGATCAATTACGGCCCAGTTAAGGCCTATTTTGTGGCCCTATAAGAAGCAGAGACCTACTTTTCCCTGTTCGCTAAGAGGAAAGAAGGAATATTCCTCTCAAAACATAAAGCTGCATGAGGTGCGATGGTTCAAAAAAAATGCACGAGTCACGTATATACAAGCCAGTAACAGTACTGGAAACTATAGTACAGAAATCACGCTACAAAATAAGCACGGCTACATGGATTATACCGTGGAAGGAAATACTAAATACAAAAGCACGGCAGGGCTCATATAAACTGATTCAAGCTGGCCACTAAAACCAGTGTACTAACAGTCAACTGTTGAACCACGATGCAAAAAAAGGTGACACAACGATACACCAAAAAGATCCACAACTCAGTCTAGGGACGACACAACGAGCATACCAAACCTAAACTAGGCATAAAACAAATTGCCACTTGTCGCACAGAGTTCCAACCATCTTTGGGAAGGCTGATAACTGCCACATGCTCACCTTCAGTTGGCTACAGGTTACAGTGTTTAATCTGAGGGAATTGTATTCCGTGAAATCTCCTGTATGTTGTGTACACAAAGTTTTTCCTCATGAATGGGAACAATGTGCCATCAACAGCCTTGCATCTGCGTTTCTTCATCATCTTGTCAATGATTGGATAATTGAGACCGAGAAATAGAGAGTTGTCCCCCAGGCTGTTAACCTGCCTCCAAACGATGACCCCTGGACATCTAGCAGAGCTAGGATCCTCTTTAAAAATGTAGACAAGAGCGGCAGGATATAAGCGTAGGTTAGTCCTATTCTGAGCATGATGAATGATTTCACCCTCTTCGCCATGGGCAACCCCCATGCCATACGTTGTAATTATGATCATCAAGCGTTCACCATCAGCCGATCGAGCGAGGATTACAAACGGAAGCTCCTTGTTTCCTACAACATCCAAATTCGAGACAAAAAGTGCATTACTGGCATACATATTCTAACACCAGCATTCTTAATTGTTCATGCTAATAGTGTGAATAGGAAAATCCTGACAATAATATTACTCAATATATTAACAACATTAGGAAGTGCATTTCTTACTCTGGTATTCCGAATATTTGGATTTCTTGCTTATCTTAGTTTCCTAGTTGTTGTAAGTTTCAAGTGGTGTTTTGGATCCTATAGGATTAGATTCCTATAGTATTTTGGATCAAGTGGTTTTTGATTGCATAGGAAAACTAAAGGAATTATACAAAGAGGTTGGAGTGGATGGGCCTCCAAAATAGAGTGCAAAGGAATCCTTTGAAGGAATTCCTAAGGATTATACTCTTTCGAATCAAACAACATTTTATAGAAAAAATCCTAATGATCCAAATGCTACAAAAATCCTACACAATTCCTCTGAATCCCAAGGCAAAATCCAAAAAGGAAAGATTGGTGTCCTACAAAAATCCTATGTGATTCCTATAATCCGAGGAGGGCCTGAAAGTACAAACAGATAAAGAAACCCGGCTTCACTGTGTTGCGCTCACAATTGAGATGCTGGTTAATAATACCTTTCATATTTTGACAATGAACGAACTTAGTAGTGCAGGGACGCCATCATACACTATATTTTTAGAAGGCATATTACTGGTACTAATTCATTAGTGGCAATGGTTCATTAATTTTTTAGGACATAAAGCGTGTGCTCATTCAGTCATACGAAAGGTAAAACATAAACAAGGTAGTTAAAGAACAACTTTACTGAATTACTCGCAATGTATCATCATGGAACTAGAATTACCTTCCGATGTGGGATCCCAGCAGTAGGTGCATCCTTGACTTGTGACCGCAAAAATGAGGCCATCGTGTTCAATGGCATCATAGTACTGTCGTCTTCCAAGAGCTGAATGCTCCACATATCTCAAAACTTGGCTATCGCCTTCCAAGTAGGCGATTTCACCGTCGAACAACGCGAGGAGCTTATAGTTTGTGTAACCCCCAGCTTTTGTGGGCACTCTGCAGATTACGATCTGAAACAGCTGAAGAGATCCATCCCACGACTTATTGAACTTTTATCCATACCTACGGATTTGCGAAAAAAACTTTTGAAATGTGAATGAGTTCACAAATGACTACATGTAACTGGGAGGACCCTGGCTGGCTAGTAGCATTACAGGTTATATACTGGATGTGAGGTGGCCGCAATGTCACAAGTATCCGTCGATGGAAGGTCGATTACTCGATAGGTGTAGATGTTCGCTAGGCACAAGGCCCTGCACTGGTCCACCACGGCGAGCCAGTCGCCGTTCATGCCAACCCAGAATTTTTCGTGCATAAAGGGAAGGATGGCGGTGCACCGAGGATGGTCGAGGGGCACCACATCATGCACCGTGTTGTGCATACGATGTACCCTCTTATCGTCATAGTGCTCGTCGAACCAATAAGCAGGCTGAGGCATTAGTAGGCAGGGTTCATTCCAATGGTGAACAGTCCATTTCATACCTTCGTTGTTGGCGATACGATTGTACAACAGCTTGCAGCATGCAGCTAGCCTGACTGTGCTGGAAATGTCTAGACGCTGAACGATGAGGTCGACATCATCCGCGCTGAGTTGATCCCACTTGCATCGCCCGCTGAGCTTGGAATCGGCCATCACAGCTGGATGGATTTAGGCAGATGACAAGTGCAGCTGGGGTTTTCTACAGGAGGAGGGGAGTGTTAGAAGAGAGAGCGTGGGGAGATCATGGGTGGAGTGGGGACTGGGGAACAAGATGAAGAGGCAAAGAAAAAACGAGGGAGGATATTTTACTTGCTTGCTCTGTCTAGTCAACAATATCATCGAGGACACCGTCGCCTAGACTTCACTGTATGTTAGACTAGCATCCCACGTAGCTAGCAATTTGACAATACTCCTACTTACTATGTATCAGAGGTGAAGTATTGTCTAGTCACATCAGTTTGACCAGAGGGTTTTCTTTTTATAGCTTTCATTTCAACATAGTGTACTAGTATTTTCAATGGAAATAGGAGGACGAACTACTACTAGTAGTAGTAGCCGCGACATGGACACATGTACTTTCATCTTGTTCCCCTACATGTAGAACTCGTAGCACAAAACTGAAAATATATACACCGGATATAATGCACAGTACGTGTGTGTCCGTGGTATTTTTGGCATGTTGCATGTGTTCATATATGTTCTAGTACAAGGTACATGGAATTACATGTGTACAACATGCATTCGCGCAGCAAAATGAGAGACGTGCATGGACACCAGATTTCGCTCAAGTCAGGCAATGTGCGTGACTTTGTCTGGCTCTGATTCACTGACATGTGGGCTCTGTTAAGTTCGGATCCACCTGCCAGTGAGAATCTGCATGCACCATGCGCTTGGAGCCACTAGGTACGTCCACGATGGAAATTACAGTTTGCAACTAGTTGCACCGGCAACAAGCTGTTGCATGTGGCACTTCCAAGTTTTCAAAAAATGTGAAATAAATCATGAACATAGATCATATTTATATAGTTCATCTATAAATTTCCATCCCAAAAATATTACTAGTACATGTCCTGGCCACCACAAAATGAACAAATGAACACAAGATATTGTTTGCTTAGGTTTTTTCTTTTTCATTGACACAGGTCACATAAGATCTTATTGTGGGACCGAATATTGTAGATGCACAAGATCCAACATAGCCAATGTTCTGGATTTATTTCACATTTTTTGAGAACTCGAAAGTGCAACAAATAATAAAGGGGTGCGGGCGCAACGAGTTGTAGAATATTCAACCCGCACTCACTAAATCGCATGCCTTGCACTACATTGCAGCGAAATGAGTGTTAGAGTACAACAAGTTAACGACTGAGGCCATACAATACAAATAAGATGAAGGAAATAATTCAACATACGCAAATCCATATTCCATATGATCTCCCTTGAACCGTTAATTATGCCGGTTCCAATCCTTCATGTTGGCCAAGCTTGGGACAAACCACAACGGAGTCTGCCGCCAATTCCAGCCAATATTGTTTTGAGGAAAATTCCAGCCAATGTTGGTTGAGAAACCAACAACGGCGTCTTGAGCATTCATACTGATGCGGCATATTTCAGGACAAATATTAAATCCACCGAGACTAACTGCATGCGGCGAGGTGTATACACAGTTGCTCCTCATTAGATATTTAGGGCCAAGTCCTGCCGCGCCAATTGGAATGGTAATTGGATAGTTCAATCCAAGGAAGATAGAAAATGCTCCAAGGTCTAAACCCTCCACCATTGCCTCGATGAAAGTAACCTACTTGTGTCAATCGAGAACACATGGCAGCAAAACCCAGTAGAATAGATGTGAATATGGCGGCCATGATGATAACCAACATTTTCAGCTACAGGATAACTAGTGTCATACCGCCTAGCACTAATGCCCATAGTATTGATCGGAATAAGGCTACCACCATCAGGAGATCTTGGTAACCACCACATATCAGGACTATACTCACGATTACCGTCTAATTCAGGTGGCCCCGGAAGACACACAGGACCTTGCAAGGAAAGCACATTCAGAGGTCAGCTTAGCAAAATTTGAATGATGAAGCTTGAAAATTTAAGGATGGAAATTTTACCCCATGCCCAAGGATCCCATGCATAAACATTGCCAATCTGAGTTACAGTATAGACAGCTCCATTGTGGATAATTGCATCGTGATAGCTGAACATGCTGAACTGGTTCTCAAGAACCATCCACATACCATGAGAACCATCAAGGAAGGCAATTACCGTGTCGAAGATGGCCAGGACAGACAAATCCTTATAGTTCCCAACAGCTGTGGGAACTCAGCAAATGGCTATCTTCAGTAGATTAGTAGGCTAACCAGCCGCGATAAACTTAAGTACCTCGGGTGTGGTCTCAAAATTTAAGATCGCTGGTAGAGGAATCTGGCAACGAGTGAACACATTCACAAACTCCCAGTTCCAAGCGAGGCCAATAGTGGCGATCCAATCTCCATGGGCGCCTGCCCACTTCTTACCCTCACAATCTGGCATCACAGCATCGGAGGAGGACCTGTCCAGCTGCGTCAGCTCGCACAAGGTCCACCCGAACTTCTTCTGTGGCTTCTACTTTCCCCTGCCGCAATAGTAGCTGCCCCTATAGAACTGCTTCATGCGATTGTCATGGTAGAAGACATTTTACTCACGTGGTGCCTCAGTTGAGTGAGAGTGAAGAACATAGGGGATACCAAACGGATGAGATTTCGACAGGGATGCACTATGTGTTGCTGAGTAAAGATAACGTTTGCAGCAGGCGACGAGGCTAGCGATGGTGATGACATCGCGTCTAGCAGAGATTTCTTCAAGGGGGCCATCGGAAAACACCCTAGAAGTATCACTGTCATCGATCAATTGGGCCATCCCGAGGAAGAGCTCGAGCAGGTGGGGGGAAATGGCGTTTGGTTTTGATTGGGGGGTTTTGGAGAGCATCAGCTGGCAGGGCGAGACAGAAAACAGTCTACCAAACTGGGAGCCGGATCTGATCCTAAAGCGACATGGCGGCATTGGCGCGTGCCTGTATTGGTGTGCGAGTGGTAATGGCCGTAACCGGGACACTAGAGGTGAAGTGAGGATGTAGATCAAGGCAAAGATAAATACGGAATGAAATAAAACCAAGCGTGCCTTCTTTCTCTCTGCTAAATCTACTGTGCCTATCGAACTGGGCTACAGAGATGCTCCAAAAGCGGCATGGTGGCGTTGGCGTGTGCTAAAGGTGGGCGAGTGGGGATCAGCGAGAAGATGGAGAGGAAGAGGACGAAGAGCAAAGGAAAATACTAGTATAATAAATCGATTGCCACCTACCGAGCATGGTTTTTCTCTCTTCTCTGCGCTTCCTGGTGCCTATCGAGTAAATAGGTCAGGCCTTTCTAGTCTAGGAGTAGTACAGCATAAACTAGCCTAGCACGGGATGGAGATGTACTGTCCTCTCAACTAAATGGTCATGGTAGAGAGACGGTTTGGAGTATACTCGGAGCTCCTCTTGCAGAATGTAATAATCCTTGGATCTTCTACATTCATAATCTTGTGTAGTCACATTTGGAACAAGTACTACTGTACTACTACTACTGTAACTAGTAAACACATAAAGGTACCACCGATAATTAAGGAACCAAAACTAGAATACTACTGCTCTCGAACTCTTATATAGTACAATAACAAAATGCTCACAAAATGGGCTACCAGTACGGCTGTACCATCTGTACACCCACACGTTGCCACCTCAAACAAGCTTGCCTGCCACACCACCAATTTCCTCTCCCCTATCGGCCTCTACGCCCCCGTTACCGGACCCAAAATCGAACATTTCTTAGTTCAATCAAGAAAAAAAGTCGATAATCTCTCAAAAAATCAACCATCCATGAAAAGAAAATCCATTGTCTAATGCTTCCCGTTCATTATGAACGGATGGTCGCAATTGCTCGAATGTCATGCGGGAGTAGTATTCGTCTGAGCTACTGGTTGTAGCTCCACGAAAGCACGCGCCTGGAAGCGGCATAAGAATTTATTCTCTGTTAGTGACGGAAGAAGATCGACGATATACAGTACCAAATCAACAAGTCAGTGGCTTTATCCGTCTGACAAGTGAGAGCCGGCACGAGCGGTAAACAGCTTGTAGCGCAGCGGAACAGGTGCCTTTAAGGCATACAGTACGTACACCTCCGTTCTGATCTAGGATGGTCACATAGTGCTAAATAACTTAGACTACTTCAGTAACTTGCACATGTACCTTCATCATAGTGGGTAACAACATGTGTGTAGTGTCACGCAAAGGCCTAATTAATTAGGTTGTACTCCCTCCGTTTAGAAATAGAAGACGTTTTAGCTTTGTAAATCGAATGTCTCTAGACGTCTTTTAGTGTATGGGTTCGTAGTGGTTAAGAGTGAACCTATACACTAAAAGGCATCTAGATACATTCATTTCACAAAGCTAAAGCGCCTTATATTTCTGAACGGAGGGAGTAGAATCATATACTACTTGTCTTGGTATGTGTGATGTTATGGTAACTAGCTAAGTTATTACGTCACTTTCTTTTTTCATTAATTAAATCTGAAAAGACATTTAATTCGAGACAAGTATCTACGCGTACTTATAGTTCACGTTTGTCAAGATGCAAAATCTTAGGAAGAAGTTGAACCTCTTGTCAAAACTCTCTGTGGTTTCTGATATGGAGTATATTAATTGACTGTCCGATGGGTGCCTCCAAAAGCTTTTTCTTAAAACATTCAAAGCAACCTACAATTTACTTGTACTTCAAATTTGACCTAATTTTGATGAATCTACATAAAGTCATTCAAGCGGTGGAGTTAGCTAGGAAGTTTGAAAACTCATAAAACATACGAATCGTTAGTACTACATGTTGGTCCACTATATATACTAGTAAGTTACACGTGTCTTGCATATGAGACTCAAATAGTAGACGTATGACATATCATCACTATATACAATTATAATTGGTAAATCACAAAAAAAAATATATTCAATCAATATCTATAAAGTATGGGTGTATATATGGTCCTTGTACTTTGTATCATCATGTATAAGTCAAAGATTATTAGCTACCTAACACATGAAATTTTTGATAACATGGTCTAGAGAAATAAGGGAGAAGATTCTAGTATGATGGAGAAGTGTGTTTTGAGGTTTGTGCAGAACATTCATTATGCCGAAGACTATAAATAGAATCTTCTAGATGCTAGAATGGAAAACAAGATCCAACGACTAGAAAAGCTGGGATTCACGAGTCTTGATCCAACGGTCAACATTCAAAGTTCTTCGTACACTATATAGTGATTTGTAATTAAGACTATCAATAGAATCTTCAAGATGTTAGAATGAAAAAGAAGATCCAACGACTAGAAATGTTGGGATTCGCGAGTCTTGATCCAACGGTCAATATTCAAAGTTGTTTGTACACTATATAGTGGTAAGATCATGTAGAAGTCAATGATTATTAGCTACTAGTAAGTTACACATGAGACTCGGATAGTAGACGTATGACATATCATCACTATATAAAATTATAATTTGTAAAGCACAAAAACTTATTAAATTGATCAACATCTATAAATTATGGGTGTATATTTGGTCCTTGTACTTTGTATCATCATGTGTAGAAGTCAAAGATTATTAGCTACCTAACACATGGAATTTTTGATAACATGGTCTAGAGAAATAAGGGAGAAGATTCTAGTATGCTGGAGAAGTGTGTTTTGAGGTTTGTGCATTGCATTCATTATGTCGAAGACTATCAATACAATCATTTAGATGGTAGAATGGAAAAGAAGATCCAACAGCTAGAAATGTTGGGATTCGTGAGTCTTGATCCAACGGTCAACATTCAAAGTTATTCGTACACTATATATTGGTTTATTATGAAGACTATCAATAGAATCTTCAAGATGCTAGAATGGAAAAGAAGATCCAACGACCAGAAATGTTGGGATTCGTGACTCTTGATCCAACGGTCAATATTCAGTAAGTTGTTTGTACACTATATAGTGGTAAAGTTAACGATTATTAGCTACTAGTAAGTTGCACAGGAGACTCAAATAGTAGACGTATGACATATCATCACTAGATAAAATTATAATTGGTAAAGCACAAAAAATTATTAATTTGATCAACAACTATAAAGTATGGGTGTATATTTGATCCTTCTACTTTCTATTATCATGTAGAAGTCAAAGATTATTAGCTACCTAACACATGAATTTTTTGATAACATGGTCTAGAGAAACAAGGGAGAAGATTCTAGTATGGTGGAGAAGTATATTCTGAGGTTTATGCATAGCATTCATTATGCCGAAGACTATCAATAGAATCTTCTACATGCTAGAATGGAAAAGAAGATCCAACGGCTAGAAATGCCGGGATTCGCGAGTCATGATCCAATGGTCAACATTAAAAGTTATCCCTACACTATATAGTGGTTTTTAATGAATACTATCAATAGAATATTCAAGATGCTGGAAAGGAAAAGAAGATCCAACGACTAGAAATGTTGGGATTCGTGACCCTTGATCCAATGGTCAATATTTAGTAAGTTGTTTGTACACTATATAGTGGTAAAGTTAATGATTATTAGCTACTAGTAAGTTGCACAGGATACTCAGATAGTAGACGTATGACATATCATCACTAGATAAAATTATAATTGGTAAAGCACAAAAAACTATAAATTTGATCAAGATCTATAAAGTATGGGTGTATATTTGATCCTTGTACTTTCTATTATCATGTAGAAGTCAAAGATTATTAGCTACCTAACACATGAAATTTTTGATAACATGGTCTAGAGAAACAAGGGAGAAGATTCTAGTATGGTGGAGAAGTATGTTTTGAGGTTTATGCATAGCATTCATTATGCGGAAGGCTATCAATAGATTCTTCTAGATGCTAGAATGGAAAAGAAGATCCAATGGCTAGAAAAGCTGGGATTCACAAGTCTTGATCCAACGGTCAACATTCAAAGTTATTCGTACACTATATAGAGGTTTGTAATGAAGACTATCAATAGAATCTTCAAGATGCTTGAATGGAAAAGAAGATCCAACAACTGGAAATGTTGGGATTCGTGACTCTTGATCCAACGGTCAATATTCAGTAAGTTGTTTGTACACTATATAGTGGTAAAGTTAACGATTATTAGCTACTAGTAAGTTGCACAAGAGACTCAGATAGTAGACGTATTACATATCATCACTAGATAAAATTATAATTGGTAAAGCACAAAAAATTATAAATTTAATCAACATCTATAAAGTATGTGTGTATATTTGATCCTTGTACTTTGTATTATCATGTTGAAGTCAAAGATTATTAGCTAGCTAACACATGAAATTTTTGATAACATGGTCTAGAGAAACAAGGGAGAAGATTCGAGTATGGTGGAGAACTCTGTTTTGAGGTTTGTGCATAGCATTCAATATGCTGAAGACTATCAATAGAATATTCTAGATGCTAGAATGGAAAAGAAGATCCAATGGCTAGAGATGCAGGGATTCGTGAGTCTTGATCCAACGGTCAACATTCAAAGTTATTCGTACACTATATAGTGGTAAGATAAGATAAGGTAAGATACTAGTAAGTTGCATGTGCCCTGCACATGAGGTTCAATTAATAGACGTCTAGCATATCATCACGATATAAAATTATAATAGGTAAAGTGGAAAAAATATAAATTTGATCAACATCTATAAAGTATGGGTGTATATTTGGTTCTTCTACTTTGTATCATCATGTCTAGAAGTCAAAGATTATTAGCTACCTAACACTTGAAATTTTTGGTAACATGGTCTAGAGAAACGAGGGAGAAGATTCTAGTATGATGGAGAAGTGTGTTTTGAGAGGTTTATGCATAGTGCACTCACTGTGTTCAAGACTATCAATAGAATCTTCTAGATGCTAGAATGGAAAAGAAGATCCAATGGCTAGAAATGTTCGGATGCGCAAGTCTCGATCCAACGGTCAATATTCAAAGTTATCCGTATACTATATAGTGGTAAGATAAGATGGCAAAAAACATGGCTCGTGGCACTCAGATCCATTACTCTTCAGACTGTCTTTACAGAAAGGAATAATCTCTTCATCACTTGGAAAATTAAGAATGATATTTCCTGATATTTGGAAACTCACATCGACGACATTGTTTACTACAAAAATATGCACCCGTCTACCTCCAAAAAGACAATTAATTCAAGAGCAATCTATAGCATTTACTTGTAGCTCAAGTTTGATCTAATTTCGTTAAATTGTCAAGATGCAAAATCTTATCAAGAAGTTGAACTTGTTGTAAAAATAACGGTGGTTGTTTGTGATATATTAAATCAGCCCCCAATTGTTACCTCCAAAAAACGTAAAACTTTCAATGCAACCTACAATTTACTTGTAGTTCAAAATTGAACTAATTTCAATAAATAGACATAAAATAAATTTCAAGTGGGCAAAGTTAGCTATAGGAATAAGTTTGAAATCTGATAAAACACGGGAATCATAAGTAGAACATGAGGGTCCACTATATATGTCTGAAAGCTTGGCTTGTGGTGTTCAGGTGCATATTCTTCGGACTTTGTTTACGAAAACGAACAATAATCTCGTCATCACTCAGAAAATTGTGAATGTTCTTTCCTGATAGTTGGAAACTCACACCAGCGGTACTGATTACTACAAGAAGATGCATCCATCTACCTCCAAAGAAACATTTAATTGAAGAAAAATCTATCGTGCTTACTTGTTACTCAAGTTTGAGCTAAATTTTTTTTAAATTGTCAAGATGCAAAATCTTAATTAGAAAGGAGTTAAAAACCTATTGTCAAAACTCTCGGTTGTTTTTCTGATATATTAACTCAGCCCCCAATGGGTACACCTCCAATTTTTTTTTGTAATTCTATAGAAGCAACCTACAATAGTTTAGTTGATGTAGTTCAAGTTTGACCAAATTTCGATAAATATAGGCATGAAGTCATTCAAGTGGGGCAAATTTAATTAGCTATATAGGGAGTTTAAAAACTCATAAAACATGGGAATCGTAAGTAAAACACGTTGGTCCACTTAATATGTCTAAAAGCTTGGCTTATGGCATTGAGATCCATATTCTTCAGAATTTCTTTACATAAAAGAACCATCTCGTCATCACTCGGAAAACTGAGGATTTTCTTTCCTCATAGTTAGAAACTCACACCGATGACATTGTTTACTAGAAGAAGATGCCCCCATCTACCTATGAAAATACATTTAATTCAACAGCAATCTATCAAGATTACTTGTAGCTCAAGTTTGATATAATTTCGTTAAATCGAGAAGAAGTCACTGAAGTGTGCAAAGTTTGCTAGGAAGCTTGAAAAATGCTAGTACTAAAAACTTGGGCATTACGTATAAGAAACCATTGGTCCAGTTTGTGTGATAATTGGGGTGGTTGTTGCATTTTCTTTTAACTATGGTAGGTTGATGGCCCAAATATATTATGCTCATTGGGGAACCCCAAGAGGAAGGTATGGTGAGCACATCAGCAAGTTTTCCCTCAGTAAGAAACCAAGTTTATAAATCCAGTAGGAGCAAGGAAACACCCCAAAGGTGTAGCTAGCTGAACGTTGGCAGGGCGCACTACCGGTGCCAGCAGCAACGCGGAGACCTGCACAACACAACCACAGAACTTTGCCCCCAACTTGCGAGGAGGTTGTCAATCTACCGATTTTGCTGAAAACAAAGGATTAAACGTATCGAATGGAAGGAAGTAATAGTTTACAGAAAGTAAACACAAAGCAGTAAACAGTTTGTAGATTGTATGTAAAAGAAAGGACAGAGGTCCATAGTTCACTAGAGGTGGCTCTCCTTAAGATAGATAACATGCTGGGTGAACAAACTACAGCGGGGCAATTGACAAACATAGAGTAAGCATACAAGCATATACTAATCATCTTGACTACTTTGGAACTTGATTGGGCATTACAATGTTATACATAGACCGCCATCCAACTGCATCTATGACTAATAATCCACCTTCAGGTTATCATCCGAACCCCCTCCAGTATTAAGTTGCAAGCAACAGATTATTGCTTTACGAATTGCGTGTAATGTAAACAATACGATTCTTCTATGAACAAAGGATTGTTGTTTTCTCCCTAGTAGCAACAGCACATCTAGTACCTTAGAGATTTCTGTCACTTCCCCAGATTACCAGAGGCATGAACCCACTATCGAGCATAAATACTAACTCTTGGAGTTGCTAGCATCTACTTGGCCAAGATAGCTACTAACAACGGAAAGCATGCAAGATCACAAATAACAAAGACATTATAGAATCAATAATCAATCTGAAATAGCATCTCAATATCCATCGGATCCCCGCAAACACAACATGCAGAATTACAAATAGATGATCTTGATCATGAACGGAGCTCACAAGATCTAGACATGAAAGCACAAAGGAGGAGAACCAGCCATCTAGCTACTACATGGATCCGTAGTCCAAGGATGAACTACTCACGCATCACATCGGAGGCTTGCATGGTGATGAAGAAGGCCTCTAGGGTGAATTCCCCTCTCTGGCAGGGTTCCAGGAAGAGCTTCAGATCCCTCCCGATCTAGGGATGGAGATGACGGTGGCTACAGACTCTTTCGTGGATTTTTAATCGGGTACTTAGGGTTTTGGTCCCGAGGGCAATATATATGCTGAAGGAGAGGCTGAGGGGTTGCTGGGGTCGGCCAGACCACCCCCTGGCGCGGGCCAGGCCTGGCCGCGCGGCCAGGTGGTGTGGCCGGCCCCCAGCCCTTCTCCGTCTCGTATTCTGGCTTCAGATGTCTTCCAAAAAAATAGGCACTTTGGCTTTTGTCCCGTCTAAGGATGAGAATATTCATTTTCTGACTTTCCTGGAACCAAAAACACCAGAAAACAGGCAGCCGGCACTGTGGCTCTTTTTAATAGGTTAGTCCAAGAAATCATATGAAAAGTACTCCAAAGTGTGGACAAAACACAAGAAAGTAGATAAAACCAAGCATGGAACATCAAAAATTACAGATACATTTGTAATGTATCAACATCCCCAAGCTTAACTCATGCTTGTCCTTGAGTAGGTAAGTGATAAAAAGAAATAATAATTTTTGAGGTGACATGCACCATCATAAACTTGATCGAAGTATTTGTAAAACATTCAAGGCTAGGATCATAGTACTTCAATCATAACATGAAAGACAAAGTTCTAGCAATAAGACAAAGAAACTATGATGCAACATGAAAAGGCACAAACAGAAGATTCATGAATAACAATGCTTTGCAAGACGTTTGTTTGTTTCACATAAAGAAAACATAGCATAATAGTATTCAGCTTGTCCCTCATAGAGTAGCAAATATAAATACATAATACACCTTCAAAGTTCATAAGAGTGACTAGATACAAATATTTTAAAACAAGGAATATCAATTTATGCATCAATCAACTAGTCTTGGGACAATGGACATAGAACTAAGAATGGCCACTATGCTCTCAAAGTAGGTGCATAAAGGTAGAAGGTGGAGACTCAATATAATGGTGGAAGAAAGGCCTTCATAGAAGGAAGCAGAGATTCAAATTTCATAAAGAGCTGCCAAAAATTATGGTACTTATAGGTTTCAGCTCTCAATTCCCCTATCATAAGCATCTTGAAGTGATTAAGGTTAAAGTGAACAAACTATGGTGTACATGCTTGACGAAGTATAAGTTAGAAATCACATGTCCCTTGAATACGAGGGCCGCTCCTCATGCTACTCAAGTTTAGTCACCGGTAAGTTCTTGTCATCATAAGTACATGTGTATCATAGAGAACCGCCGGCGGGGTACCCCTTGCCCGATGATACGGAAGAATCCCCATATCAAAATGACAAGGCAAGCAGACAACGAGCATCTCAGCAATCTTCTTATTTACCATGGGAATATGGTGCTTTTTTCTCTCTTTACTCTTTTCATAATCTCTTTTTTTCTCTTTTTCTCTTTTTTTCAATATAGGACTCTTTTCTTATAAGAAGAATGCTTCATAGACAGCTCATTATGGTTACGCTGTAGGTTTCCACCATGTCAGCATGGATTAGACTAGCGGCCCAGGCGTTTCTCTAACACATATACATAACTCCATGGACTTACAAGCTCCCCTTTCATTTCACACCGACGACATCCATATACAAAAGAGCATGATATCAACCAGGTACAAAGTACCCGTGCAATGTTGAAAGCGTTCCCCATGACAGCATGGTTCTGCTAATCCCCAACAAATAAGTGCAAGCATATACAACATAGACGACACAATGGTTAAAGTTTATTAAGGGCAAGAAAAGTAAAGTGTGCCATCAAGTTCATGAGAGCTTTAATCACTAGTTTTCTCATAACAAGTTTAATTTGGAAGGTAAACAAAAGCATGAATATACTTGGAATAACATAAGCTAGTAGGTAGGTATGGTGGACTCTTTGGAATAACTTGGTTTAGGGAGTTGGATGCATAAGTGGAACTCATACTTGGCTGTGGAGGCTAGCAAAAAACTGGGAGCGACAAACTAAGAGAGCAATAATGGCCATAATCATGCAGAGCGACAAAACATCATTGATCAAAGCATAAAGTGATACTACAAGTTGATAACTAAAGGATCATAAAGGCTATGGTGACTTGAGATAGTCATAACATGGTGTGAGCATGCACCAAGTCAACCCAAATAAAGCATCAAAGGAGAATACTACAATACAGATGCTTTAACATGCTAAAACAACGCATGATTCATCCAAGGCACATTAAGCAATCTCAATTGTTTATAACAAGTCTTGCTACAGCAAAGAATACTAAGCATAAAGCCAAAAAAATATCAAGCATGGCATGACAAAGCATAGGCCACAGTCAAAAACAAACTCTTTTTACCATTTAAGTATGAACTTTCCTACTCTTTTCCAAACCAAACCAAACTATTTGAAAATAAATGTATGAAAAAGGGGGTCCAACCAATTTATTCAGCAAACTAAGCAAACCAAGAAAACGAAAAACCAAAACAAAAACGATAAGGAAGACGCTCCAAGAACAACACAACTGTGCATGAAACAATAAAAAATAAGTGTTTGGAAGAAACCTGGGATTTTTATTGATGAAGAGGGGGATGCCTTGGGCATCTCCAAGCTTTGACGCTTGTACTTCTTGGATATTTCTTGGGGTGACACGCGTGGCATCCCCAAGCTTGAGCTTTAGTCCATCCTTCATCTCATTACTCATTCCTTCCATACACCTGAAATTTTTCCTTCATACAAAACTTCACACAATCTTTATTAGCAACATTAGTGCACTCAAGATAATAAGTCTTAAGGTTCAGTTCTAACACCAAATAAACTTCCCTTAAAACACTAGCTACTGTAGCACTTCCCTAAAAAATCTCAATTCCCCAAAAGAACTCAAAAAGGAACCAACAAGAAGCAAATGCAGAAAATGGCAGAAATCTGTCAAAACAGACCAGCAGGTAAAGACGAATTTTTTCGAAGACCTTCTGTTGCTCAAATCAGAAAGTATTGAACTAACGAGAGTTAGATAACAACCTGGGTCAGAAGCACGAACATTCACACCTCAAAAGGACGTTCAGAGATTTTACATGAATTTTTATGGTGAAGCACAGAAATCTGTTTCGGGACAGCAACTTTCCCAATCATTACTTCTCTCTCATTAGAGGTTACTCTTGGCACAAAAAGCAAATAAAAAGGATAAGGACCGGTTATTATAGAGGTAATAACTTCCAAGACTCATCTAAATTTGTTGGGTTATCTCCCAATAAGTACTTTTCTTTAACGCCTTTAAGTTAGGCATAAGAAGCAAGAAAAGGAATCAAGTGTTCTCGAATGAAGAAGTATTAAGACCAAATTTTGTTTTCATAGGAGAGGCAAAAGAAATATTCTCTCTCTTCTTAGGGAAGTGTTCTATACCTTTCTTGAGTGGGAGTTGATATTTAATGGTGCCTTCTTTCATAGCAATAATGGCACCAACAGTTCTAAGAAAAGGTCTTCCCAAATTAATAGGACAAGAAGCATTGCATTCAACATCCAAAACATAGAAATCAACGGAGACATAGACATTGTTAACCATAATAAGAACATCATTAATACTCCCCATGAGTTTCTTTTTGGCATTATCATCAAGTGGGACATTCAAATAAAAATCTTCAAGTGGAGGCAAATCAAGCATATCATAAATCCTTTTAGGCATAATAGAAACACTACTATCAAGATCCCATAAAGCTTTGAAATCAAAGTGATTCACTTTCATATTAATGATGGTTCCCAACCATCTTCTTGTTTTATAGGAATAGAAGCTTTATGTTTCATCTTTTCTTCTTTAATCTTTATGAGAGCATCAGTAATGTGTTTTGTAAAGGCCATATTCATAGCACTAGCATTAGGACTTTTAGCAAGCTTTTGTAGGAACTTAATAGCTTCAGAGATGTTGCAACCATCAAGATCAAAATCATAATTATCATTTAAAGTAGTAGAACTATTACTAGTCTCAACACTAGTGGTGGTGATAGTAGAAACACTAATGTTTCTAGCAATTTCATCTTCTCTTTCCCACTTAGCATGTAATTCAGCTAATAGTCTAACATTTTCATCAATTCTTACTTGTATAGCATTAGTAGCTGCAAAGGGATTATCATTAGTTTCAGGTTTAGCAGCCATTTTATTAATCAATGAAGATTGAGCTTCAGACAAAGATGATATATTCCTTTCATCATTAGAGAGTTTTTCCTCAATAGTTTTACTGAAAGAAGTTTATTTACTAATAAAGTCCTTAAGCATAACTTCAAGTTCAGAGGGAGCACTCCTATTGTTGTTGTAGGAATTTCCATAAGCATTACCATTGTGTGGGAGGATATGGCTTATAATTGTTGTCACCAATATTATTCCTATAAGCATTATTGCCAAAATTGTTATTTCTTATGAAGTTCACACCAACTTTCTCTTCTTGAGCAACCAAAGAAGCTAAAGGAACATTATTTGGATCAATATGGGCTTTCCCGTTAACAAGCATAGACATAATAATATCAATTTTATCACTCAAGTAGGAGGTTTCCTCAACATAATTTACCTTCTTAACTTGTGGAGCTCTCTCAGTATGCCATTCAGAGTAATTAACCATCATATTATCAAGAAGCTTTGTTGCAGCACCAAAAGTAATGGTCATAAAGGTACCTCCAGCAGCAGAATCCAATAGGTTCCTTGAAGCATAGTTCAATCCTGCATAAAAAGTTTGGATGATCATCCAAGCAGTCAGTCCATGAGTGGGACAATTCTTTACCAAAGATTTCATTCTTTCCCAAGCTCGAGCAACATGTTCATTATCAGATTGTTTAAACTTCATTATTTCACTTCTCATAGATATAATCTTAGCAGGAGGATAATATTTTCGAATGAAATCATCTTTGCATTTAGTCCAAGAATCAATACTATTCCTAGTTAAGGAATTCAACCATTCTTTAGCTTTTCCTATCAAAGAGAAAGGAAACAATTTCAGCTTAATAATATCATCATCTATATCCCTATGCTTTTGCATATCACAAAGTTCAACAAAGTTATTTAGATGGGAAGCAGCATCTTCATTACTAATACCAGAAAATTGTTCTCTCATAACAAGATTGAGTAAAGCAGGTTTTATCTCAAAGAAAGTAGCTTCAGGCACAGGTGGAGCAATAGGTGTGCTCATAAAATCATTGTTGTTGGTGCTAGTGAAGTCACACAAGTTAGTGTTTTCAAGAGTAGTCATTTTTTTTTGTGTTTTTGATGAAGAAAGCAAACTTGTAAGACTATTTTTTGTGTGTTTTTGATAAAGAAACAAGCAAACAAATCAAAAGTAAACTAAGCAAAACAAAAATAACAAAGTAAAGATATTGGTTATGAGGGACTCCCCTTGTGAAGATGTCATTGACTCCCCAGCAACGGCGGCAGAAAAAGTTGTTGGTGGCCCTAATATATCGAGCTCATTGGGGAAATCCAAGAGGAAGGTATGATGAGCACAACAACAAGTTTTCCCTCAGTAAGAAACCAAGGTTATCAATCCTGTAGGAGCAAGGAAACACCCCAAAGGTGTAGCTAGCTGAACGTTGGCAGGGCGCACTACCGGTGCCAGCAGCAACGTGGAGACCTGCACAACACAACTACGGAACTTTGCCCCCAACTTGTGATGAGGTTGTCAATCTCACCTGTTTTGCTGAAAACAAAGGATTAAACATATCAAATGGAAGGAAGTAATAGTTTGCAGAAAGTAAACACAAACCAGTAAACAATTTGTAGATTGTATGTAAAAGAAAGGACCGGGGTCCATAGTTCACTATAGGTGGCTCTCCTTAAGATAGATAACATGCTGGGTGAACAAATTACAGCGGGGCAATTGACAAACATCAAGAAAGCATATGAACATATACTAATCATGTTGACTACTTTGGAACTTGATTGGGCATTACAATATTATACATAGACCGCTATCCAACTGCATCTATGACTAATAATCCACCTTCAGGTTATCATCCGAACCCCCTCCAGTATTAAGTTGCAAGCAACAGATTATTGCTTTACAAATTGCGTGTAATGTAAACAATACGATTGTTCTATGAACAAAGGATTGTTCTTTTCTCCCTAGTAGCAACAACACATCTAGTACCTTAGAGATTTCTGTCACTTCCCCAGATTACCAAAGGCATGAACCCACTATCGAGCATAAATACTAACTCTTGGAGATGCTAGCATCTACTTGGACAAGATAGCTAGTAACAACGGAAAGCATGCAAGATCACAGATAACAAAGACATGATAGAATCAATAATCAATCTGAAATAGCATCTCAATATCCATCGGATCCCCGCAAACACAACATGCAGAATTACAAATAGATGATCTTGATCATGAACGGAGCTCACAAGATCTAGACATGAAAGCACAAAGGAGGAGAACCAGCCATCTAGCTACTACATGGACCCGTAGTCCAGAGATGAACTACTCACGCTTCACACCAGAGGCTTGCATGATGATGAAGAAGGCCTCCAAGGTGAATTCCCCTCTCTGGCAGGGTGCCGGAAGAGCTTCAGATCCCTCTCGATCTAGGGATGGAGATGACAGAGGCTACAGACTCTTTCGTGGATTTTTGATCGGGTACTTAGGGTTTTGGTCCCGAGGGCAATATATAGGCGGAAGGAGAGACCGAGGGGGTGCTGGGGTCGACCAGACCACTCCCTGGCGCGGGCCAGAACTGGCGGCGTGGCCAGGTGGTGTGGACAGCCCCCAGCCCTTCTCCGTCTCCTATTCTGGCTTCAGATGTCTTTCGGAAAAATAGGCACTTTGGCTTTTGTCCCGTCCAATTCCGAGAATATTCATTTTCTGACTTACCTAGAACCAAAAACAGCACAAAACAGGCAGTTGGCACTATGGCTCTTGTTAATAGGTTAGTCCAAGTAATCATATGAAAAGTACTCCAAAGTGTGGACAAAACACAAGAAAGTAGATAAAACCAAGCATGGAACATCAAAAATTATAGATACATTTGCAATGTATCATAGGTCTCGTAGGAGAGAGGTTCTTGAGAGTTAACACGATCGATGGAAGTACAACTTACATCAAGGGCCTCATAAAAAATGAAAATTGCATCCAAGTCCATCCATTTAACACAATGACCCTAAAACTAAATAATGAAGTGTGTGTGTTTTGTGGTTTGCGCATACTAGCGTTCATCGTGCTAAAGACTATCAATAGAATATTTCTCGATGCTAAGGGAAAATAGAAGATCTAACAGTTAACAATGTTTGGATTTGCCAGTCTTGATCCAGCGGTCAATGTTCAAAGTTAATTCATACACTATACAATGGTGGTATGGTCTTGTAAGAGATAAGACAAGATAAAGATAAGATAAGAATTACCGCGAATGGCCGATCTAATTGTTGGTCTCGTAGGAGCGAGGTGCTTGAGAGTTAAGACGGTCAGTGAAAGTACAAGTTACATCAAGGACCTCATAAAAATGAAAATTGCATCCAAGTCCATGCATGCATTTATCACAAGGACCTTGAAACTGAGCAATGAAGTGTGTGTTTTGAGGTTTGCGCATACTAGCATCCATTGTGCTAAAGACTATCGGTAGAATCTTTCTAGATGCTAATAATGGAAAAGAAGATCCAACGGTTAGCAAAGTTTGGATTTGCTAGTCTTGATCCAACGGTCAATGCTCAAAGTTTGGATTTGCCAGTCTTGATCCAACGGTCAATGTTCAAAACAAGTTCAAAATTGCCTTCCCTCCCGATGTTTGGCTGATCTTTTGAATAACCTCCTCCTGATGTTTGGGAAGCAAGTGAAAATTTCGAAAACCAGAAAACTTTGAATTTTTGTGCCACCAAGGATCAAAGTGGTTTCCTTCCTATGTACTCCTCGTCCCTACTCCACACCAACGCGCGGCTGCCGAACAAGCCAGAGACACAGAGCCTCTGTACCAAGGCATACGTGCACAGCGCCACACTGTGGACGAGGGGAGAAAGATCAGCCAGATCGGTGCGCGACGGGAAAGTGGAGGAGAGATGGAGCATAGGGAAGGATAGAGAAAACACACGATTTATTTTGCGTTCATAGGTCCTGAAATTTACTACTAGTAGAGTGGATGCAGGAGTACCTCATGTCAGAAACCCATCATAAATTTGTTCTAACATGGAACCGCCTTCAACTTCTCTTCATTGCTGCCCTCTTCCCCTACCAACGTTTTATTCTCTCAGCATGTACATCGCGTGGATAGAAGTGACCATATGTCTAATCAAAGAAATATACTACTCCCGCATTGTGTTAAAAAAGCACACCTTAATAAGGGTCAGATAGTAAACGTATGACATATCATCACTATATAAAATTATAATTGGTAAAGAACAAAAAATTATAAATTTAATCAACATCTATAAAGTATGGGTGTATCTTTGGTCCTTGTACTTTGTATCATCATGGGAATCGTAAGTAAAACACATTGGTCCACCTAGCTAATATGTCTAGAAGCTTGGCTTATGGCATTGATATCCATATTCTTCGGACTTTCTTTACGGAAAGAATCATCTCGTCATCGATCACTCAGAAAACAGAGAATTTTCTTTCCTGGTTGTTGGAAGCTCACACCGACGACATTGTTTACTACAAGAATATGCACACATCTACCTCCAAAAAGACAATTAATTCAAGAGCAATTTATCACACTCACTTGTAGCTAAAGTTTGACTTAATTTCGTTAAATTGACAAGAAGTCACCGAAGTGCGCAAAGTTAGCTAGGAATCCTAGTACTAAAAACTTGGGTATTACGTATAATAAACCATGGTCCAGTTTGTGTGATAATTGGGGCGGTTGCATTTTCTTTTAACCTTGGTAGGTCTCGTAGGAGCGAGGTGCTTGAGAGTTAACACGGTCGGTGGAAGTATGTACAAGTTACAACAAGGAACTCATAAAGAATGAAAATTGCATCCAAGTCCATGCATGCATTTAGCACAAGGACCCTGAAACAGAGCAATGAAGTACTGTCTTTTGAGGTTTGCGCATATTAGCGTTCATCGTGCTAAAGACTATCAGTAGAATCTTTCTAGATGCTAAGAATGGAAAAGAAGATCCAACGGTTAGCAATGTTTGGATTTGCCAGTCTTGATCCAACTATTAATGTTCAAAGTTAATCTCTACACTATATGTAGTGGTATGGTATTGTAAGAGATAAGAGACAAGATAAAGATAAGATAATAAGTACTACGAACGGCCGATCTAATGGTAGGTCTTGTAAGAGCGAGGTGCTTGAGAGTTAACACGGTCGGTGGAAGTACAAGTTATATTAAGGACCTCATAAAAAATGAAAATTGCATCCAACAAGTTCGTGCATTTAGCACAAGCACCCTTAAACCGAGTAATGAAGTACTATGTTTTTTGAGGTTTGTGCATACTAGTGTTCATCGTGCTAAAGACTATCAGTAGAATTTTTCTAGATGCTAAGAATGGAAATGAAGATCCAACGGTTAGCAATGTTTGGATTTGCCAGTCTTAATCCAACGGTCAATGTTCAAATAAGTTAATCCCTACACTATGTAGTGGTGGTATGCATGGTATTGTAAGAGATAAGAGACAAGATAAAGGTAAGATAAGAAGTACTGCGAATGGCCGAGCTAATGGTAGAGATAAGAGACAAGATAAAGGTAAGATAAGAAGTACTGCGAATAGCCGAGCTAATGGTAGGTCTCGTAGGAGCGAGGTGCTTTGAGAGTTAACACGGTGGGTAGAATTACAATTTACATCAAGGACCTCATAAAAAATGAAATTACATCCAAATCCATGCATTTAGCACAAGGAGGACCTTGAAACTAAGCAATGAAGTGTGTGTTTTGAGCTAGAGGTTTACGTCTACTAGCGGTCATCCTGCTAAAGACTATTAGTAGAATCTTTCTAGATGCTAAGAATAGAAAATAAGATCTAACGGTTAGCAATGTTTGGATTTGCCAGTCTTGATCCAACGGTCAATGTTCAAAGTTAATCCGTACACTATATGTAGTGTGTGGTATGGTACGGTATTGTAAGAGATAAGACAAGATAAAGATAAGATAATAAGAAGTACTACGAATGGCCGATCTAATGGTTGGTCTAGTAGGTGCGATGTGCTTGAGAGTGAACCGAAAAAGCTTTTTCGTAGAACTTTCACAGTAACCTAAAATTTACATATACTTGTTCAAATCTGACCTATTTTCGATAAATTGACATAAAGTCATTCAAGTGGGTGGAGTTAGGTAGGCAGTTTTTAATTGGATCCATAACACCAATCGTGATCGTTGGGCTGTTAGATCCAATGGTTCAGAGTAGTTGGATTCGTCTTGAACAGTATCTAGAGCAAACTCCAACATGTTCTAGATAGTTATTATTAATATACTTAATCTATGCCTTTTTCTCTAACAAGACTATTGGTTAATAAAACTTAATGTTTGTTAAATCACATTTCATACAGTATATACGAGTGTGGCACGTGCCTGTGTGTGTGTGTGTGTGCGTGTGAAAACTTTGGCTTGTGGCATGTATTTAGATCAATATTCTTCGGACTTCCTTTACGGGAGAGAATGATCATGACATCACTCGGAAAATTGAGAATGGCCTTTCCTAGTAGTTGGAAACTCACACCGACGATATTGTTTACTACAAGAAATGCACCCATATACCTCTGAAAAGACATTTAATTCAAGAGAAGTCTATCATGCTTACTTGTAGCTCAAGTCTAACTTAATTTCATTAAATTGATGCAAAATCTTAGCAATAAGTTGAACCATACCTATATATCATCAAAACTCTTGGTGGTTTCCCATATATTAATTGACCCCTCCCCCCGATATATATGGGTACCTCTAAGAGAGATCTTTCGTTAAACTTTCAAAGCAACCTACAATTTACTTGTGACAGTTCAATTTGTACCTAATAATTTCGATAAATCAACATAAAATCAATCAAGTGGGAGAAGTTAGCTAGGAAGTTTGAGAACTCATAAAACATGGGAAATCATAAGTACAACATGTTGGTCCACAATATATGTCTGAAAACTTGCCTCGTGTGTCATTCAGATCCATATTCTTCAGACTTGCTTTACAGGAAAGAACAATCTCATCATCACACTCGGAAAATTGAGAATGTTCTTTCCTAAGATAGTAGGAAAATCATAGTGATGGAATTGTTTACTACAACAATATGCACCTATAGACCTCCAAAAAGACATTTAATTCAAGAGCAATCTATATCGCGCTTACTTGTAGCTCAAGTTTGACCTAATTTCGTTAAATTGTCAAGATGAAAAATCTATCTTAGCAAGAAGTTAAACCTATTATGAAAACTCTTGGTGTTTTGTGATATATTAATTGACCCCTCGATGGGTACCTCCAAAAGCTTTTTTGAAAATCTTTCAAAGAAACCTACAATTTTCTTAGACACGAGGCTAGTAAATTTCTAAGGTACGTATAGTAAGGGCGTGTGCAGTGTCTAGAAGTAGCTATTAAAACTACTTTTGGTCCAGCGTTTAGAACTGAAGTGGGTCCGCACAACCATGCTAAAAAGAAAAATAGACTGTTATCCACTGAATAGTGGGCCCTCCCAATTGATTCTCTTAGACATAAGTCTAGCACTAGAATCACCTTGAAGAATCCTTTTGTTAGCACTACCCACTCCACCGTTAAGATATATGTTTAAGACTTGACACCATGCTTGCTTTGATGTCTAGGGCCAATGGGCTCACTACCGTGGGGCCCCATTGTTATTAGTGGTCTAGGTATATCCTATAGTAGCCAACGAATGTTAGCTCTGACTCCTCTAGCTCGTCCTTCTCGATGAATCCTCGACGCTCGACTTTGAAGGATGGTTACGAGGGCAGTATGTGCCTATGGTGACTTCGTCAAGCTTAAGCCGCCCCCACCGGATAGTCTGAAGACACAATCTTTCGGAGGTGCTCATAGGGTTAGGATGTGCGTTCATGCGTTCATAGGGGTGAGTGTGTGTATGCATTTGTGAGCATGTGCGTTTTGTAGTGGACTTTCAAAAAAATTAGAGAGACAGGCCTTCCATTTGTATTAATTTTTTCTCGGTTTTCCCAAAGTAATTGTAATGGTCACTGGTGTCTAGGGTCTATGGGCTCAGTACCGGGGGACACATTATTAGTGGTTAAATTACATCCCATAGAAGCCAATGAATATGAGCTCCAACCCCCTAGCACTTCCTTTGTCATGAAGCCTCGGCGCTCGACTTTGAAGGATGATTATGATGGTAGTGAGAGGCGACGTTCCCGTCAATATATAGCGAGGTGCCTATGGTGACTTTGTCAAGCTCAAGCCCCGTGGGATCAGTCTCAAGATCCAGTCTTTCTGAAGTGCTCATAGGTGTAGGGTGTGCGTACCTGCATTCATAGGGGTGAGTGTGTGTGCGCATTTGTGAGCTTCTCTGTTTTGTAATGGGTTTTTGCAAAAAGAGAGGGGGCCTTTGGTTTATTTATTTATTTATTGAGTTTTGATCTATTTTCCAAAAGTACTCCATGTAATGCAAGTCAAACTAGGTGAGTGATGTTTGGGGGCCCACGGGCTCTCTAGCGAGGGCCCCAGTTATCAGTGGTCGAGTTAAATCCAATACGGATTAGTAGCCAGTGAATGTGAGGACCGGCTCCCCTACCACTTCCTTCTCCATGAAGCCTCTGCGCTAGACTTTGAAGGCACGCTCTTTTTTCGAGCAATGTCGGCGGATTTAGTCATGTCGTTCCGGAAAAAGACCAGGGATCTTGATGCGCAAGGCTGCCGGGTTAGGGTAAGTACACCAGAGTTCACGGTCTCAGTTTATTTTTCTTGAATTCAGCTTATGGGTTCTCTCCTTTTGGGGTTTTCTCTATTCTGCCTGTCTCGATCGATGATGTTTCCTGGGTTCAGATGCTGGCACGGATGGTAGACGCGGAGTGGTACGACATCGTTACCGATGCGGATCTCCGGCTCTAGTGCGACTGCGCCCTGGCGCCCCGTCCCCGCGTCACGTTCGAGGGAACAAACTTCGGCTGCAGGTTCTTGGGTTACAACTACGAATGTGAGCACTACACGTTCGTCCACTGGGTAGATCTACCTCACTCACTTTCTCTGAAGCACAGTGTGATGTCGCTGTGGTTACAACTCGAGATCCGCGATGACCTCGAAGAGGAGGAGCAGGAGCACCATCAGATGCATGCCGAGGAGATGGTTGCAGAGTTAAAGGATGTCTCCAACTCACCGCACTTAGCCGTAAATAGGGTAGATGCTCTTAGATTTGGGTAATTAGAGCTGGACATTAGGTTCTTAACAAAGTATGGTCTGCAATCTAGATATTTAGCATGCTCATGATGCTTTTGGTGGCTGGCTGTAGATTCCACTAATAATTAAGTAATCTCCTTTTGTTTACTAGTACTCACCATCTCATAGTACTGCCACGTTAAATTACACTAGGTTAATTAATATGGGAGTAGTTGACAGCCTGCTTACAGCCCTTCTAGAGTTTGTGGTTACTACTAATTGATCTGGTTTATGTGTTACTGCTATCTCTATCTTTATACGAGTATCGCTACATTTTTTGCAGATTTGTGCACCTCCCCTGTCGCGCACCTTCTTTACCCAGCAGCGTCCACCTTTCCATCACTTCAGTGCAATCTTTGGTGAGTCCGCAACCATCCGGATAATTGTTTAGGTGATTGCTATTTGAAATAGTAGATCTATATGCCACATCAGGAAGCTGGGGTCACCCTAGATGTAGCCATGGAATTAGTTATAAGGTCTACTGAAAATAGGTAAGTATATACTACCAAGAAGAGTCTTTTAAGGATGGGAAGCTTGCCCCCTGGCTTTATTTCATAGAACGGTCCTCTGCTGAACAATGAAGTTGTAATTTGTTGCATATCGTTAATAACCAGATTCTTGTTTACTGGTGTCCTGCAGGGAAACATGCCCAATCCTTGGCATTCGATTAATGCACGTATCCTTCTTCGCATTGCAAAGTTGATGTGTTCTTTCCTAAAATTTACTGGTTTTGCTGCATTTCATTTAGCATCATGCGCATGTCCCAACCGTGGAGGAGGCATTATTGAGTTACAAGTGTTTTTATGTATCCAACTGCTTTGCTAGAATTTCAGTAACCTATGCTTTGTCCCCAAAAACATTTTTTCGATAAAGAGCGTTTTATTACTTAAAATGTCCCCGAAAGTATACTGGTCATTTTTGTTGGATCATGATTTGCATAAATGAAGTCATTCTGATCTGGTGGCACTTATTACTAAGGCCAAGACACCTCATGTGCCAACTAAGAAGGCAAACCCTGAAGTACGGCCCTTTTCATGTCGGTTCTGTTTCCCATGTTTGGGAAATATGCCTCTATGGTTCTTTTCCATTTGCGGTACCACTGTGGAGCTTGCACGATGTGTGTAGCTAAATTTGGATTGTGAAACAAGAATTTGGTTTTTTTTTGAAATGAGAATCTAGTTTAATTTTGGATTTGTTATCTGCAGTTTCCACCTTACTCATATTGCTCATGGCGTAATGGTGCTGGTCACTACAAGGATTTGACAATTGCCCGTCTCCGAGAGAAATACAAAGCTCATAGACACATGATTTCGTGCCTTCAAGAGAAAGTGAAACACCAGGACGAACGGATTAGGCACCTGAAGGAAGAAGTGTCCACATCCACTAACCGAATAGCTGATTTGACTGCAGGATTGAATACATCAATTTTAGTTGCTCATGATGCTGATCTTGATTTTCAAAGGTTCGTGGCTGACAACTTAGTTCCCGAGTTGCCTAATGTGGATGACGACGAGCTGATTGGCCAGGTGTATGACCGGATCTTGGAACAGGTGGGAATGCAAGCTGACAATCTTTTCAATTCGGCTCTAGAAGCAGATGAGACCCTGACAGAAATTCGAGATTCTCCATGCCCATACAGTCCTGATCCTAAAAAAGATGAGGAAATCTGTAAACCATATTGACCGCTCTACTTTCATTTTAGAAGGGTTTGGGTCTCTTTTGAGGATGACTGTTTGTTAAGTCAGGTACTATAACTGTTTATTTTTGCTCTGATGATGTGTGGTGTCCACGAATCTATATATTTGATGTACTATTATGACATATATATTGGACCTGGCTTTATGTGACTATATTTGGGAACAACAGTCATATTATTCGAACTTGCGGTGGTTTTTTATCTTTCAATTCTTTTCCTTCTGAGATCTGTTAATGATGATGTTAATGCCAGCTGTGAGTGATTTGTTAGCATGTTTCTGGTAGTAAACCAAAACTTGTAGTTGTAGATTGTGGAATTTTAGGTCGATTGTTGAACTCTAGATCTTGATGTCATAGAAAGGGCAGGCTTCTACCACCTGGAATATTTTACCTAGCAATTGATTGTATCACACGAATAAGTGCACAAACTTGATGTCTGTAGGCAGGAAACTAAGCAACACAGGTGCACAAACTTGTATCAGTCGTGTGGTTGCTACTATTAATACAACCAGTGTTTCCCCTAAAAAAGAGGGGTTCACAAAAAAATAGTGGGGCGAAAGTTAGTTTCGAGTTCGAGGTAGCTCAGTCGTGTGCCCCTCGACCCCATCGTCATCTTCTCCGCCTGGCCGCTCTCCCTCGACCGGACCGTCCCTGCCTCTCCACCATTGAACACCACCGCACCGCCGTTCGCTGGTATGTACGTCCCCAAACTCTAGCCATTACGGGCTTTCTGAAGGATAGAATGCATTTATTTTTGGGCATTGCGAGCTAAATAAGCTCGTGGCGTTTAGTGGAAATGGAATCAACGTTGGCGGATGCATTTGCTGCGTCGGCAGATGCTTGTAAAGCAGAGGTGGATGCTAAAGCAACACTAGCAGATACATGTGAAGCGGATGCGGAGGTCGATGCTTGTACCGCATCGGAGTCTTGGGAAGTGTTGAGTGATGCTTGGAAAGCGGTGGAGGCACAATCGAAATCCTCGTCGGCTACTGCTAGAACAAATTCGGCTATGTTGGCTACCACTGCCAAAGTGACGGCTGCGTGGGATGCTAGGAATGTGTCAGCTCGTGGTCGTGCTTCTTCAGTGTTAACGGTTGTGGCTCGTCATTCGTCGGCGCCTGCTCCATCTTCTCAGAACTTGTCGACCCCATTGTAAGTTCTGCGTTGGATTTTGTCTCCCTAACTTCCTCCCTCTTTTGTGTATTCTGCTCCAATTTTTCTTTCCCCTGAGTTGATAATATGTAATAATTTTAAGAAGTTTGCAGCTCATGTAATATCTAGATAACTCGTGTAGTCCATGTAGGTATTTAGTTGACGTCGTCCACACATTGCGGTAGTCGTTACCGTAACTATGACAGGCAAGTCGATTAGAGAACAGTACCGTTTTGTATTCGGCCGACGACGAACAGTAAAAAATGCTGGATTATTATACAAGTTTTATGATATTGGCATGAGCTTCAGAAATGATGAAACTGTAAAAGGCCGTAAACGTAACGGGCCAATGCGCATGTGGTAACAGGCCATAACAGTAACAACCCGTAGATGTTACAGGCCTAACGGGCCGTAACAGTAACAAGCCGTAACAGTAACATGCCGTAACAGAAATAGGTTGTAACTGAAGCATGCTGTAACAGTAACATGCCATAACAGTAGCAGGCCAGAATAGAAATAGCCCATTACAGTAACAGGGAAGAAACTGCAAAAATCACAGAATAGTAATAGGCCAAAACAGTAGCGGGCCAAAATAGTAGCTGGCCAAAACAGTAGCGGGCCACAATAGTAGAAGGCTAGAACAGTGACAAGCCTAAACAATACGGGCCGAGAAATTCCTGGACGAGGGTAGTAACATGCCGAGAAATTTACCAGGCTAGAACAGTAAAGGGCCTTTTGTGGGCCTGAGCAGCTAAAGACCAGAATAGTAAAAGGCAGAACAGTAACAGGCCAGAACACGTAACTGACCATCGCGAAGAAGGGCCATCAGTAGGCTCGACGATGGGCTGCGATAACAGTGATGGGTTGACCGCAGACCATATGTTTACATGAGATGCTTGGCGCAGGCTGCTAATGGCCGCACAGTGTTGGACCAACATGGGTCTTCTGTAGGCCGAAACAGAATCAGGCCTAAAAGTTCACGGGCCACTACTGGCTGCATTTTTGGGCCCATTTCAAACAGTGCAGGACAAAACAGTAAAGGGCCATCTTCTTATTGGGCTCCCCTTATGGGTCCGCCCAGTTAGTATTTAGCAGGCCTTGGCTTGGCATGGGTTTTGCCATGGTTTCTATGGCCATTAACAGCGGTAATCGGCCGGTAACGGCGGCTGCCACCTGGCAATTCGCATGACATCAACAGTCAGCACGGCTGGCAAATAGATCTACGACGGAACAAGTTTTCGTGGTTGAAGGGTGCAATCCGCCACGGTCGAAAAAAACCGTGGTTAATTCATTTGTGATGGGGCTTTTACCACGAAGGCCATCCATCGCAGAAGACTCTTTGGCCACGAAAAACATGCCTTCAACCATGAAAATCGTCCGTTGTAAAAGCCAACTTTTCTTGTAGTGTATTTGCATAGGTTTTTATTGAGGATGCTTCACAGAATGCTCACTATGGTTATGCTGCAAGTTTCCATCATGATTAGGCATGGCTTAGGCTAGTCGCCCAGGCGTTTCTCTAACACATATACAAACTCCATGAGCTTACAATCTCCCCTTTTATTTCACACCGCCGGGATCCATAAGCAAAAGAACATGATATCAACTGAATAATAAGTGCAATGTTGAAAGCGTTCCCCATAGTACATGGTTCTGCTAATTCACAACTTATAAAGTGCAAGCATCTACGCAACATAGATGAACACAATGGTTCAAGTTTATTAAGTGCAAGAAAGTAAAGTGTGCCATCAAGTTTGTGAGAGCTTTAATCACCAATTTTCACATAACAAGTTTAATTCGGAATGTAGATAAAATCATAACTATACTTGGAATAGCAATAATGCTAATAGGTAGGTACGGTGGACTCTTTGGAATAACTTGGTTTCATTTGGAGTTGGATGCATTAGTGGAACTCATACTTGGTACAGGTGGAGGCTAGCAAAAGACTGGGAGCGACCAACTAAAAGAGCAATAATGGCCATAATCATACAAAGCGACAAAACATTATTAATTAAAGCATAAAGTGATATTACAAGTCAAAAACTAAATGATCATAGAGGCTATGGTGACTAGTATAGTCTTAACATGGTGAAAGCATGCGCCAAGTCAACCCAAATAAAGCATCAAAGGAGAATACCACAATATTTATGCCTTTGTATGCTAAAACAATGCATGATTCCTTCAAGGCACATTAAGCAATCTCAATTGTGTAGAACAAGTCATTCTACAACAATACTCACTAAGCATAAAGTCAAAGCAATATCAAACATGACATGATAAAGTCTAAGCCACAGTCAAAACAAGCTCCTTTTGTACCACTTATAAGCATGAAACTTCCTACTCTTTCCAACACAAATCAACTTATTTGAAACCACATATGAATGCGGGGGTCCAACGAATTTATTTAAGAAAACTAAGCAAAAGAAAACTAAAAAAACGAATACGCTCCAAGAAGAACACAATTGTGCATGAAACAATTAAAATGAAGTGTTGGGAAGAAATCCTGAGATTTTTATTGATGAAGAAGGGGATGCCTTGGACATCCCCAAGATTTGATGCTTGTACTTCTTGAATATTTCTTGGGGTGACACGGGTGGCATCCCAAGCTTGAGCTTTTGTCCATACTTCATCTCATCACAATATTCTTCCCTACACTTTAAAATTTCCTTCATACAAAACTTCACACAATCTTCATTAGCAACATTAGTGTATTCAAGATAATAAGTCCTTGGGTTTAGTTTCAACACAAGTAAAACTTCCATTAAAACACAAGATACTATAGCAATTCCTTATAAAATCTCAAGCGATCAAAGGGAACTCAAAGAGAAAGAGATTAGGAGGCAAATGCAAATAATGGAAGAAATCTGTCAAAACAGACCAGCAGGTAAAAACCGATTTTTTCGAAGACCTTATGTTGCTCAAATCGAAAAGTGATAAACTAATGAAAGTTAGATAATAACCTGGGTCATAAGAACAAAACATTATAGCTCAATCCGACGTACAGGGATTTTTCACGATTTTTTACATTTGAAGCACAAAAATCTATTTAGGGACAGCAACTTTCCCAAGTCTTACTTCTCTCTCATTAGAGGTTATTCTTGGCACAAAAACCAAAGAAAAGGATAAGGAGGGGTTATTACAGAAGCAATAACTTCCAAGACTCAAATAAACAAAAATATACTGAAAGCCAAAAATATATTGGGTCTTTATTTATAGCCATTAAGATAGGCATGATAAATTTCAATGATGCTCACATAAGAATATGAATTGAAGTAAAAGAGAGCATCAAGAAGCAAATATACACATTTAATTCTAACCCACTTCATATGCATAGGAATCTTGTAAGAAAATAAATCAAAGAAGCACATAGTAACAAGAATGGGTAGATAAAACAAGAGCAACTTTGGGACTTTCAATATAAAGAGAGGTGTCTTAGTAACATGAGAATTCCAACAACCATATTTTCCTCTCTCATAATGATTTTCAGTAGCATCGTGAACAAACTCAACAATATAAATATCACACTCATCCTCCTTTGAGCATGGAGGGCGATCAAATAAGGTATTAGTTAAAGAGTTACTCTTATTGGGAGGTAGACATGGGTAGCTGCTCCATTCTTCCTCCTCTTGATCATCACTCTCCTCCTCTTTTTCATACGATGAGCTTCCAGTTTCAGCAATTTCTTCTTCCATAGGCTCCTGTAAGGCATTAGTCTCTTCCTTTGGTGGAGAGCATCTATTAAGACATTTAAGAATATAGCCATTTTCTTCCTTGTAATTATCAAAGAAAATTTAAGTATATCATAAACCTCATATTTATAAGGTGCATCATCAGTATTTTCAAGCAAATAAGCAAGTTCGAATGCACCCTTCCAAGCAATAAATTATTCAATTTGTTCCACATCATAAAAGTCATAATTTCCCTTAACATAAGAAGATATGGTAACATCATCATTATACTCACATTAAAAAGGGAGGTGTTTATACCTCCTACATCAATAATATTTATCAAAGCAATAAGTTACATTATAAGTAGAGCACATGTTTCTAGCAATGGTATACAATTTAACAATTTGTTCCCATAAGTGTTTCCCTTCTTGTGACAAGCGGTGTTCCTTATAATAATATTTTTGTTCTTCCATGAACCCACCTTGCCAATAAGATCTAGTTTCAAAGAAACCAACCATTGATAGAAAACATGATAAAGCAAGATAATAGCAGACCAACAAAAATAACAACTATAGTAGGAACTATTTTTTGTATTTTTGATAAAAAGAAGCAAAGAAAATAAAATAGAGAAACTAAGCAAAACAATAAACAAAGTAAATAGATTGGTTGTGAGGGACTCCCCTTGTGAAGATGTCCTTAACTCCCCGGCAACGGCATCGAAAAAAGGCTTGATGACTCAGGATACGTCGAGCTTGTTGGGAACCCTAAGAGGAAGGTATGATGAGCATAGTAGTAAGTTTCCCTCAGTTATGAAACCAAGGTTATCGAACCAGTAGGAGAAAGGAAACAACTCCAAGGTGTTCCTAACAACTTGGAATCCTGCACAACACAACCACAAAACTTTGCCCCAACTTATAGTGAGGTTGTCATGCTCACCGGTTTTGCTTTAAACAAAGGCTTAAACATATTGTGTGGAAGATAGTAATTTCTTGCAGAAAGTAAATAGTAAACATTAAACACTAGATGGTATATCAATGGTAAAAGAATGGACCGGGTTCTATAGTTCACTAGAGTTGATTCTCCTTAAGATAAATAACATGTTGGGTCAACAAATTACAGCGGGGCAATTGACAGATTCGAGAAAGCATACAATGCATATACTAGACATTTTGAATCCTATGAGATTTGATTGGGCATTACAACATTATACATAGACCGTAATCCAACTGCATCTATGACTAATAATCCACCTTCAGGTTATCATCCGAACCTCTTCTAGTATTAAGTTGCAAGCAACAGATAATTGCATTAAGTAAAGTGTGTAAAGTAAACAATATGATTGCCCCATGGACAAAGGATTTCTGTTTTCTCCCTAGTAGCAACAACACATCTACAACCTTAGAGATTCCTGTCACTTCCCCAGATTACTAGAGGCATGAACCCACTATCGAGCATAAATACTCCCTCTTGCAGTTGCAAGCATCTACTTGGCCAAGATAGTTACTAACAACGGAAAGCATGCAAGATCACAAATAACATACACATGATAGAATCAATAATCAATCTAAAATAGCATCTCAAGATCCATCGGATCCCCGCAAACACAACATGTAAGATTACGAATAGATGATCTTGATCATCAATGGAGCTCACAAGATCTAAACATGGTAGCACAAAGGAGGAGAACCAACCATCTAGCTACTACATGGACCCATAGTCGAAGGATGAACTACTCACGCATCACACCAGAGGTAGGCATGGTGATGAAGAAGGCCTCCAGGGTGATCTCTCCCCTTCGGCAGGGTGCCGGGAAGAGCTTCGGATCCCCCTGATCTAGGGATGGATATGGCGACGGCTACAGACTCTTTCCTAGACTTTTGATCAAGTACTTAGGGCTTTCATCCCGGGAGGGTTTTATAGGCGAAAGGGCAAGGTCGGTGGAGCGCCAGGGGGCCCACACCCCTGGTAGCGCCTCCCAGTCCGCGCTGCCACTAGGTGTGGCCGCCCTGGTGCGCCACTTCGTCTCCCCTCCGGACTCCGTGTTGCTTCGGGTAAAATATTAACTTTGGCTTTTGTCCCATCCAATTCCGAGAATATTTCCTTACTAGCTTTTCTGAAACCAGAAATAGCAGAAAATAGGCAAGTGGCACTTTGGAATCTTATTAATAGGTTAGTTCCAGAAAATGTATAAAAATACCCCGAAGTGTCAACAAAACATAAGAAAGTAGATACAAAACAAGCATGGAACATCAAAAATTATAGATACGTTTACGACATATCATCTGCCACCAACATAAATTAGCTAATTAGTACAACATTACATACACTCACAGTAGGAGCATCACAAGAGGATTAAGATGTGATATCTCACTAGTGAATCTTATCCGACGACAGGTTCAGTAGTATGCCAGTAAAGCCGCGGCTTTGACAGAAAATACGTGAGCACTTCCTACATGGTGTTGGCCGGCGACGGCCTAATCGTTGTCTCGGATGACCTTGTTACTATAACCTGATTGAAACTAGCGAACAAGACCAACGACCAAAACCTCACCTTGTACCACGGTAATTCGCACGCCACCGACCTGACCGGCATGACAGCCTTGAGCAAGTCTGTGCTATGCCCATCAATTTGGGCGACGAACAGCTTGCTCTCCTTCCTGATGGCGATGACCTCAGCTCTAAGCGAGCCCAGTGCACGAACCGGCACAAACAGGTCCCATTTTTGGGGCTATATCTGGGCACTGTCATCGAGTGGGTGGATATGAGGTGCTCGACAAACACTTTCTTGACGCCGGTGAACTCACATCCTGGCTCCATGGAGAAACAATGGCGGTAGTTGCACGCGACCTTGTGGTTGTAGACGTCCTTGTAGGAGACCATAGTCTAGCAGATGTCGTTGGAGCATGTACTACCTTTTTCTCCGGCGACTTGGCGGTACAGCTCCTTGGAGCATGCGGCCAGCCGGACGGTGCTGGTAGGGTCCAGACACTTAGCTATTTCATTGAAGAGGTTGTCACCTACCTTCGTCTAGACGTTGTTTAGCCGGTTGTGCCTCGAATCCACAGCCATCACGTCTGGATGGATTGAGGGCAAGGACGGATCTATGTATGACTGTTGGGCTTATTTGGAGGAGAGGGGTGGTGGCCTGGACGGATCGATCCTGTGGGTGTGATGGTGATAAAAATGTGTGAAGTGTGCACTCAAGAAGATCCAAATGCGGCCTCTCTGAGTTGGGAATGGCTCTTTGAAGGAGGGGTTTTGCCGTGCACGCCGACTAGAGTTATGGAGTAGGGAGTACTATAGGTACTATAGACTGGCACGCTGCCATGGAGTGTTCTCTCATCACATCTCAGTTATTAGAACTGAGAGATGATTTATTTACTGCTTTCATTTTTATACTACTCCCTCTAGTTTGTCTAGATTCATATTAGTTAGACAGAGTAGTTGTAAGTTGAGTCACTTACGTTTTTCAGTACTTCATAGTATGTACCAAAATACCAAGATGCTGAACCTCATATGAACTTTCTAGAAAGGTACCCCTTTGCAAAGATTGGCAAGCTTGCTAAAATTGCTGAAACTTCTAGAAAGGCAAGAACCCATGGCCTAAATTGCATCATGATTGGTGAAATAATGACAGGTTCCCAGTTCATATGCAGCAACATTTCAAAGTGACCGATTCAGCAATACAGACTCTGAAATTTCATAGTAGGACGACGGTAATCAATCCTTGTTTCAGCACTAAAAACCTTGGTGCGGGATCAGTCGCTTTTCCCCGAACACACTTGATCATCGGAGCAAGCAAAACTGACCATCAAGCCTGCTTTTCTGTGCATACCTTGTACTCACATCAATGACTGTGTGACCCACATATGCAAACAAAAATGCCCCAAGCCTCATCTAGATTGTGACAAGGCCATGTTTCAAAAGAACAGTAAGACCAGCTATTTCCCTTGATCTAAAAAAGTACCAGTATGTCAGTATTAGTTCTAAAAAATACTTTAGTACTATAATAAAAATGACAGAACATTTGACAGATTCACTACCATTTGAAAGATTTAGCAGCACTGAATAAAACAGAAAATATCGATAGATTCCAAATACATAATCAGCGGCACTTGACAAATTCAACAACATTTCAAAGTGACCTATTTAGCAGTACAGATAATGCCAAAAGAATTGACAGATTTAACAATGCATACACTGAAATTCAATAGATGTACCAAGGTGATGACTGCAAGTGCACATATCGTTTGTAGCTAGTTTCGAAATAAAGATATTGATCCCATAGGGAGCAGGAGTCCGAAGTTTAATAACTCTTGAAATAAATATTACAATAGAAATGCTAAATAAAGTTCTAAGTGACAAAATAAAATGCGACTATTGCGTAAAAAGGTGTTCTGGGGTTTTTGGTATAAGAGCAACAATAAGTAAAGTAAAACAACTGAATACATAAAGTAAGTATCGCGTATGTAAGTGAGAAAGGAACCGCAATAGGGAAAAAGCATCCTCAGGGAGTAGCGGATACACCTCTAGCATTATAAGGAACTAAGGTAAAGATTATTATCATGAACATTCTCAACTATGTATGTGTGGCAGGAACTCCGTATTTGGACAAATAGGTAGCAACCGCTGCTCACATCATCCTCATAACCACAACAGTCAGCAATCGACATCAATCGAATTACTGCGCAATTAAGGGACTTAATCCTATAGGACATATCCCATGGCATGGGTAGAGTTCCGTGAGTTTCCTCGGTTTCCCAAGTTGATATGTAAGGAGTGATAATAGCTTTATAGTCACTGTAAGTGCTAACACACTTCTGTCTACCAACAAGTAGTTCCCTCCATCAAGTCCCCATGAGAGGCAAATATTGAGAGGTCGACTTCTCTCAACATCAAGATGGAGACAATCTAACACATGGTCATAGCGATGAATATCATAATAAACTTTATATTATTTCAATCTCATACTAGGGTTTCTCCATCACCCCAAGAAATAATGATCTACTCAGACATAGAGGCAATCAACATCATGGCAATAACAATGGAATCTATCAAAGATAAATAGTACTTGTATAAATCCACAACGAGTACGGAAATTACAACAATATCTATACAAGATGTAGATGGGATGGATGGAGATGGTGGTGATGGAGTGGTTGATGATGAAGATCTATGCCGTAGCCTCCCGGATCTGCGCAGGGCGAAGATGGATCCCCGGTGGACGAGTTCGCACTCCAGATGCCTTCTAGAGGTGAGGTTTCTGCGATTTCTGAGTGTTCTGTATGTCTTCTCTCTCATCCAGTTGCACGGGTGAAACTATTTTAGGAGGCGGCAGCGGCGCCAACTATACGGCGGGAACTATACGGCCGAAAAATGTATTCCCGCCGTATAGTTGGTCGTTAAACCGTCTGTAAGCCTTGTTCACTTTGGGTTTTATTCTGGTATTATTGATATCTCCCAAATAAGTGATTTACATTGTTTTTACTCCTTTTCTCCTCAATACAACTGCTCCGAGAATTATGTCTATTGTATCCATCATCTGTCCTGATCCTGGTGAAAACAGACATAAAAAGTGCGCGGGAGCGCCATAAAATACCAAGATACTACATCTACTATGCAAAATAATAATATAAAACATGATGCAAATATGCATGCATCACAAGGCCATAATTCAAAAGGATGGAGAGAACATATTCTGGCCATGTTCCAGAAGAAGAGCAAGACCATCTACTGGTCTTGATCTAAACAAGTACCAATATATCACTATTAGTTCTAACAAAATACTTTAGTAATAGCAACAACAGAACATTTGACAGATTCACTGGCATTTGAAATATTCAGTAGTACTGAATAAGACAAAAAAATATCAACAGATTCCTAGTTCATAATAAGCGGCACTTGGCAAATTTAGCACCATTTCAAAGTGACCGATTTTTAGCAGTACAGATAATAGGAGCACGGTATAAAGCATTCTTGAGTTTATCAAAGGCTATAAGACATCTATCATCAAAATTAAATCTTACTCCCTTTTGCAGGAGCTTAGTCAAAGGTTTAGATATTCTAGAGAAATTTCTAATGAACCTTCTATAAAAACCCACATGACCAAGGAAACTTCTTATACCTTTAATATCCCTAGGTTGTGGCATTCTCTCTATGGCCTTAACCTTAGCTCTATCCACTTCAATTCCCTTACCTGATACCTTATGTCCAAGGACTATATCTTCTTTGACCATAAAATGGCACTTCTCCCAGTTTAGAACAAGATTGATTTCTTCGCAACCCTGCAAAACTCTTTTGAGATTATCCAAGAAACTAGTAAACGAAGTTCCATAGACAGAAAATTCATTCATAAATACTTCCATTATTTGTTCCATAAAATTTGAAAAATAGCAGAAATGAGTTAAGCATTACATAAACCAAAAGGCATACGTAGTTAAGCATGTAAACCATAAGGACTAATGAAAGTTGTTTTAAGTTGGTCATCCGGATGAACAACTATTTGAGAAAAACTAGAGTATCCGTCCAAGTAGCAAAAATGAGTTTGGTTTGCTAACCTTTCTAAAGTTTGATCTATGAATGGTAAAGGATAGTGATCTTTCCTAGTTTCTTTATTCAATTTCCTGAAGTCTATGCACATCCTATGCACAACAATAGTTCTAGTAGGTATCAATTCATTGTTTTCATTAGGAACAATAGTAAAACCGCCCTTCTTAGGGACACAATGAACAAGACTTACCCATTCACTTTCTTTAATAGGATAGATTATATATGTGTCTAGTAGGCGTACAATTTCTTTCCTTACCACTTCCTTAATTTTAGGCTTCAATCTTCTATTAAATTCTGCAACTAGTTTAGCACCTTCTTCCATGAATATTCGATGGATGGCTATCATGGGACTAATGCCGTTAAAATCATCCGTTGAGTACCCAAAGGCCTTGCAATGCTCCTTAAGTATTATCATGAGTTCTTCTTCTTCTTCTCCTGAAAGTTTAGCACTAATAATAACAGGAAATTTATTTGTATCATCTAAAAACCTGCATTTGAGATTATCTGGTAGAGTCTTCAATTCTGGGGGTGGTAATTCCTCGTGCCCTCTCTTTTCTGGCTCTTCAAAATCCTCATCAGTTGGAGGCCCTATAATGGGAAGTGAATCAAGTTCATCTTCTAGTTCTTCTAGGGTCTTGTCCTCCATAACTATTTTTTCATAATTTGAGTCTTCATTTATTTCTTCGTCTTGATTACTAAAGGAAAGAGCTGCCATTTCCTCGATAGTTTTCTCTTTCTCTTCCTTTATTTGTGGAGGTATGTCTTTAAATTTGGAAAAAAAGGAATTCTTTTTATGCTCTCCCAAGCTTAAGAGACACAATCTCCTTTTTGAAATCAACATAGGCACCTATATCACTCAAAAAGTTTCTTCCAAATATAATTGGGCAAAGAGTGTTAGCTGGCATATCAACAACTACAAAAATTGATATGAATGTTTTTATTGCCAATTGTGACAGTTGCATCTTCAACTACTCCCATTGGAATTCTAAGATTTTTATTAGCTAACATGATTGTCATATTAGTATTTTCAATTGTAGCCGGTTCTATTTCTTATTTTATTTCTAAAAATAAATCATAAGGTATTACATTAACTACGGTGCGAAGATCACATAAACTGTAATGCGAGGTTTCCTTAAATATGCAGGGAAGAAAAGGCTTACCCACATCTTTTACCTTTCTTTTACCTTCAACCAATACGGAATTCTCTTCATCAAGTTCAACTATGTTACAATGTGCATACATAGCCATAATTGCTTCCTTGGTTACCTCTTCATCTTTGGTTTCTTCCAGATGTGCCATGACTTCTAGAATACTTTGCTCTTCTTTCGTTTCATGTGCTGCTTTGACCTATTCGTATTCAAAAATATGCTTATATGCAGTGTTAGGGAAAGGTATCTCATATGTTTGTTCTAGGGAGGCCAGTGTTGCTTTAACTTCTCTTTTCTTCTCAGGTTCGGGTGGTGGATCATACTTGAACAAACCCTCTTTTGGATCTTTGGTATGTTCTGTAAAAGCTTTAACAACTTGCAACACAAGATCGAAATCCAAATAAAGTTCTTTAGATAATTCTTTAACATGGCCTTTATTATTATAGTCATGAATACAATTATGTTCTATTTCTACGCCTCCTTCACTTCCTAGACCAAAATTCCATGAAACTCTATGATCACGAATTCTATTAAGTAAATCCCAAGCTTTAGTTATATGAAGATTCATAAAGGCTCCTTCTGTGAAAGATTCTATTCAATTTTATTAGGTTCAATTAAACCGCCATAAAAGATATGAAATAAATACCATTCAAGCAAATCATGATGACGACATAGGCGAAGTAAATCTTTAAATCTTATATAAGCTCTTGCTAGTCCTTCATTAGAACGGTTCCTCCAAGTCATTATGAGACGCCTGATTCTAAAAGATTTTGATAATGGATAATATTTTGCTAGAAATTCACAGGCTCGATTATCCCAAGTGGTAGTGGCTTCTGGGGGTAGAGATCTATACCATGAGAGAGCTTTACTAGTCAAAGTCTCACTAAAAAATTTAACCCTTACCTCATCAGCAGTATGTCCTGTCAATTGAAAGGTGCAACATATATCTTTGAAACATGCAATATGCTCGTATGGATCAGGATCTTCTTCATCTCCAGTAAATTGCTTCTTGTGTAGAATACCAAGTAATAGAGGATTTATTAGAAACCCCCTTGTCTTATCATTGGAGTTGTCTCTTTTATAAATAGCATAGGGCTTCCCAAAGTGGCTAAGTGGGTTAGCACTAGTCATATGCTCAAACTCCATCATGTTGGTGGAAACCTGTAACACAAAACAAAACTTAGCAAGACAAAAATAAATAAGCAAAAACTAAAAGACCTACAATGCTTAGCTCCCCGACAACGGCGCCAGAAAATAGCTTGATGACTACAAGTGCACAGATCATTTGTAGCTAGTTTCGAAATAAAGACATCGATCCCATAGGGAGAAAGAGTCCAAAGTCTAATAACTCTTGAAATAAATATTACAATAGAAATGTTAAATAAAGTTCTAAGTGACAAGATATAATGTGAGTATTGCGTAAAAAGGTGTTTTGGGGTTTTTGGAATAAGAGCAATAATAAGTAAAGTAAAACAACTAAATATAGAAAGTAAGTATCACGTATGTAACTTAGATTGGAACTGCAATAGGGAAAAAGCGTTCTCAGGGAGTAGCGGATACACCTCTAGCATTATAATGAACTAAGGTAAAGATTATTATCATGCACATTCTCAACTATGTATGTGTGGGAGGAACTCCGTATTTGGACAAATAGGCAGCAACCGCTGCTCACATCATCCTCATAACCACATCAGTCAGCAATCGACATCAATCAAATTACTGTGCTATTAAGGGACTTAATCCCGTAGGACGTATCCCATGGCATGGATAGTGTTCCGTGAGTTTCCTCGGTTTCCCAAGTTGATACGTAAGGAGTGCCAACAACTTCATAGTCACTGTAAGTGCTAACACACCTCCATCTACCAACAAGTAGTTCCCTCCATCAAGTCCCCATGAGAGGCAAATATTGAGACGTCGACTTCTCTCAGCATCAAGATGGACACAATCTAACACATGGTCATAGCGATCAATATCATAATAAACTTTATCTTATTTTAGTCTCATACTAGGGTTTCTCCATCTCCCCAAGAACTAATGATCTACTCAAACATGGAGGCAATCAACATCATGGCAATAACAATGGAATCTATCATAGATGAATAGTACTTGTATAAATCCACAACGAGTATGAAAATTACAACAAGATCTAGACAAGATGTAGATGTGATGGATGGAGATGGTGGTGATGCAACGGTTGATTATGTAGATCGGTGCCTTAGCCTCCCAGATCTGCGTAGGGCGAAGATGGATCCCCGGTGGACGAGTTCCCCCTCCAAATGCCTTCCGGAGGTGAGGTTTCTGCGATTTATGAGTGTTCTGTATGTCGCCTCTCTGATCCGGTTGCACGGGGTGAAACTATTTGAGGAGGCGGTGGCGGCGCCAACTATACGGCAGGAACTATACAACTGGAAAATTTATTCCCGCCGTATAGTTGGTCGTTAAACCATCTGTAAGCCTTGTTCACTTCGGGTTTTCTTCTGGTATTATTGATATCTCCCAAATAAGTGATTTACGTTGTTTTTACTCCTTTTCTCCTTAGTACAACTTCTTCGAGAATTATGTCCATTGTATCCATCATTTGTCCTGATCTTGGTGAAAATAGACATAAAATACCAAGATACTACATCTACTGTGCAAAATAATAATATAAAACATGATGCAAATATGCACTCATCACAAGGCCATAATTCAGAAGGACGGAGAGAACATATTATGGCCATGTTCTAAAGGAAGAGCAAGACCATCTATTTGTCTTGATCTAAACAAGTACCAATATATCACTATTAGTTAAAAAAATACTTTAGTAATAGCAACAACAGAACATTTGACAGATTCACTGGCATTTGAAAGATTTAGAAGTACTAAATAAGATAGAAAAATATCAATAGATTCCCAGTTCATAATAAGCAGCACTTGACAGATTTAGCACCATTTCAAAGTGACTGATTTTTAGTAGTACAGATAATAACCAAAGGAATTGACAGAGCAATGCAGACATTGAAATTCGGTAGATGTAGCAAGGCCATGATTTAAAAGGAAAGAGAGAGCATATTCTGCACTAGATCTATCGGTCGGAACAAGTACCAATACATAGGTATTACTCCTACTACAAAATAGATTAGCAGTAGCAGAACTCCATACAAAATACTCAGACCTACCTTAAGCTAGGAACCACATGTCCCAAAATGATAAGAAAATTCCTATCGAGGAGTACATGTGTTCAAGTTAGTATCATCACAGGAAGATAAAGATGTGTTAATCTCTAAGAATCTTGTCGATACGAAGCTTGTATTCCACGGAAAACTTCGATGGTCGATTCTGAAAACGAGTGACCAGATTAGACCGACAAACCGACAAAGAGAAACTGGCTTTAGAATTCGCATAGAATACCTTCTCACACAAGCCATTTGGATGTCCAGAGCTCAACTTCACCATGAACTGCGGTGACAGGTGTGCCACGGGTCTGGCGCACACAACATATATCAAGATGACAACGTCGCGCCCGTCAAATAACATGCAGAACACCGTGTCATCATACCTGGTTAGCCAGATATCTACATTCTGCGAGGCCGGTGTCGGCACCGGCTTAGAGATGTACCTGCCTTTCCTACCATAGTGTAAAATGTGCAACCTCATGGCGTGGGCTTCTCTGAGGTGGGAGTGGAGCATAAATGGAATTGCGGAGAACTCGCAGCTAGGCACCACGCAGTTCCATTGGACTACATCAGCGAGCGTTGAACATGAAGACATATTTGGCTGGATATCCCATACCAATTGGGTATATCACCAACATAAAGTAATTAATTAGTACAACATTACATATATTCATATTAGGATCATCACAAGAAGATTTATATGTGTTAACTCACTCTTGGTTGATATTCTTGTAATCCAGGGGGAATTCCGACAACATCTTGAGAAGCTTACAGGTAACGCCGCTGTTTCGACAGGTATGACATGAGCCCTTTCAGTGCGACTTCAGCCGATGAAGGCCTTCTCGTCTGCTCAGATGTCGCCACCATTTCGACCGAATTGAGCTTATTCCATGACGGTAGCGACCATAACATGACCTTGTACCGCAGTGATTCGCACGCCGCCGACCTGATGGATAGGAAGATGTCCATGGTGTACCCTCCAATTAGGGCGGGAAACTCCATGCCTTCTTTCCCGACGCCGATGATCTCGGGTGCGGGCACCGGGTCAGTCAGGTACCAGTGCTTGTTGGAGTAGGTCCCTTCGGGAAAATAGTACATATTGTGGGCAAGTTTCAAGTGGTCAAAGAGCTCGTGCAGAGTCAACCGCTGGGTGACGAACTCGCATCCTCGCTCCGTGTAAGATGCACACGGGGTGTAGCAGCACTGGATCTTGTGCTCGTAGATGTCATTTTAGGAGACCAATGAACAACAACGGTTGTTGGGGCACCTGCTACCTTTTCTGCCAGCGACCTGGCGGTACAGCTCCTTGGAGCATGTGGACAGCGTAACAGCGCTGATAGTGTCCATACGCATAGTGATTTCATTGAAGACATCGTCGTCGACCTTGCTCCAGCCGTAGGTTGCACCTCGAATCCGCCATCCCATCCGGACGGATTGGGGGCGAGGGTGGATCTATGTAGAGTTGTTCGTGGTTTTTGGAGGAGAGGTATGGTGGCCTGGAGGGAGTGATGCAGCGGGTAAGATGGCGAGTAAAATGTGTGGGGATAAACAAAATAGAGATGGGGAAGATGGGATGGATATTTGAAAGAGGTTTTTTCTTTTCTTCTGCTATAAGAAGCAGCAGCATCGAGGACGCCGGCTAGCGTGAATGCGTGTAATGCGCCCCTGTGCAATAAATTAAACTCGTCACTTCCTAGCATAGTACAGTCTCGTTATGTCAGTTTGACCAGACATATTATTTACTATTTATAACTTCTATTTTCATACTAGTATTAGGACATCACCTATGTATGTGGCCGAATTTGTCTATAAGCTGGGAAGTTTTAAGAAAAAGCTTTTCGATAGTTTTCGACGTACTGAATTTCTGGTTAGCTTCAAAAGTTTTTTTGGAAATTTTAAGAGCAATCTATCTATCATTCTTACTTGTAGTTAAAATTTGACATGGTCGGTGGGAGTACAGTTTACATCGAAGACCTCAAAAAAGAGAAAGTTACATAGAGGTCCATAAACTTAGCATAAAGGGCCCTAAAGTTAAGCAAGGAAAAGCACTTGAGTCCTTCTCGAGCGAGAAACTGAGCCATACCCTTCGTACTACTGTACTTGCTTCACACAAACACACAAAACTCTCCTCACACTTTCGTACCAGCGTGCTAGGGGTATGCTTGGTGTTCCCTCTTTGTAGGGTGTGAAATGGAACGACAATGCATGTCAACGCATGTGGGAAGCGCCATGTTGTGGACGAGGGACATATCAGCGGGCTAGGGTCTGTGTGTGGATGGTGATGAGGCAGGGAAGGAGAGAGAAAACACAATTTGTTTGCGTGCATATATATAGTAAAGGTCCTGAAATGTTGATAAGAGGTACAACTTCTTGCTAAGATTCTACATCTTAACAACTTAATGAAATTAAGTCAAACTTGAGATAGAAGTAAGCGTGATAGATAGCTCTTAGATTAATTGTATTTTTGAAGGTAGATGGGTGCATCTTCTTTTAGTAAATGATGTCGTCGGTGTGAGTTTCCAACTATCAGAAAAGAACATTCTCAGTTTTCCCATATTTTGTGAATTTTAAAACTTCCTAGCTAACTCTGCCGACTCGAGTGAGCAACTTAGGCATATACCCTTCGTACTAGTGTACTTGCTTCACACACACACACAAAATGCTCCTCACACTTTTGAACGAGTGTGCTAGGGTGTGCTTGGTGCTTCCTCTTCACAGGGTATGAAATGGAATGACAAGGCAGGTTGACACACATGGGTAGCACCACGTTGTGGATGATGGAGAGATTAGTCGGTCGGGGTGTGTGTGGATGGTGATGAGGCAGTGTGAAGGAGAGAGAAAACACAACTTGTTTTGCATTTATATATAGTAAAGGTCCTGAAATTTTGACAAGAGGTTCAACTTCTTGCTAAGACTCTACATATTCACAACTTAATGAAATTAGGTCAAACTTTAGCTACAAGTAAGCGTGATAGATAACTCTTGGAATAATTGTCTTTTCAAAGGTAGATGGATGCAACTTCTTTTAGTAAACGATGCCATCGGTGTGAGTTTTCCAACTTTCAGGAAAGAGCATTCTCGATATTCCCATGTTTTGAAAATTTCAAAACTTCCTAGCCAACTCTACTGACTTTGATAATACTTTGTGCCATTTTATCAAAATTAGGTCAAATTTGAACTACAAGTAAATTTTAGGTTGCTTTGGAAGTTTTACGAAAAAGCTTTTCAGTGGTTTTCCATGTACTGAATTCCTGGTTGTAGCTTCAAAAGTTTTTTGGAAAATTTTAAGAGGAATCTATCTATCGCGCTTACTAGTAGTTAAAATTTTCCATGGTCGGTGGGAGCAAGTACGATTTACATCGAAGACCACGAAAAAGATAAAATTACATAGAGGTCCATAAATTTAGCACAAAGGGCCCTAAAGATAAGCAAGGAAAAGCAGTCAGATCCTTCTTAAGCGAGCAACTGAGCCATACCCTTCGTACTATTGTACATGCTTCACACAAAAAAACTCTCCTCACACTTTCGAACTAGCATGCTAGGGGTGTGCTTGGTGCTTCCTCTTTGAAGGGTGTGAAATGGAACGACAAGGAAGGTCAACGCACGTGTGGGAAGCGCCACGTTATGGACAAGGGAGAGATCAGTCGGCCGGGGTGTGTGTGGATGGTGATGAGGCAGTGAAGGATAGAGAAAACATAATTTGTTTTGCGTGCATAAATACAGTAAAGGTCCTGAAATTTTGACAACACGTTCTACTTCTTGCTTAAAATATGCATCTTGACAACTTAACAAAATTAGGTCAAACTTGAGATACAATTTAGCATGATAGATTGCTCTTGGATTAATTGTCTTTTCGAAGGTAGATGGTTGCATCTTCTTTTGGTAAACGATGGTGTCGGTGTGAGTTACCAACTATCAGGAATGAACATTCTCGATATTCCCATGTTTTGTGAATTTTAAAACTTCCTATCTAACTCTGCCGACTTGAATGAGACTTTGTGCCAATTTATCGAAATTTGGTCAAATTTTAACTACAAGTAAATTGTAGGTTGGTATGGAAGTTCTATGAAAAAGCTTTTCAGTGGTTTTCGATGTACTGAATTCCAGGTTAGCTTCAAAAGTTTTTTGTAGAATTTTAAGTGGAATTTATCTATCGCGCTTACTTGTAGTTAAAATTTGACACGGTCAGTGGGAGCGAGTACGGTTTACATTGAAAACCTCAAAAAGTACGAAGGGCCAGGGCGTGCTTGGTGCTGCCTATTGGCAGGGTGTAAAATGGAACGACAAGGCAGGTCAATGCATGCGCCACGTTGTGGACGAGGGAGAGATCAGTCGGTCGGGGTGTGTGTGGATGGTGATGAGGCAGTGAAGGAGAGAGAAAATATAATTTGTTTTGCGTGCATGTATATATTAAGGTACTGCAATTTGGACAACATGTTCAACTTCTTGCTAAGAATCTACGTCTTGACAACTTAACGAAATGAGGTCAAACTTCAGCTACAAGTTAGCGTGATAGATTGCTCTTGGATTAATTGTCTTTTCGAAGGTAGATGGGTGTATATTTTTGAAGGTGACGGTGGTGGTGACGGCGGCGGTGGTGTAGAGCGTCGGCCGAGCACAGCAACGATAGTCGACGACGGAGAGGAGGACGACGATTGGTAAATCTAGGTTTCTATGAAAATTATGAAAAAGCTTTTGGTGGTACCCATCGGGGGTCAATTAAGAGAACAAGAGGGAGGCCACCCAGAGTTTGGACAACAGGTTTAACTTCTTTCTAAGATTTTGCATCTTGACAATTTAACGAAATTTGGTCAAACCTGAGCTACACAAGTAAGAGAACAAGAGGCAGGCAGCGCGAGACTTTCAAAAAAACGAGGCGGCATGAGAGCAGCGCAGAAGAGGACTTGAAGGCCCTGCAATGTCAGAGCAAAGCTATGATGGGCTTCTAACACGAGATACAAGGTACACTCCACTAGTAGTAAATGTATGGACCTACTACTAGTATATGCACGCAAAACAACTTGTATTTTCTCTCTCCTTCGCTGGCTCTTACCATCCATCCTCCATCGATTTCTTTGTTGCAGCCGCGGGTGCACAGTTCGGCTTGTCTCTTCCTCGTCCACAGCATGGCGCTGCGCACGTGTGCCTTTGTACGACACACCTATCTACTTCCAGCAACCGTTATTTATGTTCCGAAATTCAAAATAATCGTCAACACCAGTACAAAAAGGCTCAAAGGTAACAATAATTACAAAAAGGTCCTCGGGCCACCGTGCGATGACAACAAACCCTAGCGAGATAACAGAAGCATCTCGCTCCTCCATGACCTCTAGTTCGAATAAATAAATAAATAATGCCACCACCACAATTTTTAGACAAAGTGTACCATGCTTTCTTACAATTCCCAAGTTTTGGGATTTTTCAAGTGGACATAGAAAGGTTTTTCATTTTATTCATTTTCAATCGTCTTGCTTTTTGACGAGGTTGTTGCATCATAATGCAAGATATTGTATATTTTAATCGCTAGGTATTGTATATGCTCGTATAAGGCCGGTAGTAAACGACGTGCCACTTTGTTATACCTAAGACTCGGTTATACTATTGAACTTGCTCTCACGCACTTCTTGTTGATTATTAAATTAGACCTAATTCGACAAATCGATGGAAAGCCATTTGAGTGCATTAAATTAAGTAGAAAATTAAGCATGAAAAATATAACATGTAATTTATCCAACCACTTTATGTACGTACCAGTAAATAAATGGCACATTCTATGAACTCTAATTTAGCCATATTAACCATACTTCATCCTGGAAAAAAACTTTTACTTCTTTACCATGCTAACATGCACCGACCTATACCAAAATATGGACACACCATCATTATAGATATATAGAGTATGTCCATGACCTTGTTCATTTGCCTTTAAACCCAAGAAAGTTCACACGGAATACATGGTATAGTAGGCCATACAGTGAAGTGAGTTTTCCAAGTATTTTACTGGTAGAATAAATTAAAGAACAAAGAATGCCCCCCTCCCCACAAATTTTCATACCAAGTGGACAATTCTTTCTTACAGCTTCCCAAGTTTAAGGATTTTTCAAACTCCCAAGCCAAAGCTCCACGCACTTAAATGAATCTATGCCGATAAAATGAAATTAGGTCAAACTTGAATACATGTGAGTGCGATAGATTATTACTCTTGAAAATTTCCAAAATTCTTCTGAAGTAACTAGGACGGCGAATATATGATGGGCCAACAATAGTTTTGAAAAATGCTAGCACTAATTAGTATTTGCATAACGACAAATTGGATTGAGTGACCAATCAAGGTCATGGCCATATCCACATCATAGTTTAGGACCCACGAGTCTAGCACGATGGGGAAGGGAGTACAAGGCACGAGTGTCTAAGGGCATCCGTAATGTTGGACCTACCCGGCTTATATAGAAATTACCACAATGTATAAGGTCAACATTTGCCACAAGATAGGACCCACATAGCTTATCATATTGCACCTTGCAAGAGAGAGAAGAGAGGGGAAATGATGTTTCTATTATCTATGGCAATCCACAAGCTTGAGGCAACTTTATGTTCTCCACAATGTATAAGGTGAACATTAGTAGATGCCACATAGGCCTTATGGTATGATTTTGTACACATAATTGCGGATGCCCTAATGAAAAAAGAAAATAATGGGCCCACTTGGTAGTGTATGACCAAGCTATAAAACTCCTATGGAAATGTTAGCATCTTCAGTTTAGTAGGTCCCATGGACTATCTCGTTTAGACACTCTCTAAACGGTGGAGCTTACTCGCAGTACAGTAAGTAGTACTCCCTCAATTTCAATATATATAATATGTTTTAGGTTTGTGAAGGTTATGTATCTAGTCATCTTTTAGTGTGTATTCAGAGTGAACCTCTACGAACCTATATATTAAAATGTCATCTTGCCAATTTAACAAAATTAGGTGAAACTTGAGCTACAAGTAAGCGTGATATATTGCTCTTGAATTAAATGTCGTTTCATAGGTAGATGAGTACATCTTCTTGTAGTAAATAATGTTGCTGGAGTGAGTATTCAACTATCAGGAAAAAACATTCTAAATTTTCCGAGTGATGATGAGATTGTTCTTTTCTACAAAGAAAGCCCGAAGAATATTGGATCTTAATTCCATAAGCCAAGTTTTAGACGTATACAGTGGGTCAGCATGTTTTACTTACGATTCCCATGTTTTGTGAGTTTTTGATCTTCCTCTAGCTAACTCCGTTCACTTGAATGACTTTATGTCGATGTATCGAAATTAGGTCAAATTTGACCTACAAGTAAATTGTAGGTTGCTTTGAAAGTTTTATGAAAAAGCTTTTGGAGGTACCCATCGGGCGGTGAATTAATAAATCAGACACCACCATAAGTTTTGATGACAAGTTCAACTTCTTGCTAAGATTTTGCATCTTGACAGTTTAATGAAGTGAGGTCAAACTTGAGTTACAAGTAAGCATGACAGATTGCTCTTGAATTAAATGTCATTTTAGAGGTAGGTGAGTGCATCTCTTCTTGTAAAGCAGTGTCATCGATGTGAGTGTCCTACTACCAGGAAAGAACATTCTCAACTGATGACGAGATTATTCTTTTCTATAAAGAAAGTGCGAAGAATATTTGATCTGAATGCCACAAGCCAAGTTTTCACACATACATAGTGGATCAACAACATGTTGTACTTGCGATTCTGATGTTTTATGATTTTTCAAGTTTCCTAGCTAACTCCGCCCACTTGAATGACTTCATGTAGATGTATTTAAAAAAGGTCGAATTTGAACTACAAGTAATAAATTGTAGGTTGCTTTAAATGTTTTATTAAAAAAATATTTTGGAGGTATGATACATCCATTTTGTATCACTATTCTATGTCATAATTCACTATTATTCATTGATATATTTCGTATTGAGAGGTGATACTTACGTAATTTCATCTGTTTTTGCATGGTTGATGCTTTTGGAGCATGGACCGCTGCAGTCAGGATTCTGATGGAAAAGGTGTTGTTTGGAGGCAAAATTCGCGAAGATCAGAAAATCCGGGAAAATATACGGAAAATCCTATTTTTCCAGAAGACGAAGGAAGCCAGAAGGGGGGCTGCAGATGGGCCGCAAGGGGCCCGCACCACCCCTTGGCGCGGGCAGCCCTAGGCCGCGCCAGCAGGTGGTGTGGCCGCCCTGGCCCACTCTAGGCTCTTCCCTCTGGCGTATATGATCCTCCCGAAACCCTAAGACTCGGGGAGCGACCACAGAAAGATTCTCCCCGCCTCTGCGGGGCGAAAAACACTCGAGAGAGAAAGATCTCTCTGGCAGACAGATTTCTGTCGGGGGAATTCCTTCCTAGAGAGGGGAGATCATCGCCATCAACACCACCATCAAGCTGGACTTCATCAAGATCATCATCATCATCACCACCATCATCATCATCAACACCCTCATCACCATCTCCATATTGCTGTAACAATTGCGTTGAATCTTGCATAGTTCATAGGGGAAACTTTCCCGGTGTTGATTACTCTTTGTAGTTGATGCTATTGAGTGAACTATTGAATTATTGTTTATGTTCAGATTGTTATATATCATTATTGCATCTCTGATCATGATCCATATGATGTCTTGTGAGTAGTTCGTTTTTTTCTTGAGGGCATGGGAGAAGTCATGTTGTTAGTAGTGGAATTGTGTTGAGAAAGATTCAATAGTTTGATATTTAAGTTGTGGTGTACTTCTTCTAGTGGTGTCATGTGAAAGTCGATTACATGACACTTCACCTATATCGGCCTAGGGGAATGCATTGTGTATTTGGCTACTAATCTTAGGGGTTGCCGGAGTTACAGAAACATGAACCCCCGTTAGGAAACCATTGCACAAGGGACGTAAGGGTCTTAGAGTTTAAAGCTGTGGTTAGGTTTCTACCTTAATTACTTTCTTGTACTTATGGATGTTTGCAAGGGGTATAATCACAAGTATGTATTAGTCCTAGGAAGGTCGGTACATTAGCACAGGTTCACCCACACAACACTTAGCAAGCTAAAGAAGATTAATCAACTATATGAAGCGAAAGCACTTGACAGTCTTCCCATGTGTCCTCGAGAACGTTTGGTCATCTTAAGTAATACAAACGGCCTGTCCTTTGCTATATAAAGGATTGGGCCACTTGCTGCATTTATTTCTACTGTCTTTTATTTACTCGTACTTTGTTTACTTGCTTTATCAAAACCCCCTAAAAATCCATTTGTTAAGTATTTTCAGAGAATTCCTGATCCATACCACTAGCCAGCACCTTCAGCTGCTCGTTGGGTTCGACACTCTTACTTATCGAAAATACTGCGATACATCCCCTATACTTGTGGGTCATCAAGGTACCCATCGAGCAATCAATTAATATATTAGAAACCATAAAGAGATTTGACGACTAGTTCGACCTCTAGCTAACTCCGCCCACTTGCATCTTCCTCCAAAAAAAAGATTTTGCATCTTGAAAATTTTGAACCCCTTTTGAAAATGATCACATGAAATACGGAGAGAAGGGAAATGATATTTATATTCTCTATGGGCAACCCACAATCTTGAGGTGCACCTTAGGCTTAAAGATAACTATATTTTTCCACTATGTAAAAGGTGAACCTTAGCAGTGCCACGTAGGAGGCCATATTATGGTGTGCTTTTTTACACAATGCGGGAGTAGTATATTTCTTTGCTTGGACATATGGTCACCTCTATCCATGCACTATACATGCTGAGAGAATAAAACATTGGCAGGGGAAGAGGGCAACAATGAAGAGAAGTTGAAGGCGGTTCCATGTCAGAGCAAAGTTATGATGGGTTCTTGACACGAGGTAGTCATGCGGCCTTACAGTGTACACTCTACTAGTAGTAAATTTCAGGACCAATGCACGCAAAACGAATCATGTGTTTTCTCTCGCCTTCGCTATCCTCCATCTCTCCTCCCCTTTCCCCTCGAGCACCGCCCCGGATGATCTCTCCCTCGTCCACAGCGTGGCGCTGCGCATGTGTGTCTTAGTATGGCGACTCTGTGTCTCTGGAGTGTTCGGCAGCCGTGCGTTGGACTGGAAGAGGGATGAGGAGTACATAGGAAGGAAACCACGTTGGTCCATTCTTAGCATCTAGAAAGATTCTACTGATAGTCTTTAGCACCATGAACGCAAGTATGCGCAAACCTAAAAACACACACTTAATTCATTGCTTAGTTTCAGGGTCCTTGTGCTAAATGCATGGAATTGGATGCAATTTTCATTTTTATGAGATCCTTGATGTAACTTGTACTTCCGTCGACCGTGTTAACTCTCAAGCACCTTGCTCATACGCGACCTACCATTTGATCGGCCATTCGCAATACTTCTTATCTTATATTTATCTTGTCTTATCTCTTACAATACCATACCACTGCATAGTGTATGGATTAACTTTGAACATTGACCGTTGGATCCAGACTAGCAAATCCAAACATTTCCAACCGTTGGATCTTCTTTTCCATTCTTAGCATCTAGAAAGATTCTACTGATAGTCTTTAGCACGATGAATGCTAGTATGCGAAAACCTCAAAACACACACTTCATTGCTCAGTTTTCAGGGTCCTTGTGCTAATAAATGCATGGACTTGGATGCAATTTTCATTTTTATGAGGTCCTTGATGTAACTTGTACTTCCATCGACCGTGTTAACTCTCAAGCACCTCTCCCCTAGGAGACCTACCATTTGATAGGCCATTCGCAAAACTTCTTATCTTCTTTTTATCTTGTATTATCTCTTACAATATAATACAATAAACCACTACATAGTGTACAGATTAACTTTGAACATTAAACATTGGATCAAGACTAGAAAATCCAAACATTGCCAACTGTTGGATCTTCTAGGGTTTAGGGTTTAGAGTTTAGGATTTTTTTCTTAGCATCTAGAAAGATTATACTAATAGTTTTTAGAACAATGAACGCTAGTATGCACAAACCTCAAAACACACACTTCATTGCTCTCACTTTCAGGGTCCTTGTGCTAAATGCATGGACTTGGATCCAATTATCATTTTATGAGGTCCTTGATGTAATTTGTACTTCCACCGACCGTGTTAACTCTCAAGCACCTCACTCCTACGAGACCTACCATTAGATCAGCCATTCGTAATACTTCTTATCTTATGTTTATCTGTATCTTGCTTGTCTTATCTCTTACAATACCATACCATCACTATACAGTGTATGAAACATTGACCGTCTAATCAAGACTGGCAAATCTAAACATTGCTAATAACCATTGGATTTTCTTTTCCATTCTTAGCATCTAGAAAGATTCTACTAAAACACTTTAGCACGATGAGCGCTAGTATGCGCAAACCTCAAAACACACACTTCATTGCTCAGTTTCAGGGTCATTGTGCTAAATGCATGGACTTGGATGCATTTTTTATTTTTTTACGAGGTCCTTGATGTAACTTGTACTTCCACCGACCGTGTGAACTCTCAAGCACCTCGTTCCTATGACACCTACCATTAGGTCGACCATTCGTAGTACTTCTTATCTTATGTTTATCTTGTCTTATATCTTACAATACCATACCACTTCATAGTGTACATATGAACTTTGAACATTGGCCGTTGGATCAAGACTAGCAAATCCAAACACTGCTAACCATTAGATCTTGTTTTCCATTCTGAGCATATAGAAATATTCCGTTGATACTCTATAGCACGATGATGAATGCTAGTATGCGCAAACCTCAAACACACACTTCATTTCTCAATTTTACGGTCCTTGTGCTAAATGATGCATGGACTTGGATGCAATAATTTTCATTTTTTATGAGGTCCTTGCTGTAACTTGTACTTCCATCGACTGTGTTAACTCTCAAGCACCTCGCTCCTACGAGACCAAAAGTTAGATCCCCATTCGCAGTACTTCTTGTCTTATCTTTTTCTTGTCTTATCTCTCAATATACCATACCACTGAATAGTGTACGGAACATTGAACGGTTTATCAAGACTGGCAAATCCAAACATTGCTAACCATTGGATCTTCTTTTCCATTCTTAGCATCTAGATAGATTCTACTGATAGTCTTTAGCATGATGAATGCTAGCATGCGCAAACCTGAAAACACACACTTCATTGCTATGTTTCAGGGTCCTTGTGCTAAATGCATGGACTTGGATTCAAGTTTCATTTTTATGAGGTCCACTTGTACTTGCTTAACAACGGAAATCAGCGTGGTGGTCACTCCTACAGCCTTACAGTGTGCTACTCCTCCTCTATGCAAGGAAAATAAATTGTATACTACTCTCTCCTTTGCTGCATCATGTCCATCCTCTAGCTGATATAACCCTCGTCGACAGCGTGGCGCTGTGCACGTGTGCCATGGTACTACGACGACTCTGTTTTTGTCTCTTTTTTCATAACTTTGCTCTGACATCGAACCGTGTTCAACACCTCTTCGCTACAGCCCTCTCGGGCTGCCTTCTCTAACCTCACAATCTCTTCTGTAGTAGCTCTTCGTTTCCCCCTTCCATTCAATCCTTCTTTTTCCTAGTACGACTATTTGCTTTACGGAAAACAACATTCTAGTTTTCGCAAAAAAAAATCCTGTCACTTGGAAAGTTGAGATCATCTCTTTTCATAATACTTCTTGGAAACTCCCCTTGCCAAAATATTGTTTACAATAATGCCAAGATGCACCAATCTATATAATATGGGGAAATTACCATAAACTATGATGTGGATCACAGGATATGGCATTGACCTTGGTCGTCCGACTCGAAACCTATTCATATGCATTGTAGGACAATTAACCTGGTTTTTGAAAAGTTGACAAAACTCAAGTTTATCATTTTGCATGGGATGTGATACATCCAAAAGGACGCCATGCACATGTCTTCCGTAAAATCTTAAGAACAATCCACCTCAGCCTCATGTTACAATTCCTTTACTTTCCTGTGAATCAAACACTTCTTTAAGAAAAATTCTTGTAGGCTCCAAACCTTGTAGGATTCAACTGGACATGATATTCTAAAATAGTGTATTTTCCCTATTCCTTTGTTTTTCCTATCCCGCGAATCAAACAGGCCCAATGTTGAGACTCCCACGGGCAACATTTCCTACTACGCCAAGATGCACCCATGTACCAAATTAATGTGGGAACAGAAAATTAACTATGATGTCGATATGGCCATGATCTTTTTTGGTCATCAGGGTTGAAACCTAATAATATTCATACATGGTGGGAAAATATCACGGCGCTGGTTTCTAGAAGTTATCAAATCCCATGGTTATTAGTTTCCTGGCATGCTGTACACGTGACGTGATAGGATGCCATGCGTAAATATTTATTTTTCTATTTTTCTTTATTACATGTGATTATTTCAAAACAGGTTCAAAATTGTCAAGATACAAATTCTTAGCAGGAAGTTGAATTGGTCAAAACTCTTGATTGTTTCCGATATATTAACTGCCTGATGGGTACCTCCAAAAGCTATTTGTAGAACTTCGATAGAAATCTACCATTTTCTAGAGCTTCTAGTTCAAATATGACATGATTTTGTTAATAGAGACATAAAATCATTTGAATGGCCTGAGTTAGTTAGGAATCTTTGAAAACTCATAAAACTTGGGAATCATACATAAGACATTGTCCACTATATCTGGAAACTTGGCTTGTGGCATTCAAAACCATGTTCTCTCTGTACTTTCTGTGCATAGTATCTTCATGGTGCTAGAGGCCAACAATAATGGGATCTTCTATATGCTAGAAATGACATAATCAAATGTACTAAAAGAGATACAATGGTCAACTATGTCAGGTTTTGCCAATCTATATCTAACTTCTGATGTTCGAAGTTATTCGTACACTATATAGTGGTATGGAAATTGTGAATCAACATAGCCCATTTTTCTTTTGAAAAGAAGTGTCAAGCACTTATTTATGATTTTTTATAGAGAGCAATAGGCATAAGAGGATGCCACATGAAAGTATTTGGTTTATTATTTGTTTTATTTCAATGTCTTCAATGACTGAATGTATGCATTTTTCTCTAACAAGACTATTGACTTAATGTTTGTTAAATCACATTTAATACAGAATATACGTGTGTGGCACATGCCTTTTACTAGTATGGATATGGATGATCAGTTGATTGACTCTCGGCCTTGAATTCCTGGACAGATAGGTTATGGTCAACTACCTTTTTCTATTAATAGATGGACACTAGCCAAATTCAAAATCTGAATCGAGCAGCAAAATGACCCACCGACTTTGAAGCATTTCCTGCCCCACTGATTCAAAACCTTTGAGCCAAAATCTCCCACCGGATAGTACCATTTTTCTATAATATTAGATGGACGCTAGCCAAATTCAAATCTCAATCGAGCGGTAATCACACACCGACCTTGAAGCATTTCACGCCCCTCTGTTTGAAAAACTTTTGTCTTTAACTTTCTTGTTCTACCATTGTTCAAATGATAGATGGGCATGATAAAGTCAGTGGCTCGAGGGCACGATCGTAATTATATTGCTATTCACCTATACTATGGTCCCGATTCGCGCAGTTTTTCTCGCTGGCCCTCCCTAAAATCCCAAGCTCCTTTGTCGCCTCCACGGCCACCGCGTGCACTGGCTTGATCTACGGTCTTGTGTGCCGCCACGGAGCCGCTTCACCGATGCTCACCCACCGGATCTAGTTCACCGGGTCTCTCTGCCACTACAATGGAGCTTCGGTGTCGTTCACCACACCGATGGCATCATCGACCGCTCAAGCTCTACTTCCTCGCCACCGATGGCATCATCAACCGCCCAAGCTCTGCTTCCTCGCTGCTAAAAGCTACCCAACCGTACTAGATCCGCTTCACCGGTGTACAATGGATGTGATCTATTTGAAAGAGTTCCATGTCCACCGCTCTAGACCAGCTGCTCGGTTGTCGCCCTTCACTGCACTGGATCTGCCTCAGCGATGCTCTCGTCCATCATGCTCAAGCCAGCATCGACCGCCCAAGATCTGCTTCCCTGATGCAACCAACCACCGCAACCGCAGCACCCTCGGTGACCTGGATGTCACTCGGACGGTATCGACGATGCTTAGACGCCTCTCTGACCAAGGTTAACCAAATCTCCAACCCATTTTAGTTTTCTCAGCAGTATAGCAGGTTCAAGCCTATCGTAGTGAACTGCATTTTTGTAATCATGCTAGTACATACAAGTCACTGGGCACGCATGTTCTTCGTGCTAGTACATACAAGGTCATTAGATGCTCTACAAATTTTTGCATTCGATGCTCTACAAATTTTTGCATTCGATGCTCTACAAATTTCAAGTCATGCACATGTATGTTGTTTTGTCATGCACATGTTCTTAGCTACTCCATACAACAGTAATTGACTGCTACCGTGTAATTCTTGCAAAATCTAAAGTCAATGGAAAATATTAGTGTGGATTCCCTGCTCTACAATTGTTGAATCTATCTGGTTCGTCCTGAGATTAGTTCATGCTATTATTTCCTCCTTGGCATTGTTCTGCTATCCTATAGTAGCTGTTTAAACTCTTCATACTAATTCGATTATAATTTTTTTGTTGCCATCTAGTTCTTCAAAAGGTGCATCACTAACTATTTCGTTTTTCTTGCATAGAGATCAAAATGGAACAATGAACATGTTGGTTTCCAGAGCCTATTCTATAGATTCACAAGGGATGCCATTACTTCCTTATCTGGTGCTGGTTCATCCTGAGCAATGGCATAACTGTCATCTACTGCATAGTTCACTCGTGGTTTGCATTCCTGCTCTAGAAGTTCTCTTATGATGCCATTATAATTTCTATCTGGTTGATTCTTAGCTATGACAGTAACTACATGCCATTGTGTAGCTCACCAAAAATTCTGAGTCACCCAACGACTCTTTGCATTCCAGGAGATGCCACTGCTTCCATATATATTTGCTAAAATGACCTCGCTAGTTTATATTTGCTGAAATTTTAAGAAACACTTTGTTTGATTACTCATTTCATTCTAGGCACACTTTTCTAATGCTTGTTTGTCCTGTTCTACAGGTTCACGAGCGACGCCATTATATCTCGCATCTAGTTCTAGGTCTGGTTCGTCCTAAGACACGACATAACTATCCTCTACAATATATAGTTCATTCATGGTTTACATTCCTACTCTACAAGTTCTCGTATGATGCAGTTATAATTTCTAGCTAGTTCATTCTTTGCTATGATAGTAAGTGCATGCCATTTTGTGGCTTAGCGCAAATTCCTAATCACCCAACATCTCTTGCGTTTTAGGGTATAAAACTGCTTCCATATATATTTGTTGAAATGACCAGGCTAGTTTATATTTGCTAGAATTCTAAGCCACACACACACACATTTTTTGATTGCTCGTTTCACGATAGGCATACTTGTTTAATGCGTGCTTTCTTGTCATGTTTGTTTGACGTGGTGGTCAATAATTGAACCATTGACCATTTGTAAACTCCAGTTCATAGCTCCTGTCATATTAGTTAAATGAGTAGTTTGTCTTGTTTGATGTATTAACTTGTTATTACTTAGTTTCATACTATAATTATTGCTATTGCCACCAAAGAGGGGGCTTCAAGATCATGTCTCCTCCAATATAGTTGTCACACTCAAAGTAAGATGCATGTGATCGATTGAGAAAGCAAATTGAGGACCCTGCTATCAACTTGATTGTCAACTGAAATGCTGATTTTTCTTTCCCTTGAGTTGATAATATGTAATATTTTCAAGAAGTTTGCAGCTGATGTAATACCTAGATAACTCGCATAGGCCATGTAGGCATTTAGTTGACGTTGTCCAGACATGGCGGTAGTCATTACGGTAACTACACCAGGCAGGTCGATTAGGGAACAATATCGTGCTTTGTTATTGGCCCGTCTTGTATTCGGCCGACGATGAACAGTAAAAAATGCTGGCTTATTGTACATGTTTTATGATATTGGTATGGGCTTCAGAAAGGCCAAAACAGTAAAAGGCCGTAAAGGTAATGGGACGACACGCATGTGGCAACAGGACGTAACAGTAACAAGCTATAACAGTAACAGGTCGTAATAGTAACATGCCATAATAGTAGCAAGCCAGAGCAGTAGCAGGCCAGAACAGAAACAACCCATTATAGTAACAGGCAAGAAACTGTAAAATTGTAGAACAGTAAAAGGCCAAAACAGCAGCGGGCCTCAATAGTAAAGGGCCGCAATTGTAAAAGGACATAACAGTAACGAGCCTGAATAGTAACGACCCGAGAAATTTCCAGACAAGGGCAGTAACAGGCCGACAAATTTACTAGGCTAGAATAGTAACATGCCAGTTGTGGGCCTGAACAGTTAACGGCCGGAATAGTAAAAGGCTAGAATAGTAACGGACCATCTCAAACATGGGCCGTTAGTAGGCGGCCCACAATGGGCTGCGATAACAGTGATGGGCTGACCGCAGGCCTTAAGTGTACAGGAGCGACTTGGCGCAGGCTGCTAATGGGTCGCACAGTGTTGGACCAACATTGGCCTTCTCTAGGCCAAAATAGAATCGGGCCTGAATATTCGCGAGCCGCCGTTGGCTACATTGTTGGGCCCATTTCAAGCAGTACAGGACAAAACAATAACATGACATCTTCTTATTGGGATCTTCCCTTGGGCCGGCCCAGTTAGTATTTAGTAGGCCTTGGTTGGGCCTGGCTTCTGCCCCGGTTTCTATGACCGTTATCGGTGGTAACCGTCCTCTAATGGCAGCTGCCATGTGGCAGTTTGCATGACGTCAGTAGTCAACACGGCTGGTGAACAGATCTACGATGGAATAAGTTTTCGTGGATGAAGGGTGCGATCTGCCACGGTCGAAAAAAATCATGGTTAATTCATTTGTGACAGGGCTTTTACTACGAAGGCCATCCATAGTGGAAGACTTTTTGGCCACAAAAAACGGGCCTTCAACCATGAAAATCATCCATTGTAAAAGCCAACTTTTCTTGTAGTGTCATCATCATCTTCGTGGTTTCCATCATGTGGTGGTGGTGGCAGGGCGATGGTGGTTGCGGTGCAACGTCTTCACCTTGGGGCGGTACACACGCTCCCAAGAGTTGTTGGTGGCGACTGGTGGTGGTGATGACGTCTGGCTTCCGAGCTGGTGGCCGGACGATCGAGGTGGCGCCGGTGTGCCCTCCCCCCACAAGACGAATCTGGGTCTTCGGCCATGTCAATGGCCAGTTGTGGCATTCTGCAAGGGTCTTGTTTTCGTCGGCTCCCTGAGGTTGAAAGGGGGGTCCATGTCATCGCACCCTAGCCACACCCGAGCCAACCTGACCCTCATCATGTCATCACCCATTGGATTGTTGTACATCGTGCGACTCATCGGTTGTATGAGAGTTCCCTTGGCAACATCCTTCAACTTGCCGCCGACAACTTTAAGCAGGAGTATCCAAGAAGTGTCCTGAGTCAAAACATGTTGGGCATCATGAGATGGCAGCAGTCATCAAAGGCATAAAGGAGATGACGTGCAATAACTAATTAGTTACCTTGGTGATGGCGTTGAGCTCGGCTAATGTAGAGACACGGGCGGTGCCGGCGGTCGGCCTATCATCTGCATTCTCCCACTCGGGTGCCTCACAAAGCACCACCGCCCTCGGCTGCGCCTTGGTATCTTTGGCAGGAGAGGACGTCGATGCGACCAAAACGAGCGGATGCATCCCGGTGTTAATGGCCGGCGGGGTCACTAGGTCCGGTGACATGTTAGCATTGATGCTCGAGTTGCTGTCGCTTAAGCTAGGTAACTGTATCGGCCCCTATCGACCTACAACATTCCAAGCAGTTAAAAACCTAGGGGGGTCATCGCGTGGAGCTTCTCTTCCACTAACTTGTCCACTGTTTTATCATCCACTGCTTTTTCCTCTAGTGTCTGCACCTTCATATTCAACTCTTCAACAACGGCTTTATCCTTAGCCGTCGACTGGTTCTTCCTCTCCCTTCTTTTCCTAGCGTCCTCTTTGTAGTACTCCTTAAACTTCATGCTCGTACCGAAGTCGGACACATGTCCACCTGAGGACGGTGGCAACCCCTTGTCCTCTTCTTGTAAGCGTTCGTCACCCTGTTGAAAACTGTGTCCCACGGCTCCATCGAATCCTGGGACGGCTCTTCGGTAGGAGCATTCAGTTAATTCTCCTGTAGAGACAAGCAAAGGTGAACCCATTTAGATTCTTGCCTTCATTATTTTAATTAAAATGCAATAAACTTGAGATCGGCGGTAAATTCCTTACTAGCTCCTGCTCAAAGTCCTTCACCTCTGGATCATCGGTGACGAACTCCCCTATAATCAGATCTAGGTAGTAGCGAGCCCGGACAAAGTTCCTAAGATGCAAGTCCGTGATTTTAATCCACGGGTTGTTTGTACCCAGGCATTCAAGCTCGGCGTCCTCCTTGTCCTAAATGGGTTGTTTCCCTCTGTAACCGCCGCTTCCAAGCCGGTGGTTACCTATGTTCTGTTCTCGCATTCTCCTGCCCCGGTTAGTCCATTTTATAGCGTTAGTAGTAGCTATAACCGCCTTGAATATCTTAAACTCTTCTTCATCGAGCATCAGATTTTTCTTACTAATTGCCTCCTAGCTTTCACCTCTGTCAATGCTCTTCTTTACCCGGGTTTTCCAGTTGCTCAAGGCGTTGCTCATCTTTGTGTGGGCTAGTTTGTTCACCAGGTTCTTTCTATCTAGGTTTCTGAACCACTATGGGAATGTGCATCGCTTGTGAATCTTTGTAAGGAGGTTATTGACCAAAGCTACATTGGCAGCACATCTGATGTACTTCATGTTGATCGACATGCTTTCCCGGATGATGCACTCAAGTTGCATGCCGTACCCTTTGACAGACTCCACAGGCACAATGGGTTGGCCACTTTCTGTGACTTCAGTGAACTCATCGCAGATGGTGGCGAGCACTTGCGACTTTCGATCCTTCCTTTCCTTCTTCTTCATAGCGGCCGAGTTGCCGCTATCGCCATCCGTGCGCTCACCGCCATCTGTGCGGGCGCCACCATCGGTGGTGTCATCCTCCTCGCCACCTTCACTAGTTTCATCGTAGCTCTGGTGGCGGTCGCCTCCTCCAGTGGTGGTGTCATCCTCATCCTCCTCCTGTTGTTGGGACACCCTCCAGAATGACTCGTTGGCCTATCTAGCTTGTTCTTCGACGCTCATGTGCTTAGAAGGGTCAGCCTATTTGTTGCCTGGCATGTTTGCACTCTATTAAAAAGAGGCAAAAGGTTAGCACAAATCTCGACCAAAAAATTCGGCATGAGCTTTGCTAATTTTTTGACCTAGGAGTGCCCATTTCTCAACCAAAAAAGAAGTGAATTGACACTTCGAGAGAAACATGCAACTCAATTGACGAAATCCATGCAAGAAAAAACACCCCGTCCCCATTGACAGCCTCATGCATTCACCCCATCCATCATCCATCATCCATGCAATATATATATAACAGATACGTATGCATAAATAACTGAATGGATATATCCATCATGCATGTAGTAGTCCACCATCACATCACTATAGTATAAGTAGTATAACAGATACATGTATAAGAACTTAAAAATCATAAAAATCACATCACTCCAAAAACCATGAGGAAAACACTTAAAACAGCGGCAGTATACACTTAAAACAGCAGTATACCAGAAGTTATATTTCTGTGATCTTGACTTGTCTCTAAAAGTAGGGCTATAGGCCCTTAATCATTGCAGAAAGATGAAAAATGGCCCTGAAAGTAGGGTTGTAGGCCCTTAATCATTGTAGAAAAATGAAAAATGTCCCTTAATCATTGCAGAGGTGAGCTACCTTCATAAAACATGGCATAAACAGGTTCTGAAGTTGTGACTTGTACCAAAAATAGGCCAGAGAGTTCTAAAGCAAGTGTTCAATTTGACATTCAGACACAACAACTGGATAAAATTCAAAGAGTTTAGTAGAAAACCATTCTACATTTACTAGGTGTTAACCACTTGATCATTTCATAAAAACAAACTAAAAGTATTGCTAGGATACTCATTCAATGATACTCTATACCGAATCATAGAAATCGGAATTACAGAATTAAAATTAGACACTGATTCAAAAAAATTAAGATCAAACTGAGGCCATTGTCACTAGCTATTAAGTAAGATTCAAGCATATGCTGTATCCAAACAACTATTTAAGGAAGAACCATGAAAATTTTTAAACAATAGGAATGAAATTCACATAGCCAAATAAGCATGAGATGTACTCCCTCCGTCCCAAAATGTAAGGCGCCTAAGCTTTAGTCAAAAGTCAACATATTTTAAGTTTGACCAAATTTATACATAAAAATATAAACATTCACAATACCAAATCAATATCAATAGATTCAGCAGAAAGTATAGTTTTTCAAAATGTCCATTCGATATTGTCGATATTCATATTTTTTGGTATAAACTTGGTCAAACTTAGAAGATGTTGACTTTTGGCTAAAGCTTAGACACCTTACATTTTGGGATGGAGGGAGTATTATACTGTGGGGTCATATGTATTTTAAACTTTAAGAGTAATCTCTTCAGCTCGTAGAACATTATGATATTTATTGAAAAATTGAGTCATTGGTTCAGGCCATAAACTGTAAAAATATAGAATGATAGGACAAAAGGCACTACCATCCCAGTGACACTACATTGCATACATAAAAGCGTAGCCTGATTGATCAGTACTAAACTGAAGTTGGATGTATGGTTGATTCTTTAATTTGAACAGATATATTCATCACGAAAAATTTAAGTACGTATGCCCCAATTATACTTTATCACTAGTGGCACATCTACATACTTACAGAGACCACATATTAATACTGGTGTGCTTGGTGGTAGTAAATTTCAGCATCACATGTTAACACTGGCAGGAAAAAATGTTGGTATGGGTTCATGAAATATAAATAGGCATAAGTATAAATGCTATCTACCTAAATTTGAAACAACGTCTAAACCATGTAATCATTGACACTTTAGAGCGTGGAAACTACTCCCCTCTTCCTAGTGCAGAGTGGACATTAAAGAGCTAAAGTTTTTTCCTCGAGAAGATAAGTATATTTTGTCAAAAATAGGTGATATAGGATACTAAATGGTTTAACAAAAAACTGCATCGTTGTTCAATCGTTATGGTTTATTTCATTGCCCTATACAACTAACTAGCTAACACATCAAAGTAATCACTGTAATCTTGCAATACATTTAGTCAGTAGCAGATTAACGTACATGCTTTGTACATGATTTGGCAATAGTGAACATGATTTGGCAATACTGAAAATCACAGGGTTCTTTTTTAACTTGACAAGTCACTGAATGTTTTGGCAATAGTGAACATGATTTGTTTTTGCCAAATGCCAAGAAAACTAAAAGGAAGATAAATAACCCCAAGAACAAATTGAGTACAGAGAGCGAGCCAGGGGAAGGATGCGGCCAGTGATTACCTGGGACGGTGGATGGCAGACGGTGAGGTGGCTTCTGGTGGCGGACAGTGGACGGTGTGGTGGTTGCTGGTGCCGGTGGCGGACGACCATGTGCACTGCCCATCTCCTCTTGCGCGCTGTGGATGGGTTCCTCCTCCTATGGTGGCTCCGGTGGCTCCTCCTCCACGGGCTCCGGCGGCAGGGGCGGCTCTCCTCCACGAGCTCCGCAAGCGAGGGCAGGGTTGAAAGCTAGGGTTTGCGCGCGACCGAGATGAGGGGAAGAAATGGATCAAGAGGGGGGATTAGCAGGGAAGGCTGAACAGTTATTTTGCTAAGTGTGAAACTTCTATGGCGTATTCCTGCAATATGCGCCACAGAATTTCTAACTTTTGTGGCGCATTACTACGATATGCACCGCAGAATCTTTGGGCATAGTCCAAAACAGCACAACATCGTAGTTTGACAAGAAACACATACATGTCCTTGTGGTCTTGCTTGCCATCTCTAAACATGGGGCAACCAGGATTGAATCCTGGCTGTCTCAGACTTTTTCTTTTAAAAAAAATATTTTTAATTATGTTTAAAATCAAGAACATACATATGCATATTTATTCAAAAAAGTCAAGAACATACACATGCATATTTGTTCAAAAGAACCTCCCCAAATCATATATATATATATGTGCTTATCACACACAAATGTGAATTTGTATACCCACACAAATATCACATTATATATTTTACTCTCTAACTAATATATATTTGCAAGGACACATGTGAATTGATAAACAAAAAGTCACACAATTGCTAGCGTATCCTCACAATCTTATTGCCCTTTTTCATCGCGGTTGAATACTTTAGCCCGTGCACTTTGAGATTTCTTCTTGTGAATGGACAACCTGTACTAGGTAGTGTGGTCTTCCTTTTTACTATAGTAGTAGTAGGCATGTCGAAGTACTTGTCAAGTTCCTCTTTGATCTTTGGATCACCGTTCTTGTCGAAGTCTTGCTCGTTGGCGGCTCCTTCCGATGATGCTCCTTTTTCCCCTCCTGACTACAACACGGTTGGGCTTTGACGGGTCAGTAATAAAAAAACATTGATTAACTTGGCTAGCGAGTACCCAAGGATCATTTTTTGCGGAGGCATTCTTCGCCGATTTGGCATCTGGTATAACCATGGTGGTGAAATAACAGCCTTCTTTTTCCACGTTCTTGGCCCATCTAACACGGAACATCGGTATGATCTCTCCACAATAGTTGAGCTCCCATATCTCTCGATCCTTGTGTAGAATCTCTCCATGACAGTAGTCTTGTCATCGGCGAAGGATAGCATAGTTACTCCTGAGTTTTGATATTCGCTATTCATGTCCTTTTCCTCGGTGTAGAATCTATAACCGTTTATGTTGTATGACTGATAGGTCCTTAGGTTGTGCTTTGGGCCCTACGACAAGGATAATATGAGTTTTTGATCTTTCGTAGAAGGCATATGTGGGGGATTGTCCAGTAGCCTTTTCTTGAACCAACCCGTGAAGATGGAGTTGTGATCTCTGGTTACGTCTCCCTTCTTCGTCGCCCGGTCCTAGTCGACGTACTCCTGCTCGATTAAGCTTTTGTGCTCTTCCACCCAAGGGCCGACCAGTTCAATGTGTTGTAGCGCGACTCGGTGTGCCCTGTAAAAGTTGGTGCGTCGACCCTCAATGTCGACATGCAGTGAGCGGTAGCCCTCACGGTGACATATCCAATGAGCCTACCGAGGTGCTTCTTGGTGGGTATTCCAACATCCTCGTTCTCAGTGGTTAGATAATTCTGGCAAAAGGAGATGCACTCGTAGATCAGAAAGCCCTTGGCTATGCTTCCATCTGGATGGGACCTGTTGCAAACGAATCCTTTGATGACACCGTTTAGCCTTTCAAACGACATCATGTTGTGCAGGAATGTCAGCCCGAGCTGGATGATGTCATCCATGACATGTACAAGCAGATGCACCATGATATCGAAGAATGCGGGCGGGAAGGAAATCTCGAGCTCGCATAGTATCACCAAGATTTCTTCATGTAGCCTATCAAGCTGCTTCACACTGATTAACTTCCTAAATATGACATCGAAAAAGTTGGAGAGGCCAAACAGCGTCTCACGGACATGCTCGTCCATTATCCCGCGGATCGCAACGGGGAGTATCTATGTCATCAGCACCTGGCAGTCGTGAGACTTCATACCGTTGAAACTCTTCTTTGCCATGTCCAGATATCTGCTTATCTTCCCCGAGTAACCGTGTGGAACTTTCACTCCTAGGAGGCACCTGAAAACTACTCGAGCTCCTCCTGACTCAGAGTGAAGCAGGCAGCGCGAAGCACCACTTCATTCTTCTTAACTCTTTTGCGGTGACCTTGAGTCCCTTCCATCTGATCATCATCATCACTATCAGGGGTACTGAAGATCGTTCTTGATGCCAAGCAATTTAAGGTCCTTTCTTGCTTTTGGCCCATCCTTGGTCCTCTCTGGCGTGTCGAGTAGAGTGCCAAGCAGACTCTCGGTAATGTTCTTCATGATGTGCATTACATCGAGGCTATGGGGTGTGTGGAGGACCTTCTAGTACGGTAGGTCCTAGAAAACAGACCTTGCTTTCCATACACCTAGTAGCAGCTTTGTCCTCGGTTGCTTTTCCCGGCGCAGGGCAATCTACCCAATTATTCAAAAGCTCCTCAATTTCTTTGCCACTCCTTCGACACAGGGCTCTTTCGAGCTCGTCTTTACCATTGAACAGGTCACCGCGTTTTCTCTATGGGTGATCCATGCGGAACCACTTTCAAGTAACTTGGAACACGGTTTTCGAAGACCGAGGATCCCTTGGTAGCTGGAGATGCAGGGTATCGTCCATGCACTTGACACATGCATTGTGTCCGTGGTTCACCTGGGCTGATACATATGCGTAACCAGAATAGTCCTGCACCATCATGACCAACGCGGCTCTTAGAGGGAAATATTCTTTAGTGTAGGCGTCCCACGTACGGGCTGGCGTCTCCCACAACGTGGCTAAATCCTCTCTCAACATCCCGAGATACATATGCATATCGATACCTGGTTGTTTCGGCCCTAAATAAGAATGCTCATGTGTACGTACATTTGCTTCGTGCACAGCCACGTGGGAGGTTGTACAGCCATACAAACACGGGATAGGTGCTATGCGTGCTCCTCTGGGTGCCAAAAGGATTGAGTCCATCGGTGCTCATACTCAGCCTGACGTTCCTTGCATCGCTCCCGAACTCTTCAAAATCGATGTCCAATGCATTCCACTGGCTAGCGTCTGAAGGGTGTGTCAGCATCTTGGCCTTCTCCGGATCATCTTCGGGTTTCTCCCTTTCCGCATGCTATTTCATGAGCTTTGCTTCCTTAGGATCTACAAAATATCACTACAAACGAGGGGTGATAGGAAAGTACCATACCACTTTTCGAGGAACTTTCTTGTTCCCTCTCTTGTACCGTCCTTGGCCGCACACCGGACATGTGGTTCTCTCCGCTTACTCGTTCTGATAAAGTGCGTAATCATTGATGCAGGCGTGGTATTTAATGTGTGGTAGGTCGATAGGGCACATGAATTTTTGGCCTCCTCGATACTTGTTAGCAATGTGTTACCCTTAGGAAGTCGGTCGTTCTAGTATTCCATGTTCACGTTGAAGCTCACATCGGTCCATTTGTGTTCGGCCTTCATCTCTAGAGCCTTGAGCGTTACACTCAATCGTGTATCCTCGGGGTGACACCCAGGATACAATGGAGTCATCTCGTCTATCTCCATTTGCGCCAGCTTGGCTTTCTCTCTGGCTGTAGCTTTGGCGTTGCTCGTATCCTTAAGGAGCGGTTCTTGAACATGAGGGTCCTGCAAGGCCGAAGTTAGCAGCATCTAGGTGTTCGCATCTTCTCCTTTTTCATGATGATCATGTCCATCGAAATCTCCTTCTTCATGATGATCATGTCCGCCGGCATCTCCTTCTTCATGATGATCATGTCTGCCGGCATCTCCTTCTTCATGGTGATCATGCATGCCGGCATCTCCTTCGTCATGATGATCATGCCCGGGAGACTCTTCGTCTTCTCGCCTGCACACGTCTTTGTGACCACCATGTCCTGCCGCGCCTCATTGAGGTAGCGCATGAAACCGCGCCTGAGCAGGTGACCCTCCAATTGTCCAGAATCAGGGTCGATCCAGCGCTGGAGTTTGCATGTTCGACATGGACATCTTATCGTGGTCTTGTTGTTCCGAATCATGTCCTCCTTCGCATCTTTATTGTACCTAGCAACTCGACCTTCGCTCATCGTGACGACCATGGTTGCTTGAGAGGTCACAATAGAGAGTAGGTTAGAACCACACCATATGCACACACACATGCATGGTAGGCGGAAAAATTTGGCATGACCTTTCCTAAAAGTAGGGCATATGGGTAGTGCAAAATTTTACCAAAATGGAAATGAATCAACATTTTGGCATACATCCATGCACCACACCGGGACAACAACAAGAAAACAACAAAAAAACGTCTCCCAATGCAAACATTCATGCACCACACAAGCTTCATGTATAAACATCGTCTCGCCGTGCATCGCGCACACCGCCCGTGCGACAAGCTTCACCTACAAAACATGCATATTCATGGCCAAGTACTCACCTAATATATTCAATAATTGCGAGACGAGACCACGATGAGAGAGCGTGGACAAATAGATCTACAAGTTGGTGGACAGGAAATTAGTGAACAAATAGAGATGTGGGAGAGAAAAGTAAGTGTGTTTTAGATCTATAAGTTGGAGGGAGGCTTCCCCTTACCAATCTATGAACTAAAGTAGGTTTAGTTACAAGAAAATGGAGAAACTATGGGCAAAATGGGGTGGGAGGAAGGAGGAAGACGAGCAAGGTGTGGAGAAGGGAAGAAGAGATGTGAAATGGGTGGTGGTGTATAGATAGGGGTGAGTTGCCACCTTTTTGCACATGGATCTAGACGCACTATTTTTTGGCGCATATTGCAGATATGCGCCATAGAAGTTCAAATTTCTATGGTGCATATTGCTATATGTGCCACAGAATAAGGCAGTGCACTTTCCGCAGTGGGACCCGCATCAACTTTCTATGGCGCATATGTCGATATGCGCCATAGAAAACAAACATATCTGTGGCGCATATCTGCATATGCGCCATAGGAAGTAGGTCAAAAAGATTCTATGGTGGGGCCCGCCTCCACTTTCTGTGGTGCATATAGACATATGCGCCATAGAAATAATAATGTTTGTGGCGCATATGTCTATATGCGCCACAGAAAGTTGGTCGCCCAACCCGGTGGTGGGTCCCACATAATTTCTATGGCACATATTTTCTACAATGTGCCATAGAATTGCGCAAGTTTCTGTGCCACATTTTCTGACGTGCGCCACTGAAATTTCTCAGTAGCGCATGGTCCTCTATATGAGCTACAGACTAGCACGTCTATCTATAGCAGTTTTCCTAGTAGTGCACCCCTCTTTCTAGGGTTCTTCCCTTAGTAAAATGATCGACCCCTCCTCTAGGAGGTCTTGGCGCACCTTATAAAGGGGTGGCCAGGTTACACTTAGGGCATACATGGAGAGCATATTCCTAGAAGATGCTTCTCCCAAAATGGCAAAGCGGTGCTCCCCTTTGTCCCTTCGTAAGCCGCCTAGAGCTCATGGCGTAAGACTCTCTGAACCCCTGGCGTAAGGCTCTGCGGCACCATGTCACCTGACCAGAAATGGTCAGGCGAAGTCACCTTTGTTGGCTTGTGTTGCTGGTCCTTGTCTATGTCTTCTGTGCTCTCTCTATAGTGGAGAGACAAGAGCATAGACCATAGAAGTTACCTTCCTTCTCCTGTAAGCCAAGTTGTAACTCGGCTACTGCCTAGTCAAATCAGCCCTGAGGGTACCTGCAAACAAGTAACATCGTGGTTGTGCCGACATACGCTTTATGTCGGTCGAGGTCTTGTTGGGTGAAGACAACCTCGGCTCAGTCAGCCGTAACTTGGTTGGCCTTTAGGTAACTCGGCCAGCTCCTGCTTTGACCTCGTTAGTCTGTGAAGCTGGTGCAGTCTTAGTAACTTTAGCTGTTAAGTCCACAGCAGGTTCAACCCACTTGATTCTTTGATCTTCTCGTCGAGGTACATGTATGTCGCCATGCTCCGGATTTAACTCGGTTGCTTACTTTACTGACTTGGTATTTGCGAGTTACTCCTCATTGGTCGGGTCTTATCCTCGCATCCGAGTTATCCCACTTAGATGCCTTTCTTCTCGTTACACTTCCCCACGTCCTACGTGGAAGGTAATCATTACCTTTGCCTCATTTTAAAACCCCGTGTGTCAGTTACTGCGCACACTGCCAGGTATTACTGCACGCACATCACATCGTGGGTGCCTCTTCGATAACCACAGAGCCACGTCATGTCGCACGATCTGCTGAGCTGTGTAACCTCAGGTGTGGCTTGCTGATGATTGGCTCCTTCGGCAAATACACGGCCACACCGTGTGGCCCACCACAACTTGCGATCCCACTACCCCCACTAGAGGTGTGGTTAAATAGGGGAGCGGGGGTGTCCCTTGGCTACTTTCCCCAACTCGCCTCTGCCTCTTCTTCTTCTTCCTCACAGCGCTGCCGCCACCGCCGCTTCCGCTTAGCGATAGCGCAGCCACTGCCACTTGATGACTACAAGTGCACAGATCGTTTGTAGCTAGTTTCTAACTAAAGATATCGATCCCACAGGGAGAAGGAGTCTAAAGACTAGTAACTGTTGAAATAAATATTACAATAGAAATGCTAAATAAAGTTCTAAGTGACAAGATAAAATGCGAGTATTATGTAGAAAGGTGTTTTGGGGTTTTTGGTGAAAGAGCAATAATAAAGTAAAGTAAAACAACTGAATACAGAAAGTAAGTATCGCGTATGTAAGAGAAATTGGAGCTGCAATAGGGAAAGCGTTCTCAGGGAGTAGCGGATATACCACTAGCATTATAAGGAGCTAAGATAAAGATTATTATCATAAACATTCTCAACTATGTATGTGTGTGAGGAACTCCATATTTGGACAAATAGGTATCAACCGCTATTCACATGATCCTCATAACCACAACAATCAGCAATCGACATCAATCGAATTACTGCGCTATTAAGGGACGTAATCCCGTAAGATGTATCCCATGGCATGGATAGTGTTCCGTGAGTTTCCTCGATTTCTCAAGTTGATACGTCAGGAGTGCCAACAGCTTTATAGTCACTATAAGTGCTACCAGACCTCCATCTACCAACAAGTAGCTCCCACCATCAAGTCCCCATGAGAGGCAAATATTGAGAGGTCGACTTCTCTCAACATCAAGATGAAGACAATCTAACACATGGTCACAACGATGAATATCATAATAAACTTTATCTTATTTCAATCTCATACTAGGGTTTGTCCATCTCCCCAAGAACTAATGATCTACTCAGACATGGAGGCAATCAGCATCATGGCAATAACAATGGAATCTATCATAGATGAATAGTACTTGTATAAATCCACAAGGAGTATGAAAATTACAACAATATCTAGACAAGATCTAGATGGGATGGATGGAGATGGTGGTGATGTAGTGGTGGATGATGAAGATTGATGCCTTAGCCTCCCGAATCTGCGTAGGGCGAAGATGGATTCCCGGTGGATGAGTTGGCCCTCCAAATGCCTTCCGGAGGTGAGGTTTCAGTGATTTCTAGGTGTTTTGTATGTCGTCTCTCTGATCCAATTGCACGGGGTTAAACTATTTGAGGAGGCGGTGGCGACGCCAACTATACGACCGGAACTATACAGCCGAAAAATTTATTCCGGTCGTATAGTTGGTCGTTGAACTGTCTGTCTCCTTTGATCGCTTCAGGTTTTCTTCTGGTATTATTAATATTTTCGAAATAAGCGATTTACATTGTTTTTGACTCCTTTTCTCCTCAGTACAACTGCTCCAAGAATTGTATCCATTGTATCCATCATCTGTCCTGATCCTGGTGAAAACAGACATAAAATGTGTGTACGAGCGCTGTAAAATACAAAGATCCTATATCTACAATGCAAAATAATAATGTAAAACATGATGCAAATATGCACTCATCAACTTACCCAAGCTTAGACTCTTTCTCATCCTGAGCAAGTTTAGCTTAATGGATGTGATCCTCATATTCAGGAAGCTGAGTCGATAAAATAAATGAGGCAGTTGCAGCATGTGTTTATCATATGCGATACATAGGAATAAGTTCATGAATAGTACCTTACTCGAACCATCTGAATAGTATTAGCAGGCTTCCACACCTTAGTGATCAATACTTCATAAAAGATGAATCTCAACATAATGTAAAAGTATTTGGTTCAACCGAATGAGTTAGTGAGGTAGTCCCAACTGTTTTAGGATCAACCTATTCACTTGGGATTCAAAAATCTCAAAAGTATCTCTTTGTCATACTACAATATAGTGGTATATAACTATTTTCTCTTTGCACACTCGCTCTTTTTCTTCTTTCTTTTCTTCTCTTTTGTGTATATGCTCACACTTTTGTTTAAGTGATGTGCAAAGGAGCTTGTTGGGGATATGCCATATGGGTATACTCATAGCATGTCACCAATCCGCCTAACCCGGGTGATCCATAGTTGGTAGCAAGGCCTATGACCTGCTGAGAAGCCCAGTTAGACGAATCCTAAAGGGAGGCCCATGCCGGATAAAGGATGGCTACGCAGGAGTCACCGACATATCGGAGCCTTGGAGTACAAGACACGGAAGACTAGTTCGTATTAGTGTAGGACTCCTTACCTTGTCCGGCAAGCACCTTTCCCTATAAACCCTAGGTCTTGGCGCCTTTATAAGCCAGCATGTGGGAGCCTTTAGGGCACAACCTCTCAGATTATTGCGTACAACGCGCAACACCTCGCACAACGAACCAATCTCCGTAACTCGGTGTATTGCCATTATAGTGATTTATAGCAGGAGTAGAGTTCCGCCACTATTGTGGGACTTGAACCTAGGTAAGTTGTGTTACCTCGTACCCGCCAATTCTCCACCTTACCCCACGTCTCTAAACACGAACTGTGAGGACCCCTCCATGGCGTACTCATCGGCAATACCATGACAGTTGGCGCCCACTGTGGGGCAAGAGGCGCTTCGAGCTCTACATCGGGCGAGGTCCAATATCTTCGCGGGAATCGGCGATACCATATCCATCGGTCGTGTTCTCTTCTCCAGCAATGTCTCAATCGTCCCTCTAGATGAGTTCTGGGTGCCGGAGAAGATAGACCCCACGCGCTGCTCCGTCATCCCCTTCGGAGGCATCCACATCTTCATTGGCGAAATTGACTCGGGTCCTAGATCCCAGGAAGTCGGAACTCGACAAGCCCCGCACGGACTACCTATGAGCAGGACACGTTCGCGGAAGGATCTGGGCCATACCTCTCCTTAGAGTATGGTGGCTCAGATCAGGAAATTTCAAGGCCCACCCCAACCGCCCCTGTGTAGGATATAAAGGTGGAAGGACCCCGCAAATCCGCTTGGCTTCCCCAAGCGTTAGAGATGCGCAGGTCACACTTTGTCGATTTCATCACCATCTTCGATCTAGCTAGATGCGTTCAAAGGGATGGAGAACCTCCCCGTGAATACCTCGCTAGATGGATGAGGGTGAGGGAAACCCTAGAGGGCGACTGTGCCGACGAGCTCGTATATCACTTCGTGGAAGGGATCACGCCTGGAACACTCCTCCGGCATACCCTCCAAAGGTGGCAGGCCACAGGCCCTCTCACCCTTGGTGAGATGGTTGCCATTGTCAACGGGTACGCGGATGCCGCTGAAGAGGCCATGGCGGCAACCACCCTCGTTGCCGGAGGAGGAAACAACATGAACGGTCCGCCTCCATCACCCTCCACATCCGCCATCGCCATCGCCAACACCGAAGCCAACTCCGACTCCGTGCTTGACGTGCTTTACACCGCCATCAGTATGGATGCTGGTGGCACAGATGCTAATTCAGAGGAATACGACATTGTTATGAGGGAGATCGAGAAGGAGATCGAGAAGGAGGAGCGTGCCGAGAAAACCAACACTTCCCACCAGGTGCTAGTCGCCATTGGGAGCGTCATGGAAGAAGACTGACAGGAACCGGAACGTGAGAGAGCTCCTCCCATGCCAACGGTCACCAGAGAAGCAGCAGCTAAGAAAGTCGCCGAGCCTCTAGCTTTGTCCAAAGATATGCCTCCTCCGGTTATCCGCCCGCTACCGGTGCAGGAACTCACCATGGCCCCTAGTACGGCCCGGCAATCAAATCAGCTTCCAATGCGACCATCAACGTCTGCCAGTGGCAACCCACTGGCCACTCCCGCCGACAAAGCAATCTACAACGCACTTCTCATTGAGCCAATCATCGTCGCCCATATCCGGAGCATTACGGAGCTTGATGAGAAGCATGCGGAAATCATGGAGGAGGCCAAGTGCATCGCGGAGCAGGGTGCTAAGCTAGTCAAAGACATGGCTAAGGTGCAACAATCCATCAAGGCGGCAAGAGCTATGGAGGCCGAATACAAGCAATTTCTATTAAAGCAAAAGACAAAGAAGGTACCAGCTCACATCGTCGAAGACCCTGGCGTTCGACGAAGGTTGGGATATAACAGGTCTAAGCCGACAAAAGCCACCCCTTACATTGATTTAGAGGGGAGACAGGTCATGCCAACTCCCGCCCTCAACATTGCCATCGCCAAGACCCTCCTGGAGTAGGACAGGTCGCCATAAGCAGTTGCTCGGGTGTACGACCTTGTCGCTAAGGCATGCAAGCAACATGAGAAGGCTACCTCGCAGAGGCTTGAGTCCAACCCGGAGCTTTGCCAGTCAACCCTGAACAGCCGCAGAAGGCCAAAATTTCCCTGTGACGAGGGATCCCACACGGGCTCCATAGAGCGAGGATGGAGAGAGGCACGCAACAGGACCGATGCCATCCCCATATCCTCCGATCATGGAGAAAAGGCTCGTCCCCGCCGGTCGCCACCTCCACCACCATCTCGGCATCACGAGGAACCAGAGTCGCGCCACCGCACAAGCATGCCACCTCCAAGGTGGCCCTAGTCTGGCGTCATTATACGTGATCAGGGCGAGCAACCTCAGCATGCCGGAGAGTGCAGCGGCAATGAAGGACACATAAGCAGGTCCCACAAGGATACGCCATATCCGACAAGTGACCGCGACAGGCATGAGGAATTGTAGGAGGGGCACAGCAAGAGAGCTAACCCAACGCCTCCACCGCTGCCATTGCCACCCAGCAGCCATCATGGCGGAGGACACGGTGGATCTCATAGATCATGCCACAATTCCCCTCCCCATGATGGAAAAGGGAAGCAGCAAGAGCCATACGATGCACGTACACGGCTGGACAAGATCCAAGAAGCTCAGGAGCTCCCATACCTTGTGCCACGTTGTTTTGGACCAGTAATACGGGACACAACTTACCCCAAGGGCCTCCAGATAGACAAGACCATCAAGCCATACAACAACACTGCCAGGCCAGCAACATGATTGCAGGACTACAGCGAAGCGATCCACATCGCAGGGAGAAACCCCAATGTCGTTGTCAAGTAGGAGGAAGAACCCAAGGAATCAAGTGACATGGATGAAGACGTGGACCCAAAATCTTCTGACAAGGGAGAGGATAAAGGGAAAAACCTCTTCGAAAAGAAGGCTCCATGTTACCACACCTTCCTTGGCACCCCAACCGTCCGGGCCTAGAAAACCTCTCTCGGGATACTGATGGCTACCTCCCTCCGGTTCCCCAGTACGTCAGGTGGTCAGAAATTCCAATTACATGGGATAGGAAGGATCACCCAAAACTTATCCCAACAGAGAACCAGTATGCTATGGTCATCAACCCTCTGATTGACGGCACGGAGTTCACCAAGTGCCTCGTGGACAGTGGAAGCAGCATCAACATCATGTACCTGGATACACTGCATAAGATGAACTTGATGGAGACCCAGCTAAGGAAGAGCAACACCGTGTTCCATGGGGTTGTCCCTGGCCGACAAGCAAATTCCCCAGGCTGCATCACCCTTCCGGTCGCTTTTGGCGATGTCAATAACTACCGCTAAGAACGCATGACCTTTGAAGTGGTGCCTTTCAAGAGCATGTACCACATCATCTTTCTACGCGACATCTTCCACTCCTTCCTCGCAAGGCCATGCTTTGTCTACAACAAGCTCAAGATTCCCAGACCAAATGGCGTCATCACCATCGACGGAAGCTTCACCAAGGCACGGGAGTGCGAGCTCAGTGAATCTGCCTTCACTGAAGCAGTCCTCTATAGTGAGGAGTTCAAGGAGATACGGAACTAGGTCGATGCCTCGGAGATGCCTGCTTCGAAGAAGCAGATCACTGCTACCGAACCCTCCTTCTAGGCCGCCATCAAGACCAAGCAGGTGGCGCTTGTCGAAGGTGATTCCTCCAAGACCACCGCCATTGGCACGGACCTGGATCCCAAATAGGAAAGCGTGCTCGTCGAGTTCCTCCGTGAGAATAGGGACATCTTTGCCTGGCAACCTGCCGACATGAAAGGTGTACCTAGGGAACTTGCCGAGCACAGCTTGAATATTGATCCTAATGCCAAACCGGTGAAGCAACCTCTACGACGTTTTGGTGATGAAAGACGAAGGGATATAGGCAAAGAAATTGCTAGGTTACTTAAGGCTGGCTTTATCCGAGAAGTTATTTACACCCGATGGGTGTCAAATCATGTACTTGTCCCCAAAAAGGGAACCAATGAATTAAGAATGTATGTTGATTACACCGGCTTGAACAAAACATGCCCAAAGGATCCGTTTGCTTTGCCTCGCATTGACCAAGTCATTGACTCGACGGCTGGCTCGGAACTTCTGGGTTTTCTCGATGCCTATTCAGGATACCACCAGATCCGGATGTGAAAGTTGGACCAATTGGCCACTTCGTTCACCACACCCTATGGCACGTATTTCTACGTCACGATGCCCTTTGGGTTGAAAAACACTGGTGCTACGTACCAGCGGACGATGCAACGTTTCCTGCATGGCCAAATAGGTCGCAACATACATGCTTACATGGACAACATCACGGTAATGTCAAAGAAATCAAATGATCTTATCGCTGACTTGCAGGAAACCTTCAACAATCTCTGGAAATACAACATGATGTTGAACCCAAAGAAGTGCGTCTTCGGGGTACCATCCGGAAAAATGTTGGGCTTCATTGTTTTGGATCACGGAATCGAGGTGAACCTGGGGAAAATCAAGGACATCCTCGACATCAAACGCCCGACGTGCCTGAAGGACATCCAAAGGCTCACAGGTTGCGTTGCAGTAGTAAGCCGGTTCACCAGCCGACTTGGTGAGAAGGCTATGCTGCTCTACAAGTTGCTCAAGAAGGCGGACAAATTCACATGGACGGACGAGGCTGATGCGAGACTTCAGGAGTTGAAGAGAATACTCACCTCCCCACCTATACTTGTAGCACCAGTGCCAGGGGAGCCTATGTTAGTTTACATGGCGGCAACCAACCGAGTAATCAGCATCGTCATCGTGGTGGAGCGTAAGGAACCAACGCACGAATACGGAGTTTAGCGGCCTGTTTACTATGTAAGCGAGGTCTTGACGAAATCCAAGCAGTGTTACCCGCACTACCAGAAAATAGCTTATGGAGTTTTCCTTGCTTCGCGTAAGTTAAGGCATTATTTCCAGGAGCACCCTATCACAGTAGTGAGAAAAGCTCCGCTGTCCGACATCATCAACAACAGGGACGTTACAGGGAGAGTGGCAAAGTGGGGCATTGAACTTGTGGCCTTCGACATCACCTGCAAGCAACGCGATGCTATCAAATCACAAGCATTGGCGGATTTTCTTGTAGATTGGACAGAACTGCCAGAAGACACCCCTGTACCAGAGCTAGAGTATTGGGTCATGCACTTTGATGGATCGAAGTTACTCAATGGCTCGGGGGCTGGTGTATTATTACAATCACCAACAAGAGAGAAGTTGCAATACGTCCGGCAGATCCACTTGAACGCTACCAATAACATGGCGGACTATGAGGCCCTCATTCACGGACTTCGCGTAGCCAAAGATATTGGCATCAAGCGCATAGTTTGCTATGGAGATTCTGACTTGGTCGCCCAGCAAATAGCTGGCACCTGGAACACACGGAACCCTATGATGGCGGCATATCGAGATGAAGTAGATTAAATAGCCAAGTGCTTCGACGGCTACGAAGTCAACTACGTCAAAATGTAGGAGAATGAGGTGGCAGACCTCTTTCAAAGCTTGGATCAGCTTGTCGACCAATTCCGCCAGGCATTTTCCTAGAACATTTATGGACTCCATTCATGAAGGGAGCGGACCCTGACAACCCGGATAGAGTGGATTCATTTGTTAACACAGTAACATTGACCTCTCCGGCTTGGACGAAGCCGTTCATGGATTATCTGCAAGATAGAACTTTTCCCGCCGACGAAGTCGAAAGCCGGCAAATAGTACGCAGAGCAAAAGGCTATGTCATCATTGACGGCCAGCTATATAAGAGAAGTACCACAGGATTTTTCCTTCGATGCGTCTCCCGGCAGCAAGGTATTGAAATCCTTAGAGAAATACATCTCGGAGATTGCGGGCATCACGCCGCTCCCCGATCGTTGGTGGCTAAGTCCTTCCGACAAGGATTCTACTGGATAACTGCCAAGGTGGATGCTGACAAGTTGGTACAAACATGCCTTGGGTGTCAGTTCTATGCAAGACAACCAAGTGTTCCAGCTGAAGAATTGCGAGCAATACCAATAACTTGGTCGTTTGCAGTCTGGGGGCTGGACATGGTGGGTCCTTTGCAGACAACACCCTGTGGATTCACACACTTGCTAGTAGTAGTGGATAAGTTCACAAAATGGATTGAAGCTAAACCCATTAGAAAGCTTGATGGGGCAACATTCCTCAAATTTGTCCGGGATCTAGTGGTGAGATTTGGTCTCCCGCATAGCATCATCACCGACAATGGCGGAAATTTATCTCTCAGAGAAGTTGAGGAGTACTGTCATGAGAAAGGAATCTGCCTTGACCTAGCATCTGTGGCACACTGACAGTCAAATGGACAAGTTGAAAGGGCCAATGGACTAATTCTGCAGGGAATCAAGCCACGCTTAGAGGCACCGCTACATAGAGCAGCTGGAGCCTGGGCGGAGGAACTACCATCTGTCTTGTGGAGTTTATGAACAACACCCAACAGATCCACCAGCTTAACTCCTTTCTTCATGGTTTATGGAGCAGAAGCAGTCCTCCCATCCGACATCCTCCACGATGCACCAAGAGTTTCCGCCTATAAGGAGTATGACGCTGAAGAATCTAGACGCTTATCTATGGACCTACTTGAAGAAGAGCACGTGCTGGCATGCCAGAGATCTGCCATCTAACAGTAGAAGCTGCGTGGCTACCATAGTCGCCGCGTTAAGCATCACTCGTTTAAAGAAGGAGATCTGGTGCTTCGACTCAAGCAGGAGAAATCACACAAACTATCCCCACCTTGGGAAGGACCGTTCATCATAATCAAAGCATTGTTCAATGGTTCCTATTACCTCGTCGATATTTGCGAGTTGAAAGATAGGCAAAAAAATTGCAAGCGCAAGCAACATGACTCTAATGATGATTACCCAGAGACAGATCAGCCATGGAACATAGCACAACTACGTCCCTTTTACACTTAGCACATTTATATTATGTAATAAGTTTGTTATATGATCAATGAAATAAAGCATTTGGTTCACTCATATTCTCTGAGTCTTTTACCTCCTTTAGTTGTTCATTTTTGGATCATATGAACCCTTTATGCGCAAGGTTGCATTTTCCCTTTTGAAAATTCCTCCTACGGGCGTTAGCTTAAGTTTTCTAGTTTGTACGTTTTCTGAAGTTTTTATGTGGATTATGGAGTACTGACTTTTTGGCACTCAAAGCCAGCGAGTTTTTTCTTGGGTTCTTGACAGTGCTATTAAGCATCATCACCTGAGAGCATAGTTCTATGTTGCGATTCTACCATCGCACGAAAGGTCAAGCATACGAACCAGGATAATGGATAAGCCAGCACTTGCTTAAAAAATATACACACATGCTGCAAGTAGATAAGTAGAAGGAAAACTTGAGTACAAGATTTTCCGCCTTAGCAAAACATGAGTTTTTTCCGCATACACATTGCAGAGATACATTTAACACAAACATTATTTTTCATGGCTCTGTTGCAGGGGGCTTTGTGTTGGCATCATCAAGAGAGCCATGCTGGGAGAGCTCGTCAAACTCGGAGGGAGATGGGCTAGACTCAGACGATGCCATGTCTTCGTCAAGGATCTCGGCAGGCACGAAGACATCTGTGTTGACATCGTGGTGACCCTGGTGTCAAAGCCGGCAAGGGAATTCCAAATAGCATCGCTATCAATTTCCCTCCCTTCTTCATCTAGTTTGGGAAAGCCAGAGGTCACCAAGTCGATGTCGGCGTTGTCGTAGTGCGCCTTGACCAGAGATAACGACATCCTAGCACCATCCCGGATGCAAGAGACCTTCCAGTCCTTGACCTTCTCGGCAGCTCGGCGTAGGATTTCCATGAACTTGGCCGCTGAGTCTGTCGCCTTGATATTGATGCACAGCGGTTGAGCTATCTCCTTGGCTTGGGCAATGGCGGTGCTGACGAAGTTGCCCGCAAGAATCATGCCTTCCTTGAGGTCTGGAGCACCTTCTCCCAAATTGGCTAAGCCAATAGGGGCTATGGTTTGCAAAAGAAACAAGGACCATGCGCACAAACCAATCAAAGAATCGTCTGCAATACATAAATGACCAAGACAGAGAAAGGTTGCCGAAGATGCTCATCTTTGCTTCAGAGCATGACTCCGCCAATGCATCCCACTCCTTCTGGATGGTCTTGTACACCTCAAGGTTCCTAGCGTTCTGCTCTTTGTCAGCTTGGTTCTGTTCCTTAAGCTTGGCAATCTTGCCTTTCAGGCATTGCATCTCGGAGTCAATAGATTCTTGCAGCACCTTCATCGTAGCCTCATGGCCCTTGACGGCCTCGGCCAGGTCCTTCATCAAATTTTTGTTTTCATCATCGAGCTCCTGGATATGCTTGGATTGCTCGATGATTCTCTTGGCCTTGGCAATGGCTTCTGTATGATGGAAATCAGAAAGTGCTATCAGAAGACGGAAGAAATAATTCAATGAGAAAAGCAAGGAGCTATTGTAGGAAACACACTCTTGCTATTTTTGATCTCTTCCTTCAGGAATTTGGTTTTACCCTGTTCAAGGTCCAGTTCCTTCCGAAGAGCAGCAAACCTCTCATTGGCGGCTATCCTCCGTTTATTCTCATTCTGCACAAGATGTTAACATGCTTAGTTTCTCTAGAGCATCTCGTCGGAACTATTTAAGTTTCAACTAAACGCTCGGGGAATACAGTATACAATTGTTAACATGCTAGTTTCTCTAGAGCATCTAGTCGGAACTTTACAGTTTCAACTAAACGCTCGAGGGCTACACGGACAAGTTCTACACTTAGTTCTTTGGAGCACTCAGGCCAATAACTATTGGATTATCTGCCTAAGAGCCTGGGGGCTACAGTGGGATATACTACACAAATTAAAATAAGTGAAGTTCAAAAGACTTATGATGGGCAATGATCCTGAGATTGTTGGCCATATGAGCATAGGAATCATGGGAGGTCCGGGCATTCTTATAGATTGCGTCAGCCTGCTTGATGAGGTCATCCAGGCTCAACGTCGGAGGAGTCGTGGCCAATGGAGAGGTTGAAGCCGGAGGCATGGATGAAACCCTAGACGTCTTTTGTGCCTTCAAGGTAGATGATGGCTCGGAGGCTCCCGCCTTGATTGTTGCTGACACATCCACCTCTTCCACCACTTCCTTCCCTTTCTCGGTGGCATCCTTAGCCAGAGCTTCAGCCACTTTAGAGTAATTGCTCTCCTATGTCTCCTGGCCGTTGGGACAAGAATTGGATTGAAATCTATCTCCATGGCAGAGGTCTTAGGGATGACGGGGGATGATGGCCCAGCGGGGCAGCAGAAGGCTTGGCGGCAGGAGTAGGGGGAGTGGTGGTGGGAGAGGGCTTGGTGGCCACGTCCCTGGTCATCATGTCACGAATGTTTTTTGACCCTCCAGCATCTCTAGAGGATCGCTTCAAACTAACACCGGCTTTCCTCCTGAAACATACAAAGTATAAGTACAAGAGTTTAAAAAAGGTGTGAGCTAAAAGATACAAGCAGGAGAATGAAAGTACTTACTCCATGACAGGAGCCTTGGTGAGGGGAATGCCGGTGGAATTCTTCTTATTCTCCGCCTCTAAGGCGGCAGTGGAACGTTTGGAGACTCCACTCTCCGATTTCTTCTTCTTAGCCTCAGCAGCAGCATTAGAGGTGGAGCTCTTCCGCTTTCGTGCTGCTGGAGCTAGTTGATCCTTGGGGGCATCATTGTCGGACACCACCTGGATATCCTTCAACTTTGGATCATAGACCTGGGAGGCCATTTGATCCTCCGCGAAGGTCGCCAGCTGGGATACAGAGGAGTGTTAGATGGACAACTTCATGTCGGAAAAACCTTAGAGCATGTAACAAGCAACAAAGGAAACAGAAGCTACCTCTGGGCATGTACCGCAATCAAACAAGTCGTAGGTGATCTTGAAGCCCCGCTTCTTGTCCTTCACCTTGACGATATCCTTAAGCCGGAGCTTGATGGAGTCAGTAGAGAATTTATCCCGCAAAATTCACATGGGATCCCACCTGTCTTGAGTATACTTGCACATCAACTCAGTGCGGTGTTGCAGAGGCTGGATCCGTCTAACGTACCAGCACATGGCCAGATACAAGCCCATCAGACCTCCGTATAGGAGCCACTCAATCTGCCATACGGCGCGATAGGCTTCATCATCGGAGGAAAGGGAGGCTGGAGTCCGCCATACAGGCACTTCGGTGGCAGCTCCATCGACAAAGTCGGGTAGGTCTCAAGGCGGTCAAGTAGAGGGATATCTGGCCCATAAAAATACGTGCGCTGCCAATTCTTGCATGACTCATGCCCAAAAATGTCGGGGAAATGCTGGCTAGGCCGGATCTTAAAGATAATGGTTCTACAGATCTGTAGTTCGTCCTTGGACTCTACGGACTCTCTCTTGACGGTGAAAAAATATACAAACAGATCTAATCTAGGCTTGATCCCTAGATATCCTTTGCACAAAGCTACAAAGTTGCTAAGGACTAGAATGTTGTCGGGAGAGAGATTGTGGGGAAGTACCTGGAAGTGTTGGAGGACATCCAAGAAGAAGTCGGAGACTAGAAGGCTTACGCCACGTACCAGCTGAGATTTGAGGTACACCTTCTCTCCGGGTTGGGGAGAAGGGACCACCTCGCCGGCCGGCTCCGCCCGCCAGACTAACTTCTCCGCCACGGGGAGATACCCCTCGGTGACCAGCTCCTGCAAATCTTCGGCGGAGAGATTAGAGCCTCTCCACATCCCCTTGTGGGAGTCGTTTTCTTCTTCAGTGGCTTGGGGCGCCGCTCGTTCTTGGTCATCGCTGGTGGATTCAGCACAGCGGAGAGAGGAACGACCACCCCCTCCGGCAGGACGGTCACTCCCTGGGATGGCTCCAGTGTAGCCTCGGGAATCACCATCGTGGAAGGAATAGAGCTGCTGGAGGCCATTACGATGTGGGGAAGGTGGATGAAAGAAAGGCTCTGGTTAGGGATTTTCATAGAAGAGCTCGAACGGTCGTGTGGCTGGAGGAAGATGAAGACTGGAAGACGAATGTGGGTAAAAGAAAATAAATTGACTGCAGTGGAAATATATAAGCCTCGTGTCAAGATTCGTGCAAAGAGATCTGACAGATGGAATGTTGCCGACGTGGAAGTGAACGTGCGTGGTAATTTCACCACGTCCTCCGCCGTTTTCCGCTCCGCCGTTTCGGATTTCGCGCGCGTGAAAATAGCTGATGATTAATTCTCTGTTTCTGTGGGCTTCGAGGTAACGTAGGTTGTACCCTACGTCATCCTCCTGACAGTTGCAGTGAAGGGTCACGTCCAAATAGTCCATCGAAGACGGGGACTATCCGACTCTGGAAACAAAGACTCAAGGAATCTCCGGCTACATTGCAAAGCCGGAGAGGATTGCAGGGTTCTTTGGGAAACCTTTGAGATATTGCTTGACGAATTGCCGACATTACTTAGACGGGATATTCGGAGATCAACGAGCAAGATGAAGCAAGATTTCAAAGTCCTCCGGGGGCTATTGTTGGGGATATGCTATATGGGTATCCTCATAGCATGTCACCAATCCACCTAACCAGGGTGGCCCATAGTTGGTAGCAAGGCCTATGGCCTGCTGGGCAACCCAGTTAGATGTATCCTAAAGGGAGGCCCATGCCAGATAAAGGAAGGCTACGCAGGAGTCACCAACATACTCGTAGCCTTGGAGTACAAGACACGGAAGACTAGTTCGTATTAGTGTAGGACTATTTACCTTGTCCGACAAGGACCTTTCCCTATAAACCCTAGGTCTTGGTGCCTTTATAAGCCGTCATGTGGGAGCCTTTAGGGCATAACCTCTCAGATTGCTGCGTACAACGTGCAACACCTCGCACAGCAAACCAATCTCTGTAACTCGGTGTATTGCCATTATAGTGATTTATAGTAGGAGTAGAGTTCTGCCACTATTGTGGGACTTGAACCTGGGTAAGCTGTGTTACGTCATACCCGCCAACTCTCCGCCTTACCCCACATCTCTAAACACGCACTGTGAGGACCCCTCCATGGAGTACTTATCGGCAATACCACGACAGAGCTAGCCATACATTCCACTTCATGTAGGAATTTCAAGTTTAACGATCTCAATTATCAAATTCCAATTGTATATGATGCATTATTATGACTTGAAGATTCTACCTCGTCTTGTTCTCACTCTATTTTGATAGCACTTTCATTTTCCTTTGTTGAAGGTTTCTTGTTCAACTTAACTGCATAGATAGTTTTTCTTTGTAATTCAAACCGTAGACTTACAACATATTGACCAAATTATCTTTATGTGTTCCATTAATACCAATGGTGTGGAAGACTCCTATTGCTATCATCAAGTGAAAGTAAAATTATATGCATATATTCAATAAAACAAACACAAACTCAACATTGCTCCATATATAATAATAAACTCGGAATTTCATTAAAGGGATCAACTATTCCTGAAGGGTATTCTAATGATGCAAACTTTATTTCTAGTTTGAACTAATGAAAAACTAAAATAGTAATGTAAAACTTATAAGATAGATTACAAGGTCTTAAAGATCTCCCCAATCTTGGAATCAAGCCAGGCGGGATCAAATAATCCCTTGCGATTATTTGATACCGTGATTGTTGTAGATCACTATGGCACCATGGCACGTGGTATCTTCTCTTAATGGGCCAGCCTAAGACCGAGGGATTGATTGACATCTTGTAATTCTTTAACACGCAGCTTGTATAAAATATTGTTCCTCTCCAGCACTTTCACTTGTTCTTAAATGAACTCATTGTTATCCTGAAGTGTTTGTAGCGCCTTAAGGCTCATAGAAAAACCTGCTTCGATTGTCTGCTTAATATCTTCATCAAGTTTGTCAAGATAAAGTCACAGCAACCGAAGATGTTTGGGTGTCCCTGGCATCTCCCTGTCCATCTCTTCAATGTTTAGCTCGAGAGCCTTCAAATCCCTCTTCCGGCATGCATTGTCAGCGTCGAGGAACTCTATGGGGATGGTATTGATCTCCATGCCTTGTTCTCTATTTCTCCCAATCTCCATAGGATCCTTTCTTCTTGGCTTCCGCCCCTTGATTGCATGTCCTCACGTGTGAATAAAAGGTGGATCGGTTTGTGGAGATTATGATTATAGAGAGAGAGAGACAATGGCAGTATATAATGGGGGTCAAAGGACGGTAAAACTCACGAGACACACCAAATTGTCGCCCAAGAAAAGAATCTTAACAAAATAGGGAAAGAAATCACGGATTTGGAAGAGTCCTGCCGCGTGACGACCAACTATATAGGCGCGGCCCGTATAGCTCCGGCCATATAGTTGGTTTCGGGTAGATATTTCCAAATATCTCGAGGCCAGGTCGATTAAGTCACGACTCGGAACCGCCAATAACGTTTTTTTAGGTAAAAATGAAAAGGCAAATGAAAAGTGTCTAATAGTTTAACGACCAACTATACGGCCGGAAAATTGGCTCCGGTCATATAGTTGCGACCGTATAGATACAGACATCAAAAATCGAAAGTGTCTGAGATTTCAATGACCAACTATACGGCCGGAATTTTAGCTCCGGTTGTATAGTTGCACCCGTATAGGTCAAGACTTCGAAAACAATTTAACGAAGATGATACAGAGTGTTCAACAACCAACTATATGGCAGGAGCTTCCTCTCCGGTCGTATAGTTCCGCCCGTATAGTTGGTAAAACCCTCAAAAACTTCAGAAAAACATAAGGAATTCAAAGGCAAAATTTTCAGAAGTAAAATTTGTGAAAACAAATCAATTATTTGGGTAAGAACACTTACCTTGAACTTACCGTTTGTTTATTCAGGGATGAAAAGATCCTCCAACAACAAAGACTTCTTCTCTTTTGGATGAATTGACCTTGGTTCACTGAATAATTCTCGTAAACGAAAATCACTAGGACTAAAGTTCCTCTCAACAAGATTTTTGTCTTGCTGGGTAAACATGGACACTGCATCCAATATCTTTATTTATTGCCTCTGCATAATCTACCACCCAAATTCTTGAAGTGAAAAAATCCAACGGGTCAGTCTTAGCTTATGGTCTTTCCTCTCAAGGAGTTCGTTTAAACCATCAAGATCCGTATGAACTCTTACTTTTACATCAACTATATAGGAACGAAATTTATCACAAGAGAAAAATACAGCAAAAAGTTCCCTTTCTTCCTTAGGGCAATTCTTTTGAGCACCATTAAGAGTTCTACTAGCATGATGTATAATATTAAATCTGAGACCAATGTTTTGTCCTAGAGTTACTCCTATAGCATCATCACTATCTTCACATATTAATTCAAAGGTTGTATCCCAGATAGGTAGTTTATAGACAGGAGCACGGGATAAAGCATTTTTGAGTTTATCAAAGGCTTCAAGAAATTTATCATCAAAATTAAATCTTACTCCCTTTTGCAGGAGGTTAGTTAAAGGTTTAAATATTCCAGAGAAATTTCTAATGAACCTTCTATAAAAACCCACATGACCAAGGAAACTTCTTATACCTTTAATATCCCTAGGTTGTGGCATTCTCTCTATTGCCTCAACCTTAGCTCTATCCACTTCAATTCCCTTACCCGATACCTTGTGTCCAAGGACTATACCTTCTTTGACCATAAAATGGCACTTCTCCTAGTTTAGAACAAGATTGGTTTCTTCACAACTCTGCAAATCTCTTTTGAGATTATCCAAGCAACTAGTAAACGAAGTTCCATAGATAGAAAAGTCATCCATAAATACTTCCATTATCAGTTCTATAAAATCCGCAAAAATAGCAGTCATTTATCTTTGAAAAGTAGCTGGAGCATTACATAAACCAAAAGGCATACGTCGGTAAGCATGCAAACCATAAGGACTAATGAAAGTTGTTTTAAGTTGGTCATCCGAATAAACAGCAATTTGAGGAAAACCAGAGTATCCTTCCAAGTAGCAAAAATGAGTGTGGTTTGCTAACCTTTATAAAGTTTTACTCCTAGTTCCTTTGTTTAATTTCCTGAAGTCTATACACATCCTATGCCTAACAATAGTTCTAGTAGGTATCAATTCATTGTTTTCATTAGGAACAACAGTAAAACCGCCCTTCTATTAAATTCTTTTCTTACCACTTCCTTCATTTTAGGCTTCAATCTTCTATTAAATTCTGCAACTGGTTGATCACCTTCTTCCATGAATATTCGATGGACAGTTACCATGGGACTAATGCCCTTCAAACCATCCATTGAGTACCCCAAAGGCCTTGCGATGCTCCTTAAGTATTTTCATGAGTTCTTCTTCTTCTTTTCCTAAAATTTTAGCACTAATAATAACAGGAAATTTATTTGTATCATCTAAAAACCTGTATTTAAGATTATCTGGTAGAGTCTTGAACTCCGGGGGTGGTAATTCCTCGTCTCCTCTCTTTTCTGGCTCTTCAAAAGCCTCATCAGTTGGAGGTCCCATAATGGGAAGTGAATCGAATTCATCTTCTAGTTCTTCTAGGGACTTCTCCTCCATAACTATTTCTTCATAATTTGGATCTTCATGTATTCCTTCTTGATTACTAAAGAAAAGAGCTGCCATTTACACAATAGTTTTCTCTTCCACTTCTTCTTGTATTTGTGGAGGCCTGTCTTTAAATTTGGCAAAGTGGAATTCTTTTTCCGCTCCCCAAGCTTAAGAGACACAATCTCCTTTTTGAAATCAACATAGCCACCTATATCATTCAAAAAGTTTCTTCCAAATATAATTGGGCAAAGAGTGCCAACTGGCATATCAACAACTACAAAATCGATAGGAATGTTTTTGTTGCCAATTGTGATAGTTGCATCTTCAACTACTCCCATTAGAATTCTAAGATTTTTATTGGCTAACATAATTGTCATATCAGTATTTTCAATTGTAGCTGGTTCTATCTCTTGTTTTATTTCTAAATAGAAATCATAAGATGTAACATTAACTTCGGTGCCAAGATCGCATAAACCATAATGCGAGGTCTCTTTAAATATGCAGGGAAGAATAGGCTTACCCCACATCTTTTACCTTTGCTTTACCTTCAACCAATACGGAACTCTCTTCATCAAGTTCAACTATGTTACAATGTGCATACATAGCTATAATTACTTCCTTGGTTACCTCTTCATCTTTAGTTTCTTCTAGATGTTCCATGACTTCTGGCATACTTTCTTCTTCCTTCTTCTCCTGTACTTCTTTGACCTGTTCATATTCAAGAATATGCTTTTGTGCACTGTTAGGGAAAGGCATCTCATGTATTGGTTCTAGGGAGGGCAATGCTGCTTTAACTTCTCTCTTCTTCTCAGGTTCGGGTGGTGGATCATATTTGACCACACCCTGTTTCGGAGCTTTGATATGTTCTATAAAAGCTTTAACAACTTGCAACACAAGATATGAATCCATATAAAGTTCTTTAGATAATTCTTTAACACGGCCCTTTTTATTATAGTCATGAATACAATCATGTTCTATTGGTACGCCTCCTTCACTTCCTAGACCAAAATTCCATGAAACTCTATGATCGAGAATTCTATTAAGTAAAGCCCAAGCTTTAGTTATAGGAATATTCATAAAGGCTCCTTCTGCGAAAGAGTCTAGTTCAATTTTATTAGGTTCAATTAAACCGCCATAAAAGATATGCAATAAATACCATTCAGGCAAATCATGATGAGGACATAGACATAGTAAATCTTTAAATGTGATATAAGCTCTTACTAGCTTCATTAGAACGGTTCCTCCAAGTCATTATAAGATGCCTAATTCCAAAAGATTTTGACAATGGATAATATTTTGCTAGAAATTCACAGGCTAGATTATCCCAAGTAGTAGTGGCTTCATGGGGTAGAGATCTATACCATGAGAGAGCTGTACTAGTCAAAGTATGACTAAAAAGTTTAACCCTTACCTCATCAGCGCTATATCCCGTCAATTGAAAAGTGCCACATATATCTTTGAAACATGCAATATGCTCATATGGATCAGGATCTTCTTCATCTCCAGTAAATTGCTACTTGTGTAGAATACCGAGTAGTAGAGGATTTATTTCAATCCCCTTGTCTTCTCATTGGAGTTGTATCTTTTGTAAATATCATAGGACTTCCCAAAGTAGTTGAGTGGGTTAGCACTAGTCATATGCTCAAACTCCATCATGTTGGTGGAAACCTGTAACTCAAAACCAAACTTAGCAAGACAAAAAAAATAAGCAAAAATAAAAAGACCTATAGTTCTTAGCTCCCCGGAAACGGCACCAGAAAATAGGTTGATGACTACAAGTGCACAGATCATTTGTACCTAGTTTTGAAATAAAGATATTGATCCCACATGGAGCAGGAGTCTGAAGTCTAATAACTCTTGAAATAAATATTACAATAGAAATGCTAAATAAATTTCTAAGTGACAAGATAAAATGTGAGTATTATGTAGAAAGGTGTTTTTGGGTTTTTGGTGAAAGAGCAATAATAAAGTAAAGTAAAACAACTGAATACAGAAAGTAAGCATCGCATATGTAAGAGAGACTTGAGCTGCAATAGGGATAAGCATTCTTAGGGAGTAGCAGATATACCACTAGCATTATAAGGAGCTAAAATAAAGATTATTATCATGAACATTCTCAACTATGTATGTGTGGGAGGAACTCCGTATTTGGACAAATAGGCAGCAATTGCTGCTCACATCATCCTCATGACCACAATAGTCCTCATACTACGCTATTAAGGGACGTAATCCCGTAGGACATATCCCATGGCATGGATAGTGTTCCATGAGTTTCCTCAGTTTCCCAAGTTGATACGTAAGGAGTTCCAACAGCTTTATAGTCATTGTAAGTGCTATCACACCTCCGTCTACCAACAAGTAGTTCCCTCCATCAAGTCCCCATGAGAGGCAAATATTGAGAGGTCGACTTCTCTCAACATCAAGATGAAGACAATCTAACACATGGTCACAGCGATGAATATCATAATAAACTTTATCTTATTTCAATCTCATACTAGGGTTTCTCCATCTCCCCAAGAACTAATGATCTACTCAGACATGGAGGCAATCAACATCATGGCAATAACAATGGAATCTATCATAGATGAATAGTACTTGTATAAATCCACAAGGAGTACGGAAATTACAACAATATCTAGACAAGATCTAGATGGAATGGATGGAGATGGTGGTGATGTAGTGGTGGATGATGAAGATCGATGCCTTAGCCTCCCGGATCTGCGTAGGGCGAAGATGGATTCCCGGTGGATGACTTGCCCCTCCAAATGCCTTCTAGAGGTGAGGTTTCAGTGATTTCTGGGTGTTCTATATGTCGTCTCTCTGATCCAATTGCACGGGGTTAAACTATTTGAGGAGGTGGTGGCGGCGCCACCTATACGACCAGAACTATACAGCCGAAAAATTTATTCCGGTCGTATAGTTGGTCGTTGAACCGTCTATCTCCTTTGATCACTTCAGGTTTTCTTCTAGTATTATTAATATTTACCAAATAAGTGATTTACGTTTTTTGACTCCTTTTCTCCTTAGTATAACTGCTCCAAGAATTGTATCCATTGGATCCATCATCTGTCCTAATCCTGGTGAAAATAGACATAAAATGTGCGCATGAGCGCTGTAAAATACCAAGATCCTTCATCTACAATGCAAAATAATAATGTAAGACATGATGCAAATATGCACTTATCACTTCTCTCTATTTCTTGCTCGCCTTGCTGCAGCTCCCTTGCTCATTGGTGCTACAGGGCCTCGTCAGTCAAGGCCCTTTTTCCCTGCTTCGGATTACGCCTCTGAGGAAGAAGATATGGAGATGCCTAAAGACCTCACCGTCATAGAGGAACACGAGGAGGGCGGCGCCTCCCATGAGCGTGGTGCTTGGGCCGGCTCCTGGGTGTGCCAAGATGACCTTTACTGGCTCATGCGTACCCGTCGTGTTCCCTTTGGAGTTAGCTATCGCCTCCCCGGCAACGAACTTGTCCCTGCTCCCGAGCCTGGTGAGTTTGTGGTTTTCCTTTCCCACTTACAGCGTGGCTTCGGCCTTCCCATCAGCAATTTCTTCCATGACTTCCTCGCCACCTTTGTTCTCCAACCTCACCATCTTCCTGTGAACGCCATCGCCTCTCTCTCTACTTTCATTTCCGGTGTCGAGGGGTACCTCGGCCTATGGCCCTCAATTCAGATCTGGTTCAACTTCTTTGGTTTTTGGGCAAACATCGTTCCAAATAAGGATCTTTGCCCGACCAACAAATATCTGACCCAATGTGGGGAGACCTCCATCTCTCCTATGTGAGACTCGATCTTTGTCCTACAAGAGGTGCTTGATCTAGTGGAGAAGTGCATCGTTGATCTGAAAATAAAGGGGATGACCGACGAGGATCTGATGCTCACTTTTATTCGAAGCTCAATCTTCCCTCTACAGAGACGCACCTACAAGCTATGCCACATGAGCAGTTACCTCGACCCTAACCGAGTTTCATCATTCGAGCTCTCATAATCCCAGATCTTCTGTCGGATTAAGTCTATCTTCAAGACTCCCTTAACCGAGGATTGGGAGTGGGGGCTAGAGCACTTCAGTCGAGATAGGTCAGTTCCCACATTATATCCCTTACGTGATCCTTTTTCCGAGTTATACTTTATGTCAGCATGTATCATCTATTTGACCCTTTTGCCTTATTCTTTTTAGAAATTCCTTCAGAAACAATAAAGGACACCTCGACCCCGGCCCTCGAGTGGGGAAAGGATCGGGATACCTTGGATCCAGAGGAGCCGGACTCCGAGGCGTTCATGCCTGTTTTGGACTCTAGCTCCAGCCGACCCTCTGGTAAGACTTCTGTCTTAAGGGATTTGCCGGATGACGATGATTATGATTATGATTGTGAGGTCTTAGAGGTATTTTACCCTGTGCCTATCTCATATGCCTATCTTGTTGATCCCCCTCCATCTAACTCGGCTGGTCATGTGCACAAAGTGGCTCCGGTGGCAGTGGGAGATCCGGTCCCGGCTAAGAAGCAAGCTGCAACCTCGGCTCCTTCTTCCGAACCACCTTGGGCCGAGAAACTGTACAAGAAGTCCACCTACAAGGTCAGCACCAAACTCCATGTCAAAACCACTGTCTGGAGAGCTCCAAACCCCAAGGATCCACCTACCGCGTCCGAGTAACTTCTTCTCTCCTTTCTTGTTCTTTGAGTTGCATAGGTCTTTTTATATGTATTTCTTATTTCTCTCTTTCTGGCCTATCTTGATATTCATTTCTATTTAACTCGGCAGGGCCCCCAAGGATATCTCCCAGAGAGGTCCCAGCATAGCCTCTCCTTTTTGGGAGAATCCACCTTCTCCTTGCCATGATGATGCTCCTGTTCTGAGCCCCGTCCGAGAAAGCTCTGCCGTAGTGCCGAATGTCAGTCCACCTCGGCAGGAGGAGGGCAACGTCAGAATGGAGGGAGGAGGTGCCCCTGAGGATGTGGCTATGCCAGATCAGCCAAGTACCTCTTCTTCCCCATAGCAACAAGACGATGATGGTGCTAGAAACATCGGCACCGAGAAAGTTTCTACTGAGGTGCCGGTGACTCCGGCACTGACCCAAGTTCAACCTCAGCCTCAACCTCGACCAGTTCCAACTTCAAGTTCTTCTACACAAGCACCTCCTGCCTCGTCCGAGTCTACCCAGACTCAGCGAGAAGACCAACTTGGCTAAAGCCTCAGACCAAGTCTTCCGCGCCATCTTCTTCGGCTGTAGCATAACCTTCAGCTTCACAGCAGCAGGCTAAGCCAGTTACTAAGGCCAAGAAATCTGCCGATGTGACCAAGGTCAAGCCCGCTGTAGAGGCCACCAAGGAAATGTCTAAGGGATCATCCGCTGGGTCCGGGCAGCGCACAGTTGCTTCAATGATGTTGCAAGTCAGTGTCGCCTTTGGCCCAACTCCGGATAAGCAACTCAGGCTGCATTCTAGTCTGGTTGCTGCCAAGGCTGCATGCCAAGTTGCGTACGGGAAAGGGTTGGTCCTGGCTTGGACTCTCAGTGGTAGGAGCCTCGGCTCACTCGCTGAGTTTGCCGAGAACTGGAACAATGCTGAATATGTTGATGTGAGCTCCAGTAACCCAGCAAAGTTTGGCCCTGCGGAGATTGGTGCGCAGATGAACACTGGTAGCAAGGCCATTGCCTATGCCAGCAAAATGATGGATTTAAACCCTTCAACCATCTCTTTATAGATGTGCAAGCACTTGTAGCTATATCCTCTAGTCCACGAGCCTCTAGGGGAGTAACACGTTACTCGAACGGATGCTCTTAATAAACCTGTGCAATCTTCACGTAACCTATTCCCAAATCTGAGGTATTTTAACTTGGTGAAATTATTGAGTATCTTCAAATATCCAATCACCTAGATCTGGGTTAAGTTCCACTTGACTCGGATCTGAGTAACTCCAAATATTCACTCACCTAGAACCAGGTTAAGTTCCACTTGGCCCGGGTCTTGAGTAAATCCAAATTTTCACTCACCTACAGCTGGGTTAAGTTCCACTTGGCACGGGTCTTGAGTAACTTAAAATATTCACTCACCTAGAGCCGGGTAAAGTTCCACTTGGCCCGGGTCTTGACTAACTTCAAATATTCACTCACCTAGAGTCGGGTTAAGTTCCACTTGGCCCGAGTCTTGAGTAACTTCAAATATTCACTTACCTAGAGATGGGTTAAGTTTCACTTGGCTCAGGTCTTGAGTAACTTCAAATATTCACTCACCTAGAGCTGGGTTAAGTTTCACTTGGCCTGGGTCTTGAGTAACTTCAAATATTCACTCAGCTAGAGTTGGGTTAAGTTCCACATGGCCTGGGTCTTGAGTAACTTCAAATATTCACTCACATAGAGCTGGGTTAAGTTCCACTTAGCTCGGGTCTTGAGTAACTTCAAATATTCCCTATTACTCATGAATTAACACTTTCCTTTTCAGATCACCACCAACTATCGCACCATCAAGTTGCAGTGGCTTCTAGACATACACAAGGATCTTTCTTGAAAGCATAAGGCCTTGTTGCCCGAGCTGAAGAAGAAAGGTAAAATTTTCTCCTTGATGTTCTTAATTTTTCTTCTCTTCATCTTGGCTTGCCGAATTAACTCGTGACTCGGATTTTGTATCCAATGTGGAGGCCCAGAACGAGGCACTGAAGAAGAAATTGGCCAAGCTGAAAGGTACTTTTCCTTCGTGCCTTATCATTTTTCATTTCTCATTTTGAATCGGCAGGTAATTATACCTCGGCTCTGTCGGGTCAAAAAATCATTGCAGTGTGTCTTCAAGATAGCGTGCCCCTGCTTGACATGATGCTCCATTTTCTCGAACAAGAAGGACAACATCAGGCCCAGCTGAACGAGAAGGACAATGAGATTCTCCAGCTTCGTGCCAAGAATGAGAAACTCCAATAGCTCCAGAAGACTGAGCTTGAAAAATTAGACCAAGAGTTCTCTGATGCAAAGGTCCAGCTCGAAGTCCAGCTTGTCAAAAACAATGAACTCCTTCAAGAGGCCGAGGCCAGACTTGAGTCGGCGAACACCGCCCTTGCTGACCTTCAGAGGAAACAAAAGAACTGGCTGGCCAAACTAACTTGGATCCATGGTCTTATAGCTAGTAAGTTTCCATGTTCTGAGTTTGCTTTTTAATGCCAAGGTTACTCTTTTCTTTGCAATTTTTGAGTGGCTTTTCGTTTGTATTTTCAGAGGATTTCCCTCAGTCCAAGGCTTGTGTCGATGTTGCCATATGCAAGCTCCAGTAAAAAAGAACTGAAGCTGGCCCTATCTCATAAGACGTCACAATTGATGAATCCTTGGCTGGTCTTGTGGCTTGCCTCGGGCCCATGAAGGTCTTTGGTGTGGGTCTCCTCGGCGTTGCCATCAACACTTTCCATACTCTGTGGTCGGGTGAGCCTGATCCCAAGGAAGTTTCCATCCTGATCGAGAGGCTCCAGGATAGCAGCACTCAACTCAGTTTGTGGTGAGAGTATGTTGCATGTGCTGGAGCTGACACGGCCTTATCCTTTGTGCTGTCTTGGTATGAAGGCATTGACATTAATGTACTTGGTCATCGAGCCAGCATCGCCGACCGTCAAGCTCGCGCTTATGTCAACACCCGGATTTTTAATCCCAGATGCCCATTATGCCGTACCTCGCAATCCCAGGATTACCATTTTTGCGAGACATAACGGATTGGATATCACAGTAGATCATCCATTACAAACCATACATAAGGTTTTACACAAATAAGGATCTCATGATCCAGTCTTTAATACAACAAGCAGCGGAAATAAAAGATAAGCGTAGCGGTGGGGTCCATCTTTAGGGGCACAGGCAATGCTGACGAAGGCAGATAGTCCTAGTTATCATAGCCGTCCTACTGACCATCATCTTGATAATCTCCTTCATAGTCTGGCCATGATAATAGCCAGGGACAAAAGCCATGAGTACTCTTCAAGTACTCGCAAACTACTATTAACAGGTACTATAATTCTAAGTTAAAGTGCTAGAGCTAAGTTTAACTATAAAGTTAAGTTTGAAACCTAAGCTGAGTTCAGAAGCAAAGAAAGATAAAGTAAAGTTCTAGAATCACTTAAGTTGGGAAGCTATTATCATCAACACCACCCTGTTATGGTCAAGTCAAAGTTCATCATTCATTTCAAGTTATTTAGAAACATCTGACAACGAAACAGTATGGCCATTCCAACTGTCCATAACCGCGGATGTGGCTATTCGAATAGTTTGACACTCTGCAGAGGTGGTACACTTTCACCACAAGATTCGATACATCTATCAGGGATAACCCTGAATCATCATACTTAGTATGCAGATAATCAAACATAACCTTCCCTTTACACACCCTAGTACAAGCACCTCTCCTATGAGCATGGCCTCCCAACCATGACCATCAGTCATCTTGGGCACTGCATAGGTGGACAACATTGAGAGGTAGCATCAGCTCAAACCTCTCCCGTGAGGGAACTAATACTAATGCATATAAATTTCCAGCTAAGCCATACCCAATTCAGGTAATGTGGTTGTACGGTAAATTTGGAATGGTATCGCATCCGAATCCAACCATTAGTTTTATAAAAGGGTTAAGGCTCATGCCTCATCATTTCCATCATCATAAACCAGTTGTGTCTCTCAACACATGTCAAAACATCTCAATAGAATGACTCATCATTCCAAGGTTTTCATAATTCATTTTCACCAAGTGCTCCCATCTAAAGTGACTCAAGTTTTTGATCTACTCTAAATACTAAGTTAAGAGTGTTCACTAAGGTGGAAGGATGGGATCAATCTCATGCCATAGAATGACATCTAAAAGTTTCTAAGTAGGTCAAGTTTTATACATTTTATGCTACCTTCAAAATAAGTAAGGAACTTTGTATACTAAGGGGAGTAAAACTTGTAGGTAATACTTGGGGTACTAATAGTTAAAAGGGGTGTGATCAAAGCATGCCTAAAGCATCCTTGCTCATTCATCTAGCTTAATTCTATCCTGCTAACAATAGCTTGCCTTGGTTGGTGCAGTGGTTGAAGTTTTCTTCTTCTTCTTCTTCTTGGTAGAACTCCTCCTCCTCGAAAGCTTGGTCGGTACTAGCGTCTATAAATACATAGGGAGTAGACAATCACCAAACAATACTTAACTAGGCTAAGTAGCATTCTAAAACACACATTTGATGATCTATTATCATCACAAACATCACAAGTTTAATTCAATAGTTTCATCCTTTTTATTTTAGAAAAGTAATTTCTACTCATTGAAATATTAACTAAAATTTAATATTCACCACCAAAATATGGGATCATGTGGACGCATGTCATCACCCCATATTCTAACATGTGGGAATGAGATTTAAGGGTTGGATCAATATTACTTTGGTTTAAGTTCATTATTTAATGATTTAAAGTGACTAGAAATGCCTATATAGCATTATTTTGGTAATAGTCCAAAGTCACTGCATGTAAACCTTAATATTATTACATATTTAGATAGATATGATGAAATTTGATTTTTGAGAGTTGGAATCAACTCAAAAGCTAACTTGGTTGATTTTATAAAAATGTTGCAAGTTGCAAAAGCTTCTGTTTTCTTATTTTATTAGGAGAGATCTATAACTCTAATTGAATTCAATCCAACGGGCTTGGATAGATCATTTTAATACCTTTCAGAAAAAATTGGTATCATGCAATTTGGATTTCTAAAACTCTCTGAATTGATTTTCAAACTAGAGGACAGAAACTAGTTTTAACTAAAAAAGAAAAATCCAGATTTGAATCGATGGGCTAGCGCGGGAAAAGGAATGGGCCGGCCCAGTGGTGCTCCGTGGCGCGGGGCTCAGCTGACAGGGGGTCCCGCGTGTCAGTGGCACTTAAAACGCGAAACGGTACGCGCACTGTGGGCCGTAGGATTAGAAGCGAGATCAACGGTTGAGGGTCGTCGTCGACGATGAATAGGTCGTCGGCGAGCTCGAACACTAGCAGCTCGGTGGGGGTCTACTGGGGGCGTACCAGGGCTCCAGCAGGGTCGGCGAGGCGGGCAAACGACATGGAAGACGACGGCGCGGCGAGGCGCGGTTGCGGCGGAGCATGGGGTGGTCGCAATCAACGGCGCCCTTCTCCTCCTGCCGCGGCTGCTCCGGCTCCAATTCCGGCGAGCTGCTGCTCCACTTGCTCCGGCTAGAGGTGGGTGAGGTTCAGAGAGGTGAGGGGAGTGGAATGGTGTGGAGAGAAGAGGCTGGGGAGGGCTCCTTTTATAGGCCCGACGGTGAGACCGAGCGGGATGGTCAGGCGACGGTGGCGACATGGCTACAGCAAGGTAGAGGCATGGCTAGGATGGTGATTGATGGGCGGTTCCCTGGCGGTGCTCTAGGAATTGAATGCGGCCGTAGGGGCGTTGGCACGCGGTCTGGGCGAGGTGGCGCTCTGAGAGGCAGAGGCGGCGGTGTCCTTGGTGAGCGGTGGCTGTGAGGCTTTGGGCAGCGAACGGGGATGTCTGGGGTGTTCTCTAGGTCGAGGTGCAGCGGCGGGCACAGGCTGGTGCCAAGGGATGGTCTGTGCACGCAGGGACCGAGCGCGCTCTGGGGGCGGCACTGGCATGGTGCGGTTGCACTAGGCGCGGTTTGTGCTCGGTGGTCCACTGCTGCTCTGGGCTCGGGCAAGGGACAGGGGATAGCGGTGAGCTCCTGGCTACCTCCTAGACATGGCGAGAGAGGGGGAGATTGTCTGCTGCGGCGGGGCAAAGTTTGGCCGGCGACCATGCCCTCGGGTTGACATGGCAAGAGTGTTAGGGACAAGGGAGAAGGGTGTTAAGGGTTTGGTTAGACTAGGAGGGGACAGAGGAGATAAATGAGGATCAATTGGGGGCAAAACCCTGTTCAAAACAGTGAGCTAGGATTAGAGTAGAGATTATGCATGCCAAGTGTTTGATGAAATGGCCGCATGAAAGAAAGTTTTGAATTTTGGTTTCAAAAATTTTGAGTGATCTCCACTAGTGATAGGTAGTCTCTGGTTGCAAGGGTTTTGAAAGTGGAGCTCAATTAGATGGTTTTGGAAATAGGGGTGATCTATGCATATGCATTAGATTCAATTTTAAACGGTCATTTAAAATAGTTAACAGAATGTTTTTAGCAGATCAAAAGGTGGGCCTTGGTACCTCATTATGTGTACTAGCAAGGGGTGCAAAGTTCAAGAATTGTTTCTGTTAAGAATTGAGTACTAGGAATAGCCAAAGTAGGCATGAGAGTTAAATTTTCCAAAATGACCATTCCTCCTTTTTATTTCTTTTCGATTTGATTTTCTGTAGGAAAAGTTTGGGAATGATGTAGATGATGTTTAAATCACCTAAGAAACATTTTACCAGCATTGGATCAATCAATCATGGCAATTCAAACAACTCCTATTTTAAATGCATACACATATGAATGCTTTCATTTAAATTTGGAAAAGTCTTTGTTAACCCTATTTTTGGATGATTTGATCTTGATAACCTTGGATTAAAGTTTTTGGGATGTTACAAACCTTCCCCCATTAAACAAAATCTTGTGCCGAGATTTACAAATAAAAGTAGGAACTAAAGAGATCCGGGAACTCTGTTCTAATGTAATCTTCGTGTTCCCAAGTAGCTTCCTCCTCGGTATGGTTGCTCCACTGAATCTTGAGAAACTTGATACTCCTGGTCCTGGTGGTTCTGTAGGCTTCTTCTAAGATACAGATGGGTACTTCCCGATAGGTCAGGTCATTTTTGATTTCCACAGCTCTGTGATCGATGTTCTTGAAGACTTCAGTCTTCTTAGGCACTTCCAAGCATTTTTGAAGTAACGAGATATGAAACACATTGTGGATGGCTGACATCTCTTCAGGCAGTTCCAATTGGTACGATACTTCTCCTCGGCGGTTCAGAATCTTGAAAGGTCCGATATATCTGGGAGCTAACTTTACCTTCAGACTAAAGCGTTGCGTTCCCTTCAATGGTGAAACCTTAAGATATACGAAATCTCCGACATTGAAAGTCAGGTCTCTCCTTCTTTTGTCAGCATAACTCTTCTATCTGGATTGGGAGGTCTTGAGGTGCTCACGGACTTTGTGAACTTTCTCTTCTGCTTCTCGGAGAATGTCGGGTCTAAAGATCTGACTCTCTCCTACTTGCGACCAATTCAAAGGGGTACGACACTTTCTTCCGTATAGGAATTCAAATGGTGCCATCTACAAACTAGCTTGTTAGTTGTTGTTATATGAGAATTCTGTGAAAGGCAGACAGTCTTCCCATTTTGATCCATATTCCAACACACAAGCTCTAAGCATATCCTCTAAGATCTGATTGACTCTCTCAGTTTGTCCATCTGTTTGCGGGTGATAAGAGGTACTGAAGTTCAACTTGGTTCCTAAACCTTCCTGAACTTTCTGCCAAAATCTTGAAGTAAACTGGGTTCCTCGATCTGATACGATGGTCTTGGGGTTCCATGCAGACTAACAATCCTAGCAATGTATAGCTCTGCTAGCTTTGCACTCTGGTAGGTTGTCTTGACCGGTATGAAGTGGGCTATCTTGGACAATCTATCAACGATGACCCAGATTGAGTCATGTCCCCTACTATAAGTAGGTAAACCGGTGATAAAGTCCATTCCGACGGAATCCCATTTCCATTCCGGAATCTGCAATGGTTGCAATAGTCCTGCAGGTCTCTGATGCTCTGCTTTGACTCTTTGACAGATGTCACATTTGGCGATGTAGCTTTCGATCTCTCTTTTCATGTTGTGCCACCAAAATTGCTCTTTCAAATCCTGATACATCTTTGTTCCTCCGGGGTGGATAGAATAAAGAGTATCATGAGTTTCCTTCATGATAACTTCCTTCAGCTCCGAATCTGCTGGCACACAGATATGTCCTTTGTACCACAGTACTCCTTCTTCATCTTCGGTGAATCCAGGTACCTTTCTTGTACCAATACGACGTTTGATTCCGTCGATACTGTCATTCCCCTTCTGGGCTTCCTTGATTTGGCTAATCAAAGTGGGTTGAAGTTCAATGCTAGCTAGGAATCCTTTGCTAACTAACTCAGTCCTGAACTGCTCCAACTCCTCATACAAACTTGGTTGCTTCTATTTGATCATGGTGTTAAGCCTGCACGACAATCTGCTAAGAGCATCCGCTACCACATTGGCTTTGCCGGGGTGATAGTGAATGTCAAGGTCATAATCCTTGATTAACTCTATCCATCTTCTTTGCCTCATATTCAGCTCCTTCTGAGTGAAGATATACTTCAAGCTCTTATGATCTGAGTAAATCTCACAGCGATTACCCATCAAATAATGACGCCATGTCTTCAACGCTAGAACCACGGCTGCTAGCTCAAGATCATGGGTCAGATAGTTCTGCTAATGTTGCTTCAATTGTCGAGACAGATACACGATGACTTTGCCTTCTTGCATCAATACACATCCTAGGCCAATCTTGGATGCATCACAATACACATCAAACGACTTCTTGATGTCTGGCATGATCAAAATTGGGGTGGATATCAATCTCTTCTTCAGCTCTTGGAAACTGGCTTCACACTTGTCTGTCCATTCAAACTTCTTGTCCTTCTTCAACAATTGGGTCATTGGTCGGGCTATGCTCGAGAATCCTTCTACGAACTTGCGGTAATATCCCGCTAATCCGAGAAATGAGCGAACTTGGGTTTGATTGGTTGGGGCTTCCCATTCTTCGACATCTTTGATCTTGGTGGGATCAATAGAGACTCCTCCGGCAGAAACAATATGTCCTAGGAATCCTACTTCTTTCAGCCAAAACTCACACTTGCTGAACTTGGCATACAACTGATGCTCTCTCAGGTTTTCTAGGATGATTCTCAGATGTTGCTCATGCTCTTTTTCTGACTTGGAGTAGATGAGGATGTCATCGATAAACACAACTACAAACTTATCTAGGAAATTCATAAAGATCTTATTCATGAGATTCATGAAATAAGCAGGGGCATTGGTTAATCCAAAAGACATAACCGTATACTCGTATAAACCATAGCGAGTAGTAAAGGCGGTCTTCGGAATATCCGTTGCACGAATCTTAAGTTGGTGATAAATAGTCCTAAGATCAATCTTTGAGAATACCTGAGCTCGAGTCAACTGATCAAATAGATCCTCTATCTTTGGCAAAGGGTACTTGTTCTTGATGGTGACGTCATTCAACTTTCTGTAATCTGTACACAGACGATTGCCTCCATCTTTCTTGTCGACGGATAACACTGGTGATCTCCATGGCGATGCGCTTGGCTGAATCAAGCCTGTTGCTCACATGGCATCCAACTGCTTCTTCAGTTCGACTAACTCTGAGGGGTTCATGGTATAGGGTCTCTAGGCTATAGGTCCGGTTCCGGGGATTAGTTCGATAATGAACTCAATATCCCTATCCGGGGGCATACCTGGCAATTCATCTGGGAATACGTTGGGGTATTCACAGACTACTCTGACTTGGTCTATGGTGGGCAGGGCTACACTCTTGTTGCACTTGAATTGACGGGGTAAGGTTTCAGAGGTATGCTCTACTGTTACTCCAGAACTACTGGTCATGGTGATGGCTTTCTTAGCACAGTCTATCAGTCCTTTATGCCTTGACATCTAGTCCATACCTAGTACTACTTCCAATCCTTTGTTTCCAAGTACAATTAGGTTGGCATAAAAATCTATCCCATGTATTATGATAGGTACAGCTTTGCAATTTTTTCTAGCTTTTGTTGTTGAACCGGGGATTTGAACTATCATGACCTTCTTCAGGTTGGTTGGGCGAATCTTACTAGTGCATACAAATTCTTCGATGGCAAATGAATGCGATGCTCCAGAATCAAACAATACTCTTGCTAAAACTGAGTTGACAGAAAACATACCCAGCACTACATCTGGCGCTTCCTAGGCTTCTTCTGCGTTCATGTGGAAGAGACGACCATTGCGGTTGTGCGGGTTCCCTGGGGCAAATCTTCTTCCTGGTTGAACAGGACGCTGCTGCTGAGCTGGGGCATTCACAGGGGAATTGGCGGCAGTCTTCTTGGGACACTCCTTGGAGTAGTGACCCTTCACTCCACACTCGAAACAAGTGATCTGGGACTTGTCCTCGACTGCGACAGGCACAGCATTGCTGCCAGTTCTAGGCGCAGTGTTGTTGTTGTTGTTGTTGCTCTTGGGAGGGGCACGGTTGAAATTGTTGGCATTACCGGAGTTGTGATTGTTTCCTCCGGACTTCACATTACCTCCGCTACGGTTGGGGTAGCTTGGGCGAGAATTTGGGGGTCTGTTGTTCCTTGGTGCATATCCTGGTGAGGGGTTGGGAAGGTACTTCTGGTGACTACTGGATCCATACTGCTGCATCATACGATGCTTGCGGTTGTCGTTTGCCTGGTTAATCTTCCCTTCCATCTGAATGGCAGAGTCGACTAGCTCTTCGAGATCATCAAAACGGATGTTGACGAGGACAGTCTACATCTCATCATGCAGTCCGTTTAAGAATATATCCTTCTTCTTGGCCTCCATGTTGATCTCATCCGGTGCATATCTGGCAAGTGACAAGAATCTGTCACAGTACTCTACCACAGTCATTCTTCCTTGCTTCAATTCACGGAATTCATCTCTCATCCTGTTGACAAGACCTTGCGGCACGTGGGTGCAGCTGAACTTGACCTTGAATGCTTCCCAGGTCATCACCTGGCCATGGTTCATATTGCGGATGCTATTCCACCAAGCTCTTGCATCTCCCGCCAGATAGTGGGTGGCGAAGAGAACTTTCTCATTCTCATCAACTCTGGCAACCTCTAAGTTGTTTTCCATGGTCTGTAACCAGTCATCAGCATCTAATGGGTTTTCAGATTGGTTAAAGATTGGGGGATTGGTATTCTAAAAGTTTTTGAGTTTGGATCCTTGGTGATCCTGATTTCCATGTCCTTGGTTGTTGAGAGCCATTTGGGCGATCTGCTTCAATGTTGCTAAGTTGGCTTGACGCTCGGCCCTACTTGCTTCACGGTCCGCGATGAGATTCTGCAAGATCTGCAGCATTGGGTCCTGCGACGAGATGCTCCCTCCTTGGTTTCCACGAGTCATCTGAAGATTGAGATAGATATAGGGGTAAGAGGGAAATTCTAAGGTTCATGGTTTTGGGTTTTCAAAGCTAAAACATTGAGTTAGACTCAGGTTTTTCAACTAACTTCATTTTCATTCCTGCAAGCAAGCACCCGATACAACACACACCACAACAAGCAAAGGGGAAAACAGATGGTTTGAAGAACCATTCTGCAAGCTACGATACAATGAGATGATACATCTCATGCTACGATAGTGCTCTAGTGCCTCTACTCATCATCGATGAAGTCGGAGTCTTCATCATCAGTGTAGAAGTCCACAGCATCCTCCTCCAGAAAGTCATCATCGTTGCTGAGGTAAGAATCCATATCTCCCTGGATGTCTTCACCCTCATCTTCTTCTTCCTTGGCGGCAAGCTAAGCTTCCTGCTCCTTGACGGTCTTCTCGAGGTTGGCCACCTTCTTGCGAAGATGGGCGATGGTGCGATCCTTCTTTGCACGCTGGCGACGAAGAGACTGGCGATCTTGGACGAGCAGTGCGAAAGTCTGGGCCTTCTGGTCGGCAATGGCACGGTTCTAGTTGGCTAACTCCCTGGCATTGTCCAGTTCCTGCTATCTATCGTGAAGCAAGAAGTCAAGATTCTCCACTTGACGCCTCAACTCTGGGTGACTTGGCATCTCCATCGGCATTCCCATGAAGTCACGTCTTGCATAGTGGGCAAAACGGGTTCCTTGGATCTTGTTGACGCTGAGGGCACATAGGCGTGCGAGAGCTTCATGCATTGCCCTGGCTAATCCATCTAGCCAGTTGTTCTCTCTCACGGAGAACTGAATTCTCCCGGAAGTTGGTGCTTCGATGCTTCCCCGAAGATCCACGGTGACTAGCCACTGTAGGTCTCCTCCTGGGGGTCCTAGAAGTTGAGCTCCAAGAAACTCCGGATGTGGGCATCCTAGTAACTCCGACAGTGAATCCAGATCCCTCTCGAAAATCAGCTGACCTTCGTTTCCCAACTGGTAAAACTTGCTGAACTGAGTCTCCATCTACAAGAATTAAGGATGAGGAAGTTAGTGAAGTGATCAAGTGTGTCAAATTTTAAGTAGTAATGTAAGAATTTTTAGGAACATGTATTTTTGAGAAAGAATGAGTTCACAAGGGTAAGAGGGGAAATAGTTTTTCATAAATACTCACTTTGGTTTTGAAGCTAAGTTTTTGGTTTGGACGTCCATTCTAACTAGGGTCTCCTATGGTCACGATGGCTCTGATACCAACCTGTCAACACCCGGATTTTTAATCCTAGATGCCCGTTATGCCATACCTCGCAATCCCAGGATTACCATTTTTGCGAGACATAACGGATTGGATATCACAGTACATCATCCATTACAAACCATACATAAGGTTTTACACAAATAAGGATCTCATGATCCAGTCTTTAATACAACAAGCAGCGGAAATAAAAGATAAGCGTAGCGGTGGGGTCCATCTTCAGGGGCACAGGCAATGCTGACGAAGGCAGATAGTCCTAGTTATCATAGCCGTCCTTCTAACCATCATCTTGATAATCTCCTTCATAGTCTGGCCATGATAATAGCCAGGGACAAAAGCCATGAGTACTCTTCAAGTAATCGCAAACTACTATTAACAGGTACTATAATTCTAAGTTAAAGTGCTAGAGCTAAGTTTAACTATAAAGTTAAGTTTGAAACCTAAGCTGAGTTCAGAAGCAAAGAAAGATAAAGTAAAGTTCTAGAATCACTTAAGTTGGGAAGCTATTATCATCAACACCACCCTGTTATGGTCAAGTCAAAGTTCATCATTCATTTCAAGTTATTTAGAAACATCTGACAACGAAACAGTATGGCCATTCCAACTGTCCATAACCGTGGACGCGGCTATTCGAATAGTTTGACACTCTGCAGAGGTGGTACACTTTCACCACAAGATTCGATACATCTATCAGGGATAACCCTGAATCATCATACTTAGTATGCAGATAATCAAACATAACCTTCCCTTTACACACCCTAGTACAAGCACCTCTCCTATGAGCATGGCCTCCCAACCATGACCATCAGTCATCTTGGGCACTGCATAGGTGGACAACATTGAGAGGTAGCCTCAGCTCAAACCTCTCCCGTGAGGGAACTAATACTAATGCATATAAATTTCCAGCTAAGCCTTACCCAATTCAGGTAATGTGGTTGTACGGTAAATTTGGAATGGTATCGCATCCGAATCCAACCATCGGTTTTATAAAAGGGTTAAGGCTCATGCCTCATCATTTCCATCATCATAAACCAGTTGTGTGTCTCAACACATGTCAAAACATCTCAATAGAATGACTCATCATTCCAAGGTTTTCACAATTCATTTTCACCAAGTGCTCCCATCTAAAGTGACTCAAGTTTTTGATCTACTCTAAATACTAAGTTAAGAGTGTTCACTAAGGTGGAAGGATGGGATCAATCTCATGCCATAGAATGACATCTAAAAGTTTCTAAGTAGGTCAAGTTTTATACTTTTTATGCTACCTTCAAAATAAGTAAGGAACTTTGTATACTAAGGGGAGTAAAACTTGTAGATAATACTTGGGGTACTAATAGTTAAAAGGGGTGTGATCAAAGCATGCCTAAAGCATCCTTGCTCATTCATCTAGCTTAATTCTAGCCTGCTAACAATAGCGTGCCTTGGTTGGTGCTGTGGTTGAAGTTTTCTTCTTCTTCTTGGTAGAACTCCTCCTCCTCGAAAGCTTGGTTGGTACTAGCGTCTATAAATACATAGGGAGTAGACAATCACCAAACAATACTTAACTAGGCTAAGTAGCATTCTAAAACACACATTTGATGATCTATTATCATCACAAACATCACAAGTTTAATTCAATAGTTTCATCCTTTTTATTTTAGAAAAGTAATTTCTACTCATTGAAATATTAACTAAAATTTAATATTCACCACCAAAATATGGGATCATGTGGACACATGTCATCACCACATATTCTAACATGTGGGAATGAGATTTAAGGGTTGGATCAATATTACTTTGGTTTAAGTTCATTATTTAATGATTTAAAGTGACTAGAAATGCCTATATAGCATTATTTTGGTACTAGTCCAAAGTCACTGCATGTAAACCTTAATATTATTACATATTTAGATAAATATGATGAAATGTGATTTTTGAGAGTTGGAATCAACTCAAAAGCTAACTTGGTTGATTTTATAAAAATGTTGCAAGTTGCAAAAGCTTATGTTTTCTTATTTTATTAGGAGAGATCTATAACTCTAATTGAATTAAATCCAACGGGCTTGGATAGATCATTTTAATACCTTTCATACAAAATTGGTTTCATGCAATTTGGATTTCTAAAACTCTCTAAATTGATTTTCAAACTAGAGTTCAGAAACTAGTTTTAACTAAAAAAGAAAAATCCAGATTTGAATCGATGGGCTAGCGCGGGAAAAGGAATGGGCCAGCCCAGTGTCGCTTTGCGGCGCAGGGCTCAGCTGACAGGGGGGTCCCGCGTGTCAGCGGCACTTAAAACGCGAAACGGTACGCGCGCTGTGGGTCGTAGGATTAGAAGCGAGATCAACGGCTGAGGGTCGTCGTCGACGACGAACAGGTCGCCGGCGAGCTTGAACCCTAGCGGCTCGGTGGGGGTCTACTGGGGCGTACCAGGGCTCCAGCAGGGTTGGCGAGGCAGGCAAATGACGTGGAAGGCGACGGCGAGGCGAGGCGCGGTTGCGGCGGAGCTTGGGGTGGTCGCAATCAACGGCGCCCTTCTCCTCCTGGCACGGCTGCTCCGGCTCCAATTCCGGCGAGCTTCTGCTCCACTTGCTCCGGCTAGAGGTGGGTGAGGTTCAGAGAGGTGAGGGGAGTGGAATGGTGTGGAGAGAAGAGGCTGGGGAGGGATCCTTTTATAGGCTCGATGGTGAGACCGAGCGGGATGGGCAGGCGACGGTGGCGACATGGCTACGGCGAGGTAGAGGCATGGCTAGGGATGGCGATCGATGGGCGGTTCCCTGGTGGTGCTCTAGGAATCAAATGCGACTGTAGGGGTGGTGGCATGCGGTCTGCGCGAGGTGGCGCTCTGAGAGGCAGAGGCGGCGGTGTCCACAGCGAGCAGTGGCTGTGAGGCTTTGGGCGGCGAACGGGGATGTCTAGGGTGTTCTCCAGGTCGAGGTGGAGCGGCGGGCACGGGCTGGTGCCAAGGGATGGTCTGTGCGCGCGAGGACCGAGCGCACTCTGGGGGCGGCACTGGCATGGTGCGGTGGCACTGGGCGCGGCTTGTGCTCGGTGGTCCACTGCTGCTCTGGGCTCGGGCAAGGGACAGGGGGTGGCGGTGAGCTCCTGGCTACCTCCTAGACATGGCGAGAGAGGGGGAGATTGTCTGCTGCGGCGGGGCAAAGTTTGGTCGGCGACCATGCCCTCGGGTTGACATGGCAAGAGTGTTAGGGACAAGGGAGAGGGGTGTTAAGGGTTTGGTTAGACTAGGAGGGGACAGAGGAGATAAATGAGGATCAATTGGGGGCAAAACCCTGTTCAAAACAGTGAGCTAGGATTAGAGTAGAGATTATGCATGCCAAGCGTTTGATGAAATGGCCGCATGAAAGAAAGTTTTGAATTTTGGTTTCAAAAATTTTGAGTGATCTCCACTAGTGATAGGTAGTCTCTGGTTGCAAGGGTTTTGAAAGTGGAGCTCAATTAGATGGTTTTGGAAATAGGGGTGATCTATGCATATGCATTAGATTCAATTTTAAATTGTCATTTAAAATAGTTAACAGAATGTTTTTAGCAGATCAAAAGGTGGGCCTTGGTACCTCATTATGTGTACTAGCAAGGGGTGCAAAGATCAAGAATTGTTTCTGTTAAGAATTGAGTACTAGGAATAGCCAAAGTAGGCATGAGAGTTAAATTTGCCAAAATGACCATTCCTCCTTTTTAATTCTTTTTTATTTGATTTTCTTTAGGAAAAGTTTGGGAATGATGTATATGATGTTTAAATCACCTGAGGAACATTTTACAAGCATTGGATCAATCAATCATGGCAATTCAAACAACTCCTATTTTAAATGCATACACATATGAATGCTTTCATTTTAAATTTGGAAATTTTTTTGTTAACCCTATTTTTGGATGATTTGATCTTGATAACCTTGGATTAAAGTTTTTGGGATGTAACACCTTATGATCTTATCCAATATGCTCATTGTCATGAATGGAACGAAGGGCCGAGTTTCCTCGAGTCCATTGACGATGAGTACATTGAAGTCAACACGGATGATGACCAGGAAGGTTCGGATTACACCGACGATGCCGAGGCAAACCCGGATGATGAAGCTGAAACCAAGGCTCCCAACGCTGAGGACAACTTGCCTCCTACTGCTGCGGAGGTTCGCCCGCTGCGGCTCCTTAAGCAACAAAAACTTTAAAATTCGTTAAATCCCGGGTATGCTAGGCGCAGATGTAATGAACAATGTGTTATTTTATTATAGCTTATGCTTCTATGCCGGATTAACTTGGGAGAAGTCCCTAAGTTTCATTTTATTGTTCTCCCAATTCAATGTCTCGGCTCACGTCTACCTTGATTTGGCGTTTGACTTACGAGTCTGAGGTTCAAAAAATTGATCTAACAATACTTGAAACTTTCACGATTAGCTCAAAATAATTCCGCATAACAAAACTAAAGTAATACAGGGGTTAGTCCAAAAAGCAAACATCGGCTTGATTACATTCCTTTCCTTAGTCGTTTTTCATGTGCCCTGCAATTCCAAACTTGATCTCTTGATTGCCATGAAGCCAATTCTTGATGGACAGCAGCAAGTCGAAGAGTTAGCTTTTGGTGCCAACACATTACTAACTAGGCCAAGGTGTAAGTAATTTAAGCCAGCCGACGTATAAAAAGCGAATACATTAAATGACAATTATTATTGAGGCAGTCCCCGAGTTTCTGCTCGAGGTGTTGAGGTTTCATTGATAAGCTCATTGTCGACATATAGGCCGACATATGAGAGTTCGAGATACATACACTTTTAGCTAAGTGTAAAACGGACGAAGTAGTGCTACGTTCCATGACCTCTTTGATTCTTCCCCTGCCCTACTTGCCTTGTTCTTCTCCTGTGGTTGTGCATCAATGAGGTAATACGCATCATTGTGCAGTTTTTTGCTTACAATGAATGACCCTTCCCATGGGGGAACAGTTTATGCATGCCGGTAATGCGCTACACCAGCCGAAGTACCAGATCTCCTTCCCGGAAGACTTGGGGGTTCACTTTCCGGCTATGATATCGTCGAAGATTTTGTTGATATATGGCGGATCTGGACAATGTAAATTCTCTCGCTTCTTCCAGCATATCAACATCATTTTATCGGGCTTCTTAAACTTCGGCTTCTGTGTATTGGGTGACCCTAGGCGAGTCATGCTCTATGTCGGCTGGTAATACAGCTTCGGCCCCATATACCAGAAAGAATGACGTATAGCTTGTTGATAGATTCGTAGTTGTTCTTAAGCTCCATAATACCGCTAGAAGTTCCTCAATCTAGCACCCCTCTTATCTTTGCAGCGGCTCAATGAGACGGGGTTTTATCCTAGATAGTACTAGTCTGTTGGATATTTCCACATGCCCATTCGATGTGGGGTGGGCCACTGATGCAACGTCTAGCCAGATTTTCTTATCTCGGCAGAACCAGGCGAATGCTCCTTCGGCAAAATTTGTGTCGTTATCTATTATGATATTGTGCGGATAATCGTATCTCAGGATGATATCTTTGAGGAATGTCATGACATTAGCTCCATCACACTTTCTTATTGGCTTTACGTCAATCCACTTTGTAAATTTATTCACCATGACTAAGATGTGGGTCATGTTTCCCTTGGCCGGCTTAAATGGTCCAACCATATCCAAACACCGCACGGCAAATGGCCAAGTGATTGGTATAGTTTTGAGTTCAAACATCGGCAGATGTATCTTGCTTGCGTACCTCTGACACCCATTACATTTCCTCACAAGATCCTCTACTTGCTGCAAGGCACTTGGCCAGTAAAATCCATGCTGAAAAGCTTTTGCCACTAAGGCTCTGGACGAGGCATGATGCCCACATTCCCCCTAATGGATATCTCGGAGGATGTCCATCCCTTCTTCCGGGTCAACACATCGCTGCAAGACACTGGTGACACTTCTCTTGTATAGCTGAGCATTGATTATAGTGTATGCCTTTGCTCTCCTCTGCACTTGCCTCGATAGTATCTCATCACTTGGCAGAGTTCCATCTTTCAAGACTTCAAATATTGGCTACGCCCATGTTGGTACAGTACGAGCTAGGAAAAGTACTTCGTCAATTTCCATTGGATCAACCGACATAACCTCTGCCGGATCAAGCTGAATAGTCCCCGGGTTTGCCGAGGCAGTCCTCGGGTTTGACGAGGTTGTCCCCGGGTTTGCTGAGGTGTTCCCCTAGTCGATGTCCAATGGGGCAGCTCCTGATCCAGGGTCTGTCGAGATATAAATGGACTCAGATTCTAGTGAAGGGGTGATAGATGGCTTTTTTAGATGCTCCAAAGCAACTCTTGGCGGGATGACCTGTCAAGATTAACCCAACTTAGACAACACATCGGCTGCCTCATTTTCATCTCGGGGTACATGATGGAACTCACATTCCTCAAAGTACCCACATATTTTCTGGACGTGGAATCTATAAAGGGCCATATTTGCGTCCAATGCATCCCAATGGCCAAAAACTTATGGCACCACCAAATCCGAATCTCCGAAGCATTGTATCCGACGTATCCCAATCTCTTTTGCCGCTTTTAGTCTGTGCACGAGTGCCTCATATTCAGCAACATTGTTTGATGCTCGAAAGTGGATCTGAAGTACATATCGTAATTGATCTTTCTTGGGCGAGGTAAGGAATACTTCGCCCCCTAACCCGTCCTTCATTTTTGATCTATCAAAGTGCATTTTCCAGTAGTTTGAGTCCGGTAGAGGTGGCTCGTACTACATTTCAGCCCAATCCACGAAAAAATTAGCTACTGCCTGAGGCTTGATCGCATCTCTTCTATCATACTGTGGGGCGTAAGGGCCTAACTCAACTTCCCATTTTGCAATATGGCCACTTGCATCTCTGTTACTCATTATCTCAGATATAGGTGCTTCACATATCACTTTAATGGGGTGTTCCTCAAACTAGTGCTTGAGCTTCTTGGCCGCCATATAGACACCATATGCCATCTTCTGATAACGGGGATAGTTCTATTTTGAAGTGGGCAATACCTCACTAAGGTAATATACCGGCCTCTACACCGACTTACCTTCCTCATCATGCTCCACCACTACCACGGCACTTATGCCTCGGTTGGTCGCTACTATATAGAGAAACATCGGATCTTTGGATAGTGGTGAGGCTAACACTGGTGCAGAGGCTAACATCTTTTTTAGTTCATGAAATGTGTTATCTGCTTGTGGTGTCCATATGAATTTATCTGATTTTTTCATTAGCCGATAGAGAGGCAAAACCTTTTCTCCCAACCGACATACTAATACGTTGCTAACATATCTATAATTTTTGATGTAACATGCTTGTTTTATATCTACTTTCTTATGTTTTGTCCACACTTTGGAGTATTTTTATACACTTTCTTGGACTAACCTATTAACAACATGCACAATGCCAGCTGCCTGTTTTCTGCTGTTTTTGGTTCCAAGAAAGTCAAAAAATGAATATTCTCGGAATTGGACGGGACAAAAGCCAAAGTCAATATTTCACCGAGGGGGACACAAAGCCAGAAGACGAGACGGAGAGGGGCCAGAGGCCGGCCACACCACCTGGCCGCACGGCCAGGCCTGGCCCGCGCCAGGGGGTGGTGTGGCCACCTAGGGCACCCCCTCGGCCTCACATTTCGCCTATAAGATGCCTCTGATATAGAAACCCTAAGTACCCGATCAAAATTCCACGAAAGAGTCTATAGCCGCCATCATCTAGATCCCTAGATCAGGAGGGATCTTAAGCTCTTCTCGGCACCCTGCCGGAGGGGAGAATTCACCCTGGAGGCCTTCTTCATCACCATGCAAGCCTTCGGTGTGATGCGTGAGTAGTTCATCCCTCGACTACGGGTCCATGTAGTAGCTAGATGGTTGGTTCTTCTCCTTTGTGCTACCATGTTTAGATCTTGTGAGCTCCGTTCATGATCAAGATCATCTATTTGTAATCATACATGTTTTGTTTGCGGGGATTCGATGGAAATTGAGAGGCTATTTCAGATTGATTATTGATTCTATCATGTCTTTGTTATTTGTGATCTTGCATGATCTCCATTGTTAGTAGCTATCTTGGCCGAGTAGATTCTAGCAACTCCAAGAGGGAGTATTTATGCTCGATACTGGGTTCATGCCTCTAGGAATCTGGGAAAGTGACAGAAATATCTAAGGTACTAGATGTGTTGTTGCTACTAGGGAGAAAACAACAATCCTTTGTTCATAGAACAATCGTATTGTTTACTTTACACGCAATGCTTAATGCAATTATCTGTTGCTTGAAACTTAATACTAGAGGGGGTTCGGGTGATAAGCTGAAGGTGGATTATTAGTCATAGATGCAGTTGGATTACGGTCTATGTATAATGTTGTAATGCCCAATCAAAACTCAAAGGAGTCAAGATGATTAGTATATGCATGTATGCTTTCTTGATGTTTGTCAATTGCCCCGCTGTAATTTGTTAAACCAACATGCCATCTATCTTAAGGAGAATCACCACTAGTGAACTATGGATCCTGGTCCTTTCTTTTAATATCAATCTACATGCTATTTATTGTTTTATGTTTACTTTCTGCAAGTAATTACTATCTTCCACACAATATGTTTAATCCTTTTTTTTCAGCAAAACTAGTGAGATTGACAACCTGACTATAAGTTGGGGCAAAGTTCTATGGTTGTGTTGTGCAGGATTCCAAGTTGGAAACAACACCTTGGAGGTGTTTCCTTGCTCCTACTGGTTCAATAACCTTGGTTTCATAACTAAGGGAAAACTTGCTGCTGTACTCATCATACCTTCCTCTTGGAGTTCCCCAACGAGCTCGATATATTTTGGGCCCTCAAGGACATCTTCACAAGGGGAGTCCCTCATAACCAATCTCTTTACTTTGTTTTATTTGTTTTGCTTAGTTTATTTTCTGCTTTGTTTGCTTGTTTCTTTATCAAAAACACAAAAAATTAGTTGTACTAAGTTTGCTTTCTTTATTAAAAACACAAAAAAATGACTACTCTTGAAAACACTAAGTTGTGTGACTTCACTAGCACCAACAACAATGATTTCATGTGCACACCTATTGCTCCACATGTTATTGAAGCTACTTTCTTTGAAATTAAACCTGCTTTACTCAATCTTGTTATGAGAGAACAGTTTTCTGGTATTGGTACTGAAGATGCTGCTGCTCATCTAAATAACTTTGTTGAACTTTGTGAGATGCAAAAGCATAGGGATATAAATGGAGATATTATTAAGCTTAAATTGTTTCCTTTCTCTTTGAGAGGAAAAGCTAAAGAATGGTTGCAATCCCTAACTATAAATAGTATTGATTCTTGGACTAAATGCAAAGATGCTTTCATTGGAAAATACTATCCTCCTTCTAAGATTATATCTATGAGAAGTGAAATAATGAAATTTAAACAATCTGATAATGAACATGTTGCTCAAGCTTGGGAAAGAATGAAATCTTTGGTAAAGAATTGTCCCACTCATGGACTGACTGCTTGGATGATTATCCAAACCTTTTATGCAGGATTGAACTATTCTTCAAGAAATCTACTGGATTCTGTTACTGGAGGTACCTTTATGACCATTACTTTGGGTGATGCAACAAAGCTTCTGGATAATATGATGGTTAACTATTCTGAATGGCATACTGAGAGAGCTCCACAAGGTAAGAAGGTAAATTCTGTTGAAGAACCATACTCCTTGTGTGATAAAATTGATGTTATTATGTCTATGCTTGTTAATGGGAAAGCTCATATTGATCCAAATCATGTTCCCTTAGCCTATTTGGTTGCTCAAGAAGAGAAAGTTGATGTGAACTTTATAATAAATAATAATTTTAGCAACAATGCCTACAGGAATAATTTTGGTAATAATAACTATAGGCCATATCCTCCCAATAATGATAATACTTATGGAAATTCCTACAACAATAATAGGAGTGCACCCTCTGAACTTGAAGTTATGCTTAAAGATTTTATTAGTAAACAAACTGCTTTCAATAAAACTATTGAGGAAAAACTCTAATGTTGAAAGAAATATAGCATCATTGGCTGAAGCACAATCTTCTTCTAATAAAATGGCTGCTAAACCTGAAACTATTGATAATCCCTTTGCTGCTACTAATTCCATACAAGTTAGGATTGATGAAAATGTTAGACTATTAGCTGAATTGCATGCTAAGTGGGAAAGAGAAGATGAAATTGCTAGAAAAAATAATATTTCTACTATCACTACCACTAATGTTGAAGCTAGAAAACCCAATGGAACCTTTTCTAATAAAAATGCTGAAATTCTTCGAAATATGGGAAACAATAGCTCTACTGCTTTAGATGATAGTTATGATTTTGATCTTGATGGTTGCACTATCTCTGAAGTAATTATGTTCCTACAAAAGCTTGCTAAAAGTCCTAATGCTAGTGCTATCAATATGGCCTTTACAAAACACATTACTGATGCTCTCATAAAAATTAAAGAAGAAAAGATGAAACATAAAGCTTCTATTCCTATGTAATTAGAAGATGGTTGGGAACCCATCATTAATATGAAAGTAAATGATTCTGATCTCAAAGATTTATGTGATCTTGATAGTAGTGTTTCTATTATGCCTAGAAAGATTTATGAAATGCTTGATTTACCACCATTGGAAGATTGCTATTTAAATGTCCCACTTGATGATAATGCTAAAAAGAAACTCATGGGGAGTATTAATGATGTTCTTATTATGGTTAACAATGCCTATGTCCCCATTGATTTCTATGTTTTGGATGTTGAATGCAATGCTTCTTGTCCTATTATTTTGGGAAGACCTTTTCTTAGAACTGTTGGTGCCATTACTGATATGAAAGAAGGCACCATTAAATATCAACTCCCACTAAAGAAAGGTATAGAACACTTCCCTAAGAAGAGAGAGAAGATTTCTTTTGCCTCTCCTATTAAAACAAAATTTGGTCTTAATGCTTCTTCATTTGAGAACACTTGATGCTCTTTTTGCTTCTTATGCCTAACTTAAAGGCGTTAAAGAAAAGTACTTATTGGGAGATAATCTAAAAGTTTTAGATGATTCTTGGAAGTTATTTCTTAAGTAATAACCTCTCCTTATTCTTTTTATTTGCTTTTTGTGCCAAGAGTAACCTCTAATGAGAGAGAAGTAATGCTTGGGAAAGTTGCTGTCCTGAAACAGATTTTTGTGCTTCACTGTAAAAATTCGTGTAAAATATCCGTACGTCGGTTTGATCTGTGATTTTTTGTGCTTTTGCCCCAGGTTGTTATACAACTTTAGTTAGTTCAACACTTTTCTATTTGAGCAACAGAAGGTCTTCCAAAAAATTGTTTTTACCTGCTGGCCTGTTTTGACAGATTTCTGCCATTATTTGCATTTGCTTTTGTTGATTCCTTTTTGGGTTCTTTTTGGGGAATTGAGCTTTTTGAGGGAAGTGTTACAGTATCTTGTTTAATGGAAGTTTTATTGGTGTTGAAACTGAACCCAAAGACTTATTATCTTGAGTACACTAATGTTGCTAATAAAGATTGTGTGAAGTTTTGTATGAAGGAAAAAATTTAGGTGTAAGGAAAGAGTGATGTAATGAGATGAAGAATGGACTAAAGGTCAAGCTTGGGGATGCCACCCGTGTCACCCCAAGAGATATCCAAGAAGTACAAGCATCAAATCTTGGGGATGCCCAAGGCATCCCCTTCTTCATCAATAAAAATCTCAGGTTTCTTCCAAACATTTCATTTTTATTGTTTCATGCACAGTTGTGTTGTTCTTGGAGCATCGTCGTTCTTTGTTTTTAGTTTTTGTTTGCTTAGTTTGCTTGAATAAATTGGTTGGACCCGTTTGGATTGGAAAAGGGTAGGAAAAGTTCATGCTTGAGTGGTAAAAGGAGCTTGTTTTTGACTGTGGCCTATGCTTTGTCATGTCATGCTTGATATCGTTTTGGATTTATGATTAGTGATTTTTGTTGTAGCATGACATGTTATAAACAATTGAGATTGCTTAATGTGCCTTGAAAGAATCATGTGTTGTTTTAGCATATTAAAGCATACTATTGTGGTATTCTCCTTTGATGCTTTATTTGGGTTGACTTGGCGCATGCTCACACCATGTTAAGACTATCCCAAGTCACCATAGCCTTTATGATCCTTTAGTTTTCGACTTGAAATATCACTTTCTGCTTTAATTAATGATGTTTTGTCGCTTTGCATGATTATGGCCATTATTGCTCTCTTAGTTGGTCCCTCCCAGTCTTTTGCTAGCCTCCATAACCAAGTGTGAGTTCCACTCATGCATCCAACTCCAAATAAGACCAAGTGATTCCAAAGAGTCCACCATACCTACCTATTAGCATTTGCTATTCCAAGTATATTCATGTTTTTATCTACCTTCCAAATTAAACTTGTTATGAGAAAAATAGTGATTAAAGCTCTCACGAACTTGATGGCACACTTTACTTTTCTTTCCCATAATAAACTTGAACCATTGTGTCATCTTTGTTGTATATGCTTGCAATTATATGTTGGGGATTAGCAGAACCATGATGTCATGGGGAACGCTTTCAACATTGCACTTCTACATTGTACCTAGTTGATATCGTGATCTTTTGTCTATGGATGTCGTCGGTGTGAAATGAAAGGGGAGCTTGTAAGTCCATGGAGTTACGTATGTGTGTTAGAGAAACGCCTAGGCCGCTGGTCTAATCCAGGCCTAATCATGGTGGAAATCTGCAGCGTAACCATAATGAGCAATCTATGAAGCATTCTTCTTATAAAAAAGAGATAGAGATTGAGAAAAAGGAAAAAAAGATGAGAAAAGAGGAAAGAGAGAAAAAGCACCATTTTCCCATGGTAAATAAGAAGATTGATGAGATGCTCGTTGTAACACCCCAAAACTATTAATCAAGATTACCAATTTCTAATCATCCAAATTTAAAGTTAAAAAAAACTTGTATTCCAAAAATCTATATGAATGCATGTGTGTTTTGCATTAGTGTAGAATTTATTGAAATTGCCATGTTTGATTGTTACAAATGATGAGAAATGGTTTAAAGGTGAATGCTATGTCATCTAGGACAATTAAAAACAAAATCAAAAGAAAAAGAAATCAAATATGGATTAATTAAGCTAATGGTCATTTTGACCAAAGTTAACCACTAGGCCACTTTGAGTGTTCCTAGAAGAGAATTTCTAACAGAAAAAATTTCACTTCTTTTCACCCCTTGCTAGACCAAGTAAAAGTGAACCCAAGCCCACTTTACAAATCCACAGAAACTATTTTAAAACCTATTTAAAGGACAGTTCAAATTTGAATCTAGTTTATATGGTAAGATCACCAGTTTGCAAAAACCACTCAAACCAATTCCACTTGACTTTTCCAAGCAATCATAGACACTCAAGCATATAAACAAATCACTCACCAAATTTCATTTGAAAATTTCAAACTAAATTTCCATTTCCTCAAACAGCTTGCATACACAAATTAACTCTGCCCTAACTTCACTGTTTGAGCAGTGATCACTAGACCAATTTGGTTCCCTCTTCACTATGTGGGGCCCCGGATTAATCCTCCGAGAATCCCTGATATGCATACAACCACGATCCCATGATCAGTTAGTCATGGCACATAACCGACAAGTATCAAAGTAAAACATCCATTACTTAAGCGGATACATGTCATACCTTACATGCCATTATGGCTACATCAATAATCATTAGCGGACTTCATCAGGCATAGAGCCCGAGCCGTTCCTTAACCTACAGGCAACTGACTGGGAGAACGTTCATGTCTACGCACTTATATTCTTGTAGACAGTTGTTGGGCCTCCAAATGTAGAGGTTTGTAGAACAGCAACAAGTTTTGCCTTAAGTGGATCACCCAAGGTTTATCGAACTCAGGGAGGAAGTGGTCAAAGGTATCCCCTATCAACCAACCCTACAATCAGGATACAAGAAGTCTCTTGTGTCCCCAACACACCCAATACACTTGTCAGGTGTATAGGTGCATTAGTTCGCTGAAGAGATAGTAAAATACAAGTGGTATGGATAATTATAAGTGGTATCGGTGATAGAAGATAGCTTGATGGCATGGAAGAGACTAAAGGAAAACGGAAATAAATATAACAGCAAGCAAACATGTAACAAATCTAGTTGCAAACGGTATTTCAATGCTTAGAAACAAGGCCTAGGGATCATACTTTCACTAGTGAACACTCTCATATAAATATCTTCTCTTTATGATACTACACTTAACTACTCTCGGGTTGGACACTCTAATCCATGGTAGGGCTATAAAAGCGCACCCCAAAGTTCATCTTTCCCATCTAGATAACCCCACATTGTCACCTAGAGCTCTAGATGGTTCCAAAAAACACCACAATTTCATAGAGACATCCAACTCCAAATATAACTCATAACAAGTATTTATAATCTCTAGCCTAAGTGCCACCATGGTGTGCACGCTGTCACTTTCACACACATGGGGAGAGCAGAGATCTATTAAAGCACTTGAGTAGCAAGGTAGATCTACTTGATTACAAAGCTCATGATCACAATATGATCATGCATAGAGAGAGAGATGAACGCATAGCTACCGGTAGAACCCTTAGCCTTAAGGAAGAACTACTCCCTCCTTATCATGGGAATCAGCAACGGTGATGGAGATGGTGGTGGAGATCGATGGAGATGGCTTCGAGGGCACTTCCTAGTCCCGGTAGGGTGCCGGAACAGAGACTTTCTGTCCCCCGAACCTCCCCTTCAATGGCGGCGGCGCTGCGGAACTTTTCGTGGCTGGAGGCTTGATGATTTAGGGTTTATGCATCGAGAGGAATATATAGGCGAAGGGGCAAGGTCGGTGGCCGGCCAGGGGGGCCACACCATGCCATGGCGCGGCCTGGGGGGACCCGCGCCTAGGGGTGGTTTGGCCACCCTGTGCCCCCCCCCCTTCGTCTCTCCTTCTGGCTCCGTGAATCTTTCGGGAAAATACGACTTTGGCTTTTGTCCGGTCCAATTTCGAGAATATTCATTTTCTGACTTTCTAGAACCAAAAAATGGTAGAAAACAGGCAACTCACACTGTGGCTCTTGTTAATAGGTTAGTCCAAGAAATCATATGAAAAGTACTCCAAAGAGTGGACAAAACATAAGAAAGTAGATAAAACCAAGCATGGAACATCAAAAATTATAGATACATTTGCAATGTATCAACATCCCCAAGCTTAACTCCTGCTCGTCCTCGAGTAGGTAAGTGATAAAAATAAAGAATAATTTTTGAGGTGACATGCACCATCAAAGACTTGATCAAAGTATTTGTAAAACATTCAAAGTTGGGATCATAGTACTTCAATCATAACATGAAAGATAAAGTTCTAGCCATAAGACAAAGAAACTATGATGCAATATGAAAAGGCACAAACAAAATATTCATGAATAACAATGCTTTGCAAGACGTTTGTTTATTTCACATAAAGAAAACATAGCATAATAGTATTCAGCTTGTCCCTCAATAGAGTAGCAAATATAAATGCATAGGACACCTTCAAAGTTCATAAGAGTGACTAGATACAAATATTTTAAAACAAGCAATATCAAGTTATGCATCAATCAACTAGTCTTGGGACAATGCACATAGAACTAAGAATGGCCACTATGCTCTCAAAGTAAAGGTAGAAGGTGGAGACTCAATATATATGGTGGAAGAAAGGCCTTCATAAAAGGAAGTAGGGATTCAAGTCTCATAAAGAGCTTCCAAAAATTATGGTACTTATAGCTTTCAGCTCTCATTGCCCCTATCATAAGCATCTTGAAGTGATTAAGGTTAAAGTTAACAAACTATGGTATACATGCTTGCCGAAGTATAAGTTAGAAATCTCATGTACCTTGTATACGAGGGCCGCTCCTCATGCTACTCAAGTTTAGTCACCGGTAAGTTCTTGTCATCGTAAGTATATGTGTATCATAGAGAACCGCCAACAGGGTACCCCTTGCCCGATGATATGGAAGAATCCCCATATCAAAATGATAAGGCAAGCAGACAACGAGCATCTCAGCAATCTTCTTATTTACCATGGGAATATGGTGCTTTTTTCTCTCTTTCCTCTTTTCATAATCTTTTTTTTCTCTTTTTCTCTTTTTTCTCAATATAGGACTCTTTTTTATAAGAAGAATGCTTCATAGACAGCTCATTATGGTCACGCTGCAGGTTTCCACCATGTTAGCATGGATTAGACCAGCGGCCTAGGCGTTTCTCTAACACATATACATAACTCCATGGACTTACAAGCTCCCCTTTCATTTCACACCGACGACATCCATATACAAAAGAGCATGATATCAAGTAGGTACAAGTACCAAGTGCAATGTTGAAAGCGTTCCCCATGAAAGCATGGTTTTGCTAATTCCCAACAAATAAGTGCAAGCATATACAACATAGACGACACAATGGTTCAAGTTTATTAAGGGCAAGAAAAGTAAAGTGTGCCATCAAGTTCGTGAGAGCTTTAATCACTAGTTTTCTCATAACAAGTTTAATTTGGAATGTAAACAAAAACATGCATATACTTGGAATAGCGTATGCTAGTAGGTAGGTATGGTGGAATCTTTGGAATAACTTGGTTTAGGGAGTTGGATGCATGAGTGGAACTCATACTTGGTTGTGGAGGCTAGGAAAGGACTGGGAGCGACAAACTAAGAGAGCAATAATGGCCATAATCATGCAGAGCGACAAAACATCATTGATCAAAGCATAAAGTGATACTACAAGTTGAAAACTAAAGGATCATAAAGGCTATGGTGACTTGAGATAGTCATAACATGGTGTGAGCATGCGCCAAGTCAACCCAAATAAAGCATCAAAGGAGAATACCACTATACTATGCTTTAATATGCTAAAACAACGCACAATTCATCCAATGCACATTAAGCAATCTCAATTGTTTATAACAAGTTATGCTACAGCAAAGAATACTAAGAATAAATCCAAAACAATATCAAGCATGGAATGACAAAGCATATGCCACAGTCAAAAACAAGCTCTCTTTACCACTTAAGCATGAACTTTCCTACTCTTTTCCAATCCAAACCAAATTATTTGAAAACCAATGTATGAAAGAGGGGGTCCAACCAATTTATTCAGAAAACTAAGCAAACCAAGAAAACGAAAAACCAAAAAGAAAACGAAAAAGAAGACGCTCCAAGAACAACACAACTGTGCATGAAACAATAAAAATAAAGCGTTTGGAAGAAACCTGAGATTTTTATTGATGAAGAAGGGGATGCCTTGGGCATCCCCAAGCTTTGACGCTTGTACTTCCTGGATATTTCTTGGGGTGACACGCGTGGCATCCCCAAGCTTGAGCTTTAGTCCATCCTTCATCTCATTACTCATTCCTTCCATACACCTGAAATTTTCCTTCATACAAAACTCACACAATCTTTATTAGCAACATTAGTGCACTCAAGATAATAGGTATTTTAGGTTCAGTTCCAACACCAATAAAACTTCCATTAAAACACAAGATACTATAGCACTTCCCTCAGAAAGCTCAATTCCCCAAAAGAACTCAAAAAGGAACCAACAAGAAGCAAATGCAAATAATGGCAGAAATCTGTCAAAACAGACCAGCAGGTAAAGATGAATTTTTTCGAAGACCTTCTGTTGCTCAAATAGAGAAGTGTTGAACTAATAAAAGTTAGATAATAACCTAGGTCAGAAGCATAAAAATTCACGCCTCAAAAGGACGTGCAAATATTTTACACGAATTTTTATGGTGAAGCACAGAAATCTGTTTAGGGACAGCAACTTTCCCAATCATTACTTCTCTCTCATTAGAGGTTACTCTTGGCACAAAAAGCAAATAAAAAGGATAAGGAGCGGTTATTACAGAGGTAATAACTTCCAAGACTCAACTAAAACTTTTGGGTTATCTCCTAATAAGTACTTTTCTTTAACGCCTTTAAGTTAGGCATGATAGTTTGAGAAGATGCTCACATAAGAAATATGAGTTGAAGTAAAAGAGAGCATCAAGAAGCAAATTCAAAACACATTTAAGTCTAACCCACTTCCTATGCATAGGAATCTTGTAAAGAAACAAGTCATGAAAGCACAAAGCAACAAGCATAGTAAAGCAAAACAAGTGCAACTTCAAGACTTTCAACATAAAGAGGGGAAACTTAATATTGTTGAGACACATAAAACCATGTTTCCCTCTCTCATAATAACTTTCAGTATCATCATGGATAAAATTAACAATATAAGAATCACATGAAACATTCTTATCATGAGCCACATTCATATAATCATTATTACTCTCCACATAAGCATAGTTATTCTTATTAATAGTAGTGGGAGCAAATTCAACAAAATAGCTATCATTATTATTCTCATCACCATAATCATCAAATATAGGAGGCATATTGTAATCATAATTAATTTTCTCCTCAGTAGTAGGTGGACTGAAAATATCATATTCACCATTGTAATCATCATATATTGGAGGTTTAGTATCATCATAAGCAATAGAATAGCTATCTTCCAAAGCTGGGGAACTAAAAAGATCATTTTCATAAAAACTAGCTTCCCCAAGCTTAGACTTTTCTATGGCATTAGAAATAATGGTGCCCAAAGAATACATACTAACAACATTGCTATTAGCATGCAAATAAAGTTCCATAGGTTTTTTAGTTTTCTCTTCAAACACTTCATGTCCTAACTCAAGATAAATACTATAAAGCTCTCTAATTTTTTTGTTGTTTTCCATTAAGCCTAACTAGTGAAAACAAGAAACAAAAAGACAAAATTGCAGAATCTAAAGGAAATAACTTCGAGCACTCACACCGGAGAATGTGAGTACCTTTTACCTTACCTCCCCGGCAACGGCGCCAAAAAATAGGCGTTTATCATGGGAGGTTCTTCTTCTTTAATCCCCCGGTGTGAATACCTTTTACCTTACCTCCCCGGCAACGGCGCCAGAAAATAGGCGTTTGCCGTGGGAGGTTCTTCTTCTTTCATCCTCCGGTGTGAATACCTTTTACCTTACCTCCCCGGCAACGGCGCCAAAAAATAGCTTGATGTCTACGCACTTCTATTCTTGTAGACAGTTGTTGGGCCTCCAAGTGCAGAGGTTTGTAGAACAGCAGCAAGTTTTCCCTTAAGTGGATCACCAAAGGTTTATCGAACTCAGGGAGGAAGTGGTCAAAGGTAACCCCTCTCAAGAAACCCTGCAATCAAGATACAAGAAGTCTCTTGTGTCCCAAACATACCCAATACACTTGTCAGGTGTATAGGTGCACTAGTTCGGTGAAAAGATAGTAAAATACAAGTGGTATGGATAATTATAACTGGTATCGGTGATAGAAGATAGCTTGATGGCATGGAAGAGACTAAAGGAAAACAGAAATAAAGATAATAGCAAGCAAACATGCAACAGATCTAGTTGCAAACGGTATTTGAATGGTTAGAAACAAGGCCTAGGGATCATACCTTCACTAGTGAACACTCTCATATAAATATCTTCTGTTTATGATACTACTCTTAACTACTCTCCGGTTGGACACTCTAATCCATGGTAGGGCTATAACAGCAGACCTCAAAGTTCATCTTTCCCATCTAGATAACCCCACACTGTCACCTTGAGCTCTAGATGGTTCCAACAAACACCACAATTTCATAGAAACATCCAACTCCAAATATAACTCATAACAAGTATTTATTATCTCTAGCCTAAGTGCCACCATGGTGTGCACGCTGTCACTTTCACACACATGGGGAGAGCAGAGATCTATTACAGCACTTGAGTAGCAAGGTATATCTACTTGATTACAAAGCTCATGATCACAATATGATCATGCATAGAGAGAGAGATGAACACATAGCTACCAGTAGAACCCTTAGCCTCAAGGAAGAACTACTCCCTCCTCATCATGGGAATCAGCAACGGTGATGGAGATGGTGGTGGAGATCGATGGAGATGGTTTCGGGGGCACTTCCCCATCCCGGCAGGGTGCCGGAACAGAGACTTTTTGTCCCCCGAACCTCCCTTCGGTGGTGGCGGCACTGCGGAACTTTTCGTGGATGGAGGCTTGATGATTTAGGGTTTATGCATCAGGAGGAATATATAGGCGAAGGGGCAAGGTCGGTGGCCGGCCAGGGGGCCCACACCATGCCCTGGCGCGGCCTAGGGGACCCGCGCCTAGGGGTGGTTTAGCCACCCTGTGGCCCCCCTTCGTCTCTCCTTCTGGCTCCATGAATCTTCTGGGAAAATAACGACTTTGGCTTTTGTCCGGTCCAATTTCGAGAATATTCATTTTCTGACTTTCTGGAACCAAAAACAATAGAAAACAGGCAACTGGCACTATGGCTCTTATTAATAGGTTAGTCCAAGAAATCATATGAAAAGTACTCCAAAGTGTGGACAAAACATAAGAAAGTAGATAAAACCAAGCATGGAACATCAAAAATTATCGATACATTTGCAATGTATCAAACGTCCTAGCTCGCATAATCGTCATCGTCACCTTCTTATTATTAACTGACCAAGTTAATAGCCAGGGACAATGCCAGTGAGTACTTTGAATGTACTCGCAAACCACCTTAAGATAATAATAATAACAAGAGGATATGCGACATGGCTGTGGTAGTAGGAGGGATCCAAGAGAGGTTCTTTTAACAAATAGTTTCTCTTGTAGATATAGCATCTACATATCTTTGTTGAAAACTTTTATAAAACATTTTTGGAAAGTTTTGGAAAACACTAGGACTGGGTCACCCATTTGTTTCTTCCTTCCGGTCATCACATGACCAAACTCCCTTTCTTTCCTTTCCGACCATCACATGGTCAAATCATTTCCAAAGCCTTTGCTTTTTCGAAATCCTTTTTGAAATCAAAACCAACACCGCTCTACAGCAACCTTCCCAACCGTCCATGGCCATGGACACGGCTATTCGAATAGATTTACACTCTGCAGAGGTTGTACACTTTATCCACACCATCCGGCTACTCTACCCTGATCTACACCGATCGTGGGTTGAGTAACCAACCAAGACTCTCGAAAGCCCACTCCAGTATAAGTTCCTACCCTATGAGTGTTATCCCCCTCAACACCAGGACGCCCTATATAGTTCAAAGCCAACCGGAGCGCTTTTTCCACTTCCCGGGTGTGCGCTTTCAATGAGGGGCTCATAGTAACACGTGGAGGTCCGTAGACCCTTTGATCCTTCTCTCGGTCGATGTTTTACATGGACCGTTGTCCAGAGAAGGCCCATCCTCTGGGGATTTGCATCCCCTGTAGTTGTTGCGAGGCAGCTTACACCAGAATAAACAATCTTCAAATCTAGCCTTGTCCCATTTCAGGGTAATGTGGTTACACGGGTTAATTGTTCTAGCAAACTGCAAAGAACCAGGTGCGTTTTTGTAAACCTTTTTCCTCCGGTTTTCCTCTAGAATTTTGTAAAACAAAAACCTTTTTCTTTCTCAACAACTCTTGGGAGGTCTCACCTCACCAAGGTTTTATCATAAAACATTTAGTAAAACTTTCCCCTATGGTTTTCCCATCCTCTAGTTTGGCTTCGGCTAAAACGGGGTCTCCAAAGGGTTATGGTGTTATGCACCATCTACTCTACTAGGGGGCCAGTAGGTGTCATCAAGGGGGTTGTACTTAATAGTACAAAAGTGTAATAGTTCGGAGGAGCCAAACCACTAACATATATACATCAACATATAGTAAAATAGTGCAGTTTTCATAAACAGTAGATAAAACATGCATAAGTAAAACAGTAGGATGAGGCTTATGAGCAAGAAGGTGGCTTGCCTGTGATCAACAGTATGGCATAATTTTCCCTGGGCTTCTTCTTATAATACCATAATAATCCAATAATAACCACATCTTCTCGTCCCCGATAATATCGCATTATCATCGTCATAAGGTAGCACATGCAAGCAAACAAAAGGGCAGAATCAACACAAGGCATACAAGCAGACATACAGCAAGCAAGTGAATATTATAAGTGTATCATTCAGTAGGTTTCGAGAGGATTGGATTTAGAAGATTGAGATGGCCTTGGAGGCATGGATGAACATACCTTAGGGTTTATAGCCGAGGAACTACCTAAGAGGGGTTTTGGACCAAGGACCTATTCTGTATGATACCATTGTGTAGTAATGATACCAACAGATGGGTGTCGATAAAATGAAACCAACAAAAGTGGTTTCACTATTTTATCACTTTTCTTGAATTACTTATGAATTTTCTAGTGATAAAAGCTCTAGTTTTAGGAAATAATTTACCAGAAAAGTTCTGGAGTTCCAAAAATTATTTCCTTGGATGGGTAGGTATGGTTTGAGGTACTGATTCATGGAGAGTTGGAATCAGGTCAAGATAATTACTAGAATGCCCCTGGGAAAATCCCCAAGTCAGTTCTGCTAGGTATTTGTCTTTTTAACCAGATTTAATTCAAAGAAGCTTTTGGTGTGAATCGAAGGACACATTGTAGGTATTGAGAATACCTTTCTGTAGAAATTGGAATCATCCTTTTTGGATTAACAGAACTATTATAGTCAATTTAGAGGTGAATAAACTATGCACAGAATAGTTTTATTCACAATAAATCATCCAATGCTCAATAAATTATGAGCTCCTAGGGTTTGATAGGTATTGGCAGTAATGTGCAATGGGAGGTTGAATTAGGTCAATACCAGCTTTGGTTTGGCCTAGGAAAAATCCTCAAGTCATATATGGCCTGCTTTTGTTATTTTTGTTGTAGGTAATTTAGGATGCAACTTAGTATGAGGTCAGGGTCGTGAGATAGGCAAAAGCCATACCTACCAGGGGCACTTGGGTTTACCCCGGTTGGAGTTGTAAAACTCATAGAGATAAATAAATGGCAAAAAGGGACACCTCTAGGTACAAGATTTATTATAATTAAAAAGAATATAATTTAGGTACATTTTTGATACTGTATGTTGGATAAAACCTTTAGGCATTCTAGGAAATTTGTATCTGGTCATTTGGTAGGGGTTTTCAATTTCAAAGGGATTTACACCAAACTGTACTTTTTATTTGGGGCTAGAAAATAAATAAAACATAGAGGGGCCAGGCTAAATGGGCCATAAGAGTTAAGGCACGCGAGGCCGGAGAAGCTAGGCCGGCCCACCCGGCGAAGCTATGCGCGCGCGGCCGTGCTTAAACCATACATGCGGGGCCCGGCGGTCAGCGGGTGTGGGGTGGCGAAGGGGTATGGAGAGATCTGGACCGTCTGCCCGAAAGGGATTCGACGACGCGGCTTCGTCGTCTTCGTGGGGACAGTGGCGGCGCGAGCTAACCCTAGCTGGGGCTGGCGAGGCGCGTGGAGCTTACCTGAGGGTCAGGTAGGGGCTAGAAGGCGGCGGGGACGACGCGGTGCACGGCGTCGAGTGCGGGAATGGGCTTGATGGGGTGGTTCGGGCTCAAGGTTGGCCTCGCGCGGCGGCTACCTCGACGACCTCGTCGGAGCTCCCTGGCAACAACGGAGGAGGGGTTCTTGGCCAAGAACAAGGGCATGGTTACATGCACATGATCGAGGGGAGTCCAGCGAAGTGACATGCAGAGGAGAGGGAGCACGGGAGAGGGGGCTTAGCTCGATTTCATGGAGGAGGCCGAAGCTCTCCTCTCTCTCTCTCGAGTTGCACAGGGAAGGGAGAGAGAGAGGGTGCTCTGGGGAGGTGAGGTGGAGTGTGAGGGGGAAAATGAGGGAAAGAGGGGAGTGTTAGGTGGCATGGGGTATTTAACCCGAGGGGAGAGGTCCATGATGGACTTGTTCCATGGGGAGGGCATGGAGCAGGAGATGGCAGGTGATTAGCTAGGAGGGGCGATGGAGAGGGTGTGTGAGGGCGTTGGTGTCGTGCAGGAGCAGAGGGAAGCAGCTAGGGCCAGCTAGGTGCAAGATTTTTAGGGACAAAAGGGTTGTCTCTCTCTCACTCTTCCTTGCCAAACACAAGAGACAAGGATGTGGGGGTGGTGCTATAGTGTTTGTACAATGTTGATCGACCATGGGGAGTGCTGGGGGTTGTGGTGCATTCCTTTGCAAGATTGGTGGTGTTTGGGTTTGGTTTTTGATACAAAATGGCTAAGTGTCCAATTCTACCATAAGGGATGATCAAATGGTATGTTTTGATTTTTGGTATTGACCAACTGAGATAAGGATGTTGGTATATGGGTAAGATTAAGATGCATCTCTGAGATTTATTTGGGATTTTTCAGAGAATTCTAGATGCACTTTATATCAATTTTTCAAATAGTGCAGAAATGGTTTCTAGAAGCTCATTTGATATTTCCCCATTGGACAGGGTTGGTTTTTGATGTGAGATGGTCTTAGATATGATTACACACTTAGGAGAATTTTCCCAAGATTTATTGGGGATTAAAAGTATTTAAGACAATTATTATTCCATTTCTGCCATTTGAGAAAAAGGGCAAAAGGAATAATAAGGGATCTCAAAAAAATTTATTTTGAGATGGGAAGGTAGGTTATGATATAGGGACCTCAAAGGTAGCTTTAGTTGGCAAGGTCTTTTGGAGAAATCCAATTTTCTTTTATTGAGGTGGTTTTGAGATTTTTGTAAAAGAAATGATTTAATTGTTTTTGAGCCATAATAATTATGGATAATATTTGATAAATCTTGATGATCAAGGTAGATGATGTATACAAGGTGTAGCAAGCATTTTCAACCTTGTCATTTGAGAATCAAAGTTGATTTTCGTGAAAAAACTAGAGATTAAGGATCTAGGGTAAGATTGTTTTCATGCCACCAAAACCTTGTTGGATCTTGGAGCTCAAAGCTCCCCTTAGGGCATGGGATAGATGGATGGATATACCAAGTGATGTACATCAACATGGTATAGAGGTTTGAGCTTGATCTTGCTTGAGTTCACCAAGAATTGATTTCAAACTTTGAATAAAATAATCCTGCCAAGGCAGATTATCAACTAGCCTTCAAAACCTTATGGGTTTAAGAGCACAAAGATCCAGCTGGAACAAGTGAGGTAGATATTGATATAATTATATGAGTAGAACAAAACCATGCAAATATTTGGTCCATAGGAGGTTGGATGATGGTGTGAGCTTCTGTCAAAGTGGGCATGTTGACTAGATTTGCAGGAAAAGTTATTTTCTTGCCTGCAAAACCATCAAGAACAAGTGGGTTGGAGGATGATCTAACCAAGGGAAAGAGTGGTCCTTGGTAGACCTTAAGATGGTTTACAATATGGTTCAAATTCATTTCCAAAAATGCACAAGGGTTGAGAAAGGGAGACATTCAAAAAGGTGATGTTGAAACAGATTCCAGACTTAGCCAAATTTGCCAGATCTAGGGTTTTTGACTAGATTATGGGTGGGGATGATTTTGAGGGGTTGCTAGGTACCAAAGCATCACCAAGTGGATGATGTTGAAGTGTAGATTGAGTAGGATGGATCCTTGCTTGATACTGGTCTTCATTGACTTGGAAGCTTCTAAAAGGGATCACTTCAGAAGGGGTCTGGTTAGGGGTTTTAGATGATCACCTAGTAGCTAGAGATCAGATCCAGCTTTGTATTCTTGCTTAGGGTGTGGTGATTTGGAACATCTTGATCCTAGTGATGAGCTCCTAGAGTATCTCATACTATCTCCTAAGCAGACAAATCAAGCAGCAGATCAAGGCAACTCATCAGATAGTAGATCAAGGCAACTCATCTTATAAACTAAGCAAATCCACCACGAGGGTTACCATCAAGTCTGACTTGGGGTAAGGTTGGGAAATTTGAAAAGGGTTGGAGTTTGAATAATATGAGAGTCCTTGGTATCTCTACCAAGAGTAGAATTCAAAATCTTAATAAAGGTGTTTTGAGAAACCTAGAGAGAAGAGTAGTTGAAGGTTCTGCCTTGAAAACATAAGGAGATAGTATTCTATAGCTCTCCATAGTTTGATCAATAGAAGCTACTAAAATAGTTGGTTTACAAAGGCTTCTTGGCTCAGGTTTTGAAATGCCAGAACATTTGAGAATATGGAAATTAAGCCAAGACAGTTTTGTTAAATAGCTTTTGTCAACTGATGTTGAGGTAAGGAGTATATCTTCTAATACACATTCATAAGCATAAACATATTCAAACAACAGGCAAACACTTCACCATTAAACAAGAAAAAGTTTTTGTTCCTCCTGATTTTTGCATTCTGGACAAATAATCAGGGTTGCTGAAATTGGGATGTTACACACTCCCCCTGTCTCCCCCAGTGTCGAGCAGCACCAGACACGCCCCCACTTAGCCGTTGTGCACCAGTGCACCGCCGCCCGAAGCCACACTCGCCGGCCGACCATGGACAGAGCACCTGCGACCATGCAGCCCTCTCCCACGACATGCACCAGACACGCCACCGTCCACCGCCACCCCCTGTCTAAGCCTCGACCATAGCCTGGCCCTAGACCACCCAAGACTAGCCGCGCCCAATGTCTCAGCGCCATTCCTAGAGCGATCCAGCGCGCCATAGCCAACCGGCTCGCACAGACTGCGCCTCGCTCTCTCCGCGCACGTGCACACTCGCCATGATCACCACCACCTCCAGGACACCCCCGTTCGCCGCCGCGTGACCCGTAGCACCCGTGCACCGTCGGAAACACAGTCGCTCCCTCCCAGAGCACCGCATGCACCCGACCAACCTAGACCGCCCTGTTCCTAACCATTAAGCCAGTGACGACCGCCAGGGAACACCGCACAACCCCCTAACCTCAGCCGCGCCGCTAGCCGCTTGTATCGTCGTCACCGACGAGCCCCATCCCATCCCGCTCAGTCCCCTCGCCGTTGTATAAATAGAGGTCCCCTCCACCTCCATTCTCCATACCAACACACTCCCCACTCCTCACTGAGCCTCCCTCACCCTTTCCCAGAACAAGGCGAGCTCAGCTTTGTCGGAATTTGGCCAGAGCCCGCCGCTGTAGAAGGAGAAGGGCGACGTCGATTGAAGCCGCCCTAGGAGATGTTGCAACCACCGTTCGAACCGCCGTCGTTGACCACATCGTTCACCCCCATCACCGACCCTAGCTGGAGCCCAGGTGAGCCACACCAGACCCCCACCACTGCGTTAGGTTTAATTCCTCGCCGGAGATGTTCGTCGTCGATGATGAACTGCCCCCGTTGGATCGTCTTTTAATCGCACGACCTAGATTTAACGATACCGTTTCGGTTAGTTTAAGTCGCTGACTAGTGGACCACCCATGTCAGAAGCCCGCTACGTTGTGATGTGCAGATTGGGCCGGCCCATTTAGTTTCCCGCGCGTAGCGTAGTGATTCAAATAGATATTTTCCAATTTAGTTAAAACCCTATTCTATCAGTAGATTCAAAAATCAATTCAGAGAGTTTCACCAAACCAAATTGCATGATTTCAATTTTGTTAGAGAGATATATAAATTATCTATCCAAGCCCGTTGAATTTAAATCAATTGGAGTTAGAGATCACCTATAGTAAAAATAACAAGACAGAGACTTTTTCAACTTCAAACATTTTTCAAAAATCAACCATAAATTCTTTTGAGTTGATTCCACCTCTCAAAAATAAATTTGATAAGATCTATCTAAATATGTAAAAATATTTAGGTTTGCATGCAGTTAATTTGGACTAGTACCAAAATAATGCTATATAGGCATTTCTAGTCACTTTAATTTTATTAAATGATAATCTTAAATTTAATAAAATGTGACCAACACTTGAAATCACATTCCCATGTATTAGAATATGTGGTGATGACATGTGTCAACATGATCCCATATTTTAATTGGAGAATATTAAATCTTAATTATTTTCAATGAGTAGAAATTACTTTTCTAAAATAAGATAAATAAGATTAAGCCTTTAATTCATGTGATGATTGTGATGATGCTAGATCATAAAGTGTGAGCCTTCGTGTGCTAAATAGAATTAGTTAAGTATTGTTTGGTGATTGTGTACCCCGTATTCCTTTATAGACGATAGTACCGAACCAGGATACGGTAAGGAGGAGTACTACCAAGAAGAATAAGAAGAAAACTTCAACCACTTCTCTACTCAAGGCAAGCCATCACTACTTGCAAGCTAGAACCATGCAAGCTAACACTTGCAAGTATTATACTTATGCAAGCCATCACTACTTGCAAGCTAGAACCATGCAAGCTAACACTTTCAAGTATTAACCTAAGAAAGATGCATTAGGCATGCTTGGTTATACAACTTTGAATAGACCAATCCCAAGTTTTACTTGCAAGCTTTGTTCTTTTACTTTACTAAAGTTCTTTACTTTTAGTTAGTGCTTTGTGAGTATTTGGAAAAATAGTATAGATAACATAAATAGTATAAAACTAGGCCTAACTAGTTATACTTAGATGTCATTCCATGGCATGAGATTGGAGATTAGCACCCCTCATTAGTGAACACTCTTAACTTTAGTGGCTAGTGCTAAGCATAAAAGTTGATCACTCTAGATGGGAATACTTGGTGAAAAAGGATTATGAAAACCTTGGAATGATGATTCATTCTATTGAAATGTTTTGACATGTGTTGAGAGACACAATGGTTTGATGATGAAAATGTTGAGGCATGAGCCTTAGCCCTTTATAAAAACTGATGGTTGGGTTGGGATGCGATACCATTCCAACTTTATCGTACAACCACAATACCCAAATTAGGTAGGGCTTAGCCAGAAGTTTATATGCATTAGTATGGGTTCCCTCGTGGAAGAGGTTTGAGCTGAGGCTACCTCGTGAGTGTGAATTGTCCACCTATGTAGTGCCCAGGATGGCAGATAGCCATGGCTAGGAGGCCAAGCTCATAGGGGAGGTGCCTATACTAGAGTGTGTAATGGAAAGGTTATGATTGATTATCCGCATACTAAGTATGATGATTCAGGGTTATCCCTGATGGATGTATCGAATTTTGTGGTGAAAGTGTACCACCTCTGTAGAGTGTCAAACTATTCGAATAGCCGTGTTCGCGGTCATGGACAGTTGGAGTGGCCATACTGTTCCATCGTCAGATGTTTTCAAAATGACTTGTGAAGTGAACTATAATTTTGACTTGACCACAACAGGGTTGTGAACATGAAAACTAGGTTCCCACTTAAGTTATTTAGAACATTAACTTAGTTTCTTTACTTCTAAGCTTAGTTTAGATAAACTTGGCTTTTTGCAAATAAACCTAGAGCTTAAGATTCCTACTAGAACTACCTTACTTGTTAGTGATAGTTTGCTAGTACTTAAAGAGTACTCATGGCTTTGTCCCTGGCTATTCCCGTGGCCAAACTATGAGGAGGACTACCAGGATGATGGACAGCAGGAGGTCTACGACAACTAGGATCTCACATCGTCAGCATTGCCTTTGACTCTGAAGATGGAGCCCCTGCTACGTTTCTTTTTTCCGCTTCTTGATTTGTATTAAGACTGGATCATGAGATCCTTTATTTGTGTAAAACCTTATTATGGTTTGTAATGGATGACGTATTGTGATATCCAATCTGTTATGTCTCGCAAAAATGGTAATCATGGGATTGCAAGGTATGCCATAATAGGCATCTGGGATTAAAAATCCGGGTGTTGACAAGTTGGTATCAGAGCCATCCTGACCATAGGAGACCCTAGTTAGAATGGACGTCCGAACAAAAAGCTTAGTTTCAAACAAAAGAAGTGAGTATTTATGAAAACCTATTCCCACTCTTATCCTTGATTCTTTCAAAAAAAATCATGTTCCTCAAAAATTATTGCTTTCCTCCATAAAATTTGACACACTTGATCACTCACTAACTTACTCATCCTAAATTCTTATAGATGGAAGTCTAGTATTGCAATTTCTACCAGTTGGGCAACGGAGGCCAACTGATCTTTGAGAGGGATCTAGATGCACTGTTAGAGTATCTTGAGCGCCCGCATCTGGAATTCTTTGGGGCACAACTCAATGATCACGTAGGAGGAGATCTACAATGGCTGATAGTTGCATATCTCAGAGGCAAGATGGAATCACCCACTTCGGAGAAGATCCAACTCACCTTGCATGAGAACAAATGGCTAGATGGATTAGCCAGGGCTATGCATGAAGCTCTTGCCCGTCTGTGTGGGCAAAACATCAACTTGATCTAGGGAACTCGCTTTGCTCACTTTGCAAGGCATGATTCTATGGGGATACCTTTGGAGATCCTAGGACACCCGGAGCTGAAGCACCAGGTGGAAAATATTGACTTCATGTTGTATGATAGGCAGAAGGAGAGACAACGCCCGCGCCTACGCCAACCACCACCTTGCCATTGCCGTCAAGAAGTACCAGACTCTCGTCATTCTCGCCATGGAGTGCCAATCACTTCGTCGTCAGCGCGACAAGAAGGATCGCACCATCGATTGTCTTCGCAAGAAGGTGGCCGCTCTCGAGAAGACCATCCGTGAACAGGAACTCCAGCTTGAAGCAAAGGAAGAGGAAGAAGGTGAAGACATCCATGGAGATCTGTACTCTTACCTCAGTGATGACAACGACTACTTGGAGGATGATGCCATGGAGTTCCACACTGATGATGATGATTCCGACTTCATTGATGATGATTAGATGCACTTGATCACTACCGTAGGAATGAGTTGTATCGGTCCCACTGTATCATAGTTTCACATAATGGTTCTTAAAACCATCTATTTTCTATTTGTGTGTGGTGTGTGTTTGTATGGTGTGCTTTGAATGAATGAATGAATGAGAGGAAGTTGTTAGTTTGCAAAACCTGAGTCAAACTCAAAGTTTAAAGCTTTTGAAACAAAACCCTCAACCTTAAAAATTTCCCTCTTATCTCATTATCTATCTCAATCTTAAGATGACTCGTGAAAACCCTGGAGGAAGCAGCTCATCTCAGGACCTGATGTTGCAGATTCTACAAATTCTAGTTTCTGACCGTGAAGCTAGTAGAGTCGAACACCAAGCCAACCTAGCCACTCTTCAACAGATAGCTCAGATGGCCCACAATAATCAAGGCCATGGAAATCAGGATCACCATGGATCCAAGCTTAAGAACTTTCAGAATACCAACCCACCTATCTTTAATAAGTCTGAGGATCCCTTAGATGCTGATGATTGGCTGCAAACCATGGAGAACAACCTGGAGGTTGCAGGAGTTGAATCCAATGAGAAGGTACTGTTTGCCACCCATTATCTGGCAGGAGATGCAAGAGCCTAGTGGAATAGCGCACGTACCATGAACGACAGTCAGATGATGACTTGGGAAGCATTCAAGATCAAGTTCAGCCGCACCCATTTGCCACAAGGTTTGGTCACCAGGATGAGAGATGAGTTCAGGGAACTGGAGCAAGGAAGGATGACGGTAGTTGAGTACCGTGACAAATTTTTGTCCCTACCTAGATATGCCCCTGATGAAATTAACATCGAGGCAAAGAAGAAGGAAACGTTCCTGAATGGATTGCACGATGAGATGCAGACTGTGTTAGTCAACATCCGTTTTAGAGATCTAGAAGAGTGATGACCCACAAGTATAGGGGGTGTATCGCAGTATTTTCGATAAGTAAGAGTGTCGAACCCAACGAGGAGCAGAAGGTGCTGGCTAGTGGTATGGATTAGGAATTCTCTGCAAATACTTAGCAAACATATTTTTAGGGGTTTTTGGTAAAGCAAGTAAACAAAGTACGAGTAAATAAAATACAGTAGGAATAAATGCATCAAGTGCCCCAATCCTTTATGCAGCAAAGGACAGGTCGGTTGTATTACTTAAGATGACCAAACATTCTCGAGGAAACATGGGAAGATTATCAAGTGCTTTCGCTTCATATAGTTGATTAATCTTCTTTAGCTTTCTAAGTGTTGTTGTGGGTGAACCTGTGCTAATGTACCGACCATCCTAGGACTAATACATACTTGTGATTATACCCCTTGCAAACATCCGTAAGTACAAGAAAGTAATTAAGGTAGAAACCTAACCACAACTTTAAACTCTAAGACCCTTACGTCCCTTGTGCAATGGTTTCCTAACGGAGGTTCAGGTTTCTGTCACTCCGACAACCCCTACGATTAGTAGCCAAATACACAATGCATTCCCCTAGGCCCATATAGGTGAAGTGTCATGTAGTCGGCGTTCAGATGACACCACTAGAAGAAGTACACCACAACTTAAATATCAAACTATTGAATCTTTCTCAACACAATTCCACTACTAACAACATGACTTCTCCCATGTCCTCAAGAACAAAACATACTACTCACGAGACATCATATGGATCATGATCAGATATGGAATAATGATGTATAACAATCTGAACATAAACAATAATTCAATGGTTCACTCAATAGCATCAACTACAAAGAGTAATCAACACCAGGAAAGTTTCCCCTATGAACTATGCAAGATTCAACGCAATTGTTACAGCAATATGGAGATGGTGATGAGGGTGCTGATGATGATGATGGTGGTGATGATGATGATGATGATCCCGATGAAGTCCAGCTTGATGGTGGTGTTGATGGCGACGATCTCCCCTCTCCGGGAAGGAATTCCCCTGGCAGAAATCTGTCTGCCGGAGAGATCTTTCTCTCTCGGTGTTTTCCGCCCCGGAGAGGCGGCTGAATCTTTTTGTGGTTGCTCCCCGAGTCTTAGGGTTTCGGGAGGATAATATACGTAGAGGGGAGTGCCAGGGGTGGACCAGGGCGGCCACACCACCTGGTGGCACGGCCTAGGCTGGCACACGCCAAGGGGTGGTGTGGGCCCCCTGTGGCCCATCTCCAACCCCCCTTCTGGCTTCCTTCGTCTTTTGGAAAAATAGGATTTTCCGTATATTTTCCCGGGTTTTCTAATCTTCGCGAATTTTGCCTCCAAACAGCACCTTTTCCATCAGAATTCTGACTACAGCGGTCCATGCTCCAAAACTCATCAACCATGCAAAAACAGATGAAATAACATAAGTATCACCTCTTAATATGAAATATATCAATGCATAACAGTGAATTATGACATAGAATAGTGATGCAAAATGGACGTATCAAAGAGCTAGTAGACTCTGCCATTCAGATGGAGGGGAAGATCAACCAAGCCAATGACAACCGCAAGCGTCGCATGATGCGCCAGACTGGATCCCACAATAATCAAAAGTATCGCCCCAACCCGTCTGCAGGATATGCCCCAAGAAACAATAGACCCCCTATGTCCTGTCCCAGCTACCAGAATCGTAGCGGAGGAAACCTGAAGTCTAGAGGAAACGACAACAACAACCCCGGCAACTCCAATAACTTTAACCGTGCACCGCCCAAGTCCAACAACAAAAAACAATAATAACAATACTGCCCCAAGGACTGGAAGCAATGTCGTGCCTGTTGCAGCAAAATACAAGTCCCAGATTACTTGATTTGAATGTGGAGTCAAGGTTCACTACTCCAATGAGTGTCCCAAGAAGCTTGCAGCAACCACCCATGTGAATGCACCCGCTTAGCAGCAACGCCGTGTTCAGCCTAGAAGGAGATTTGCCCCAGGGAATTCGCTCAACCGCAACGGCCGTCTGTTCCACATGAATGCAGAAGAAGCTCGGGAAGTGCCAAATGTCGTGTTGGGTATGTTTTTTGTTAACTCAATACTAGCAGGAGTGTTGTTTGATTCTAGAGCATCGCACTCATTTGTTACAGAAGAATTTGCATGCACTAGTAAGATTCAACCAACAAAATTGTAGCATGCTATGATAGTTCAAATACCTGGTTCAACCACCAAAGCTAGAAAATTCGTAAGGCTGTACCTATTAGAATCAATGGAATAGATTTTTATGCCAATCTAATAGTACTTGGAACCAAACGTTTGGAAGTAGTAATAGGAATGGATTCGATGTCGAAACATAAAGGATTGATTGACTGTGCCAAGAAAGCCATAACCATGACCAGTAGCTCTGGAGTATCAGTAGATCATGTATCTGAAACCTTGCCCCATCAATTCAAATGCAACAAGAGTCTAGCCCAACCAACCCTAGACCAAGTCAGAGTAGTTTGTGAATACCCCGACGTATTCCTAGATGAATTGCCCGGTATGCCTCCAGATCGGGATATTGAGTTCATCATTGAACTAATTCTTCGAACTGGACCCATGCTTAGAGACCTTATATATGAACCCATCTGAATTAGTGGAGCTGAAGAAGCAACTTGATGCTCTGTTGGAGAAAGGTCTGATTCAACCAAGCGCATCGCCATGGAGATCACCAATTTTGTTAGTGGATAAGAAAGATGGAGGTAACCATTTATGTACGGATTATCGGAAGCTGAATGATGTCACCATCAAGAACAAGTACCCACTGCCGAAGATAGAGGATCTGTTTGACCAGTTGACTGGTGCCAGAGTGTTTTCTAAGATTTATCTTAGAACTGGTTATCATCAACTCAAGATTCGTGCAACGGATATTCCAAAGACTGCCTTTACCACCAGATATGGATTATATGAGTATACGGTCATGTCTTTTGGATTAACCAATGCCCCTGCTTATTTCATGAATTTCATGAATAAGATTTTTATGAACTTTCTGGATAAGTTTGTCGTTGTTTTTATCGACGATATTCTGATCTATTCCAAGTCAGAGGAAGACCATGAGGTACACCTGAGAACCATCCTTGAAACCCATAGAGAACATCAGTTGTATGCCAAGTTTAGCAAATGTGAGTTCTGGTTGAAGGAAGTAGGATTCCTAGGACATATGGTGTCGGCAGGAGGAGTAGATGTTGATCCCGCCAAGATCAAAGATGTTGAAGAATGGAAAGCCCCAACCACTCAAACCCAAGTCCATGCATTTCTCGGATTAGCGGGATATTACCGCAAGTTCGTTGAAGGATTTTCGAGCATCACATGACCAGTGACCCAATTGTTGAAGAAAGATAAGAAGTTCGAATGGACGGATAAATGTGAAGCAAGTTTTCAAGAGCTCAAGAAGAGATTGATTTCAGCCCCAATTTTGATTATGCCGGATATCAAGAAGTCTTTTGATGTGTATTGTGATGCATCCAAGATTGGTATCGAATGTGTGTTGATGCAGGAAGGCAAAGTCATAGCATATTTGTCCCGACAATTGAAGCAGCATGAGCAAAACTACCCTACCCATGATCTTGAACTAGCAGCTGTAATTTTAGCATTGAAGACATGGCGTCATTACCTTATGGGTAACCGCTGTGAGATTTATTCGGATCACAAGAGTCTGAAGTATATTTTCACCCAGAAAGAGATGAATATGAGGCAAAGGAGATGGATAGAGTTAATCAAGGATTATGACCTTGACATTCACTATCACCTCAACAAAGCCAATGTGGTAGCGGATGCTCTTAGCAGATTTCCATGTAGATTAAACACCATGATAAAAGAAGCTCAGCCAAGTTTGCATGAAGAGTTGGAGCAGTTTAGAACAGAGCTAGTTAGCAAAGGGTTTTTATCTAGCATTGAACTTCAACCAACTTTGATCAGTCAGATCAAGGAGGCGCAGAAAGGAAATGCGAGTATCGACGGAATCAAATGTCGTATCGGTACAGGAAAGGTACCCGGATTCACCGAAGATGAAGAAGGAATTTTGTGGTACAAAGGACGTATCTATGTGCCAGCAGATTCGGAGTTGAAGCAAGTTATCATGCAGGAAGCTCATGATACTCTTTATTCTATCCACCCTAGAGGAACAAAGATGTATTAGGATTTGAAGGAGCAATTTTGGTGGCACAAGATGAAGAGAGAAATCGGAATCTACATAGCCAAGTGTGATATCTGTCAGAGAGTCAAAGCGGAACATCAGAGACCTGCAGGACTTTTGCAACCATTGCAGATTCCAGAATGGAAATGGGATTCCGTCGGAATGGACTTTATCACCGGTTTTCCTACTTCTAGTAGGGGAAATGATCACCGGTTTTCCTACTTCTAGTAGGGGAAATGACTCTATTTGGGTCATAGTTGATAGACTATCCAAGGTAGCCCATTTCATACCTATCAAGACTACCTACCAGAGTTCGAAGCTAGCAGAGATGTACATTGCTAGAATCGTCAGTTTGCATGGAACCCCTAAAACCATAGTTTCGGATCGAGGAACCCAGTTTACCTCAAGATTTTGCCAGAAAGTCCAAGAAGGATTAGGAACCAAGATGAACTTCAGCACAACTTATCACCCGTAGACCGACGGACAAACCGAAAGAGTCAACCAAATCTTAGAAGATATGTTGAGAGCTCGTGTGCTAGAATATGGATCAAAATGGGAAGATTGTCTGCCTTTTGCAGAATTCTCATACAACAATAGTTATCAAGCCAGTTTGCAAATGGCCCCATTTGAATTTCTGTATGGAAGAAAGTGTCGTACCCACTTGAATTGGTTACAAGTAGGAGAGAGTCAGATTTTCGGACCTGACATCCTACGAGAAGCCAAAGAGAAGGTTCACAAAGTCCGTGAACACCTCAAGACCGCCCAATCTAGACAGAAGAGTTATGCTGACAAGAGACGTCGAGACCTGACCTTCAACGTTGGAGATTTTGTGTATCTCAAAGTGTCACCCTTGAAGGGAATGCGGCATTTTCAACTGAAAGGGAAGTTAGCCCCCAGATATATTGGACCCTTCAAGATTTTGAATTTCCGAGGAGAAGTATCTTATCAACTGGAACTACCAGAGGTGATGTCAGCCATCCATGATGTGTTCCATATCTCGTTACTTCGCAAATGCTTAGAAGTCCTAGAGAAGACCGAAGTGTTCAAGAACATCGATCACCGAGCCATAGATATCAACAAGGATCTGACGTATCATGAAGTACCCATTCATATTTTGGAAGAAGCCTTCAGAACCACCAGGACCCAGAGTATCAAGTTTCTCAAGATCCAATGGAGCAACCATATTGAAGAAGAAGCTACTTGGGAGCGAGAAGATTACATTAGGACTGAGTTTCCAGATATCTTTAGTTCCTAGTTTTTCTTAAATCTCGGGACGAGATTTTGTTTAAGGAGGGAAGGTTTGTAACACCCCAAAACTATTAATCAAGATTACCAATTTCTGATCACCCAAATTTAGAGTTAACAAAAACTTTTATTCCAAAAATCTATATGAATGTAGGTGTGTTTTGCATTAGTGTAGAATTGATTGAAATTGCCATGTTTGATTGTTACAAATGATGAGAAATGGTTTACAGGTGAATGCTACATCATCTAGGCCAATTACAAACAAAATAAAAAGAAAAAGAAATCAAATATGGATTAATTAAGCTAATGGTCATTTTGACGAAAGTTAACCACTAGGCCACTTTGAGTGTTCCTAGAAGAGAATTTCTAACAGAAATAATTCCACTTCTTTTCACCCCTTGCTAGAACACTTTACAAACCCACAGAAACTATTTTCAAATCTATTTAAAGGACAATTCAAATTTGAATCTAGTTTATATGATAAGATCACCATTTTGCAAAAACCACTCAAACCAATTCCACTTGCCTTTTCCAAGCAATCATAGACATTCAAGCATATGACCAAATCACTCACCAAATTTCATTTGAAAATTTCAAACTAAATTTCCATTTCCTCAAACAGCTTGCAGACACAAATTAACTCTGGCCTAACTTCATTGTTTGAGCAGTGATCACTAGACCAATTTGGTTCCCTCTTCACTCCCCCTGTCTCCCCTAGTGTCGATCAGCACCAGACACGCCCCCACTTAGCCGTTGTGCACCAGTGCGCCGCCGCCCGAAGCCACACTCGCCGGCCGACCATGGACAGAGCGCCAGCGACCATGCCGCCCTCTCCCACGACGTGCACTAAACACACCACTGTCCACCGCCACCCCCTGTCCAAGCCTCGACCATAGTCTGGCCCTGGACCACCCAAGACCAGCCGCGCCCAATGTCTCTACACCGTGCCCATAGCGTGCCAGCGCGCCGTAGCCGACCGGCTCGCATAGACCGCGCCTCTCTCTCTTCGTGCACGCACACACTCGCCATGATCACCACCACCTCCCAGACACCCCCATTCGCCGACACGCGACCCTAGCACCCGTGCGCCGTCGCAAACACCGTCGCTCCTGCACAGAGCACCGCATGCGCCCGACCAACCTAGACCGCCTCGTGCCTAGCCATTAGCCAGTGACAACCCCCAGGGAACACCGCATCACCCCTACCCTCAGTCGCGCTGCTAGCTGCCTGTATCATCGTCACCGACGAGCCCCATCCCAACCCGCTCGGTCCCTCGCTGTTGTATAAATAGAGGCCCCCTTCCGCCTCCATTCTCCACACCAACACACTCCCCACTCCTCACTGAGCCTCCCTCACCCTTCCCTAGAGCAAGGCGAGCTCAGCTTCGCCAGAATTTGGCAGGAGCCCGCCGCTGTAGAAGGAGAAGGGTGCCGTCGATTGAAGCCACCCAAGAGCTACCGCGACCACCGTTCGAACCACCATCATCGACCATGTCATTCGCCCCCATCGCCGACCCTAGTTGGAGCCCAGGTGAGCCTCACCTGACCCCCACCGCTGTGTTAGGTTTAATTCCTCGCTGGAGCTGTTCGTCGTCCACGATGAACTACCACTATTGGATCGTCTTTTAATCGCACGGCCTAGATTTAACGATATCATTTCGGTTAGTTTAAGTCGTTGACTAGTGGACTACCCCTATTAGCAACCCGCTGCGCTGTGCTACGCAGCTTGGGCTGGCCCGTTTAGTTTCCCGTGCGTAGCCTAGTGATTCAAATAGATATTTTCCAATTTAGTTAAAACCCTATTCTATCAGTAGATTCAAAAATCAATCTAGAGAGTTTCACTAAACCAAATTGCATGATTCCAATTTTGTTAGAAAGATATTTAAATTATCTATCCAAGCCCGTTGGATTTAAATCAATTGGAGTTAGAGATCACCTATAGTAAAAATAATAAGACAGAGACTTGTTCAACTTCAAATATTTTTCAAAAATTAACCATAAATGCTTTTGAGTTCATTCCACCTCTCAAAAATCACATTTGATAAGATCTATCTGAATATATAAAAATATTTAGGTTTGCATATGGTGACTTTGGACTAGTACCAAAATAATGCTATATAGGCATTTCTAATTACTTTAATTCTATTAAATCATAATCTTAAATTTAATAAAATATGACCAACACTTTAAATAACATTCCCATGTATTAGAATATGTGGTGATGACATGTGTCAACATGATCCCATATTTTAATTGGAGAATATTAAATCTTAATTATTTTCAATGAGTAGAAATTATTTTTCTAAAATAAGATAAATAAGATTAAGCCTTTAATTCATGTGATGATTGTGATGATGCTAGATCATCAAGTTTGAGCCTTAGTGTGCTAAATAGATTTAGTTAAGTATTGTTTGGTGATTGTGTACCCTGTATTCCTTTATAGATGATAGTACCGACCCGGGATACGAGGAGGAGGAGTACTACCAAGAAGAAGAAGAAAAAAACTTCAACCACTACTCTACTCAAGGCAAGCCATCACTACTTGCAAGCTGGAACCATGCAAGATAACACTTGCAAGTATTATACTTATGCAAGCTATCACTACTTGCAAGCTAGAACCATGCAAGCTAACACTTGCAAGTATTAACCTAAGCAAGATGCATTAGGCATGCTTGGTTATACAACTTTGAATAGACCAATCCCAAGTTTTACATGCATGCTTTATTATTTTACTTTTAGTTTGTGCTTTGTGAGTATTTGGAAAAATAGTATAGATAGCATACAGAGTATAAAACTAGGCCTAACTAGTTATACTTAGATGTAATTCCATGGCATGAGATTGGAGATTAGCACCCCTCATTAGTGAACACTCTTAACTTCAGTGGCTAGTGCTAAGCATAAAAGTTGATCACTCTAGATGGGAATACTTGGTGAAAAAGGATTATGAAAACCTTGGAATGATAATTCATTCTATTGAAATGTTTTGACATGTGTTGAGAGACACAATGGTTTGATGATGAAAATGTTGAGGCATGAGCCTTAGCCCTTTATAAAAACTGATAGTTGGATTCGGATGCGATACCATTCCAATTTTACCGTACAACCACAATACCCGAATTAGGTAGGCCTTAGCCAGAAGTTTATATGCATTAGTATGGGTTCCCTCGCGGATGAGGTTTGAGCTGAGGCTACCTCGTCAGTGTGAATTGTCCACCTATGCAGTTCCCAGGATGGCAGATGGCCATGGCTGGGAGGCCAAGCTCATAGGGGAGGTGCCTATACTAGAGTGTGTAATGGAAAGGTTATAATTGATTATCCGCATACTAAGTATGATGATTCATGGTTATCCCTGACGGATGTATCGAATTTTGTGGTGAAAGTGTACCACCTCTACAGAGTGTCAAACTATTCGAATAGCTGCGTCTGCGGTCATGGACAGTTGGTGACGAGGGTTTAACTCATCAATGCCCATTGTTATGGACTTGGGTTTTGGAGAAGGAGGGAGCGCTGGAGACATCTATCGGCTAGCAAACAAGCACACAGGGGACTCAAAGATTTACCCAGGTTCAGGCCTCACAGAGGTCCCTACTCCTGCTTGTCTGCTCGTGGAATTATTGAAGGAATCGAGGATTATATTGGTGCGCAGATGCAATCTGGCGAGGGTTGTGGAAACTAGGGTTGCGTTTGTCCTCCTCACTGCCCCCTCCTAGCCTTTAGATAGATAGGCTAGGTCTTGGGTAGCAGGCCGAGTCGGTTACAAGTTAGGGTTTTTCACCTTTGAACTTTTTATCTTTAGTTTCTTCTTGTTCTTCAAGCAATCGAGAGTCCGTAGGCTACTCGAGTTCTCCGTTTGGGCTTTGGTGACACCGTGGGCTTCTGCTATATTCAGGCTGTATATACCAAGCTCGAGTACCTGTAGGGTATACCCATGTCAGTAGCCCCCGAGTGTCCAGTGGAATCGCAGATTCGACTAGGGACTTTATGAATCCTTTCGAGTGCATGACTGAGTATGTTTTTTGACTGTTCTGTTTATGTCATAGGGATTGTTGATGTGCGTGCCTGATTTAACCGATGCATCAGTATTAGTTAACTACCTTAGGGTAAAACAACACCATCTACTCGAACTTGAGTCCCTGGACTCGAATCCGAAAAATGCTGGTGTAATTCGACTCAAGCTGCGGAGGTCTTACAGGAGTCGAATTCCAATATATGGGTGTGAGCACTCGACGCGTCCGTCAAGGCATGTTCATCGTACCTGAAGGCACGGATATATTTCTAGTAGTGTGCAGCAAATGCGTTGTTAGGCCTTATTCAGGTCTTATCTTCATGCTGTAAGCGCAGCATCCGAATGTTGTCATCACGGAGATGATTCGGGTAGCCCAGGAGACGCAGTCTCTTTGTAGGGAAAAATCTTGAGGCGGTGTCGCCATAAGATTCGAATGTGGATGTTATCAATACGCAGTACGATGTACAAATAATCATAGGGTGCACGACTAGCGCTCCCTATGGGAGTAGCCCCCGAGTGCCTGGTTGAGTCGAAGACTTAGACAGGGACTAAAGAACTTTGCGACTATTGTCGTCTTTTGTTGTTTGTTGCAGTCGAATTTGTTTCCAATGCTCCCTATGGGAGTAACCCACGTCCAAAGTCGAATGGTGATTCGAGTGATTGGGTTTGCTTTCATTGCCCATGTTCCTGTAAAAAGAAGAAGAAAAAATCGTAGGGTGCGCGACCAGTGCTCCCTATGGGAGTAGCCCCCGAGTGCTTGATGGAGTCGAAGACTCGAACAAGGACTAAAGTAGTCGAAGTCTTCTGCTGTGTAACTTTGGATGACGTCAGTGCTGACGATGCGATGACCTCAGTTGCCCGCATGAGCGAGTTTGACGGGACGTGATGAGAAGTGGGTCCCATTTCCTGACTCTGATTTGACCGGGCGTGTGTAATCTTTGTTTTAACTGCGCCTCCTCGATTTCCGCATGTAATGGGGGTAGTGGGGGACGGTTCGCGCTTCAGGTCCTCCACGTGTCGAGAACGATGAACGCCACACGTCTGATATGGTTTTTGTTAGCCGTTGGATTGCATCTTCTAGGGGGGTTAAGTAGCGATGCGGTGACGGTAATTTTCACAACTGCTTCTTTTCTGCCTTTGCCTCCGTCGCCATTGCTGCTGCTCCTCTGCTTCTTTACGCTCCTCTCCTTCACGGCGCTGGACCAGCTCCGCGTATTTCCTAGCTACTTCCTCCGGTCACACCGCCGCCGCGGAATGGGGAAGAAGAAGGGAGGTGCCATGGCCGATTCCACCGCTGTCGCGGTTGATACGAAGAAGAAGGGTGGCTCCGCCGCTGCGGGCACCAGCACCGCTGCCGCCGGGAAAAAGAAGGGCACGGGCACTCGCGTCACCAATGGTGCGTGGCGCGCATCCATGATAAAGTCTTCAGAGCTTCGTCTTCTATGCCAGGATGGAGTTTTGTCTTCCGTAGTCGCGGACACACGCGTCCCTGGCAGCGAGGTAATCCCCTCTCCTCCTGCCATCTTTTGGGTGAAGTTCCTAGCGTTCATCATCCGCGGTCTTTCGTTGCCCCTGCATCCTTTCTTCAGGGGCCTTCTCTGTTTTTACGGGCTCCAGGTCCATCAGCTGTCCCCAAACTCCATCCTCCATGTAGCTTGCTACATTACTCTTTGCGAGTGCTGGCTCGGAATCAAGCTGCATTTCAGTCTCTTCAAACTCCTCTTCAAATTGAAGCGCCAATCGGCATCTGGCTCCGTAGTCTATGATGTAGGCGGCTGCGGTATCCACATCGACCCCTCCGTCACGTACTTCGACATCAAGCTGATGATGTCCGTCCAAGGGTGGAGGGACAAGTGGTTCTACGTCCGCGACCAGAAGGCCGACGGAGACCACTACGGACTCGCGCCCTTCGACCCCGCGACGCCGTGAAAGAGGAGGCGCTCCTGGAAGAATGTAGTGATGCCCGACGAGTCCGCGAAAACAGATGTGCTGTACGAGCGTGTCTGCGACCTCGAGAGTCGCATGGGTAAGGAAGAGGGAGGCTGCGCCCTCATTCGCACGTGGTTGCTCCGTCATGTCCAGCCCCTGCAGGCCAGAGTCCACCCTATGTTCCAGTGGGCTGGCGCAGACGATGTCACTCGCATATCTGCCGATGGCATTTCCGCGAGTGAGGTAGATAAGAGGGTGCGACTGGTCACCAAGTACACTGTCAAGGATGTGCTCCCCGGTGAACCAGACGTTCCTCCATTCGATGCTTCTAACCCTCCTCCTGAGGTACAATTTGTGCTACGTAGTAGCTTTTGCTTGTCGACTGCTTCTTTGCTGCTTCATGACTTTGTGCTAAATTGTTTTCTTTATGCAGGATTGGGCGGTGTCACCCTGTATGCCCCCTCTTCCTGAGGGGGTTATCCCTCGTGAAGCCTTGGAAGACGACGAGTCGGAGTCGACCGTCCCATCTCATGTGGACGAGGAATCCCCCGAGTCGAGTGGTCCGGACACTTGCAAGCGTTCGTGTAGCGAGGATTCGGATGCGTCATCCCCTTCGACTCCGGAAGGTGCAGTTGTTGGTGCAGAGTCGCCGATACCTGCCGTTCCTATGAGTGCTGTGGCGCCATACTCTCGCAAGAAGATGCGGCTGCCGAAGGAGTCATCGTCAGAGTCGGGGGATCAAACCTTCGATTTTGACAAGTTTGATTGGTAAGTATACGGATCTTCCTTTTGGTTCTTCTTTAGGGTTGCCTTTTCTTGATGTTGGTTTGGTTCTGCAGTCAGCCGGCGTCGTCGTCTTCTGGTGACGTCCAATTTTTAAAAGAATCTAGAGTCGCGACCTCCAAGGCCAAGAAAGTGGCTGAGCATACTCCTTCTCCTCCATTGGCGGCCCACTCCGGCCATAATTCATCGAGTTGTCCACATGATATGGAGAACCAGATGGTTATCCGGACGACTACGAATCCATCGACTTCAGAGTCTTTGGAGGATCATGTAAGTGCCGTATTTGTTTCCTCTATTTTTGCAGTCGAATGTATCATCTTCTATCATCTTTGCTTATCCTTTATTGTTTTTTCTTGTCGCAGCTTATTGTGAAGGAAGCCGGTTGCTTAGCGGAGAAAGTTCTTGTGATGGGTCACCAGCATGCAATGCTGGATACTCGCCACCGCGTAGTTTAAAGTAAGTGTCTTGCTTCTTCTTTGTCCTCCTTGTGATATATCCGGCTGATAGCATCTCTTTGTTTGTTTCGTAGCTGAGCATAATGCGCTCCTCCGTGACACCGCTTCCCTTGAAAAGGCGCTTGCCACGGCGGTAAAAGAGTCACGATGAGGCAATCGCAGCGTGTGACGAGTCACGGAAACGCGAAGAGGATCTGCGCGCCTCCATCGTGGCTAGGGAGAAATTGTTCGAGGAACAGCTTTTCTCGATTGCCAAGGCTCTTTCAGGTATTCCCTTGTCTGGATTTTCATTGTTTTTCTTTTTTCGAATTTGTCGCTGGTGCTGACCTTTGTGCCCATGCTTGGGTTCTTATATAGATTCCAGTGATTTGAGCTTCGATCCTCAGGCACTCCGCCATGATGATGCCTTGGCGGGTGCCATTTTGGCAGTCGAGGATCGCAGCACTGCCGTTCAAGGGACGCTCTCCAAGGCCAAGGGCATGCTCAGTCGCCTCCGGGAAGAGCTGGCACCCAAGGCTGAGCTGATCGAGAATATAGACGAGCTGGTGGAGTCCCTTGCCGGGGGCGTCCCTGCAAGTTTCAAGAACTCGCTCCGTGCGGCTGGCGCTTCGATGTCACTCGCAATGGTTCAAGCCCATGGAGTCGAAGTTGATCCTGCGGCGGTCTCCAAGGCGATGCCTGTCAGCGCTGATGGCCAGCAGGTAGTCTTTGCTCCCTTCGCGACTGCTTGTGGCAAGTACGGCCCGCAGCTGATCAATACGGTTGCGAAGTACTCTGAGAAGCTTCAGCGAGCCAAGAAAGATGCGAAGGCTACGACATCAAGGGCCGGCGGGAAGTCTGTGGCATCTGATACTTCCAAAGACTCGATGAGGCCCCCAAAGCCGAAGTCAAAGTCGAAGGCGGAGAAACCCGCTCCTCAGTAGTCGCATCTTGTAATAGTTAAATAGCTTATGTCTTTTGTCAAGAACATGCCTGTTGGCGAGTGTATCTGCTGATACTTTTGTTAATCTTGAATGCACTCGAATCTTTTGTCTATGCCTCGCCTTAGTCCTCTTATTATCTCTTGCTTGACTTGTGATAGGGCACATCGGGTGATCCTTTGAGGGAGTCTCGGGATTCGCCGCCCCTTGATGACACTTTGGCACCGCCGCGCTCAAGGGTGGATGAGAGGTCACTTCTCTCACGACTTTGTGACCGCGTGAAGCAGTTGGAGCATGAATTGCCCGTACTCCATGGAAATGCGGATGTATGGAAGTCGAAGGCGGATAAAGCCGCTGCCCGAGAACAATATCTGCTAGGGGAGGTGACGCAGTTGGGCGACCAATTCAAATGTTAGTCTTCTTTCTTGCTGTCGTTTCCTTGTAGTCACTCGCAGTAGTTCGTTGTCCTCATATTTGGCCTTTGCTTGGTATAGTTGTCAGCGCGCGCCATCCGCAGGATGAGAAGGATCGAATTGCCATTCGCATGAATGACCTGACCCAAGAGCAGCTTCAGGCGAGTGGGTACTTCTGGGTAGATCATGATCGCGTAATCGCATTGGCGACCCTGCAGGATCGTTCATCGCGAGTGCTTCACTTCTTGAAGAAGTCACAATCATGTTTGAAGAACATTTGCCAGACGATGTTTCTGTTAGACGTTGTTCCACCGAGCCTGCTGGCCCTTCTTGCTAAATTCCAGGACTTGAGTGCGGTCCACGAGTGTGTACGACAACTGTTAGTGGCTGGTGCCAAGGCTGCTCTGTCGCTGGTGCGGCTGCATAGGCCTGATGTGGACATTGCGGCAATTGCGGCCGGACCGCCTGCGCCGCCATCGATTTCAGCTTGGAACATGGTGCCGCACTACCAGGCAGTGATTCGCCTGGCGGAGGAGATCGTCGACTTCTTCGAGGAGCAGACCAACGTTCTTTTGTTGCAACAGTAGTTTAGTGTGTATCCTGCACATAGTTGTACCAATGTTGTAAAGTTCATATATATGCTGTGTATAATTCATTGACAATGGTGTGTAAAAGAGCTTGTTAGCGTGCATTGCACTATGTGATTCCTTTTCGTTAGCCTGACATGTGTTTGTCTCAGCCCCTTGCCAACCTGTCAGGTGCGTGGCAGCTGGGTTGGTGTTTATCAAGGGTTTCGATTGATACGTCAGCTACTCAGGATATCGTGTTAGTTCGTAGAACAGATGTGCACAGGGTGGCGCAGCCCCCGAGTGGATTGATTGGAAGAATAAAATAAAAGGAACGCAGAATTTTGGGGCACTTAGCTTTATTTATTCGCAGAAAGGTACGAGGTACAATATGTGGCTGAGTGGCCTTGGCTGAATAGCCTTATTTGCAATGTAAAAGTAAATACGACTAAGGGTAGAAGCGACGCAGCTGCGCGACGTTCCAGGGGTTGGAGTATGCGACTCCTATCTCGAAATCTTTAAGGCGATAGGCACCACATGGGATTGCTTCTGTAATCACGTATGGTCCCTCCCAGGGAGACTCGATCTTGAGATGCCCTTGCTGCTTCAGTCGCAGGACCAGATCGCCTTCGACGAAGGACCTGGGGCATAGCCTCCTGCTATGGTAGTTGCGCAGGTTCTGCTGGTAGATCGTTGATCTCTCCGCGGCGATTTCCCTTGCCTCGTCAAGGAGGTCGACGGAGTCTTCGAGTGCAAGAGTTGAATCCTGCTCGTTGTAAGCGACCACGCGCGGTGCTTTGTATCGTACTTCGGCGGGTAGCACTGCTTCAGCTCCGTGCACCATGAAGAACGGGGTGTACCCTGTGGGGCTGTTTGGAGTTGTGCGTAGGCTCCAAAGTACCAATTGCAGCTCGTCTGGCCAGCAACCCGTGGCCTGCTCGAGTGGCCTGAGGAGTCGCTTCTTGATGCCGCCGCAAACAAGCCCGTTAGCTTTTTCGACCTGACCGTTGGTCTATGGATGTGCTACGGAGGCATAGCTGATGTTGATTCCTAGGTTCTCGCAGAATTCTTGGAACTCCTTGGATGTGAAGTTCGTCCCATTGTCCGTGATGATGTTGTGTGGCACTCCGAAGCAATAGACGCTGGACTCGAAGAACTTGACTGCGCTGTATCCGGATTGATTAGTCACTGGCATGGCCTCTATCCACTTGGTGAATTTTTCGATTGCGACCAAGAGGTAGACGTAGCCTCCGCGCGAGGACCTTGGGAGTTTGCCGACCATGTCGAGTCCCCATTGTGCGAAGGGCTAGGCCAATGGAATTGGTCGGAGCTCTGCGCCAGGTGCATGCATCTTGTCCGCGAATCGCTGGCAAGCGTTGCATTTTTGGACGATGTCCTTGGCGTCACACATGGCCGTAGGCCAGTAGAATCCATCTCGTAGAGCTTTGGCAATGAGGGCGCGACTGCCAGCGTGGTGCCCACAGGTCCCCTCATGGATATTGAGGAGGACAGCTCTTCCATTGGCCATGGAGACGCATCGTTGGAGTACTGCTGTGATGCTCCAGTTGTATAGTTCACTGTTGACTACAGCGAATGCCTTGGAGCGCCCTGCGATGTGTCGGGCGTCAGTCGGATCATCTGGTAGCCTCTTGCTAAGGAGGTACGTAACGTATGGTTGGGTCCAGGATGTCTCGATCATCATGATGCTCATTGGTCCTTCGAGTCCTGTGTCCAGCTCCAGGTCATCGAGTGCCATTGGCTCATTGGGCGGCACAGCCCCCGAGTCTGTTGTTGCGCTTGTTTTCTTCTATACGGCCTTTGGCTTGATGGAGCGTCCGCAGATGCACTCGAGAAATACCCCAGGTGGTATGGGGGCACATGTGGAGCCTATGTTGGCGAGTGCGTCCGCCTCTTCATTACTTTCGCGACCTATGTGCCGTAGCTCGCAACCGTCAAAATCCCCTTCGAGTGTGTCGTAGAGGTCACGGTAGGCGATCATGTTGTCGTTCAGTGCGTCACACTCGTGCATTGTTTGGTTAACGACCAGCTTGGAATCGCCGTATATAATGAGCCTCTTGGCGCCGCAGGCATTTGCCATCCTCATCCCATGTAGCAGGGCCTCGTATTCGGCTTCGTTGTTGGAGGCGGTGAATTGCATTCGCAGAATATATTTCAGCTTGTCTCCCTAGGGCGATGTCAGTATGACACCTGCACCAGCTCCGTCCTTCTGCTTGGATCCGTCGAAGTGCATTGTCCAAAGGTAGGACATATCTGGTTTTTCAGGGAGCTGATTCTCCATCCAGTGCACGAGGAAGTCAGGGAGAACTTGCGACTTGATTGCGTCGCTCTTTTCATATGTGATTTATCGTGGAGACAGTTGGATTCCCCAAAGTGCGAGTCGTCCAGTGGCGTCGGGATTGTTGAGGATGTGCCCAAGCGGTTCGTCGTTGACTACCACGATTGGGTGTCCCTGGAAGTAGTGGCGCAGTCGCCAGGCCGTCATGAAGACACCGTACGCTAGTTTCTGGTAGTGCGGGTACCGCTGTTTTGTTGGCGTAAGTACCTCGCTGAGGTAGTAGACTGGGCACTGTACCCTGTGGACCTTGTTTTCCTCGGCTCATTTGACTACGAGCACTGTGCTGACCACCTAGCTGGTGGCGGAGATGTATAGCAACAATGGTTCCCTTTCGCGTGGGGTCACCAATACTGGCAAGGTGGATAGCAGGCGCTTGAGGTCTTCGAATGCTTCCTGTGCCTCATTGGTCCACTCGAACTTGTCAGCTTTGTGGAGGAGTTGGTAGAAGGGCAGTGCCTTTTCACCCTATCCGACTGATGAATCGACTGAGAGCCGCGATTCGCCCAGCCAGCTGTTGGACACCTCTTACATTTTTCGGCTTTTCCATGGCCAGTATGGCTTTTATTTTCTTCGGGTTCGCTTTGATCCCTCTCACGGAGATAAGATACCCGAGTAGTTTCCCAGATGGTATGCCGAAGGCGCACTTGTCCGGATTGAGCTTGATCCGGTAGCGGTCGAGGTTGGCGAAGGTTTTGGCGCAAATTATCGATTAGTGAGGCTTCCTCTTTGGTCTTGATTACTATATCATCGACATAGACTTGAATGTTGCGACCAAGTTGGTTCTTGAGGCAAGCCTGCATGCACCGCTGGTAGGTGGCGCCTACGTTCTTTAGCCCGAAGGGCATTGTGTTGTAGCAGAACACACCAAAGGGTGTTGTAAACGCTGTTTTTTCTTGATCTTCCTCCTTCATTCGAATCTGGTTATAGCCTGAGTAGGCGTCGAGGAAGCAGATGCGCTCGCATCCCGCGGTGGAGTCGATGATCTGGTCGATTCGAAGTAGCGGGAAGTGGTCCTTCGGACAATGCTTGTTCAAAGAGGTGAAGTCCACACACATCCGCAGGATATCCGTGTCCTTTTTTGGTACTAGCACCGTGTTGGTGAGCCAAGTGCTTTCCTTGATCTCGCGTATAAATTTGGCGTCGAGGAGTCTATTCATCTCCATTCCAACTACCTTTGCTCTTGGTTCAGACAGTCGCCGAATTGTTTGTTTGAATGGCCTTGCGTCTGGGTTGATGTTGAGTGCGTGCTCGGCGAATTCCCTGGGAACCCCTGGCATGTCCACTAGATACCAGGAGAAGATTTCCCAGTGCTCACAGAGGAATTCGACGAGCGCGAGTTCCTATGCGGGACTCAAGTTGTTGGCGATGAGGGCCGTCTTGGCGGGATCCAATGGGTGGACCTGAACTTTCTTTGTGTGCACCGATGAGTCAAAAGATAGGTCAGGTGAACTTGGCCGGCTCAAGGGGCAGACTGTTGTCTGTTGACTCCTTTAGTCTCACGAGTTCTTCCTGCATGCCGAAGGACTGGGAAATTCTGTTGAATTCCCTGTCGCAACTGTCGGACCTTTTGAAGCTCCCGTTGACTATGATGACGCCATTAGGGCCTGGCATTTTCACCTGCACTGCCATGAACCTCGCGAACGCGACACGTCCGAGGATGCAGTGATACTGTGAGGGCCAGTCGATGACCTCGAAGTCGATGCGCTCGCGCCGAAAGTTTTTTGGCGTGTCGAATATAACATCGGGGTTGATTTTGCCAAGGGGGTACATGCCCTTGCCTGGGACGGTGCCATGGAATGTTGTGTCTGAGGCCTCTAAGCAGGACAGAGGGATCTTCATTGCTCGCAAGGTACTCGCGAATATAAGGTTGATGCCGCTTCCGCCGTCCATGAAGACGCGGCTCATGTCTAAGCCTCCAATTTGCGCCTCGAGTACGAGGGGACAGTGGCCTGGACGAGGTACTTGGGGCGGATGGTCACGTTTGTCGAAGGTGATGCAGGACTCGCTTCCACTGAGGTACTCAGTGGTAGATGGTGGCGAGTTTGTTGCCAGATTGACTTGGCGAGTGATGGCCTTTTGCACCCAGTTGGAGGGGCGACCGTTTTGGATCATCATGGTGCCCATGGACCGTGGGTACGGTTCGCCTCCGTGGTGCTGGTCCGGCGCAGCTGCATTTGGGGGTGGTCCAGGTGGTGGTGGCGGAGCGCCATGTGCTACGGCGCCTGGGGCGGCTCCGTAGCCCCTTTTGACTATGTTGCGATTCATCCGAGCCAGTCCCTCATGCAGTTTGAGGAACTCGCGGTAGTCCTTGAGGAGGTGGCTGGACTTATTTTTCCCGTCGTGCTTGTCGATGTAGAAGTGCACAGTGCATGACCCGGACAGTTTATCTTCGATGGATGTTGCGGGTGCCTCATCGCGATTGTGGCGCTGCCATACTTGCGTGGTTTTCTCAGAGTCGCGGTATCCACCGCTGCGGTAGCCGCTGTTGCGGTTGTCGTCGCGTCTGTCGGCATAGCCGGCTGCGACCATGTTGACCTTGTCGCGGTCATCATAGATGCGCATGCGGCGTTTGCTTCGGCGGTCGCGTCTGCGTTCGAGTTCTGCTTCCTCGTCAGAGTGAACACGATTTTTCACCGAATCTTCTCCGTCGGCCCACCGATTCACGATTTCCATTAGGTGGTCGATGGTATTGGTCTTTGAGCGGCCTAGCTCCTCCCTGAGCTCTATGCGGCGAACGCCGCCGTTGAATGCGTCGATTGTGCGGTCCTCCGAGATATTTTTTGCGGAGTTCTTGATGATGGACCACCTCTGGATGTACGAGCGCAGCGACTTGCCTGACTTTTGCTGGCAGCATCTCAGCTCTTCAATTGATGCGGGCCTTTTGCAGGTGCCCTTGAAGTTGCGCACAAAGCTGTAAACCAGCTCTTCCCAACTGCGAATGGATCCGCGTGGGAGGTTCTTGAGCCATGCTCGGGCAGTGCCCTGCAGCTGTAGCTGCAGCCATTGCATGGCCATGCTTCGACTTCCACCGTGAAGCCTGACGGAGGAGATGTGGTCCTCCAACCAGATTTTCGGGTCCTGTAGGCCGTCAAACTTCGGGTTCTCCGATGGGAGCTTAAACCCCTTGGGCATTCGCTTTTGCCTGATGGCCCTGCTGAAGCATCTAGCGCAACAGAGCTCCACATCTTCGTCTTCTGAGTCAGTTGATCGGGCACGTCGCGCCCTTGACTTGTCGATCATGCACTGCGTGATGTCATCACGCGTGTCGTAGTCGTGATCGTGTCGCCGTGAGCGACGGCGTCAAGACAGGTCGTGGCTATCATCGCTGGAGGAGGGCGAGGAGTAGCGTTTTGCTAGAGCCTTGCCTTTCTTTGGCTCTAGCGTGGGCTCCTTGTCGAGAGCGGCCTCGACTAGTCCCAAGCCCGCGATCGTAGATCGATGCATGGCGTCTCGGGGATCTCCAGCTAGCGGCTGGTTGTTTAGGAGGTACATGGTGGCTGCTGTCACTGCAGCTTGCGGCGTCTTTGGGACCACATTGCCCCGTGTGTTGACTGTCATAGAGCTGAAGTCGAGGACCTTTGCATGTTCTATGCGTTCTTGTTCGGTGAGATGGGCCATCCGGGATCGCCTCTTGTTTGCGATGTGCTCGTTGCCCTTTGAGGAGGATCCTCCGTGGGAGGAGAGCCCAGTGCGTCGAAGACTCGACTCATCTGCCGCCTTTTTGCACGCCTCAAGTTGCGCGATTGTTTGCACTTGGCGCTTGAATTCCTCCTTCAGGAGCCAATGGTATCCCATTACTAGTTCTTGTAGGGAGCCAAAGGGTAGAGGGTTGCCCTGTAGGGCATCGCGGTAGCGAGCCCACTCGAGTTTGTTGAGCCTGATCACGACTCGTTCGCTAGTCTGCTCGTTTATTATAGTTGGAGGCTCGATTGCTCCTCCATTGTTGACGGGGGCGCCGTTTGGCAATGGTCCGCTGTTTGGCGGTGGTCCGCCGTTGGGTATGCCGCCATATGGCGGGTCGGCTCCATGGCCGCCATTGCCCGTGTTGTATCGATTTGCGGTGGTGTCGCCTGCGTTGATGACGGCGCACATGAAGTGGTTGGGGAAGCTGCTGCTCCTGCAACTTTCAGATTCGGAACCGTAGGCTCCAGCTTCAGTTGCCAGATTGCCCAGATCAGATTCACGACTGCTGTCGCTGACCATATTCTCGACTGTTGTCGAGGCGTTGATCTCACTGAGGGTGCCGATCGGTGGAGCGAACCATGATGCTAGAGCAATCGATGGTGCCATCGGCTGGTCAGGCATGCGAAGCGTGCCCATCTGACCAACTTGGAAGCGGAAGCTCCCGATCACCAAGCTGATTCCGTCGCCCACAGACTCGAAAGCCAGGTGAGTGGCCGGTGTGTGGACGGTGAATTCGAACGTGCCGAAGAGCTGGCGGATCTCCGCTGTTGGAGTTGTAGATCGCGGTTGATGGGGCCGAAGAAGTCGCAACATCAGCACTCTCACTTCCCACAGACGGCGCCAATTGACGAGGGTTTAACTCATCAATGCCCATTGTTATGGACTTGGGTTTTGGAGAAGGAGGGAGCGCTGGAGACATCTATCGGTTAGCAAACAAGCACACAGGGGACTCGAAGATTTACCCAGGTTCAGGCCTCGTAGACATCCCTACTCCTGCTTGTCTTCTCCTGGAATTATTGAAGGAATCGAGGATTACAATGGTGCGCAGATGCAATCTGGCGAGGGTTGTGGAAACTAGGGTTGCGTCTGTCCTTCTCGCCGCCCCCTCCTAGCCTTTATATAGATAGGCTAGGTCTCAGGTAGCAGGTCGAGTCGGTTACAAGTTAGGGTTTTTAACCTTTGAACTTTCTATCTTTAGTTTCTTCTTGTTCTTCAAGCAATCGAGAGTCCGTAGGCTACTCGAGTTCTCCGTTTGGGCTTTGGCGACACCATGGGCTTCTGCTGTATTCAGGGCGTATATACCAAGCTCGAGTACCTGTAGGTTATACCCATGTCAGGCAATGAGAGCTGAAAGCTAATAAGTACCATAAGTTTTGGAAGCTCTTTATGGGACTTGAATCCCCGCTTCCTTCTATGAGGGCCTTTCTTTTACTTTCATGTTGAGTCTCCATCTTCTACCTTTATGCACCTATTGAGAGAGCATAGTGGTCATTCTTAGTTTAATGTGCATTGTCCCAAGACTTGTTGATTGATGCATAACTTTGATATTACTTGTTCTTAAACTATTTGTATCTAGTCACCCTTATGAACTTTGAAGGTGTCCTATGTATTTATGTTTTGCTACTCCACGAGGGACAAGGTGAATACCATTCTCATTATGCTTTCTTTATGTGAAACAAACAAACGTCTTGCAAAGCATTGTTATTCATGAATCTTTTGCTTGTGCCTTTTCATGTTACAACATAGTTTCTATGTCTTATTGTTAGAACTATATCTTTCAAGCTATGTTAAAGTACTATGATCCCAACTATCAATGTTTTACAAATACTTTGATCAAGTTCATGATGGTGCATGTCACCTCAAAAATTATTCTTTCTTTTTATCACTTACCTACTCGAGGACGAGCAGGAGTTAAGCTTGGGGATGTTGATACATTGCTAACGTATCTATAATTTTTGATGTTCCATGCTTGTTTATATCTACTTTCTTATGTTTTGTCCACACTTTGGAGTATTTTTATACACTTTCTTGGACTAATCTATTAACAAGATGCCACAGTGCCAGCTGCCTGTTTTCTTCTGTTTTTGGTTCTAGGAAAGTTAGAAAATGAATATTCTCGAAATTGGACGGGACAAAAGCCAAAGTCAATATTTCACCGAGGGGGACACGAAGCCAGAAGATGAGACGAAGAGGGGCCAGAGGCCGGCCACACCACCTGGCCACGCGGCTAGGACTGGCCCGTGCCAGGGGGTGGTGTGGCTGCCTAGGGCACCCCCTCGGCCTCCCCTTTCGCCTATAAGATGCCTCCGATACAGAAACCCAAAGTACCCGATCAAAATTCCACGAAATAGTCTGTATCCGCCATCATCTCCATCCCTAGATCGGGAGGGATCTGAAGCTCTTCCCGGCACCCCGCCGGAGAGTAGAATTCACCTTGGAGGCCTTCTTCATCACCATGCAAGCCTCCAGTGTGATGTGTGAGTAGTTCATCCCTGGACTACGGGTCCATGTAGTAGCTAGATGGTTGGTTCTTCTCCTTTGTGCTACCATGTTTAGATCTTGTGAGCTCCGTTCATGATCAAGATCATCTATTTGTAATCATACATGTTGTGTTGGTGGGGATCCGATGGATATTGAGATGCTATTTCAGATTGATTATTGATTCTATCATGTCTTTATTATTTGTGATCTTGCATGCTCTCCGTTGTTAGTAGCTATCTTGGCTGAGTAGATGCTAGCAAGTCCAAGAGGTAGTATTTATGCTCAATAGTGGGTTCATGTCTCTAGGAATTTGGGGAAGTGACAGAAATCTCTAAGGTACTAGATGTGATGTTGCTACTAGGGAGAAAACAACAATCCTTTGTTCATAGAACAATCGTATTTTTTACTTTACACGCAATGCTTAATGCAATTATCTGTTGCGTGCAACTTAATACTGGAGGGGGTTCAGATGATAACCTGAAGGTGGATTATTAGTCATAGATGCAGTTGGATTACGGTCTATGTATAATGTTGTAATGTCCAATCAAATCTCATAGGAGTCAAGATGGTTAGTATATGCATGTATGCTTTCTCGATGTTTGTCAATTGCCTCGCTGTAATTTGTTCACCCAACATGTCATCTATCTTAAGGAGAATCGCCACTAGTAAACTATAGACCCCGATCCTTTCTTTTACTATCAATATACAAGCTATTTACTGTTTTCTGTTTACTTTCTGCAAGTAATTACTATTTTCCACACAATACGTTTAATCCTTTGTTTTCAGCAAAACCGGTGAGATTAACAACCTCACTGTATGTTGGGGCCAAAGTTCTGTGGTTATGTTGTGCAGGATTCCAAGTTGGAAACAACACCTTGGAGGTGTTTCCTTGCTCCTACTGGTTCGATAACCTTGATTTCATAACTGAGGGAAGACTTGTTGTTGTGCTCATCATACCTTCCTCTTGGGATTCCCCAACGAGCTCGACATATTTTGGGCCATCACATACAAACTGACTCAATGATGCCAGGCAACCAGTGAACTTCTGCACATCATTAAGACACTTCGGCACCTCCATTCGCTCAATAGCTCGGATTTTAGTTGGGTTAGCCTCGATACCTCGGTTTGACACGAGGAAACCGAGTAACTTTCCAGCCGGGGCACCGAAGGTGCATTTTTTCGGGTTATGCTTCATTCGTAACCTCCTTAGGTTCGCAAATGTTTGCCAAATATCATCTAGGAGCGTTTTACTTTCCTTTGTTTTTATCACCACATCATCGACATACACTTGGACATTTTTTCCAATTTGATCATGTAAACATTTTTTGCATGCACCTTTGATATATTGCCCCTGCATTATGTAAGCCAAATGGCATAGTGCGATAGCAATAAGCCTCATACGGGGTAATGAAGGCAGTTTTTATTTGATCATCTGGGTTAAGTGGTATTTGGTGGAAACCAGAATACGCATCTACAGATGACAATAGCTCACACCTAGCGGTCGAGTCAATGACCTGATTTATCCTCGGTAGTGGAAATGTATCTTTTGGACAGACCTTATTCAGGTTCGTGTAATCGATACACATATGCCACACCATTGCTACATTTAGATCATCTTTCTTCTTTTCCACCAGCATCGGATTAGACAGCCAATCCGGGTAAAGCACTTCTATGATAAACCCGACTACAAGGAGTCGAGCTATCTTGTCACCAATTACCTTTCTCCTATCTTTGGCGAGGCGGTGGAGAGGTTGCTTCACCGGCTTTGTGCCAGGTTTGACGTGCAAACAGTGCTCGGCCAACTCCCTCGGAACACCTTCCAGATCCTGTGTGGACCAAGCAAAGATATCCCAATTCTCACAGAGGAAGCTGACGAGCTCGCTTTCCTATTTGTCACCAAGGCCTGCACCAATAGTTATGGTGCGCTCTAGGAACTGATCATCAATTGGCACCTTCTTGGTATCTTTTGTCGGCTGAAATGACACACTTCCATGCGGGTTACTCAGAGCCGGCATATTCAGCTGCGCGGACAGAGCCAGTGCTGCGACCTCCTGGATTCTTCTCTTTTCTTGAGCGATAACCAATGATTTGGCCAGGTTTGACCCGGCTGAGGCACACTCCATCAAGCGCCTAAAGTCCCCAGAAATGGTGATGACCCCATTTGGCCAAAGCATCTTCAACTTTAGGTAACCGATGTGGTCACTTGCCATAAACTTTGATAGCTGGCCTGCCGAGTAACACATGATAAGCGTTGTCCAAATCCACTACCTCAAACTCCAAGTTCTCAGTTCGACAGTTATCTCTCGTGCCGAATAATACATCAATCCGGACCTTGCCTATAGGCTCACATGATAAACTTGGCACAATGCCATGAAAGGTAGTCTTAGTTGCCTGAAGCATGTTCTCTGATACCCCCAACTTGTGCATGGTGTCCTTATACAGTATATTAATGTGGCTACCATTGTCAATCAACACCTTGGAGAATTTCACATTGATGTTTGGCCCGATGAAGGTTGGGTCAAGCACCAGCGCAAATGATCCAGGACTCGGCATGAGCTTGGGGTGATCCTTTATGCTCCACGAAATTTCCTAATCATACCATGGCATGTACCTCGGCACAGCCCGCATAACTGCATTGACTTCCATATGTCGGCGTCTCACGCTCTGCCTATCAGTTTCTTCTGTGGTAAACACACAATAAGCTTCATGATGTTCCCTATACTCATTTCTTCCGTCATTGCCGGGGTTCCTGTGGTTCGGCTGGTTCTGGTCATTCACATGATGCACTACATCCCTTCTCTCATGGTTCTCATATCTCAGTGGGGGTGGTGGTAACATCTGTTGCTGCCCGTTGGCTCCCGGGAGCTACTGCTGCCGAGGGGCATCGTGCCGAGGTGCATCGTGCTGAGGTGCCTAAGCATTCCCCGTGCTACTTTGCTCTATCTTCCTCATCCACTCACATTGCCGAGTCATGTGATTCGCCAGGTTACTCGGGTTAGGCATGTGAAACTTGCATGGTTGATCCATCATAGCCTCATACGTTGTAGCATCCCAATTGTCTAACAATTGTAATGCTACTTGTCTAGTCTATATATTGCGACTTCCTACATACAATTACTGCATCATCATTATATCATGCTCATGTCATCATGCCACATTGCATTTGAGCATCATATAAAACCCCTTTTCATTTGGCTCTTCCCTCATATGCATTGTCTTATTATATGTATTTGCTTCTTGGTATCATGTATTTGCCATTTGATTAATGATGTAATGCCCAATTTGAGTTGAGGGCATGTCTCCTGAAACCATTCTACCTATAACCTTGCTACGGATCCTTGTGGTGATATCTTGCTCAATGATTCTACCATGCATATATATATATATATATAGGAAAAATCCTTCTTACTCCTAGGTATAGTTACACCCACGTCTCATATACTCACATACGAAAATATATGTGATACTTTATTGGTTTGAGTATGTTCATATAGTACATCTAAGATACTTCAAATCAAGTTACGTTAAAAAAATGCAAGGTGAGCCATAGTTTGCACAATATCTCCGAAATACCCTTCATATTTATACGTAAAATAAGAATATATGAAAAACTTATACATACTACCTTAAAAGTAGTATATATACTATCAGATACTCTTATAATACTTCATACTACGCGTACATACTCTTCGGTATAACAGATACTACATGGATGGTGTGAAACACACGTGGGTGTAGTTACACTCAGGAGTAGTATGAATATGTCCTATATATATATATATATATATATATATATATATATATATATATATATATATATATATATATATATATATATATATATATGGGCTCCTTATTTATTTGCTTGAGTTTAAATCATGCCCATGTATTACTGTGTGGATCCTTGCCACAATATCCATATATACACTTGTCTCCATGATCTTACTTGAACTCCACCATCTATAGCATAAGTGGGTCCTTATTTGAATTTTTTGGATTTAAATCATGCCTACATGCTATATGATGGATTCATATCTTGTACATTGGTATTATGGATTTTATTCCACTTGGTTTGATCCAAACCATGCCAAAATGGGATCCTCTAATCTAAATATTGCTATATATCATTCTAGTGCTTATGCACTCTCTTATTCCTTTATGCATTAGTGTTCATGTTGTTTTTGCATAATAGAGCCACATGTAATATAAAAGCACCCTTCCTAGTGCATGCATGCAATAATGGCTCTCTCTAGAGCATGCAATAATAAACAACTACATGTGGCTTGACTCTTCAATTAAATTCATATTTTGGTTCTTTGGATATATTTTGTTTTTGCTCATTCTTCACTAGTTGTTCAAATACAATCCAACTCATCTACTAGAATTTGGGCCTTGGATACATTATTTCTGTCTTTGCCATATTCAATTCGAAATCAAGCTTTTTAGCCTCTTTTTATCTTTTTTTTTATTTTTCTAAAAGCTAATTGTGCTTTGGCCATCTATCTCTCTATAATCTATCTAAGATCCTAAGCTAGCTATTCCACCAACCTAGCTAACCATCCGGCCACACCTGGTGCCACCCAACCAACCATCGATCAGCCCTATCTCTGAACCTGAACCCTTGCCCTGTTTTTCTTCCCCCTCACGAACACGTGATCGTGCGTGACCCCTCTCTTGCTCCCGGTGCATAAAACAGCGTAGCAGCTAGCACCTCTGCCCTCACCCTCCCACCTACTGCCAGATCGTGATCTTGACTCTTCCTTCTCCCCCCCCCCCCACAACGCCATGGCATGGCCAAAACCCTGACCCTGCCATCTAATCTGCGGCTGCTGTAGCTCGCCCACCTCGACCGGGAGTTTCGGTGAGCCTGCTGAAGCTGATCAGAGCAGGGAGCGAGGAGGAGGAGCTGTACCGCGTCGCCACCGTCACCGCGATGAACGCCGCAGTCACCAACACCGACGCTAACCGCGTCGTCCCGCGCTCACCCTTGGGCTCCTTCTGCCACTCGCCTCCACCATCGGCCGAGCTAACTGGGCTAGCCACAGACCTGGGGTGAGCAACATCTTCTCCCCTGCCTTTTGTCTCATAGCAGTTCTCATCATCCGCGCCGCCGCTGCCGCTCACGCACGCTGCCGCTAGCGCGACCATCCTTTGCAGTGCACGCGCGCCTCTCTGCCGCCCCTGTTCACGAGATGCTCCCCTCCGCCACAGCCCGCCTCCGGCACCGCTGTGCACATAATCCGCTAGTGGGATGCACCACTACCCGCAGCACGACACCCCACTCTAAACCGAGCACCGCAGCGGCCGCGATCTTCGCTCGAACCTGAGCCCATCTCCCTGCCTTTTTCTGGCAATTTCGACAGTTATGAACTGAGGCATCTGCTCGTGTTCATCGAGTTCTAACCATCGATACAGGCTTCCTACAGTGATACTTCCTGGACTAGAAACGAACTGGGATGTCCCATCTCGCTGTAGCCACCGGCCGCGCGCGATTTGGTGCATCACAGCCGCCGCCATCATCCCCGCAAGATCAGGCCGCGACGTGCCTGTTAATCTTCAGTCGACCGTGAGATCTCATCAATTTCTGCTCAACCTAGATTCACCCTCAGTGCTTCCTAGTATATTACGTTGACACTCGTGTGTATACCTGTATTCCATCTTTCCAAGGAGCCGTCACAATCTTGATTCCGTGAAGAAACGAGGTTGCAATCCTGATCGCAAATCGCGCCGCCGCTCGGATTTTGCTGTCAGCTTCAGTCCGCGCGCACCGCAGCAGTGCAACCCCTCTCTGTTTCTGCGTGTTTTCCCACCTCCTCGGCCTCTATCCAACGTTGATCTTCACTCGCACGTAATCTAGGCATAACCAGCTTCCTGAGAAAAAAAATCTCGTCCAAATCCATGCGCTGTGTCTTTTGGAATCAACCTCTGAATCTAGAGTTTCTTTTTTTCCTCGTTGCCCTGACTTTTCTCGTCACTCTGTCGCTGTAGTTTTGCCTATGTTCCCAAAATCTGCAGCTCTCTCCTGTTCATCGCTTGCGTACCTCTTCACAACATATTAATCTCGGTTAAGCCAGTTTTCAAATGCATCAATCCTCTCTCAAAACCTACGCCCACACGAGCTCTCAATCGTGAGCTCGTTTCTGTGCTTTTGCCCTGGCAAAACACGACAAGATCGATGGCCATAAATGTTTAAAAGTGGATAAAAAGCAGTTTATTATAACTTATAAATGCAATATGCAAATACCATATATAATATATGTTTTTTTACCATAAAAATGTAAGGAACATTAATACGCTATCCAAATTAATTTTTGGGATAATAAAAATTTTGAGTTTATCGAAATGCCAACAAATTTTTTTTCTTTAATATTGCATAACTTTAAATCCGTAATTTCAAATTTAATAAATAATATATCTAAATCGATCAGCGCGACGAGCTCGTTCTGACTATGCATTCCATGTTATCAATTGAAGCATGCATCATGTAAATACTTAAAAACCTAAATAGTATATGTAGCTAAAACTTGACTAAAAATTAATGAAAATGCTTATTTCTTGTTTCCGCACCTCACCCATGTTATGCTATGTTATACCATGCAATTGTGCATCATTCCACCATGGAATACTTGTTTGCTTGTTGCATTTATCTATATGATTGCGCATTTTATTTATTATGGCCCTTTGTGTGTTTGGCTTTTATTCCGAACGGACGTCCAACAAGAGATTTATCAGAAGAACCAAGAGTATTACTCAGATCCTTCCTATTTGGCAACAGAACTGTCAGGCAAGCAATTCCTCATGTTTGCATACATATAGTACCTATGCTTTTATCTTACTCTTGCATCATTGAGTCGTGATTGTATTAAATTGAATCCTAAGTATTACATAGCCTTTATTTTTAAACCCCACCGAAGCTTGTTCCCCAATCCTATGAGCTATTACTACAGGAGTTGTTTGAGCCCATGCGAGTCATAGAATTGCATGTGTAGGGTTTGTGCGAGTCCTTGGATAATGAGGTACCTAAACAACTTAATTTGAGTAGAGAACTAATGAAAGAGGCACCAGTGAGCATTATCTGCTATTTGGTTCTTTAAGCTCACTTGTGTCCCGTAGGACCCCGAGTACTTGATTCCCGTTCCTTGACTATTCGCACTATCCATATAGGGAAGACCCTATGGATCCCCCTTCGCCTGAGCTTGATTCACACTTTATTTCTTGGGGCCACAAACTAGTTTGGGGCTTTATTACTATCATGTACTTATGCCATGCTTTACTGCTTTATTTACAATTGTGCGTAGAGCACATGTACTGTTTAGTACTTGTAACACGTTTTCGCGGTATCGACAAGCCTAGTCACACTTTCGGGTTCCCACACGTTTACAGCCATCTACACAAATCTTGGGTCCATCTCGGAGCCGGCTAACTTCATAGCGGGTAGCTTAATGGGGTGGCCCCCTGAAATGATTTATGAATCCTGTGAATATTTTGTCGTGAGGCCTCGTTGCGTTTTATTTGGTTCTTCCTGAGGTTGATCATGTGTGTGTTGCTATTTGTGCACCCCTACAGGGTAAATCTTTCTGAAAGCTGTGTCCGCGGTTATGGATGACTTGGAGCACAGTTTCTCGATCATAGACAAGCATAACTAAAGTACCGCCTTTAATTTGACTAATACATGACTAGTAACTAGTGCAACACTCATGGAATGGGTAATAAAATTGCCAACGGATGGGATGTTCTCCCTCCTTCTCATTGGTAAGCGAGAAGGAGGGCGAGCGAGGTTAATTATGTTGCTTATATAACTGTTGCTATTAATTAACGAGCGTCCGTCCATCTCTGGTAGGGCGGAGTAGCGTGTTTTTATAGAACTTTTAGATATTATCTTTCGCTGCAATTGCGTCACCCCAGGTTGTTCCCTTTAGATGTATTAAGACTTGCTGAGTACCCCTAGGGTCTCACATGATAAATATTTGGTTTAGGTGGCCAGGTATACTCTCAGGAAGGCTACTGGGTCGAAGAGATTGATGATGGTGGCAATGACCATCAGGTGTAGAGATTCCGGGGATGGAGATCCATGAGATCTGTGGACGGGATGTGCTTATTTTAGAGGTATCTTATGCCAATTTGCTTCTTAATCTGTACTCGGATCTTGTTTTTCCACTTCCACTTGATACTCTAATGTGTGATGTATGAGGATGTACCCTAAACTATTATATCTATCTAGGATATTTGGATCTTGCCATATGGCGTTGAATATTTCTGTTTCCATTGTTTCTAGATGGTGTGACTCTGATGTCTATTGTAAGCCACAGACATACATACTCATTTGTGTATGTTGTGGTTGTGTTACCTGTCGCTTACGCCGCTCGCTCTTGTCCTGATGTTCTTGAAAGTGGATAAGGTGGTAGGCCGGTACCGTGTCCTGCTCCACTTTGATGGGCCTGCACGTGGGTGGCCTTGGGCCTCCGCGGTAGAATCACTTATCTACTTTTGGTTCATCCAGGCTCGTGCTTAGAGCGTAATGTCCGAGGTATTACATACGTGTACCTCGGCCTATCTTTCCTCTCTTGCCACGGTTTCTTCTGTTCACTAGTCCAAGGCTTCTTGTCATCATTTTTCAGGGTCCATTGTTGGCCTCCGCTCTTCTGTCGCTGGCTATTTCCAGCTCCGGGTTGATCTGGCTCCACTGCTGCAACTTGTTGCGAACCATATATGTAATCGGGCCTTTCATCTCTGCTCTTACCCCGGAAATCATTTCGCCTGAATGACCCGGCTTCGTCCCGAGTGTAATATTACTCATTTGGCTCGCTTGCCATAAGCCGAGGTTGAGTTGGATCACCCAATGATACGTTGGAAATGTATCTATAATTTTTGATGTTCCATGCTTGTTTTATATCTACTTTCTTATGTTTTGTCCATACTTTGGAGTACTTTTACACATTTTCTAGAACTAACCTATTAACAAGATGCCACAGTACTAGTTGCCTATTTTCTTCTGTTTTTGGTTCCAGAAAAGCCAGAAAATGAATATTCTCAAAATTGGACCGGACAAAAGCCAAAGTCGATATTTTACCGGAAGACTCACGGAGCCAGAAGACGAGACGGAAGGGGCAAGGGGCTAGCCACACCATGTGGTGGCGCGGGTCCCCCCTGACCACGCCACCAGGTGGTGTGGGCCCCTGGTCCACCCTCTGACATCGCCCATTCGTCTATAAGAAGCCTCTGATGTAGAAACCCTAAATAATCCAGCCTCCAGCCACGAAAGGTTCCACAGCGTCGCCGCCACTGAAGAGGAGATTCGGCAGACAGAAGTCTCTGTTCTGGCACCCTGCCGGGAGGGGGAAGTGCCCTCGGAGCCATCTCCATCGATCTCCACCACCATCTCCATCATCGTTGCTGATTCCCATGATGAGGAGGGAGTAGTTCCTCCTCAAGGCTAAGGGCTCTACCGGTAGCTATGTGTTCATCTCTCTCTATGCATGATCTTATTGGGATCATGAGCTTTGTAATCTATAGATCTATTCTGATACTCAAGTGCTTTAATGAATCTCTGCTTATCCCCACGTGTGTGAAGTTGATAGTGTGCACACCGTGTGGCACTTTGGCTAAGATTACAAATACTTGTTATGAGTTATATTTGGAGTTGGATGTTTCTATGAAATTGTGGTGTTTTTTGGAACCATCTAGAGCTCTAGGTGACAATGTGGGGTTATCTAGATGGGAAAGATGAACTTTGAGGTGCGCTTTTATAGCCCTACCATGGATTAGAGTGTCCAACCGGAGAGTAGTTAAGAGTAGTATCATAAAGAGAAGATATTTATATGAGAGTGTTCACTAGTGAAAGTATGATCCCTAGGCCTTGTTTCTAAGCATTGAAACACAGTTTACAACTAGATCTATTACATGTTTGCTTGCTTCCATCTTTATTTCAGATTTCCTTTAGTCTCTTCCCACATCAACCACGCGCCATCAAAGCTATTTTCTGGCACCGTTACCACTTATAATTATCTATACCACTTGTATTTCACTATCTCTTCGCCGAACTAGTGCACCTATATACCTGACAAGTGTATTGGGTGTGTTGGGGACACAAGAGATTTCGTGTATCTTGATTGTAGGGTTGCTTGAGAGGGATACCTTTGACCACTTCCTCCCTGAGTTCGATAAACCTTGGGTGATCCACTTAAGGGAAACTTCCTGCTGTTCTACAAACCTCTTCACTTGGAGGCCCAACAACTATCTACAAGAATAGAAGTGCGTAGGCATCAAGCTATTTTCTATCGCCGTTGCCAGTGAGGTAAGGTAAAAGGTACTCACATCCTCCGGTGTGAGTGCTCGAAGTTATTTCCTTTAGATTCTGCAATTTTGTCTTTTTTGTTTCTTGTTTACACTAGTTAGGCTTAATGGGAAACAACAACAAAAATTAGAGAGATTTTTAGTATTTTTCCTAAGTTAGAACATGAATGGTCTGAAAAGAAAATTAAAAATCCATGGAACTTTCTTTGCATGCTAATAGCAATGTTATTAGTATGAATCTGTTGAACGCCTTTGTTACTAATGCTATGGAAATGTCTAAGCTTGGGGAAGTTAGTTTTTATGAAAATGATCTTTTTAGTTCCCCAGCTTTTAAGAAGAAAATTTGCTCTGATGATACTTTATCTCCCATATGTGGTAATTCTAATGATACTTGTGATATTTTAAATCCACATACTAAAAGCATCCCTTTTAAAATACCTATAAAAATTGTTGAATGTGTTTTGAATAACTGGTATTTTGGAGATGGAACTGTCCATCCTGGTGATCATTTACTCTTTATACATGAATTATGCAAGTTGTTCAAGTGTGCAGGTATTTCAATGAACCAAGTTAAGAGGAAGCTATTCCCTTTTTCACTTAAGGGCAAAGCAAGGGAGTGGTATGAGCTACTAGATGATCCTCATCATTTGGAGTGGAAGGAACTTGAATCTCTCTTTTACTCTAAATTTTATCCTCCTCATGAAATTCATAAAGATAGGAATTACATTTATAATTTTCATCCACATGATGGAGAAAGTATTGCCCAAGCATGGGGGAGATTGAAGTCACTAATGCTCAAATGTCCCACCCATGAGCTCCCTAGTAATATTGTTATTAATAATTTCTATGCAAGGCTTTCAGGACATTACAAGGACTATCTAGACACTTGTTTAGAGGGATCCTTCAGAAGTAAGTAGGTCAAAGCTAAGTGGGATCTTCTTGAAACAATTCAAAGCAATACCGAAGATTGGGATAATGACAAAGGTAAAGAACCAGGTATAAACTATGAGTATGATTGCATTAAGTCTTTCGCTGAAACTGTTGATTTTCAAGAGCTTAGTGCTAAATATGGGCTTGATCCTCGAATTCTTATTGATTGTTTTAGGGCCTTTGTTTCTCATATTAATGCTCCTAAAAAAATGGGACATGTATCATGAGCCTTTTAAAGACACTTGCATGGAAAATGAAATTGTTATTAATGATAGGAATAAACATGCTCAAACCTCTTAAAGTACTATTTCTTATAAGCATGTTAATTTTTGTGGAATACATAGACCTTGTGAAAAGAATCAAATTGAAGAAGAATATTGTATCACCCACAAGAATGAAAAAACTAGAATGTGGTATAGGGCTCTAAATTATCTTGGTAAAAAAGTTTGTGCCCTCTATCCTTTTATTTGTGAACTTTGCTTTGAAGTGGTTCATTTCAATTTTCAATGCTCATGCCATAATAATATCCCTTCTAATCCAATGAGTACTGCAAGTTTGTATTGTGATGACATGATCACTCCTAATCAGCATGATGAACTTACATTATTTTTGGGGTGTGAAGAATTATCAAGAAAATCTTCTTTGGTAGATATGAGTGCTTTTGATATGAATAGCGTCCTACATGGTTTTCATATTTATTGTGTTGATAATTGTCACACAAATACTTACATACAAAATATTTTAAAAGATGAGATTTTACCAAAATATGACAGGACTAATATGTGTTTTGATCTTATTAATGAAAAGGAGGAATCCTCCAAAGTTTCTTCTATTGTCTCTAACAATAAACCAGGGTATATAGAGAAGCTTCCTTTCAAGCCTCTCCCTTCTAAAGAGAAGAAGAAAAAGAAGAAAAGGAGGAGTAAAAGGAGAGAGGAAACGGTATTTTCCCCTAAGCATGTTGCTCCTATTATAGTTTTTGATGAGTCTGAACTCGATTATGTTCATATGCCTATTATCTATAGTAGTGATCATGATTGGGAAAAGCACAGTTCTTTTGATATTGAAAATCTCTTCGGTACCAATTCTGAAAATGATGATATTAATAATTGCTATACTATTAGTGCTATCCATGTTCGTTCCAATGATGATATGTTTACAAATGAACACACTTTGGAAGATAATTATTCTATTGCTTATGATGATACTACACCTCCAATATATGATGATTACAATAATGAATATGATATTTTCAGTCCACCTACTATTGAGGAGAAAATTAATTATGATTACAATATGCCTCCTATATTTGATGATTATGGTGATGAGAATAATAATGATAGCTATTTTGTTGAATTTGCTCCCACTACAATTAATAAGAATGACTATGTTTATGTGGGGAGTATTAATTCTTTTATGCATGTGGCTCATGATAAGAATGTTTTATGTGATAGTTATATTGTTAACTTTATTCATGATGCTACTGAAAGTTATTATGAGAGAGGGAAACATGGTTGTATGTACCTCAACAATATTAAGTTTCCCCTCTTTATGTTAATTTTTTTAAAGTTGTACTTGTTTTGTTTTCCTATGCTTGTTGCTTTGTGCTTTCATGACTTGTTTCTTTACAAGATTATTTTTCATAGGAAGTGGGTTAGACTTAAATGTGCTTTAAACTTGCTTCTTGATGCTCTCTTTTACTTCAATTCATATTCCTTATGTGAGCATCCTCTCAAACTATCATGCCTAACTTAGAGGCGTTAAAGAAAAGTACTTCTTGGGAGATAACCCAATAGTTTTCTTGAGTCTTGGAAGTTATTGCCTCTGTAATAACCTCTCCTTATAATTTTTGTGTGGTTTTTGTGCCAAGAGTAACCCCCTAATGAGAGAGAAGTAATGCTTGGGAAAGTTGTTGTCCTGAAACAGATTTTTGTGCTTCACTGTAAAAATTCGTGAAACATCTTTGTACGTCGGTTTGGGCTGTAATGTTTTGTGCTTCTGCCCTAGGTTGTTATCCAACTTTCGTTAGTTCAACACTTTTCAATTGGAACAACAGAAGGTCTTCGAAAAAATTGGTTTTTACCTGCTGGTCTGTTTTGATAGATTTCTGCTATTATTCGCATTTGCTTCTTAAATCTCTTTCTCTTTGAGTTCTTTCCAAAATTCTTGAACTTTTTAAAGGAAGTGATACAGTAGCTTGTGTTTTAATGTAAGTTTTACTTGTGTTGAAACTGAACCAAAAGACTTATTATCTTAAGTGCACTAATGTTGATAATGAAGATTGTGTGAAGTTTTGTATGAAGGAAATATTCAGGTGTAGGGAAAGAATGATGTAATGAGATGAAGAATGGAAAAAAAGCTCAAGCTTGTGGATGCCACCCATGTCACCTCAAGAAATATTCAAGGAGTACAAGCGTCAAATCTTGGGGATGCCCAAGGCATCCCCTTCTTCATCAATAAAAATTTCAGGTTTCTTCCAAACACTTCATTTTTATTGTTTCATGCACAGTTGTGTTGTTCTTGGAGCGGCTTCGTTTTTTTTTGGTTTTTGTTTTCTTGGTTTGCTTAGTTTGCTTGAATAAATTGGTTGGACCCCCTCATTCATACATTAGTTTTCAAATAAGATAGGTTTGGATTGGAAGAGAGTAGGAAAAGTTCATGCTTAAGTGGTTAAAAGAGCTTGTTTTTTATTGTGGCCTATGCTTTGTCATGTCATGCTTGATATTGTTTTGGATTTATGCTTAGTGATTATTGTCGTGGCATGACATGTTATAAACAATTGAGATTGCTTAATGTGCCTTGAAAGAATCATGCATTGTTTTAGCATATAAAAGCATAATATTGTGGTATTCTCCTTTAATGCTTTATTTGGGTTGACTTGGCGCATGCTCATACCATGTTAAGACTATACCAAGTCACCATAGCCTCTATGATCATTTAGTTTTCGACTTGTAATATCACTTTATGATTTAATTAATAATGTTTTGTCGCTTTGCATGATTATGGCCATTATTGCTCTCTTAGTTGGTCGCTCCCAGTCTTTTGCTAGCCTCCATACCACGTATGAATTCCACTCATGCATCCAACTCCAAATAAAACCAAGTTATTCCAAATAGTCCACCATACCTACCTATTAGCATTTGCTATTCCAAGTATATTCATGTTTTTATCTACCTTCCGAATTAAAATTAATATGAGAAAACTAGTGATTAAATCTCTCATGAACTTGATGGACACTTTACTTTTCTTGCCCCTAATAAACTTGAACCATTGTGTCATATATGTTGTATATGTTTGCACTTATACGTTGGGAATTAGCAGAACCATGTTGTCACGGGGAACTCTTTTAGCATTGCACTTGTACATTGTACCCAGTTGATATCATGCTCTTTTGTCTATGGATGTCGTCGGTGTGAAATGAAAGGGGAGCTTGTAAGTCCATGGAGTTATGTATGTGTGTTAGCGAAACGCCTGGGCCGCTGGTCTAATCCATGCCTAATCATGGTGGAAACCTGTAGTGTAACCATAATGAGCAATCTATGAAGCATTCTTCTTATAAAAAAAGAGATAGAGATTGAGAAAAAGAGAAAGAGAAAAAAAAAGATGAGAAAAGAGGAAAGAGAGAAAAAAGCACCATTTTCCCATGGTAAATAAGAAGATTGCTGAGATGCATATTGTCTGCTTGCCTTGCCATTTTGATATGGGTATTCTTCCGTATCATCGGGCAAGGGGTACCCCGTTGGTGGTTCTCTATGATACACATGTACTTACTATGACAAGAACTTACCGATAACTAAACTTGAGTAGCATGAGGAGCAGCCCTCATATTCAAGGGACATGAGATTGCCAACTTATACTTTGTCAAGCATATACTCCATATTTTGTTCACTTTAACCTTAATCACTTCAAGATGCTTATGATAGGGGCAATGAGAGCTGAAAGCTAATAAGTACCATAATTTTTGGAAGCTCTTTATGAGACTTGAATCCCTGCTTCCTTCTATGAAGGCCTTTCTTTTACTTTTATGTTGAGTCTCCATCTTCTATCTTTATGCACCTATTGAGAGAGCATAGTGATCATTCTTAGTTCTATGTGCATTGTCCCAAAACTTATTGATTGATTCATAATGTTGATATTGCTTGTTCTTGAACTGTTTGTATCTAGTCACCCTTATGAACTTTGAAGGTGTCCTATGCCTTTATGCTTTGCTACTCCATGAGGGACAGGCTGAATGCCACTATGCTATGTTTTCTATATGTGAAACAAACAAATGCCTTTCAATGCATTGTTATTCAAGAACCTTTTGTTTGTATCCTTTCATGTTGCAGCATAGTTACTTTGTCTTATTGTTAGAGCTTCATATTTCATGCTCATGTTTAGAGTTCTTTGATCCCAGCTTTCAATGCTTGCAAATGGTTTGATCTTGATTGTGATGGTGCATGTCACCTCAAAAAGTATTCTTTTTATAACTTACCTACTCGAGGACGAGCAGGAGTTAAGCTTGAGGATGTTGATATGTTGGAAACGTATCTATAATTTTTCATGTTCCATGCTTGTTTTATATCTACTTTCTTATGTTTTGTCCACACTTTGGAGTACTTTTACACATTTTTTGGAACTAACCTATTAACAAGATGCCACAGAGTCAGTTGCCTGTTTTCTTCTGTTTTTGGTTCTAGAAAAGCCAGAAAATGAATATTCTCGGAATTGGACTGGACAAAAGCCAAAGTCGATATTTTACCGGAAGACTCACGGAGCCAGAAGACGAGACGGAGAGGGGCCAGGGGCTGGCCACACCATGTGGTGGCGCGGGTCCACCCTGGTCGGGCCACCAGGTGGTGTGGACCCCTGTTCCACCCTCTGACATCGCCCCTTCGCCTATAAGAAGCCTCCGATGCAGAAACCCTAAATAATCTAGCCTCCAGCCACGAAAAGTTCCGCAGCGCCGCCGCCACCGAAGAGGAGATTCGGGGGACAGAAGTCTCTGTTCCGGCACCCTGCCAGGATGGGGAAGTGCCCCCGGAGCCATCTCCATCGATCTCCACCACCATCTCCATCGCTGTTGCTGATTCCCATGATGAGGAGGGAGTAGTTCTTCCTCGAGGCTAAGGGCTCTACCGGTAGCTATGTGTTCATCGCTCTCTCTATGCATGATCTTGTTGAGATCATGAGCTTTGTAATCTATAGATCTATTCTGCTACTCAAGTGCTTTAATGAATCTCTGCTTATTCCCACGTGTGTGAAGTTGATAGTGTGCACACCGTGTGGCACTTTGGCTAAGATTACAAATACTTGTTATGAGTTATATTTGGAGTTGGATGTTTCTATGAAATTGTGGTGTTTGTTGGAACCATCTAGCGCTCAAGGTGACAGTGAGGGGTTATCTAGATGGGGAAAGCGAACTTTGAGGAGTGATGTTATAGCCCTACCATGGATTAGAGTGTCCAACCGGAGAGTAGTTCAGAGCAATATCATGAACAGAAGATATTTATATGAGAGTGTTCACTAGTGAAAGTATGATCCCTAGGCCTTGTTTCTAAGCATTAAAACACAGTTTGCAACTAGATCTATTACATGTTTTCTTGCTTCCATCTTTATTTCAGATTCCTTTAGTCTCTTCCCACGTCAATCAAGCGCCATCAAAACTATTTTCTGACACTGTTACCACTTATAGTTATCTATACCACTTGTATTTCACTATCTCTTCACCGAACTAGTGCACCTATACACCTGACAAGTGTATTGGGTGTGTTGGGGACTCAAGAGACTTCTTGTATCTGGATTGCAGGATTGCTTGAGAGTGATACCTTTGACCACTTCCTCCCTGAGTTCGATAAACCTTGGGTGATCCATTTAAGGGAAACTTGTTGCTGTTCTACAAACCTCTGCACTTGGAGGCCCAACAACTGTCTACAAGAATAGAAGTGCGTAGGCATCACCCAACGCGTATGAGTCAACAATTCTGATTGTTTTAGCCAACGTAGTTGGCATATCCCTTTGTATCCTTTGCCACAACATACTTGCATATCTACATCCTTGTGCAAACCAAGCGATAGCCTGTGACTCGATCACCGCCTCGCAGGAATTGTGCACATTGTACCAGCAAGTTAAGAACTTCCAGTCTATCTCATTCGGCCTCTGCTTACACATTGCCAGCTGTTGTGGCTTGATTGGCCTCTTGTACGTGCTTGTGAAGTTGTTGATGAACATCTCTTCAAAATCTATCCAGTAGTTGATACTTCCTACTGGCAGATTATTAAGCCATATCCTTGCTGGCCCTTCCAGCATCTAAAGTACGTACCTCATAGCCCATCTCAAATTGCCCATGGAAATGTTTACCGCGATGGCATAATCAATCAACCAATCCTATGTGTAACACCCTCGAATCAGCCCTATGCAAGTTTTAGCCCTTTCCGCCAAACCCGCATAGAAACGATTCAAGGACGCCCACTAGGCACTTTCGTGCGGGTGGAAAACAAAGTAATACCATTACACAATAGTCCTCGATGGGACCCACAGAATAGATATGTATACAATAGCGACTCAACGAGTCAAGAATACAGATATACAATACAAAGATCCAAATCACCTTGAAAACATTACAGTGTCCGAGTACGGACAAGATGCAAATGGGGCTAAGAGCCCTAAAGAATAACCAATGGCGTCCATAACCCTGCCCAGGCCAAGCCGGAAGGGTAACCCTGCTAACGACATCGATCTCAAACCTGCTAAAACAAAAGGGGTGCCGACAAAGGGCAAAGGGAAAAGAGGAGCGTCAATACTGAGGCCAGTACACGGCGAGGCTAGAATTCAGCGGCTCTCGCCTACATAGGTATGGTGGACTGAAGCGGCAGCGAAGCATGCACTAAACAACCTATAGAGACTCAATACAACTGTCGGCTATTAGAGAGGGATAAGAGAAACTTATTCGGGACCAACCTGATACTACCACCAAACATACCGATCCTGGTATTCCCCCTCGAGACCAAACGAGGAAGTCAAGCCAAGGAAACTCACACGAGTGGCAGTTTTATTTAATCTTTCCATGGCAGTTATCCAACTTACTAGTCATCTCAGATGTAAGTCAAATTATAACAGTAAACTTTAGTTATAGTTGTCTATGATCGAGAAACTGTGCTCCAAGTCGTCCATAACCGCAGACACGGCTTTTCGAAAAGATTTAAACCTACAGGGGTGCACCAAAGTATCCACACGCACTTCGACCCTTTTTGCCAGATCAATTAACATACACCCATCGGTATGTTGGCGGGGCCTAAGTCATGACGTTTCCCAGACCCAAAGCAAGTACATGGGGGGCCACCCCACTAAGATACCCACAACAAAGTCGGCCGGCTCCAAGGCGGACCTAGGGTTTGTGCCAATGGATGTAAACGACTGGGAACCCGAAAGTGTGACTGGGCTTGTCGATACCGCGAAAACATTCCACATCCTAAACAGTACAGGTGCTCCACGCATAATCTTAAATAAAGCAGTAAATCATGGCATAAGTACAGAATAGTAATAAAGCCCCAAACTACTTGTGGCCCTCGGTACAATACTTTGAAATCAGGTAGTAAGCCGATGGGGGTGCCCACACACCCCACCTGTGGTTAGCGCGCTCGATCTCAGAACAGGTGTCAAGAACTCGGGTCCTAGGGGACACCAGTGAGGGTTAAGAACCAAATATTGACTATTACCCATCGGTGCCTCTGCATTATATATAGCATCAACATTAATTAAGAAGTTGTAATTAGAATCATGATCAACGCCACCATTAACCATGTGCCAACCTCCCAAAATTGTGGAACATCGACGACGCGAAGCAACACCTGAGTAAGCAACTACAACTCGCAGGGCCAACTGTCTATCAAGCAACAGGTAATAGGAGGTGTTCCAAGGCAATATAATGGCTGCAAGGAATATATCTGGCACAGAACACTAAAGCATTGCAACACGGATAGCAATAGATCAATAGGAGGAAATAAAGACCATAAATGCAAAATAGGTAGAAACGGGGAGAATGCTCGCCTAGGAACAGAGCCAAAGGTACATAGCCGGAGAACTTGTCGATACTCGCATCAACTCATCGGCCTAATCCGCGAAGAAGCAAACACTAGAACAAACACCGGATGCACTATTTAATTACTACGGCAAAAGATCCGACATGATTATGATATGATGTAGATGCGGTGCAATTAGGCAGTATTAAGCAGAACCAGGGTCCCGACAATTAATTAATAGGTTCGAGTTATTTATGTACCCCGCAAATTAAATGTTGAATTAATAAGGCAAAACATGGCATCGGTTCGCTACATAAATTTAAATGGAGCCAATATAAGGTTAGAAAAGCCCGCATATGGACTCCATATTTAATTATGAGGTGAATCGACAAAGTGCCCACAAACCCTAAAATATGTATGCGACATGAACAATTTAATATGCAATAATTTATATAGATGGCATTTATAAATTAGAGGTTCGGATCGAGGTCACACATTGGGGTTCGGATCTGGGGTCGACGGGGATCGGTCTTCGGACTCCGGGAGTGGGGCTTCGGGTCCGAGAAGGAGACCTTAACATGCCTAGGGTTCGGTCTTCGGGGTTTGAGAACGGGGCATCGAGGGCTCGGCCATCGGATCCGAGAAGGAGGACTGGTGTAGCATCTCCTCCGGGTTCCAAGAAGGAGATCTTCTTGTGGGTGAAGGAGGTCTTGTCGTCCGTGACGGTCTTGTCGACGGGACCTGGATGGCAGCGAACACCTTGTCATATACACATTTCTAGACAGTGTCCTTCGATGGCACCACACTACTCCATCCACCACCACTTCACCACATATCGCAACATCACTAGCACTAAAGAGGACCAAAGGCAGGAGCAAGGAATACATCATCAAACAGATACGTGCAAGTGGATTGGACCTATAGATACCCATGCGAGCGGAGATGTGTTAGAGGATACTCTGCCTACGCACTTGAATTAGGCCGACAAGGAACTCTAGGGCAGCACCGAGCATGCGGTCGCGGCCATGGCGAGGTGGCGACATCCGCGATGGGCTCAGAGGGGCGCGGCCGGCGCTGTAGGAGGTCGAGGACGGCCTTGGAGACGCGGGACAGGCGAGCAAAGGCGACACATGCTGGGGAGACGACACGGCAGGGATGCGGGCCCAGGGTCGAAGACGGCGGTGGCGGTTGGTAGCCTGCGGGGTGGAGCTTGGAGAGGGACGGCCCTGGCGGTGGGGCTGCATCAGGGATGGCGGGGACAAAGGCCGCGGCGCAGAGAATGGAGGACACGGCGGCAACCTCAGAGGCGGCTGAGATGACCCTTGGCGAGCGACGACGACGTGCTCGCTGGGGCGGCACTGCGAGGCGTGGCACCACCGGCGGTGAGGCCTGGGATGGAGGCGGTGCTGGCGGTGAGGACGGTGGACGGAGGTTGAGGTCACAGCGCACGAGCCTCTGGGCGCTGGGAAGACGACGAGGCCGGCCGGAGGCGGTGGAGCTTGACAAGGGAGGTAGTGCAGACGGCGGGGATCAAGGACGCGAGGTGGACGGTGGTGGTTGCTTGCAGGGAAGGGGATCCGACGGCGGCTGGGGCTCGAGGCGGAGACATGCGGGCATGGGGGCACGCCCGTGCAGGGAGAGGCGACCGGCGGCAGACGCAGGAGCCCCGGTGGCGGTCGCTGCGAACGGGGAGAGGAATGAGGCGCACGGGGCGGTCGGGAAAACACGAGGATGGGGAGAGATGCGAGGGAGCAGGGGTGGTGGGGTCCACGCGGGAGCGGGCGGAGATCCCAAGGCGAGTGTGGTCGGCAGCGGGGTCGTGTCGGCTTGATGAGAGGAGCGACGCGCTTGGTGTGGTCGGGAGCACATGCGTGTTGGGGCTGGCTCACGCGAGGTCGCGATGCGGGCATGGTCGAAGCAGCTAGGCTATGTACCACGCATTGCTGTGTGGGCGTGAGGAGGTGGGGCCAAGGTGAAGCGTCAGTGGGGTGGCGGGTGTGGAGGCTGGTGGGCGGGAGTGTGTGTGGAGGGAAAAAGGGAGGAGGCTGGTGAGGTGGCGAGCTGTGATTGGACAGGGTGAGGTGGAGGGGTGGTTGATACGTCCATTTTGCATCACTATTCTATGTCTTAATTCACTATTATTCATTGATATATTTCGTATTGAGAGGTGATACTTATGTTATTTCATCTATTTTTGCATGGTTGATGACTTTTGGAGCATGGACCGCTGCAGTCAGGATTCTGATGGAAAAGGTGCTATTTGGAGGCAAAATTCGCGAAGATCAGAAAATCCAGGAAAATATACGGAAAATTCTATTTTTCCATAAGACCCAAGATGCCAGAAGATGGAGTGGAGGTGGGCCACAGGGGGCCCACACCACCCCATGGCGCGGGCAGGCCTAGGCCGCGCCAGGGAGTGGTGTGGCCACCCTGGCCCACTCCAGCCTCTCCCCTCTGGCGTATATCTTCCTCCCGAAACCCTAAGACTCGGGGAGCGACCACAGAAAGATTCCGCTGCCTCTGCGGGGCGGAAAACACCAAGAGAGAAAGATCTCTCCGGCATAAATATTTCTGCCGGGGGAATTCCTTCCCGGAGAGAAGAGATCGTCGCCATCAACACCACCATCAAGCTAGACTTCATCGGGATCATCATCATCATCACCACCACCATCATCACCATCAGCACCCTCATCACCATCTCCATATTGCTGTAACAATTGCGTTGAATCTTGCATAGTTCATAGGGGAAACTTTCTCGGTGTTGATTACTCTTTGTAGTTGATGCTATTGAGTGAACCATTGAATTATTGTTTATGTTCAGATTGTTATACATCATTATTCCATCTCTGATCATGATCCATATGATGTCTTGTGAGTAGTTCGTTTTGTTCTTGAGGACATGGGAGAAGTCTTGTTGTTAGTAGTGGAATTGCGTTGAGAAAGATTCAATAGATTGTTATTTAAGTTGTGGTGTACTTCTTCTAGTGGTGTCATGTGAACGTCGACTACATGACACTTCACCTATATGGGCCTAGGGCAATGCATTGTGTATTTGGCTACTAATCGTAGGGGTTACCGGAGTGACAGAAACCTGAACCCCCGTTAGGAAACCATTGCACAAGGGACGTAAGGGTCTTAGAGTTTAAAGCTATGGTTAGGTTTTAGCTTAATTACTTTCTTGTACTTACGGATGTTTGCAAGGGGGTTTAATCACAAGTATGTATTAAGTCTTGGATGGGACGGTACATTAGCACAGGTTCACCTACACAACACTTAGCAAGCTAGAGAAGATTAATCGACTATATGAAGCGAAAGCACTTGACAGTCTTCCCATGTGTCCTCGAGAACGTTTGGTCATCTATAGAAATACAACCGGCTTGTCCTTTGCTGCATAAAGGATTGGGCCACTTGCTTCATTCATTCTTATTGTCTTTTATTTACTCGTACTTTGTTTACTTGCTTTATCGAAAACCCCTAAAAATCCATTTGCTAAGTATTTGCAGAGAATTCCTGATCCATACCACTAGCCAGCGCCTTCTGCTGCTCGTTGGGTTTGTCACTCTTACTTATCGAAAATACGCGATACACCCCCTATACTTGTGGGTCAACAAGACTATTTTCTGGCACCGTTGCCAGGGAGTGAAGCACTATTGGAGAGTGGAACTGGTAAAGGAAACTTCTACTGTGAGTATTGTTTGCTTCTGCTAGTTGCTTTATTTTCGTTATGGATAATTCGCTGAGTTTCTTATTTGGTAATGCTACTACCACTGCTAAGGTAGTAGATAAGCCACCACCTGCTAAGAAAGATGTTTTCAAAATACCTACAAGAATTATTGATCATGTTATGGATAACTACTATGTTGGGGATGGAACTGTCCATCCCGGTGATCATTTACTCTTTATACACAAATTATGCTGGTTGTTCAAGTGTGCAGGTATTACTACAGATCAAGTTAAGAAGAAGTTATTCTCATTATCACTGAAAGGAAGAGCTGAGGAATGGTATAAGCTGCTGAAGAATGGTCAAGCTTTGGAATGGGAGGAAATAGTGCCTCTCTTTAATTCAAAGTTTTATCCTCCTAGTGAGATTCATAAAGATCGGAATCAAATATACAACTTTTGGCCTCTTGATGGAGAGAGTACATCTCAAGCTTGGGGGAGATTGAAGTTACTAATGCTCAAATGTCCCATTCATGAGCTCCCCAACAATATTATTATCAATAACTTTTATGCAAGGCTCCCTCTACATGACAAAGATTTATTGGATGCTTCTTGCGCTGGATCATTCACTCGCATGGAAGAAGAAGTTAAATGGGACCTTCTAGATCATATTCAAGACAATGCTAAAGCTTGGGAGAATGACAAAGGTAGAAAGTCAGGTATAAATTATGATTATGAATGCATTGAATCTTTTATGGGAACTGATGACTTTCAAAATATTAGTAATCTTTATGGTCTTGATTTGCATGTTATTACGAATTGCTTTAGAGATTTTGCTTCCTATATCGAAATTCCAAAAAGGGGATGGAACAAGTACCATGCATCTTACAAAGATATTCTAGACTATGCTCCTATTGGAAGTGGTGAGTATTGCATTATTGATCCCATCTTACCCGAGCCTTATATCGAGAAGATTCCCTTTCCCTAAAAGGTAAAGGACCATCCTATGATAACTAATATAATCACCAAAAGTGAAAAAAGAACTGTAAAACCTGATGAACAAATGAACATTGAACCCGTGGTAGCAATTGTGAAAGACCTTGTCACCAAAAGCGTAGAAGACGGGCACATAGTCTTTTGTGAGGATGCTTCTAATATTGTTTCACATCCTAATAGAACTAAAAAGGCTAGTGTTCCTGTGCTTTCTGTTAGAATTGGTGATCATTGCTATTATGGTTTATGTGATATTGGTGCAAGTTCCAGTGCTATTCCTTATGAGCTTTACAGAGAAATTATGCATGAAATCAGTCCTTGCGAGTTGGAGGAGATTGATGTGGTTATTCACCTTGCTAATAGAGAGACCATCTCTCCAATTGGTATTGTTCGAGACGTGGAAGTTCTTTGTGGTAAGATTAAGTACCCTGCTGATTTTCTAGTACTTGGTTCAGCCGCTAGTAAAACTTATCCTATCATTTTTGGTAGACCTTTCTTGAGTACTTGTGGTGCTAATATTGATTGCAAGAGGGATAAAATCTTGACTAGGTTTGATGGGGAATCCTATGAGTTTAATTTTTCGAAATTTGCTAAAGAACCTTGCGAAGAGGAAACCCATAATGAGGATTTTAGGGTTGAACAACTTGATTCTATTTCTCTTGCTCCTAACAATGCTTTGCAGCAATTTATGGAGGAACATGAAAGTGAAATCTTCATGGAAGAAAGAAATGAGATTGACATGATTCTCCGTGATCAACCAGTAATGCTTAAGCACGACCTTCCTGTAGAAGACTTGGGTACCACGATGCCACCTAAAAAGGATCCGGTCTTCGATCTAAAACCTCTCCCTGATGATCTTAAATATGCTTTTATTGATGATAAAAAGATATACCCTGTTATTATTAGCGCTAAACTTTCAGGGGAGGAAGAAGAAAGATTATTGGAAGTTTTGAAGAAACACCGAGGAGCTATGGGCTATACTCTGGATGATTTGAAAGGGATTTCACCTACTATATGTCAGCATTCTATCAACATAGAACCAGATGCGAAGCCAGTAGTGGAGCACCAACGACGTTTAAATCCTAAGATGAAGGAAGTGGTAAGGAATGAGGTATTGAAACTCCTTGATGCTAGTATTATTTACCCTATTGCTGATAGTGAATGGGTTAGTCCTGTTCATTGTGTTCCTAAAAAGGGAGGTATTACCGTTGTCCCTAATGATAACGATGAGCTTATTCCTCAAAGAATAGTAGTAGGCTATAGGATGTGCATCGATTTTAGGAAAGTCAATAAAGTTACTAAGAAAGACCATTACCCGCTTCCTTTTATTGATCAAATGTTGGAAAGATTGTCTAAAAAGACCCATTTTTGTTTTCTTGATGGTTATTCTGGTTTCTCTCAAATCGCTGTTAAACAACAAGACCAAGAAAAAACTACCTTTACTTGCCCTTATGGAACTTATGCTTATAGACGTATGCCTTTTGGTTTATGTAATGCTCCTGCTACTTTCCAAAGGTGCATGTCTGCTATCTTTCATGGCTTTTGTGAGGAAATTGTAGAAGTGTTCATGGATGACTTTTCTGTCTACGGAACTTCTTTTGACATTTGTATGCACAACCTTGATAAAGTTTTGCAGAGATGTGAAGAAACTAATCTTGTTCTTAATTGGGAGAAATGCCACTTCATGGTTAATGAAGGGATTGTTTTTGGGCATAAAGTTTCTGAAAGAGGCATAGAAGTTGATAGAGCTAAGGTTGAGGCAATTGAGAAGATGCCCTACCCAAGAGACATCAAAGGTATTCGTAGTATCCTTGGTCATGCTAGTTTCTATAGAAGGTTTATTAAAGACTTTTCTAGGATATCAAAACCCCTTACTAATCTTCTTCAAAAAGAGGTACCTTTCGTTTTTGATGATGATTGTAAGGAAGCTTTTGAAACTCTTAAGAAGGATTTAACGACAGCTCCTATTGTTCAACCACCTGATTGGAGTTTACCCTTTGAAATAATGTGTGATGCTAGTGATTTTGCTGTAGGTGCTGTCCTTGGGCAACGTATTGATAAAAAGCTAAACGTTATCCACTATGCTAGTAAGAGTTTAGACGCTGCTCAAAGGAACTATGCTACTACTGAAAAGGAATTTCTAGCTGTTGTTTTTGCTTGGGATAAGTTTAGGCCCTATATTGTGGACTCAAAAGTAACTATTCATACTGATCATGCTGTTATTAAATATCTTATGACAAAGAAGGACGCTAAGCCTAGGCTTATTAGATGGGTACTGCTTTTACAAGAGTTTGATCTACATATAGTAGATAGAAAGGGTGCTGAAAATCCTGTAGCTGATAATTTATCTCGCTTGGAAAACATCTCTTTTGATCCTATGCCTGTTAATGATAGTTTTCCAAATGAGCAATTAGCCGCAGTAGGGGTGAACTCGCGAGGAAGCCCTTGGTATGCTGACTATGCTAACTTTATTGTCTCCAAGTATTTGCCTCCAACTTTTACAACTCAGAAAGAAGAAAGTTCTTTTATGATTTGAGGCATTATTTTTGGGATGACCCACACTTATACAAAGAAGGGGTTGATGGTATTATGCGAAGATGTGTTCCAGAGTATGAACAAAAAGAGATATTGCGTAAATGTCACGGGAGCGCCTATGGAGGACATCATGCAGGAGATAGAACTGCACAAAAGGTACTACAATCAGGTTTCTACTGGCCTACCCTTTTTAAAGATGCAAGAAAATTTGTTTTATATTGTGATGAATGTCAACGTGTTGGTAATATTTCTAGACGCAATGAAATGCCTATGAATTACTCTCTAGTTATTGAACCTTTTGATTGTTAGAGATTCGACTTTATGGGGCCTTTCCCTCCTTCGAAGGGTTACACTCATATTCTTGTTGTCGTTGATTATGTTACTAAGTGGGTAGAAGCCATTCCTACGAAAAGTGCTGACGGGGAAACCTCTCTAAAAATTCTTAAGGATGTTATCTTTCCTAGGTTTGGAGTGCCTAGGTATCTCATGACTAATGGGGGTTCTCATTTCATTCATGGCGGTTTTAGGAAGACCCTCGCTAAGTATGATGTTAATCATAGAATTGCTTCAGCTTATCACCCCCAAACTAGCGGGCAAGTAGAGTTATCAAATAGAGAAATTAAATCTATCTTGCAAAAGACTGTTAATAGGTCTAGAAAAAACTAGGCTAAGAAGTTGAATGATGCTTTATGGGCTTATAGAACTGCTTATAAGAATCCCATGGGAATGTCTCCTTATAAAATGGTTTATGGGAAAGCTTGCCACTTACCCTTAGAATTAGAACACAAAGCTTACTGGGTAGTGAAAGAACTAAATAGAGATTGTAAGCTAGTTGGTGAGAAAAGACTTTTTGACTTAAGCTATTTAGATGAATGGAGGAGTGAAGCCTATGATAATGCTAGGATCTTTAAATAAAAAGTTAAAAGATGGCACGACAAGCGAATACTTAAGAGAGAATTTCATGTTGGTGAGAAAGTTCTATTGTATAGGTCTCGTCTCAGATTTTTAGCAGGTAAGCTACTATCAAAATGGGAAGGACCTTTCATCATTGAAGAAGTATACCGTTCAGGAGCAATACAAATATCTTCTCTAAAAGATAATACTACACAAGTAGTAAATGGACAGCGACTCAAACACTATATTGCTGGAGATTCTTACAATGAGGATGTTGATGCCTTTCAAGTTATAACTCCAGAGAAATTCATTGAGGACCAAATTCAGAGACCTACAGAGTCTGTTTCCAACTAGGTAACAGTTCTGGTAAGAAAAGTTTTGCGAAAATACAATCCAACTATATTTTTGCAGTTTTCAGTCAATAAGGAAAGCTACGAAGCGAAAAAGGGACGGAACCGGAGCCAGGGTGGCCCACACCACCCCATGGCGCGGGTCAACCCCTGGCCGCGCCACCAGGTGGTGAGGCCACCCAGGACTCCGTCTCCGACCCGTTTTCTCCCAGTACCTTCCTTTTGATATGAAACTTCGTAATATATAACCCCCCGGATCTTCCGAGGTTCGTATATTGTGTTTTCATTGTGTTTTTGTTTCGATCTGTTTCTGCCAGGTGTAATCTCAGATTTGGAGCCACAATGTCTTCCTCTGGAACATCCAAGCGAGATCCCTTAGAAGATATCATCAACCCATACATGAGAGAATTAAAGATTCATCCCAAGGAGTTGTTGATCGAAGGTGGGGAGGTCCGGATTAAGGAGGTTCAAGGCCCTAAAGGTGAAGGAAATCTGGAGGACAGGATGGAAGCATTGGAGCAAGAAGTCTTTAGGTACAGGAAGATGGCGGAGTGCGAAGTGGACATCATCCACAAGATTTGTTCCGAACTCATCGCCGAGCACCAAAAGGAGACTTCTGAACTCAAGGATGAAATCTTTTCACTCCGCCAAACAACCAACGAACTACAAGCACAGTTCTATGACGTACAAAATCAAAACTGTGAGTATGAGGCTAGATTTAAACGCATAAGTGCTACTGCAAGTTTCAGGATGTTGGAAACCATGATGTTCTTTGTTGACGGGAAGCCTTTACCCTGGAAGACGGACAAAGATGAGAAGATACCACCACCACCAAAGGAGTAATTCGTCACCAGGTTTGGCATCCCCTTGGTTTGTTCCAAGCTTGGGGGAGTGCCGCGGTATCATATCACTATCTTCTATCTTTTTACCTTATTAGTAGAGTCATATCATGAATAGAGGAGTTATTATGTAGTATGGTTTGCATTATGGAAGTGTCCCCTCTCTCGTTAGATTTATATCCCTTGGTGTGAGTTTCTGTTATGGAATATTAATGAGAAGTTCTATCGTTCACTCTTTTGCATAGCTTATGATAGTTTTCAATTTGTGGTTATATGATTGATCTTGTTGTTAGTATTGGTAGCACTTTGGGATCATTGAGTTAATTTAGTTGGTTTTGGCAAACCTGGCTCGGTCAGTAGCACCACCTTTTTGAGAGTTGAAAAGAAAAAGATAGAAGTACTCTAGAGAAAAATAATTTCATCATCTTTCTTTCTTGATTTGCTCATAAGTCTAGTATTATCTAGTTAAGATCTTTTGTGCTTCCAAGGAAGATTGCATGTTTGCCTTTATCACTTGTATGTTTGTTTGTTTCCTTCGACTCTTATACTTGCTACCCACCCTTGCTAGCCAAAAACCTGTACTGAGAGGGAATTCTTCTCGTGCATCCATCTCCTTTAAACCAAAACCTTTGCCATTTGTGTCCACCATACCTACCTATTAACATTATTGCTATTTCAAGTAATGTCCTGTTTTGTCTACCTCCCAAATTAAACTTGTTATGTGAAAATTAGTGATTAAAGCTCTCACGAACTTGATGGCACACCTTACTTTCTTGCACTTAATAAACTTGAACCATTGGGTCCTTCTTTGTTGCGTATATGCTTGCGCTTTATGAGTTGAAGTTAGCCTAACCATGTATCATGGGGACCGCTTTCAACACTTCATTGGTACTTGTACCTAGTTGATATCATGTTCTTTTGCTTATGGATCCCGGCGGTGTGAAATAAAAGTGGAACTTGTAAGATCATGGAGTTTATATGTGTGTTAGAGAAATGCCTGGGCCGCTAGCCTAAGCCATGCCTAATCATGGTGGAAACTTGCAGCATAACTATAGTGAGCATTCTATGAAGCATCCTCAATAAAAACCTATGCAAATAGCAAATAAAAAGATCACTGAGATGCTCACTGTCTGCTTGCCTTGTCATTTTGATTATGGGATAGCTCCTGTGTCATGTGCAAGGGGTACCCCGTTGGCGGTTCTCAATGATACGCATGTATTTACAATGACAAGAGCTTGCTCGTGACTGAAGTTGAGTAGCATGAGGATCGGTACTCATAAGTAAGGGGCTTGAGATTTCAACTTATAACTTGTCAAGCATATCCTCTTAGTTGTGTCACTTTAACCTTAATCACCTAAAGATGCCTATGATAGGGGCAATGAGAGCTGAAAGCTAGTAAGTATCATAATTTTTGGGAGTTCTTTATGAGACTTGCAATCCCTGCTTCCCTCTATGAAGGGCCCTTCTTTTACTTTGTAGTTGAGTCAGTAAACCTTTTCCCTTCTACCTCAGCAAGTATCTTGAGTTGATGTGTTTCATTCATTCATATGATGATTTATGCATTCATGTTTCTTATGTTCCTTGTTTTGCACATTGCTCTTATCTTGAAGTTTACTACTTTGAAAGCTTTCTTTGAAAACCAGCTATTTGTGAACTCAGCAAATTATCAACTATTCTTCGACCAAGAGCTAAGTTTGCCATTACCAATGATGATTTACTCTATGTATCTTTATTGTGTTTCCTTTACTCATTGCAAGGTGAGTTGTATAATAGTGAGTTGTCTTCTATTATGATCTATGTATTTGATGAATGTGATGCTTCTTGTCCGTATTCTTTTATCGACTCTTCACTCCATAAACTTGAGGTCATGTTTATTGAGCTCAGTTTCGCTTGGGGACAAGCGAAGTCTAAGCTTGGGGGGAGTTGATACGTCCATTTTGCATCACTATTCTATGTCTTAATTCACTATTATTCATTGATATATTTCGTATTGAGAGGTGATACTTATGTTATTTCATCTATTTTTGCATGGTTGATGACTTTTGGAGCATGGACCGCTGCAGTCAGGATTCTGATGGAAAAGGTGCTGTTTGGAGGCAAAATTCGCGAAGATCAGAAAATATACGGAAAATTCTATTTTTCCAGAAGACTCAAGATGCCAGAAGATGGAGTGGAGGTGGGCCACAGGGGGCCCACACCACCCCCTGGCGTGTGCCAGCCTAGGCCGTGCCACCAGGTGGTGTGGCCGCCCTGGTCCACCCCTGGCACTCCCCTCTGCGTATATTATCCTCCCGAAATCCTAAGACTCGGGGAGCAACCACAAAAAGATTCAGCCGCCTCTGCGGGGCAGAAAACACCGAGAGAGAAAGATCTCTCTGGCAGACAGATTTCTGCCAGGAGAATTCCTTCCCGGAGAGGGGAGATCGTCGCCATCAACACCACCACCAAGCTGGACTTCATCGGGATCATCATCATCATCATCACCACCATCATCATCACCGTCATCACCATCTCCATATTGCTGTAACAATTAGGTTGAATCTTGCATAGTTCATAGGGGAAACTTTCCTGGTGTTGATTACTCTTTGTAGTTGATCCTATTGAGTGAACCATTGAATTATTGTTTATGTTCAGATGTTCAGTGACTGCTACTGTGATGTTCAGTGACTGCTAAAGCGCTACTACTTTCTTATCCCCTACTAACATTTTCAGCCGGATCTCCCCCAGCTTGGCTTGTGCCTGAGCCGGATCTGCTATAGGTGCTATCAGAGTGGCTAATATCTGTATTGCCTGTTGCAACAGATTCACTGACCTCTCTAGTGGAGGACCCCTAGTCCTAGGTACCTTCGTTGTTGCCTCCGGGTCTTCTACCGGGTCTTTGCTTGCTCCTGCATCAGGCGCAGTCATCATCACCTCAACGCAGCTAGCGGGGCGAGTGATACACGGACCACGAGCCGCTCCGAGAGGAGGTTCTCCTCCCTCGACGATGTGTTGTGGGTGTACACATGACTCATCCATGCCTACGTAGATCTTGTGGACACCGAGGCTGGTGAAGAGGCCATTGCTCGGTGGAGGGTGGTTGTCGAAGGTGCACGCGTTATTGCTGATGTAGTCTAGCGCACGAAAGCACTAAACTAGCCCGGAGACGATGCGCTCACCGGTGACTATGAAGCTTCCCATTCGGATCTTGACTCCAGCTAGCACCGCTGCTGGCCCCATGGTGGGCGCCAACTATCGTGGTGGTGTCACGGCAGATGCCATGGATAGGCTAAAGATGGGGCCAAAGTGTGCTAGAGGTATCCAAGGAGGAATAGTGTGGTGATTCCGCACACAAATGGTTTGCATTCTCAAGATCTATGGTGTTTATAGGTGCTCCTTGAGCTGTTCGTGGGGAGGAGGAAGATAAAGTTCTTCACTACCCACCCCTCTCTCTAGGGTTCTTCCCTTAGTAAAATGATCGACCCCTCCTCTAGGAGGTCCTAGCACACCTTATAAAGGGGTGGCTAGGTTACACTTAGGGCATACGTGGAGAGAATATTCCTAGAATATGCTTCTCCCAAAATGGCAAAGCGGTGCTCCCCTTTTTCCCTTTGTAAGCCACCCAGAGCTCATGGCGTAAGCCTCTATGAACCCCTAGCGTAAGCCTCTGCGACATCGTGTCACCTGACCAGCAACGATCAGGCGGCATCACCTTTGTCGCCCCGTGTTGCTGGTCCTTCTCTCTGTCTTCTACGCTCTCTCTACAGTGGAGAGAGAAAAGCGCTGGCCATGGAAGATACCTTGTTTATCCTGTAAGCCAAGTAGTAACCTGGCTACTAGATGGTCAACTCGGCCCTGAGGGTACCTGCAAACAAGTAACATCGTGGTTGTGCTGACATACGCTTTATGTCGTCCGAGGTCTTGTTGGGTGAAGACAACCTCGGCTAAGTCGACCGTAACTCGGCTGGCCTTTAGGTAACTCGGCCAGATCCTGCTTTGACCCCGTCGTACCTCGGCTAACATTGCCTTTATACCCTGGCTTGACCCTACCAAGGGTCATCCCCCAACAAAGCATTAGGAAAACATAGATAATCATTCTCACTATTTAATAAACACTACAACAATCACAAATGGATGGATAGGAGACACACCACATCTCACCAATCCCCTACATCTCCCACGCCTATGGGGATTTACTCAGACATGAGAGGAAGACAAAACAAAGGCATAATTGCACTGCAAGTAAGAATCATCTCAGAGTAATTGTCGCAAACCACAATAGCGATCAAAGATCAAATCAAATACAAACCAAAGGTAGATCCAAGTATCAAACCCTAATCTTACAAGTGCCAATCTCTCTCTAAGTAATGATGGGAATGATGGTGGAGTGTGTGGTTTGGGAGTTGGAGATCATTGAGGAATGAGGTGAAGTTCTTCTCCTCTTCCAGATCTGATCTAACCCCCTCTAGATGGCTTGCGATAGCTGTGTTTTCTGTTCTGTTGTTCTTCTCATCGTCGTCCCTTGATGAAACTTGCTTGAATTGATATAAGGGAGCCGTCGGCGTGTAGTACGGGTGGATGGTCTGGCCGCGTCCTGACCGTACCGCTATTCGTTAAGCATGATGAACGCCTCCAATGAAAGGGGCTCCAATTGGGGATTTACTTCTTTACATGCAATTAACCCATAAATGCTATTAGATCTTCAATAAATGTTCATTACATGAAAACCATCACAAGAAACCAAGGTTTCGCTAATTGTGACATTAACATTCGTAGAAAGGGGTAATCTTTAGTGAAATCCGGCAATAAACAAGAGGAAAATCAATAGTGAAAAGTGATGAAATTTGGAGCTATCATCATCCCCAAGCTTAGTGGTTAATCGTCCTCGAGTGACAAAGCTATAATGAGTAATAGTGAAGAATTGAATCAAGCTGAAAACTTACAAGTTCGAGGTTGCATCATATTCCATTTTCTCAAATCCTGCAACCTTGAACATGAGCATAATATATCTAAACAATTGCACTTAAGTTCAATCCCTAAACGCAAGTAACTCACTAGCTAATAGTTCTTATAACTCAAATGAGATTGTTAAAAATTTGTCTAGGCTTTCAAATCAATTTCTTTCAGTGCCTCTCTTATTATGAGAGTGAAAAATGTTTTGAGCGATGTCGCTTGAGTCAAAATTAAGGGTGCACAAGTAGATGTCAAAAGAAGGATAAACTTAGAGATTTTTCATTAACAACCACTTAGATAATCGCGGCTATAAAATACCTCTTATTTTCCTTGTGTTTCAAGAACTCTAATTGTTCAATTTAGGTGGTGAGGTGATGCCAAAGATCAAAAGTACCGAATATTTTCATCTCATATCTTGACGATAAAAAATTTCTTCCTTTCTCAAGGATCAACGAATGTTTATTTTGTAAATGCTTACACAACCTTTTGAGAATACCAATAATTTTTCCCATATAGAAACACATATGCCACTCATGCCATCAACTCATAGCCGAAATCTGGGGTTATACCATAGATCGTTCAGAGGCTAGCGGAGTTGTTGGCATCCCAAAGGTGTGTATTTGAAACATATAACTTTTATTTCATTATTCTCTCTTTTTTTAAGCAGGTCAAAATAGGTTTTGGCATCTCCCTCTCCTACCATAAAAAGTTCGTTCTATCAAACAATTCTTTTTCAGAAGGTTTCATCAAGTCAACGATCAGTATGTGGGATTGAGTACTATTAAGATTAAGCCCTTAAGACAAAAACATGGCACCAAAGCTGTTGATAGACACTTTCTCTTATTCTTAAAAGCTTGGAGTTTATTCCAAGGGGTAGTTTTTCAAACTGATATTAATTGTTGAAAGTCTTAACCAAAGTGGTGACAAAAACCTTTGAGCTCAAGTCCTAAAAGATAACGAATTAAGCACGGAGTCAAACTCAAGTGTAATCAAATAGACATTAAATGTTCATGAATAAGCTTACAGGAAGAACAAAAATAGGAATGTGGTACCTCCTCTTGCTTGTGTATCTCCTACTTGAGACAACGCTTTGCATTCATTTCCATAGCTTAATCACTAGAAGTGAGTATCCTGCAGAAAAATCAACGAGAGTCGAGAGAAATTTGCACAAATAAAATTAAAATCTAGTCTAATATTTTTAGGTTTTCTTTTTATCAAATGCAAAACTGAAATTAAACATGTATTTAAACAAAAAAAATAAAAATAAGAAAGAAAAATATGAATGCAAAAGGTGGGAGGATTTTAACCTCCCCAAGCTTAGGATCTTGGCCTATCTGGAATCAAATGTCACCACTGTCAGGCGGCGGCTGCTGGTATGGGAAGTTCGGGTAGCGGTTTAGAAAGTCGGTCATGAAAGATGTGAAGTCTTGGGTGAGGTTGACTATGTTGGCATTCACATCATACAACGTGTTCTCTATGTTGTCAATGCGATGCACCACCTAGTAAAAATCGCCCCTCGGGACATAGTTGAATCCCAGTTGTGGTTGAGGCATACCTTGTTGTTGGTGCTAAGGGAAAGGTTGTTGGTGATGGTGTTGTTGACCGTAGTCATTCCAGCATGCACCGTTTGAATCTTCGGAATCTTCTCCACCTTGATCTTGCTGATGTTGGCCAGCTGCTGCATTTTACCAGTTGGGGTGACCTCCTTGTGGCACAATCCTTCCTGAGAGGATTAGTGCCTGCTGGAACTCCTCCTCAGAAGGACCCAACTCTGTTTACCTGGCAAACCAAAAGTTTGGACAAAAGGAAGCAAAACTTGGTGGAGATCACCGTTAGGCTCAAAATAAAGCTGGTAAGCACGAAGGGAGCATTCAGGTCTATAGACCCCCATGAACTTGGTGCTAGCCATATGAATGTCATCTAGGCTCTTACTACCAGCCAACTCTTTCCTGTGGTAGGACAAATTCGTTTGCATAGGTGATTTATGTGATTAACCCACCACAATGAATGTCCCCAGCGGATGCCGACCTAAGGCGGCGAAAGTGTTGGATGAGCAAAGCACCTAAGTTTACCTTGTTCTCCATCTCTGGATGCAAGGCCATATGAATTACACTTATTTCTGGGCCTGCCACTGCCCCCACATCACCTTTCCCAAAAATAGAATTCACTAGGAATGTATGAAAATACGGATAGTAGGATTCTGGATGGTGGCACTCTTTTTACGCAAATAATTAGTGTTCCTGTGGACAGAAATTTGCTCCCAAGAATGCATTGCCTCCATGTGCACATTGTCATTAATATTGAGTTCCCCTCATGGGAGAATCCGAAATTATCACAAAATTCATAGAAGGAAAGGTTGTGGAGCTACCCATTGAGTACAAAACTTACAGTGCAATTATGCTCATGGGCTTCGAGATCATCATGGAATGTTGATAGGAAATCTTACGTGGCGAGCTTGTAGGTGTCGATGGAGGGGTAGGAGAAGTTGACCATGTCAGCATGCACAGTCATCCACTTGAAGTCCTCCAAAATACCTTGGCGTGAGAGGAACTCACGGTCTACCCACTTGGTGGGCAAAACCTTGCGGTTTCTCACCCTCTCAAAGTATCGGCTCATGGTAGCCCTCAAGTTGTCCACCTCCGAGCGCCTCTTCTTCGAACCCGGTGGCTTGGTGAAGCCCGAGGCTCCTGCCGTACCCGAGCCCTTGCCCGAGGGGAAAATCCTTCCAATGTTATGCATGGTGCTGCAAAAATATTAAAGAAAAATATAGGCATCATTTTCTATCACATGAACAAACGATTACAGGTAGAAGTTACAAATCCTAATGTGAGAAATAAACAATAATCTCAAAATACGATGAACTCATCTAAATAGCCAATGTGATGAATTCAACCATGGATTTCAGAAAATAGAGCTTGGATCAGATGAGGAACTTACCGATGTGAAGATTCCCAACTCAAAAACACAAAATCAGTGAAGAAGCAAAGGTTCTAGGAGGCTAGGGTTTGAGGTGGAGAGAGAAAGAATAAGGAAGAAATAGGAAGAAGAAGAAGAAGGAGGCTGGTTGGGAGCCAGTCACCATCGAACTTTACCTGGCGATGCAATCGATACGGGTGGTACGAGCGCAGCCCGCTTGTACCAGTGGTCGTCACCATTGGATCAACATTAGGGTTTGAGATCAAACTTAATCGGTCTAGTACGGGCGCATGGTACAGGCATGTCCCGGCCGTACCGTTTCTCGTTATCGGTACTGTGAATCTTGGTCGCCTTCATCGAGGTTTGGTATGGGTGCGTGGTACGAGCGCGTCCCGGCCATACCACTTCTCATTATCGGTATTGTACCCCTTTTTGAAGTTGCCGAAATTCAGTACGGGCACGTGGTATAGGCACACCAGACCGTATCGACACTCGTTATGCAATCTGAACCTTTTATTCTATTTCTTCTCTTCATTTTTCCCTTGCTTCTCAACTTTTCTAATGTAAATTCTCTGAACAACTCAAGACATGAAATAAATTTATTAGTACATACAAATAATAAAATAATAGAAAATTAAACTTAATTTATTGAGAATGGGTTAACTCCCATTAAGTATTTTATTCTATTGTTTTGATTATCCAAAGTCCATATCATTAGTGTTTACCTCAAGTTGCTATTTATCTTCGGTTCTTGCTGCTTGAACACGCTTAGGCGGTGGAACATATTTTCTGTTGTGTTCCTATTTCTTTGGAAAGTATCAAACAATCTGATTGTCATATATATTGAAGACAATCTTACTACTAGAGCAATCTACGTTAGCTCCAGTTGTGCTGAGAAAAGGTCTTCCAAAAATGATAGAAAGTTTGTCATCCTCAAAGACATCAAGAATAATAAAATCAGTAGGTATAACATGTTGATCTATTCTAAGTAGAACGTCTTTGATCATACCGACATGTTGTTTAGTTGTTTTATCCGCCATTTGTAAGGTGATTGAAGTAGGATAGTATTCTCCAAGGTACAATCTTTAAATAGGGAATAAGGCATAACACTAACACCCGCTCCTAAATCACAAAGAGCATTAAATATATTAGTTTTTCCCAATTGTGCAGGAGATGGTTGGTATACCTGGGTCCCCAAGCTTAGCAGGCAGATTATCACCAAAGCTTTTCATTACTGCTACAGTCTTCGTTACCTTCTTTTTGTATTATATCTAGCATAAACTTTTTATAAGTACGAACTTGAATAGCATTAGTTAAAGAAAGTTCTAAACGTAAGCTTCCCTTGCCTTAGCAAAAGTGTCATAAATAGCTTTATCCAGTTCATATTGAACTCGATTAGGATAAGGAATTTTCTTTTTGGTAGGTATTACCTTCCTCTTTACCTTTGCTACTGGTTCAACATTCTTTTTGGTTTTCCTTGCGGCTGTTTTTTGCTTATCGGTGTGTTCTTCACGCAGGATGATAACTTGCTATTCTTGTTCCTTTCCGAGATCGGCTTCTTCCCTTGAATGAATTGTCTCAGAGTTTGAATCATATAGCCTATGTTTGTCCCCTGCTTCCCCTTCTTCTCCAGTTTTGGAAGCTTCATTTTCCCTTTTCTGGGCCTCATAATCAATGTAATCTTGGGGATCAACTAAATCCTCTTCTTCTTGACTCATCTCCCAAGTCACTCTTGCCTTTTGAGCTTGTTCTTCTTGATACCAAGGTGGTCCTTGTGGTTCCTGAGTTTCAATACCACGTCTAGTAACAATGTTAGTAGAAACAGTATTGAAATTTTCTTGGTTTAAAATCAAAGTTTGGGTTTCAATTATTTGCTCACACCGAGTTTTAACCATACTTAGATATCTATCTAAATGTTTCATAGCTTGACCCAAGTCATCAAAGACTTCAGTTAGATCTCTTATATTCTTTTCTTGTGTCATGAGACGTTTATAGCTTTTCTCATGGAACTGATACTATTGATATCTAAACTTTTGCATTACAAGATTTATATCATCTTCTATTACATAAGTTTGAAGAATGTCAACTTTATTTTCTCTCACAAGTTCTAAGGCTATACCTTTTTCTTCCATGGACTTTTTGACTTCGGGTATAAGATTTGGTGGTATGTTAATCATACCTTTTCATGGTTAAACATCCGCAACTGGATTGTAATGTTCATCATTAAAGGATCTTACCTCAAAACTCTTTACACATTTTGGTAGTGTTAAGTTGCATATAGCTCCTCCTGTAGATAGATCAATAATTTATTTTGTCTCATCATTAATCCCATTGTAAAAATATTGAATAATTAAATTCTCGTGAAAACCGTGATTTCAGACTTTCATAATCATTGCATAGAATCTATTCCATGATTGATAAAAGTTTTCTCCAACTATTTGAAGAAAGTTTGTTATACTACATTTGATTTGCATGATTTTAGTGAATAGACAATATTTATGCATGAATTCTCTGACCTAGCTTTTTATAGTATGAAGAGGTAATGATTGTAACCAAGCAAAAGCATTATCTTTCAGAGACCAGCGAAAAAGTTTAAGGTGTACAGACTCTATTGGTAAACTTGCTGGTTTAATAGTAGCGCAAAGGTCATAGACCCTTGTCAAGTGGTCACTAGGATCTTCCTCTTCTTTTCCCGCGAAAGCAATTTCTTTCACCATATAAATTAGCTTAGGATATATTTTGAATTCCCATCCTTCAAGTTCAGGACAAAGAATAGGAATTTTCCTTAAGTGCCTAGATGGATTCCCATATTCTCCCAACGGTAGCACATGCTTGGCCCCTCGGGTGATGGTAAGAACCGCCAGGAATCAAACTGTTCATGTCTACAGTACGTGAGTTCTTAAATCTTTCAATAAATTCTAGGCATCTCTCGATCAGAACACGATCAATATATGGAGGTAAATAAGTTTTCCTGATCGAGTGGTACCCATGTCTTCAACGGAGATCATGAATGGTGTCAACAAATGTTGTTGTCATAAAATAACACTTAGTGCTTAGCTCCCCGGCAATAGTGCCAGAAAATATCTTGATGGTCTACAAGTGCACAAGTTCGTCAGATAATGTTTTCGCGGAAGTATTAATTCCAGTTTTTATATTTATCCTAATAAGGAGCCTAGGTAAGTGTTTTTATGTGGTGTTTCTATCGCACTCAAGGTGTCAAAGGTCTTCAGTGAATTGACTGCAAAAGCTGACAGTGGAAATGGTGAGTAAAAAGATAGAGGAAACTTGCTTAGGATTTTTTTTGCATAAAAGTAAAGATGCGAGAAGTGTGTAAAGGTCCTGTAGATGAGAAGTTAGCCATGGAGAGAAGCAGTTCATCATGATAGTGAAAGTGCCAAATGGATAAAGTGGAATAAGTGATAGTGAGATTTCTTATTTATAAGTGAGTAGGCAAGCAACCCATATACCGACTAGGAGTCCTCGTGGCCAATTCTCCCTAGTCCCAATGATCCATCTGTCTGTTACCATGGCAATGGTTAACACATTAATTAAGGTCTTGCAATTGGATCAAGGTTTTAATCTTGATGGTTCCTTGTTGTCCTCGAGTAGTGCTAGATCTTCATTGATATTGGTCGTGTCACTCAGAGGGTCGCCGAATTGCTAGCATACAATCTCATACCTATGAGATCTTTGGATTATGTTACATGGGCTCTTAAATTAGATAACAAGCATTAGGCAAACATAGATAATCATTCTCACTATTTAATAAACAATAAAACAATCACAAATTGATGGATTTAAAGGAGGCACAACACATCTCACCAATCCCCTATATATCCCACGCCTATGGGGATTTACTCAAACATGAGAGGAATACAAATCAAAGGCATAATTGTATTGCAAGTAAGAATAATCTCAAAGTTATTGTAGCAAATCACAATAGCGTTCAAAGATCAAATAAAATACAAACCAAAGGTAGGTCAAAGTATCAAACCCTAATATTACAAGTGCCAATCTCTCTCTCTAAGTAATCATGGGAATGATGGTGGAGTGTGTGGTTTGGGAGTTGTAGATCATTGAGAAACAAGGTGAAGTTCTTCTCCTCTTCCAGATCTGATCTAATCACCTCTGGATGGCTTGCGGCGGCTGTGTTTTCTATTATGTTATTCTTCTCATCGTTGTCCCTTCACGAAAGTTGCTTGTATTGATATAAGGGAGCCATCGGCAAGTAGTACGGGCGGACCATATGGGCATGTCCCGACTGTACCACTGGTCGTTAAGCATGTTGAACGCCTCCAATGAAAGGGGCTCCAATTGGGATTTACTTCTTTAGATGCAATTAGCCCATAAATGATATTATAACTTCAATAAATGTTCATTCCTGAAAACCATCACAAAAAACGAAGGATTCGCTAATTGCAACATTAACATTAGTAGAAAGGGGTAATCTTCAGTGAAATTCGTCAATAAACAAAAGGAAAATCAATAGTGAAAAGTGATAAAATTTGGAGCTATCAGTGCACCTCAAGCTTGTGGGTTGCCCATAGAGAATAGAAAACTAATTTCCCCTCTCTCCCTATTTTATGTGATCGTTTTCAAAAGGGGTTCAAAATTTTCAAGATGCAAAATCTTATCTAGAAGTCCAAACAGTCGCCAAAACTCTCTATGGTTTCTAATATAAATTGACCGCTCGATGGGTACCTCCAAAAGCTTTTTTCATAAAACTTTTCTTTACGGAAAACAATGATCTCGTCATCACTTAGAAAATTGAGAATGTTCTTTCCGAATAATTGGACACTCACACCGATGACATTGTTTACTACAAAAAGATGCACCCATCTACCCTGAAATTACATTTAGTTCATCAAGAGCAATCTATCACGCTTACTTATAGCTCCAGATTAACCTAATTTTGTTAAATTGTCAAGATGCAAAATCTTATCAAGAAGTTGAACCTACCGTCAAAACTCTCGGTGGTTTATGATATATTAATTTTGACCCCCCGATGGGTACCTCCAAAAGTTTTTCGTAAAACTTCCAACGCAACCTAGAATTTACTTAATTTATATGGTTCAAATTTGACCTAATTTTGATAAATTAACATAAAGTCATCTACAAGAAGATGCACCCATCTACCTCAAAAAGACATTTAATTCGAGAGCAATCTATCGTGCTTACTTGTAGCTCATGTTTGACCTAATTTCGTTAAATTGTCAAGATGCAAAATCTTAGAAAGAAGTTGAATCTATCATCAAAACTCTCTGTGATTTCTGATATATTAATTGTGACCCTCCCATGGGAACCCCCAAAAGCTTTTTCATAGAACTTTCAAAGCAACCTACAATTTACTTGCAGTTTCAAATTTGACCTAATTTCGATAAATCAACATAAAGTCATTCAAATGGGCAGAGTTAGATAGGAAGTTTGAAAACTCATAAAACATGGGAATCGTTGGTACAACATGTTGGTCCACTATATATGTGTGTAATCTTAGCTTGTGGCATTCAGATCCAATATTCTTCGGACTTCTCTTTTACAGAAAAGAATAACCTCGCTCGTCTTCACTCGGAAAATGTAGAATTCAATGTTCTTTCCTAATAGTTGGAAACTCACACTGATGACATTGTTTACTGCAAGAAGATGCACCGATCTACCTATGAAAAGACATTGAATTAAAGATCAATCTATGGTGCTTACTTGTAGCTCAAGTTTGACCTAATTTCGTTAAATTATCAAGATGCAAAATCTTAGCAAGAAGTTAAACCTATCATCAAAACTCTCTGTGGTTTCTGATATATTAATTGTGACCCCTTGATGGGTACCTCCAAAAGCTTTTTCGTAAAACTTTCAAAGCAACCTATAATTTACTAGTAGTTTAAAATTTGACCGAATTTCAATAAATCGACATAAAGTCATTCAAATGGACAGAGTGAGCTATGTAGTTTGAGAACTCATAAAACATGGGAATCGTTGGTACAACATGTTGGTCCACTATACATGTGTGTAAAATTGGCTTGTGGCATTCACATCCAATATTCTTCGAACTTTTCTTTACGGAAAAGAACGATCTTGTCGTCACTCAGAAAATTCAGAATTAATGTTCTTTCCTAATAGTTGGACACTCACACCAAAGACATTATTTACTAGAAGAAGATGCACCTATTTGCCTATGAAATTACATTTAATTCAAGAGCGATCTATCGTGCTTACTTTTATCTAGCTCAAGTTTGACCTAATTTTGTTAAACTGTCAAGATGCAAAATCTTAGCAAGAAGTTGAACCTGTCGTCAAAACTCTCGGTGGTTTATGATATATTAATTGACCCCCGGATGGGTACCTCCAGAAGATTTTACATAAAACTTTCAAAGCAACCTACAATTTACTTGTAGTTCAAATTTGACCTAATTTCGATAAATTGGCATAAATTCATTCAAGTTGGCAGAGTTAGCTAGGAAGTTTGAAAGCTCATAAAACGTGGGTATCGTCAGTACAACATGTTTGTCCACTATATATGTTGAAAAGTTGGCTTGTGGTATTCAGATCCATATCTTTAGAGTTTCTTTGCCAAAAAACAATCTCGTCATCACTCGGAAAATTGGAAATTTAATGTTCTTTCGTGATAGTTAGAAACTCACACCAACGACATTGTTTACTACATGAAGATGCACCCATCTACCTCTAAAAATACATTTAATTCAAGAGCAATCAATTGCCCTTACTTGTGTAGCAAAAGTTTAACCTAATTTCGTTAAATCGACAGAAAGTCACTAAAGTGTGTGAAGTTAGCTCGGAAGGTTGAAAAATCCTAGATCTAAAAACTTTGGAATTATAAGAAACCATGGTCCACTTTGTCTCATAATTGTGGCAGTGTCTTTTGAGGTTTGCACGTATTCTACATATTATAGAGCCAAAATTTGTTCTAAAATAATCTACATTCTAGATTTATTACTAGTATGTAGTAAACAAGAACACATAAAATAGAGTGATTGTACTCTCTATTGAAGCAGTAACTTGGATTGGTTGCTTACATATCTAAGTACTACTACTAATAATTTCTCAAAAAAAGTACTACTAATAAATGCAGTACTAGTTTGTCTGATTTTTCTAAGATGTACTCCCTCCGTTTCAAAATATAAGATGTTTTAGCTTTGTGAATGAAGTGTATCTAGACTTATTTTAGTGTCTAGGTTCATCTAGATTTGGAGTGAACCTAGACATAAAAGGGGTCTAGATACACTCTTTTCACAAAGCTAAAACATCTTATATTTTTAAATAGAGGGAGTACTAGTACTAGTACTCTCTCTATCTGGGATTATTAAGGCCATTTAAATTTGATAAGACCAAAATAGTTAGTTACAGGTTGGTTTTGAAGACATGCATGTAGTCCTCGGTCTCTCCCCTGCAGCACTATACACCCTGCACCAGGCCGCAGGCTTTTCTATCTCTCTCCAGGAGTAGATCTTCTTGCCTGTCACCTGGATTTGTTTGTCTGGTATAGTATAGCATGACACCTGCTTTAATCACCTATCAACTTTTTGCAGCCTTTTTGGTTTGACGAAGCAGTGTGGTCTACACTAAAATCTTGCGTTATACTACTACTACTACGTACGTACAGAGGCAGAGGCAAGTGGCCAAGTGCAGAGACTTAGCTGTCGCCGGTGCGCCGATGCCTAGTGTATTCATGTAAACTCGTACCAGTACAGTACAAAACTCAATCAGTATACTCATTAGTATACCCAACCCGGGTTTCTGGCCGGCGGGCACTATGTCGGCGAGCCAGTCTTCCCTGTGTAACCACTTCCACAAGTGCATGTACCGCGTCGGCAGATTCGACTGTGAGTCGGCTGCTATGGACAATGTTGAGTATGAGGCAATGATTGAGTGCTCCTACGGCGGCTGCTTTAGCTTGGTCGCCTTCAACAAGCTCGACGAGCACAAGATCGCGTGCCCGCACGGCCTGTGCTCCTGCATGGATCCTGCCTGTGATTTCATTACCTCGTTGGCAAGGATCCTTCTCCACATGAAGGAGGCCCATGGGGTCATAGTAACCAGGGCCATCTACGACAACGCCTTCTTTTGCCTAATCCCGATTCCGCCACCAGCAAGCATGAGGGGATTCATGCGCTTACTCTACGGGGATGACGGTACCGTGTTCGGCCTGACCATCAGCTCGCTCGGCCCAACCGCCGTCGTGTCCTCGGAGTGCATCAGTCAGGACAGGTGCTTGTGGCATGGTACACGGTGAAACTATGTGCGTCTGGCCAGCTGGGATCAACGGACTTCTCGTTGGTCGAGAGACTTAATGTGGTAATCGAGCTTACGAGCAGCTCGTCACCGGACAATTTCCTGTCTAATAAGCTCATGACGTACCTCGGGGTGCCGTCGCGGTTCCTGATGAAGGTTGGAGAGTCCACCCATGTATCTTTCTGGATTTGCATCAACAGGAAAAAATGATCTTAAAATATGGCTAATGATCAAGATTATAATGGTGTATTAGAAGGTAAATAGTTGTACTATTTTACTACTCCAGTTTACTAGTAGTAGTCACATGTAGATTCTCCTTTGGCCCTAGGAAGGATGCATTTTGGATTAAAACTAAGTTTGCTACTAATGTTATTACGGAGTATTTAGGGGTTCATTACGACTTTTATGTAATTCTTAACTTCTACGGCATGGACCAGAGATAAACACACTAACCGTTCTTGCGGTGCTTTGATTTAGTCCTCTAACTCAGTGATTACGAAATTTTATGCCCAAACTTGTCAATTCGACTTGATTTAAGTCTAGAACCAGGATTCTCATCAAAATTGTGCTGGTGTGGACGGCATGTCGGCGTGGGTCAAGCATGCAGGATAGGCTGCGCTAGAATTTTGCACATAGTGCATCCCACATCTCGAACAATAAACAACATGCCCAATATTTGCATGTCAACTACCACTTTCCCCTCCCCGCACATCCTTCCGGGCAAGCAACACCACGTCGTTTGCACCTCCATGCCACTTTATTTTTGTTTCATTCAAGAAAAGGAAATAAAGTGATGCTTAGACCAATTCAACATATTACACCCATTGCAAAAAAAAATATCTTAACATCCCTATTAAGAAGGAAATTCAGCTCAAACACATGAGAAAACTGGAGGAAAATTGAAAGCAGCCCACCTCACTAACCCTGTGACAAGGACACACTTGTAGAAATACCATTCGGATTCTCGTGGACATTGGTCTAGGCGGTGTACTTCTTCAAGAAATGATGCTTTCATTGGTCACACTTAACGACGAACAGCTCTGTGTTGGGCACACGATACTCCTTCAGACTCGAGCTCGAACCACTAGAGCTGCTACTTGCCATACTCGAGCTCCAACCACGAGATGCACTCGGGTAGGAAGATCAGGGCACAAGCCAAGGGAAAAACAATTGAACTAGGGTTAGGTATTTATGATATTTGGAACAGAACATATCTTATAATTATCTGACATGTTAGTTCCACAAAATCAATCTTGCGGTAGATTAACTCACCTTAGATGGCTATTATACGAGAGGCGCTAAGTGCAATGTTATAGGGTGTAACGCCCCAGTTTTAGTTAATCTTAATTAGGGCTTCGTTTGTGCATACATGAGCATCATATTTTAAAATTGCATGGAAAGAAAATAAAGCAAAACCCTAAACCCTAGCTAACTCTCCTTCCTCTTAAAAACAATTCAAAATGGGTTTGAATATTTTGAAAACTACAAAAATGTTGGAACCCAAATGGTTTCAAGGGCCCCTGAAATATTTTCCATATTTTGTAAACCCTCTGGTATTCTTGAAATTATCAAAAAAAGATTTGAAAATAGTTTACAAAAGGGACAAAATAAAACAGAAATAACAAAAAGGTTTTGCTAAAAAAATTATAAAGCTAGAGCTAACCAGGCCGCAGCCCACCTCCTCTCTCCATCTACCAACCATGCAGAGCAGGCCGCAGCTGGCCCATGTGCAGCCCACCACGGCCCACATACCCTTTCGCCCTCCTTCTTCTTTCTTCTTCCTCCTGACAGAAGGCCGACGATGATGAAGCTCCTACGTGTCGACCGCCCTACCGTCCGCCGTTGCCGCGATGCCCGCCTTGCCAAGTTACGCGCTACCGTCCTAGAAGATATCTACAAGTACCCCTGCTGCCACCGGAGAGCCTGATCTTCTCCCCTTTCCCCCATTTCCCCTCTGGCCGAACCCTGGCTCCAGCCAGAGCTCACCGACGCCGCTGTTCTGCACCACCACGAGGCTAACCGAGCACGCTATCACCTCCGCCTTGTCCTCCCGGTCCTTCCTAGATAAGCCACGGAATCACTCGTGCCCTCAATCGCCAGAATCGAGGTCGTCTTCCCCGACCCCGACGTGCCTCGCCGCTGATGATTGGCCTCCTCCCGACCTCGCCCGGCCTCTCCGAGTCCTTCCCTGCAACCGTGGTGAGCCTCTCGTCCTCCTGGACCTCCTCTTTGTCTCCCTCTCGCGCCGTAGCAGCCGCTCGCCATCGTGATGCAAGTCCCGCCGCCGCTCGTCGTCGTACCCCACACCCCGGTGACCAAAATCCAGCTGCGCTGCCACCTTTAGGCTCAGCATGAATGCCTTCTTTGAGCGCGCCTAGTCCCGTAGCACCACGGACCCTCCTCTGCCATCTCCGCCGTTGTCTGATGCGTCGGCCGGCGAGCCGACGTGGCTCCCGTGTGGAATCCACGTGACCACCATGGTGGCAGCTAATGTGGCCTCAGGCCCATTCGTCAGCCATAGCGGGTAGACCCAGCCCCAGTGAGAAACCACCCCTCCCTGCGGGTGACGTTGGCGTGTGTCATGCTGACGCAGTAAATCCTTTAAATAGTTTTATTAAATCCATAAAATGATATAATCTTGTAAATTCAATAAGTAATTATTTATAAATCAGAAAAATGTGTACAATATATCAAAATGTTCAGAAAAATGAGATCTACCTATCTAAGCTATAATTATTCATTGTTAAATGACTTTAATTGCATGTTTAATTAGAGAACTAATTGAACCCCCGCAGGTATTCTGAAGTCTCTCCTGTATTAGGGTTTGCACCCCTTGGACTCTGCTTAAATTGCCAAGAATGCCTTAGGGTTCTATTTAAATACAATTTAACTTGTCATATCATCATCCTTGCTTGAGCATTGCATCGATGCCATGTGTTGATTGTTTCCTTTCTTTCTGGTGTTTGCTTCTTCCCGGTAGAATACAATATCGAGATCGAGATCGAAGACCGAGATTAACACCATTGAAGACCAACAAACAATACTTGACCAACTGTAATTAAGTCAAGTACAAGGCTTTCGAAGATTTGGTTATTGGTTATCAACAAACAAGGCAAGCATAGCCCCACCATTATATAATCCTATGATTTCGAAATCATTTCAATTCTTGTCATGATGCATACGATTCTACTGTGGTCTTTTATCGATAGATAGAGTATCTTATCTATTGCATTACTCTCTTTGAGCTTATATTACCTGATCCACTGCTCCTAGCATAACTAGGTTTGGCTTGTGTGCACTATTAGAGCTACTATCTGTGTCTTGCTTAGCCATGCTTAGCTATCAGTGCTGGTTCATCCAGAAGATGTACCAAATGCAGAGAATCTAGTATGAAAGGAGAACGAGGTATACAGATGAGGTAAGATCAGTGGTAAAGGTTAAACATGCTAAGGCTTGTATGGGAGGCCACGGTAGGATGTGGTTTTTCTAGTCCCATGCACGCCACCACTAGGATCTGAGTTCTTGCCTTTGGACCAAGACGAGCGTACAGCCACACGGGGCTTGGGAACCCCTCCACTGATTAACTTGCCTAGTAGATTCCATGAGTCACATAGTTCGGGCTTTCCATTTGGCATACGCATCGAAAATGTTTTCAAAAGCGGAGGAGAAGGAGGTGCATTCATAACAGGTAGGTAAGCATGGTCGGGGTTGCTTGGGGTAGATGACGCCCCTAGTAAACCAACCTTGACACAAATCTCTAGGGACCGGCTTCGGGACTTGACCCGTTACGGCGGAACCATCCTTAGGGCGTGACTCATGGTCTCGGCGAAAGCAAGGTAAAGGTCATGGCCAACAACCCTCTGCCGGCCTTCCAAGGAAGAGGGCTAATCATGTGGCATTAAGAGGTGGTTGGTACGTGTGGGTAGAGTTGTACACCCCTGTAGGGTTAAATCTTTTCGAAAAGCCATGTTCACGGTTATGAATGCTTGGTGATCGAATTCTAAGATCATAGAGAACTATAACCTAATCGTAAAACTTGGTAGATCAATGTGTGCTTAAGGATGCTTCCTCATGGGTATGAGGGGGTGATCCTAGTTGTGAGATGAGGATTTCTTTGGTGGATATCAAGATGATGATCAATTCTTTGGAGATGTCGCTCTGTTATCCCCTTTTAAAATATTCTAATTAGACGAGATTCTTCCGCCTCTTGTTTTACAAAGAAACATGGCTTTATGCAAAATAACCCCACCAGCCATAAGTCTTGCGGAGTACACCCTGTACTCACCCTTGCTTTGTTGATACTTTTGTAGAAGAATAAGTGTTCACCTGAAGACAATTTTGGTATGACATCGACACCGACGAGTAGCTTGGTATTCCCGGCCGGCAGCCTGGAATCTATGGGCTGGGACGTCATCGTTATGCTTCAGGCCTCTTAGGCCATTTGTTAAGGTTTGCTATACTTGATAGCATAATTTGCCTTCCGTTGTTTGATGTTTGTGGTCAGTGACCTCTGCTTGTAATATTTTGGTTCTTCGCTTAGTTATGAGCTTGCTATAATAATTTTTGTGTCGCGGGGTTACTGTTGTGTTACCGATTCTTCACTGGATATCCTCGAGCTCTAGGTTAAGCTTATATCAGGCTAAGGTCTAGATTTGTTTAACCCTGATCCCGGGGGTGTAACAGTTTTTGGTATCAGAGTAGTACCGACCGTAGGAAAACCTTTCTATTGGTCGATGTTGAGTCTAGTTCTTATGAAAACTATTTTTAAGCTGAAAAGTATTTGCGAAAACTCTACTAGTTTCACTCTAACTCTGGGTCATCTTATCTTGTGTTGACTTTGAAAAGTTTTGATATCTCTTCTAGTCTTTCAAAACGTCGGAGCCTTTTGGGCATGTCGTCTCTCAGCCAGTTGACCTAGTGTATAGTTCTCTAGAGTTGTGTGTGTTGTGAATTCCTTGTTTTCCGTTGCTCTGCTTCGTTCGAGAGATTCTTTTCCATCATGATCGCTCTATCTTATGGACCCACAATATTATAATGTAGGATCCATAGTGTTCTGTTCTAGGCTTTGAGGTTTCCTTTTGCCTCGTGTGTCTCCTTTTTATTTGTTTGGGTACTTCAGAAGTTCTTTCTTCTCTTGGAAGTTACCCTGCGATTACTATCTTGCAGTGTATGTTGTGTCACTCAAGTAGTAGTTACATTTCTCTCGGGTTTTAACCCTTGGACTTGAACCGAAGATCCCGGATTGTGCTGGATTCTAGTGTGGTGAATCTTGTACATGATGTTGATCTTTAACCCAAGGTCCATTCTATTGTCCCCTGTTGTTCATGTTCAAACATTACCTCGTGATGGCTGGTACTATAATTCTAGCCTTATAGTTTGTGGTTATTGTCGTGATTGAATTGTGACAATTAAGGACTTCCCTATCACTAGCTATGGCAGATGTTCTTTAATGGAACCTGATACGTCCATTTTGCATCAGTATTCTATGTCATAATTCACTGTTATTCATTGATATATTTCATATTAAGAGATGATACTTATGTTATTTCATCTATTTTGCATGGTTGATGACTTTCGGAGCATGGACCGCTGTAGTCAGGATTCTGATAGAAAATGTGTTGTTTGGAGGCAAAATTCACGAAGATCAGAAAATCCGGGAAAATATATGGAAAATCCTATTTTTCCAGAAGACGAAGGCTGCCAGAAGGAGGAGTGGAGATGGGCCACAGGGGGCCCAAACCACCCCCTGGCGCGGGCCACCCTAGGCCACGCCACCAGGTGGTGTGGCCGCCCTGGCCCACCTCTGGCTCTCCCCTCTGGCGTATATAATCCTCCTGAAACACTAATACTCAGGGAGCGACCATAGAAAGATTCCGCCGCCTCTGCGGGGCGGAGAACACTGAGAGAGAAAGATATCTCTGGCAGACAAAATTCTGCCAGGGGAATTCCTTCCCGGAGAGGGGAGATCATCGCCATCAACACCACCATCAAGCTGGACTTCATCGGGATCATCATCATCATCACCACCATCATCACCATCATCACCTTCATCACCATCTCCATATTGCTGTAACAATTGGGTTGAATCTTGCAATAGTTCTTAGGGGAAACTTTCTCGGTGTTGATTACTCTTTATAGTTGATGCTATTGAGTGAACCGTTGAATTATTGTTTATGTTAAGATTGTTATTCATCATTATTCCATCTCTGATCATGATCCATATGATGTCTTGTGAGTAGTTCGTTTTGTTCTTGAGTACATGGAGAAGTCATGTTGTTAGTAGTGAAGTTGTGTTGAGAAAGATTCAATAGTTTGATATTTAAGCTGTGGTGTACTTCTTCTGGTGGTGTCATGTGAACGTCGACTACATGACACTTCACCTATATGGGCCTAGGGGAATGCATTGTGTATTTGGCTACTAATCGTAGGGGTTGCCAGAGTGACAGAAACCTGAACCCCCGTTAGGAAACCATTGCACAAGGGATGTAAGGGTCTTAGAGTTTAAAGCTGTGGTTAGGTTTCTACCTTAATTACTTTCTTGTACTTACGGATGTTTACAAGGGGTATAATCACAAGTATGTATTAGTCCTAGGAAGGTCGGTACATTAGCACAGGTTCACCCACACAATACTTAGCAAGCTAAAGAAGATTAATCAACTATACGAAGCGAAAGCACTTGACAGTCTTCCCATGTGTCCTCGAGAACGTTTGGTCATCTTAAGTAATACAACTGGCTTGTCCTTTGCTCAATAAAGGATTGGGCCACTTGCTGCATTTATTCCTACTATCTTCTATTTACTCGTACTTTATTCACTCGCATTATCAAAAACCCCTAAAAATCCGTTTGCTAAGTATTTGTAGAGAATTACTGATCCATACCACTAGCCAGCACCTTCTGCTCCTCGTTGGGTTCGACACTCTTACTTATCGAAAATACTGCGATACACCCCCTATACTTGTGGGTCATCAAGGCTATTTTCTGGCGTCGTTGTCGGGGAGTGAAGCGCTATTGGAGAGTGGAACTAGTAAAGGAAACTTCTACTGTGAGTATTGTTTACTTCTATAAGTTGCTTTATTTTCGTTATGGATAATTTGCTGAGTTTCTTATTTGGTAAAGCTACTACCACTACTAAGGTAGTAGATGAACCACCACCTTCTGAGAATGATGCTTTTAAAATACCTACAAGAATTATTGATCGTGTTATGGATAACTACTATATTGGGGATGGAACTGTCCATCCTGGTGATCATTTACTCTTTATACACGAATTATGCGGGTTGTTCAAGTGTGCAGGTATTACTACAGATCAAGTTAATAAGAAGTTATTCTCATTATCACTGAAAGGAAGAGCTGAGGAATGGTATAAGCTGTTGAAGAATGGTCAAGCTCTAGAATGGGAGGAAATAGTGCCTCGCTTTTATTCAAAGTTTTATTCTCCTAGTGAGATTCATAAAGATCAGAATCAAATATACAACTTTTGGCCTCTTGATGGAGAGAGTACATCTCAAGCTTGGGGGAGATTGAAGTTACTGATGCTCAAATGTCCCATTCATGAGCTCCCCAACAATATTATTATCAATAACTTTTATGCATTCCTCTACATGATAAGGATTTATTGGACGCTTCTTGTGCTGGATCATTCACTCGCATGGAAGAAGAAGATAAATGGGATCTTCTGGACCGTATTCAAGACAATGCTGAAGCCTAGGAGAATGACAAAGGAATAAAGTCAGGTATAAATTATGATTATGAATGCATTGAATCGTTTATGGGAACTGATGACTTTCAAAATATTAAAAATGCTTATGGTCTAGACTCTCAAGCTATTGCTTCTTACTTTAAGGCTTTTGCTTCCTACATTGAAGTGCCTAAAAAGAAGTGGAATAAGTATCATGAACCTTATAAAGATAATGCTAAGAATGTTCCTGCAAGAAATACTGAAGTTTATACTGCTAATCATGTTTTCCCTGAACCTTATATTGAGAAAATGCCTTTCCTAGTTAAGATAAAGGAACATTCAATGATAGCTAGTATGGTTAATGAAAGTACAAGTAAAGCTATTGAACCTGATAAACAAATGGTTGATGAACCTATAATAGCAAATGTGAAAGACTTTGTTACTAAATATGAGGAAGAGGGACACACTATCCTTTGTAAGGATACCTCTAATAATGTTTCACAAAGTAGTGTTATGAGAGCTAGTATTCCTGTGTTTTCTGTTAGAACAAGTGATCATTGTTACGATGGTCCTTGTGATAGTTATATTGTTAAGTTTATGCATGATACTGAAAGTTACTATGAGAGAGGGAAAAGTGTTCTTATGCATCTCAATAATATCAAGTTTCCTCGTTTTATGCTGAAAGTTTTTATGTTGCACTTCTTTTGCCTTCCTATGCTAGTAGCCTCTGGTTTCAACAACTTGTTTGCTTACAAAATTCCCTTGCATAGGAAGTGGGTTAGACTTAAATGTGTGTATTTTTGCTTTTTAATGCTCTTTTTTACTTCAATTCATATTTTTATGTGAGCATCATCAAAATTATCGTGCCCATCTTAATGGCTATAAAGAAAGAGCTTTTTGGGAGACAATCCAATTTATTTTTGCTTTCAGTTTGTTTTTGTTTCTTTGAGTCTTGGAAGTTATTACTTCAGTAATAACCTCTCCTTATCCTTTTTGTTTGGTTTTTGTGTCAAGATCAACCTCTAATGAGAGAGAAGTAAGATTTGGGGAAGTTGCTGTCCCGAAACAGATTTTTTGTGCTTCACCGTAAAAATTCGTGAGAGATCTCTGTATGTCGGATTGAGCTGTAATTTTTGGTGCTTCTGCCCCAGGTTGTTATTTAATTTTCGTTAGTTTTGCACTTTTTGATTTGAGCAACAGAAGATTTTCGAAAAAATTAATCTTTACCTACTGGTCTGTTTTGACAGATTTTGCCACTCTTGCATTTGCTTCTTTATTCGATTTCCTTTTTGAATTCTTTTTGGGTCTTTGGAAGGAGTTGCTACAGTAGCTTATGTTTTGATGGTTTTCAGTTGAAGTTGGACTCAAAAGGTTTTATCACTACACTTATACTAATGTTGCTAATGAGAATTGTGTGAAGTTTTGTGTGAAAGAAATTTCTAGGTAGTGGAGATAATGGTGTAATAAGGAAGTGAAAGGTTTCATGACTCAAACAATAAGTGTATGAAGATGAAGATATTGATCTTATTCAAGTGGTGACTCTAGAAGAATCTACTAAATACCAAATTCAGAGACCTGCAGACTCCGTTTTTAAATAGGTAACAATTCTGGTAAGAAAAGTGCCGCGAAAGAATCCGTCTAGTTATATTTTTGCAGTTTTTAGTCAATAAGGAAAGTTACGAAGCAAAAGAGGGACGAAAATGGATCCAGGGTGGCTCACACCACCCTGTGGCACGGGCCCACCCCTGGCCGTGCCACCAGGTGGTGTGGCCACTCCGGACTCCGCCTCGGACTCGTTTTCTCCCAGTACCTTCCTTTTGATGTGAAACTTCGTAATATATAATCCCCCAGATCTCCCGAGGTTCGTATATCGTGTTCTCGTCGTGTTTTTGTTTCGCTCTGTTTTGTTCAGATGTCGTTCAGGGGTTCATCTTCAAAGGATTACGAGCTGCGACGCCGTTGCGAGCTCCATCATAATCTTGAACGTGAAGACATGGATCGAAACGACAGGGAGGAAGTAAAGGACATGACAACGGGCATAAAGGGGCAGATACCTCTGACTCTAGATCTCAATTCTTGCCCTGCAGCAGTGGAAGCTCTACGAGTCACTAATGAGTTCTGCGACAAGTACCGAATCTTGAGGAGGAAGGTGAATATGCTTCAAGAGGAGAATAACAGGCTTCGCAAGATGCTAGAAGATTTCCTCGCGCTAGTCGAGAGAATACCACCACCACCAAAGGAGTAATTCGTCATCAGGTTTGGCATCCCCTTGGTTTGTTCCAAGCTTGGGGGAGTGCCGCGGTATCACATCACTATCTTCTATCTTTTTACCTTTCTAGTAGAGTCATATCATGAATAGAGAAGTTATCATATAGGATGGTTTGCATTATGGAAGTGTCCCCTCTCTCGTTAGATATGTATCCCTTGGTGTGAGTTGCCATTATGGAATATTAATGAGAAGTTCTATCATTTACTCTTTTGCATATCTTATATTAGTTTTCAATTCGTGGTTATATGATTGATCTTGTTGTTAGTATTGGTATCACTTTGGGATCATTGAGTCAATTTAGTTGGTTTTGGCAAACCTGGCTCGGTCAGTAGCAACACTATTTTTGAGAGTTGAATGAAAAAGATAAAAGTACTCTAAAGAAATATAATTTCATCATCTTTCTTTCTTGATTTGCTCATAAGCTTAGTATTCTCTAGTTAAGATCTTTTGTGCTTCCAAGAAAGATTGCATGTTTGTTTTTATCACTTGTATGTTTGTTTGTTTCCTTCAACTCTTATACTTGCTACCCAACCTTGCTAGCCAAAAACCTGTACCGAGAGGGAATTCTTCTCGTGCATCCAATCCTTAAACCAAAACCTTTGCCATTTGTGTCCACCATACCTACCTATTAGCATTATTGCTATTCCAAGTAAATTATTGTTTTTATCTACCTTCCAAATTAAACTTGTTATGTGAAAATTAGTGATTAAAGCTCTAACGAACTTGATGGCACACTTTACTTTCTTGCATTTAATAAACTTGAACCATTGTGCTCATCTATGTTGCGTATATGCTTGCACTTTGTAAGTTGTGAATTAGCATAACCATGTTGTCATGGGGAACGCTTTCAACATTGCACTGGTACTTTGTACCTAGTTGATATCATGTTCTTTTGTCTATGGATGTCGTCGGTGTGAAATAAAAAGGGAGCTTGTAAGTCCATGGAGTTATGCATGTGTGTTAGAGAAACGCCTGGGCCACTGGTCTAATCCATGCTCACATGGTGGAAACCTGCAGCGTAACCATAACGAGCATCTATGAAGCATTCTTCTTATAAAAAAAGAGTCCGACATTGAGAAAAAAAAAGAGAAAAAGAAAAAAAGAGATTATGAAAATAGGAAAGAGAGGAAAAAGCACCATATTCCCATGGTAAATAAGATGATTGCTGAGATGTTTGTTGTCTCCTTGCCTTGTCATTTTGATATGGGGATTCTTCTGTATCATCAGGCAAGGGGTACCCCGTTGGCAGTTCTCTATGATACACATGTGCTTACGATGACAAGAACTTACCGGTGACTAAACTTGAGTAGCATGAGGAGCGGCCCTCGTATTCAAGGGACGTGAGATTTTCAACTTACAACTTGTCAAGCATATCCTCATATTTGATCACTTTAACCTTAATCACCTAAAGATGCCTATGATAGGGGCAATGAGAGCTGGAAGCTAATAAGTATCATAATTTTGGGAGCTCTTTATGAAACTTGAAATCCCTGCTTCCCTCTGTGAAGGGCCTTTCTTTTTACCTTTTAGTTGAGTCAGTAAACCTATTCCCTTCTATCTCAGCAAGTATTTTGAGTTGTTGTGTTTCATTCATTCATATGATGATTTATTCAATCATGTTTCTTATGTTCCTTGTTTTGCACATTGCTCTTATCTTGGTGTCTACTACTTTGAAAGCTATCATTGAAAATCAGTTATTTGTGAACTCCACCAAATTATCAACTATTCTTCGACCAAGAGCTAAGTTTACCATTACCAATTATGATTTACTTTATGTATCTTTATTGTGTTTCCTTTACTTATTGCAAGTTAAGTTATATAATAGTGACTTGTCTTCTATTATGATCTATGTATTGATGAATGTGATGCTTCTTGTCCTTATTCTTTTATCGACTCTTCACTCCATAAACCTGAGGTCATGTTTATTGAGCTCAGTTTCGCTTGGGGACAAGCAAAGTCTAAGCTTGGGGGTAGTTGATACGTCCATTTTGCATCACTATTCTATGTCATAATTCACTGTTATTCATTGATATATTTCATATTAAGAGATGATACTTATGTTATTTCATCTATTTTTGCATGGTTGATGACTTTTGGATCATGGACCGCTGCAGTCAGGATTCTGATGGAAAAGGTGCTGTTTGGAGGCAAAATTCGCGAAGATCGGAAAATCCGGGAAAATATATGGAAAATCCTATTTTTCCAGAAGACGAAAGCTGCCAGAAGGAGGAGTGGAGATGGGCCACAGGGGGCCCACACCACCCCCTGGCACAGGCCACCCTAGGCCACGCCACCAGGTGGTGTGGCCGCCCTGGCCCACCTCTGTCTCTCCCCTCTAGCGTATATAATCCTCACTAAACCCTAATACTCAGGGAGCAACCATAGAAAGATTCCGCCACCTCTGCGGGGCGGAAAACACCGAGAGAGAAAGATCTCTCCGGCAGACAGAATTCTGCCGGGGGAATTCCTTCCCGGAGAGGGGAGATCATCGCCATCAGCACCACCATCAAGCTAGACTTCATCGGGATCATCATCATCATCATCACCACCATCATCACCATCAGCACCTTCATCACCATCTCCATATCGCTGTAACAATTGGGTTGAATCTTGCAATAGTTCTTAGGGGAAACTTTCCCGGTGTTGATTACTCTTTGTAGTTGATGCTATTGAGTGAGCCGTTGAATTATTGTTTATGTTAAGATTGTGATTCATCATTATTCCATCTCTGATCATGATCCATATGATGTCTTGTGAGTAGTTCATTTTGTTCTTGAGGACATGGGAGAAGTCATGTTGTTAGTAGTGAAGTTGTGTTGAGAAAGATTCAATAGTTTGATATTTAAGTTGTGGTGTACTTCTTCTAGTGGTGTCATGTGAACGTCGACTACATGACACTTCAACTATATGGGACTAGGGGAATGCATTGTGTATTTGGCTACTAATCGTAGGGGTTGCCAGAGTGACAGAAACCTGAACCCCCGTTAGGAAACCATTGCACAAGGGACGTAAGGGTCTTAGAGTTTAAAGATGTGGTTAGGTTTCTACCTTAATTACTTTCTTGTACTTACGGATGTTTGCAAGGGGTATAATCACAAGTATGTATTAGTCCTAGGAAGGTTGGTACATTAGCACAGGTTCACCCACACAACACTTAGCAAGCTAAAGAAGATTAATCAACTATATGAAGCGAAAGCACTTGACAGTCTTCCCATGTGTCCTCGAGAATGTTTGGTCATCTTAAGTAATACAACCGGCTTGTCCTTGAATAAAGGATTGGGCCACTTGCTGCATTTATTCCTACTGTCTTTTATTTACTCGTACTTTATTTACTCGCATTATCAAAAACCTCTAAAAGTTCGTTTGCTAAGTATTTGCAGAGAATTCCTGATCCATACCACTAGCCAGCACCTTCTGCTCCTCGTTGGGTTCAACACTCTTACTTATCGAAGATACTACGATACACCCGCTATACTTGTGGGTCATCAGAACCAAATAGATCACGACAAGGGTACTCCTCATGAGTCTCGCATCTATACTCGTGACTCTGCCACACCCTCCCTTTCCTGCATTGGTCTTCAGAAGATTATTGACTTATGCATCCACATCTCGGGATTCTATCCTGAGAATGCTCTTTTTCCCCTTGCGGTTTCCGACCTTTGTCTACCAGTTTGTAGCCAAGTAGAAAAGTGGATTGGTGTCTTCCGATGCAAGATACTCTTGTGGTCCGTCGAGACAAACCATTTCGGAATGTCAGGAGAAACAAACTCCAGTACCTCGTCATATCTAGGACCAGGTCAAAGTGTTGTAACCCGCAAATCAAAAAGCGTTGATTAGCTTCTATTCTGTTCTACCTTAGAGTATCACACGCTTTTACGCTAAGAGGTTGTGTTGAGTTTAATGAACTTCTTAATGAAGTGATGCTCTTACACATATTTACGCACCCTTCCTTCGAGCTTTCATGTTCGAGAATGATGAGTGTGCGTAATAATGTGGCCATCTGAGATTCTTAGCAATCATTATTGCTTCAAACTCCAAGGACATTTTAGTCATTCCTAGCATGACTGGTTAACCCTGTCACTAAGCAAAGGATGATTGTGCTACCAAGTCCGTTATTCTGGTGCACTCTCTTCGGTCAAAGAGTTAGGATCATGCCCAAGCTTTGAGACTATGTCGTCTTGCCATACCAAGAAAGTTTTCTCTCGAACCAAGTGACATATCGGTGGTCCGCAATATTCTGGTTGTCTACTAGAAGTATCTCCATGTTGCCACATGACCGTGTTGTCATGTTCTTGAGCAAGCTAGTTCTCTGAATTGCTCCCTTCTCCAAGGATCCGTACTAGATACCCCTGAATTAGTTGGTTGAGCTTAAACAACAACTTGGAGAGTTGTAAGACAAAAGTTCTACCTGACTTAGTTCATCTTAAAGGGATGTCTAGTTTCATTCGTGATGAAGAAAGATAGTATTTCCTTCATGGATATGTTATCTCCCTCCAACTTTGATTTGATTTGGGTTACCGTCAAATCAAACTCAGTTCCAAGGACTATCTTGATGATGTTGCTCCTTGTGATGTTTCACTTGAGTACATCTTCATGTTATTTGGTCTGACCAATACTCTGCCTTGTTCAAGTAACATCTGAGTCCATCTTCTTGGAGTATCTCGATAAGTTTGTTGTTGATCCCATCGACAATATCCTTATCTTCTCCAAGCTAGACTAGATTCATATGGAACATTTGGCATTAATGTTGGAAATTCAGAGAACCATCTTCGGGTTATCTCGAAGTATGTGTTCTGGATGTTAGAAGTGATCTCCTTTGATTCATGTGCAATTGTAGAAAGATGTCGCCATGGATTCGAGTAAAGTTATCTTTGTTCCCTTGAAGGATACAATTGTGTTTCGTTGCAAGTATTCGATGTATGAGCAGTTGTCCCTCGACAAGTTGCTAATACATAGTCTAGCAACGTAGCTCAGTCTTTTGGAGCTTGACACTGTAGTCCATGTCTTGAGAATCTAGTAACTTTACCTTTGTGGTAAATGTTGCAAACTTTCTATTCGGACATGCTGAGTCTGAAGTATCATCCCACCTAAATAGAGCTGAATCTCAAGCAGTAATAATGGTTGGTGTTCTTCAAGGAATTGACATAGGTCTCTCTGAAAATCTGGCAAGATTGATGTAATGGTTGACACAACTAGTCGGAAGGTCTATTGTCATATTCTATTGAATCAGCAATAACAACCACCCTTCATGAGGCATCTTCTATGATTCATTATAGGAGTTGTGCTTCCGAAGTCCGACCTTTACTTGATGTCTGGTATTCCGAACATCAAGGAGAACATTTAAAGTAGTTTTTCTAAATGTCTCCCGGTCAATCCTTCAGACCCTTTTATGTTGGCAAGCATTTGTTGTGCCAACTAATTGAATTCTCAGAATGAAGTTTCTTTTTCCTCGTGTCATGAGGAATATTCTTACTTAATCATCTTGGTGGTGTAAAGTGATATCATGATCTTTGGCAAAGATTCTGATAACCCTAGATGAATAAAGAGTTTCCTTCGTTATCAAACATGTTCGAAGAGCGACTATGATTTTGGTAATCAGAAGTTTCTTTTGTTACATGTTCCTGTGACTCTTACGAGTCCTCGCCATAAAACAACCTTTCTATCTTACCCTTCTGTTGAACGAAGAGTGATCCTTCTGTATCAAAAGTAGTTCAATAGCTTGGTTATCCATATATTTGTACCTGTGAAATCTCTACTTAAGCCATTAGTAGAGGTTCATCTTTCGAAGTCTATGGTCATGTTCTTCCTGTTGTAAGCTTTCCTTTTCAGAAGCTTAAACTCTTCTGAAGCTCCATGGTCTCAATCCTTATGAAGACCAGCTATCTAACAACTTTAAACCATCTCCTCTTGTTTCCTCCGTTACCTTGATGTGTTTCATGTCGTCGTATCAGAGTTGTTTCTGAACATTTGTTCATGAGTTGACCATGAGATACTCTGTGTGTTGTTAGTGTGTTTCCCTCTTATCCTTAGAGTGGCCATGTTTCTTTCTCTCTCTGTCTCTCTTCCTACCTTTGGAATCTCGGGCCGAGATTCTCGTAAGGGGGATAGAGTTATAACGCCCTAGTTTTAGTTAATCCTAATTAGGGCTTTGTATGTGCATACATGAGCATCATCTTTTAAAATTGCATGCAAAGAAAATAAAGCAAAACCCTAAACCCTAGCTAACTCTCCTTCCTCTTAAAAACAATTCAAAATGGGTTTGAATATTTTGAAAACTACAAAAATGTTGGAGCCCAAATGGTTTCAAGGGCCCCTACAATATTTTCCATATTTTGTAAACCCTCTAGTATTCTTGAAATTATCAAAAACAGATTTGAAAATGGTTTACAAAAGGGATAAAAAAATAGAAATAACAAAAAGGTTTTGCTAAAAAAAATATAAAGCTAGAGCTAACCAGGCCGCAGCCCACCTCCTCTCTCCATCTACCTACCATGCAGAGCAGCCTGCAGCTGGCCCATGTGCAGCCCACCCCGACCCACATACCCTTTCGCCATCCTTCTTCTTTCTTCTTCCTCCCGACAGAAGGACGACAACGATGAAGCTCCTGCGTGTTGACCACCTCACCGTCCGCCGTTGCCACGGTGCCCGCCTCGCCAAGATACGTGCTACCGTCCTAGAAGACGTCTACAAGTACCCCTGTTGTCATCAGAGAGCCTTATATTCTCCCCTTTCCCCCATTTTTCCCTCTGGCCGAACCCTAGCTCCAGCTAGAGCTCACTATCGATGTTGTTCTGCACCGCCACGAGGCCAACCGAGCACGCTATCACCTCCGCCTCGTCCTCCTGGTCCTTCCTAGCTAAGAAACGGAATCGCTCGTGCCCTCAATCGCCGGAATCGAGGTCGTCTTCCCTGACCCCAACGTGCCTTGCCGCTAATGATTGGCCTTCTCCTGACCTCGCACGGCCTCTCCGAGCCCTTCCCTGCAACCGTGGTGAGCCTCTCGTCCTCCTGGACCTCCTCTCTGTCTCCCTCTCGCGCCGTAGCAGCCGCTCGCCGCCGTGCTGCAAGTCTCGCCGCCGCCCGTCGTCGTACCCCACGCCCCGGTGACCAAAACCCATCCGCGTCGCCACCTTTAGGCTCAGCGTGAACACCTACTTCGAGTGCCCATAGTCCCGCAGTGCCGTGAACCCTCCTCCACCGTCCCCGCCGGCGTCTGATGCGTCGGCCGGCGAGCCGACGTGGCTCCTGTGTGGAGTCCACGTGACCACCACGGTGGCAGTTGATGTGGCCTCCCGCCCATTCGTCAGCCTTAGCGGGTAGACCCAACACCAGTGAGAAACCACCCCTCCCCGCGGGTGACGTTAGTGTGTGTCATGCTGACGCAGTAAATCCTTTTAAATAGTTTTATTAAATCTAGAAAATGATATAATTTTGTAAATTCAATAAGTAATTATTTATAAATCAGAAAAATGTGTATAATATATCAAAATATTCAGAAAAATGAGATCTACCTATCTAAGCTATAATCATGCATTGTTCAACGACTTTAATTGAATGTAAAATTAGAGAACTAATTGAACCCCTGTAGGTGATTCTGAAGTCTCTCCTGTATTAGGGTTTGCACCCCTTGGACTCTGCTTAAATTGCCAAGAATGCCTTAGGGTTCTATTTAAATAAAATTTAACTTGTCATATCATATTTGCTTGAGCATTGCATTGATGCCATCTGTTGATTGTTTCCTTTTGTTCTGGTGTTTGCTTCTTCCCGGTAGAATACGATATCGAGATCGAGATTGAAGACCGATATTAACACCATCGAAGACCGACGAACAATACTTGACGAACTGTAATCAAGTCAAGTACAAGGCTTCCGAAGATCTGGTTATTGGTTATCAACAAATAAGGCAAGCATAGCCCCACCATTATACAATCCTATGATTTCAAAAGCAATTCAATTCTTGTCATGATGCAACGATTCTATTGTGGTCTTTTATCGATAGATAGAGTATCCTATCTATTGCATTACTCCCTTTGAGCTTATATTACTTGATCCACTGCTCCTAGCATAACTAGGTTTGGCTTGTGTGCACTGTTAGAGCTACTATCTGTGTCTTGTTTAGCCATGCTTAGCTATCAGTGCTGGTTCATCCAGAAGATGTAGCAAATGCAGAGAATCTAGTATGACAGGAGAACAAGGTATACTAATGAGGTAAGATCAGTGTTAAAGGTTAAACATGCTAAGGCTTCTAGGGGAGGCCATGGTGGGATGTGGTTTTTCTAGTCCCATGCTCGCCACCACTAGGAACTGAGTTCTTGCCTTTGGAACAAGATGAGCATACAGCCACACGGGGCTTGGGAACCCCTCCGCTGATTAACTTGCCTAGTAGATTCCATGAGTCACATAGTTCGGGCTTTCCATTTGGCATACGCATCGAAAATGTTTTCGAAAGCAGAGGAGAAGGAGGTAAATTCATAACAGGTAGGTAAGCATGGCCGGGGTTGTTAGGGGTAGATGGCGCCCCTGGTAAACCAACCTCGACACACATCTCTAGGGGCTGGCTTCGGGATTTGACCCGTTACGGTGGAACCATCCTTAGGGCATGACTCATGGTCTCGGCGAAAGCAAGGTAAAGGTCGTGGCCAACCACCCTCTATCGGTCTTCCAAGGAAGAGGGCTAATCATGCGGCATTAAGAGTCCGTTGGTACGTGTGGGTAAAGTTGTATACCCCTGCAGGGTTAAATCTTTTCGAAAAGCCGTGTTCACGGTTATGAACGCTTGGTGACCGAATTCTAAGATCATAGAGAACTATAACCTAATCGTAAAACTTGGTAGATCAACGTGTGCTTAAGGATGCTTCCTCATGGGTACGAGAGGGTGATCCTGGTTGTGAGATAAGGATTTCTTTGGTGGATATCAAGATGATGATCAATTCTTTGGAGATGTCGCTCTCTTATCCCCTTTTAAAATATTCTGATTAGACGAGATTCTTCTCCCTCTTGTTTTACAAACAAAGATGGCTTTATGCAAAATAACCCCACCAACTATAAGTCTTGTGGAGTACACCATGTACTCACCCTTGCTTTGTTGATACTTTTGTAGAAGAATAAGTGTTCACCTGAAGACAAGTTTGGTACAACATCCACACTGACGAGTAGCTTGGGGTTCCCGGCCGACAGCCTGGAATCTATGGGCTGGGACATCATCGTTATGCTTCAGGCCTCTTAGGCCATTTGTTAAGTTTGCTATACTTAATAGCATAATTTTCCTTCCGTTGTTTGATGTTTGTGGTCAGTGACCTCTGCTTGTAATATTTTGGTTCTTTGCTCAGTTATGAGCTTGCTGTAATAATTTTTGTGTCGCAGGGTTACTGTTGTGTTACTGATTCTTCACTAGATATCCTCGAGATCTAGGTTAAGCTTATGTCAGGCTAAGATCTGGATTTGTTTAACCCTGATCCCGGGGGTGTGACATAGGGAAGATGCTCTCCTGCATGCATGACCAATGTCCACGTGTCATCCATGCTAACACAATTTTGACAGCAAACCTCGCTTACAACTAAATTTAGTCATGTTGGTAAGTTTGTGCCTAAACTTTAGCAACTCACGAGTTAGTGGGCTAAATCGAGCCCCACACACAAGTACAAGAATTTTTGTGTTTTTAACTCCATGGACCATGCATAATCAAACAAACATGCATGGTTGCGATCTACATGAGGATGCACGGTGGAGAATATTGTGTGTTTCATGTGATCGTCGAGCACAAGCTCTTGCCGTTTGTGAGTATGTGCCATAAATACATTGATAATTTTGCTCATAGTTTTTGTCTGGTAAAGAAAATTGGTATAACTTCTGCGTGTTGTGGTACGCCGACTAACTTCTGGACGAACACCCATATGCGGTAATCGAGAGTATGAGCTTTCCTGGGGTAGGGTCGCGCTCAGAGATCTCACGTTCCTCATGGTGCCTGCGTCATACAATACCACTTCTGTTGGAACGTCCGAGATGACGAAGAGGTGTTTTTCAGTGTTGAGGCTTGCTTTGTTCCTCCCCCTTCTCTCAAATTTAAGAAATTGGAAACACAAGGAGGGTCATGATTAACCAATGCCAATCCTGGTCGTTCTTATGTTTTTAGTTTCTAAGTTTGGGAGTACGAGAGGACACGGGAGTAAAACTCTTATTTGTTTTCATTAACAAGAAGAATTAATCTTCATCTTCTCATCGAATGGTCCTAACATGAATCGAATGATGTATTAATTACTAGTAGTCGGAGCCAAGGTCTCTTTGGGATTAGGAAGGTTGTATTTGGCTATAAAATGAGTTTTACTGCTTACTACTCCATACTATGTTACTTCAACTACTACTAGTACGGAGTAGTACTCCATCCATCCCAAAATAACTGACTTCACATGTACTCCCTCCTTCCCAAATTAGGACGCGCATTAGTTTTTGTCAAAGTCAAACACAATAAACTTTGACTAAATATTTATAAAATAATATGGACATCTGCAACATCAATTCTATGTTATCAGAATTATCATGAACCATATTTTCATATTATGTGCGTTTGACATTATGTAAGTTAGTATGTTTATACATATAGTTGGTCAAACTTTATAAATATTTTGACAAATCCTAATATGCTTTCTAATTTGGAAATGAGGGAGTATCTAATTACTAAAATGCGTTGAGATACATGTGTATCTAGACAAAGCTAAGTCAATTACTACTATTTTAGGATGGAGGGAGTAATTATTTATGAGTATTTGATTTTTCATAAATTGTTCACTGCTATAGCACATACCCGCGACTAGGGCATGGACCAATGCATAATAATCACGCGACCATGCGGTGGTGATCTACTCTGTACTAGTAGTACTAGATTACCCAATGTGCGGAGGCGCACTAATGGAGCACACGCTCGTGCCGTTCCTGAGTAGTAGTACTAGTATACGCAAATAGGAGTACATAAATAGATAGATCTTATTGCTCATTGTACTAGTTTTTTTGTCCTTTAAGGCAACCTGGACGTGACTACTACAGTACTATATTGGCACAACTTCTGCTTTTGGCGCTACAGGGTGAATGTGGAACTCCATGTGTGACATTACTATACTAGTACTACTTGTAGTACGTATATGGTAGTAGTAGTACTACTATACTCCGTAGTTTTTTGGACGCACGGTAAAGTAATGCAGTAAGTCTGTTTGGTCAAACTGCATGCAACGAGCATTGGTTTGACAGGATAATTCAGGTTTAGATATCCAAATTTCTACTCTAGCTCGATGGCTCAAGACACGAAGCAGCTAGTACTCCTCTAGCCTCCGGCTGTCGTCCGGATTAAAATGAACAAGCAAAAGATTGTGTATCTCGGAAATTGCCATGGCCATTTAGTACCCGCGGAGCTTTATTTTATTTCCTTTGAGGCATCTACAAAGAATTTTGTTAGTACTAGTAATAATGTGCTATGATTGGGCCCTACAGCTAGTACTAGACATAGACTCTAGTAGCTACTCTTGTCACACTGAATTGTCCAAGAGGTGGAGTTCCTTTTTTCTCCAAGAGGTGGAGTTCCTTTTTTCTGAGACAGGAAACCTCTTTTTATTCCTTCTTTGATTCAAAGAAAATTCAAAGGATTTGTGAAGGATTTTTTCCCTTAGGAAATAATCCTACGCTGGTTTTTTTGATTCAAAGGATTCCAATATATAGGAATTATGTCCCGTTTGGAATGCGGGATAGGAAAAATACAGGAATAGGAAAAACACGAGAATTGAGATTCCTTCAAAGTATTCCTTTGCCCTCTATTTTTTAGGAAAATTTTCGTCCACTCCAACCTCATGGTAGAGTTGCTTTGCTTTCTCTATGATTCAAACACATACTTGATCCAAATTCATGTAGTTTCCTCTTTCTATGTTTTGAGAATCATGCAAAACAAACAAGCCTTGAGAGATGGTCTTCCTCTTTTTTGTCTTTGATCATTTTTTGTTTGAACATAGGGTCATAAAGCTTCCTCGAAACACGAGGAGGAAGGAAATTGCACAAACCTCCAACAATTGGAGTCGAACTTACAGGGAACTCTAGATAATCAGGATAGTATAGTTGCAAGAAACTACTACAATTAATTTTGGGTACAAATGTTGCACATAGCACAAAATTTTCCATTAGCCCTCTTAACATTATTTATCACATACCCGGGGCTCAATAGTTGGATCTCCTTGCAACTACGGCTCTAATTGTTGGATGTTTGTGCAACTAGCCTCAATTGGAGTCCCACCCCCACTCGCCCACCTTCGGTAGTACTAGTACTATGCACCATCTACCTTTGTCTTCTCCATCTCACCCCGGGCGCCAGCTCCCGCCAATGATCTTCCCTCCCCACCAGACCCCAAAGAAATTCCCCCAAAACACCATCGACAGCCTCCTTCCATAGTGAGATCGAGCAAGGTCAGTAAATATCCTGAGCAGTTTCAGAAGGTGTTCACCGAAGGCCCCTTCAAGTACTCATCAACCATTGTGATGCCACCACTGCTGTGAGCCTCATCGGTTCGTCTAAATATATTCTTCAATCAGCAAAAGAGAGTGGAACTACACCTGCTTCTCATCTGTTTGGCCTCCCATGTGTTCTTCATTCTCACCCGATGATGAGAACGTGGGAATCTAAAGGCTGCTTCAAAGTGGCGGGCAACCCATGCAAGCTGACGTCGCTGGACAGGTTCTCCTCCGATGATGTGATGCCAAATGGTTTTGATGAGCAACGAGCGGGCGACAATGGAGATTGGATCATCACCGTTGGGCCTGATTTCAGGTGGGACCTTGTCAACATGTACACTCGTCGCAAGATTGTTATTCCGCAAGTGTCGGGGTTTGAACCAGCCGAAGGTTCTGCACTTACATTCTAGGATGATGTTGATGAAGGTCGATGTACTAACCTGCAGAAGATAGTCATTTGCCAAGTTCCGACAGCTGCTGGGGGATACAAAGATTTCTCTCTTGTCGCCATTTTCGAATTCAAGATTGTCTTCCTTAAGGGGAATGATAGCCATGGATGGTCAGTTTGTGTTCACTATGGTGGCACCGTTCACACCTATCCTTCTAGGTTTGAGTGCATGGTGTTCTCGATGGACACAAGCCAGTTAACTACAGCTAACCAATGGAAAAGGGTTACTGACCTTGGATCATATTCTCTTTTCCTTGGCGTGAACTATCCGATTAACATTGTAGTAGGCGATGCAAATGATCTGCCAGTGCATCTAACGAGAAGGAACTGTGTTTACACATCACACCAAGAAATTGGCTACGAGTATAGGCCACGTCCTGAAATTAGCATTTCAGTCTGAATGGTGACGTAGTTGTTGGTTTCCACACCAACACTCGCTGGATATGGTCGGAAATTCTGTTTTGGTTCATCCCAAGCTTCTCAAATACCCTGGAGTGGAACGAGCCAGTTCAAGAATAGCTCATTTGGTCTCGGCCTTTTGTTGAACTCTTCTTTTGGCTGGTTTAGCTGATGTACTACTCAGCATTTAGTTTTGCACCTGGCCCGGCTTGTAAAATACTCCGTATGACCAAACCCCTTTTGTACACTTGGTAGTTTCTCCAGTATGTATGTTTCACCAAGCTCGTAAAATAACCTTATTAGGAGTACAGTTGTACTCTACTACTACATAATTTCTACCATAATGTTGTATACTAGTAGTACTATTAGTATTACTCTGAGCAGGTCCATAAGTTTGTTTCTTTTTCACTACAGTTTGGGTCTTGTAACAAGCTATTGTAGGTAAGTGGTCGTGTTGGTACTTTGCTCAGAAACTGCATGCAGTGGAAGGAACATGATGTTTCTAGGTTTCCAGTAAAAACATGTTGCTCATCATGGCATCGCTAGTGATTTGACCAGGCAATACTATATGACTGTGTGTTAATCTAGTTTTTTTCTTATTCTAAGTAGTAGTAAAGGTCTACTAGTACCAGAAAACTTGATGAAGCTAGCTGGAGTATTACTGATAGTAGTTGTCACAGAAGAGAGAGGGAGGGAGTTTTGCACACACCGGTGCATGTGGTAGCGTGTTCCTTCTGAGACAAGCTTGATTTAACTCCCTCACTAGCCTTCCCCACGCACACACAACCTCTTTTACTCAGTCCCTTCTTCCATCCACTACCGGCCCCTGGCCTCTCGCTCCATATTGTTGTTGACCAGCTCCTCAGCTTCGTCCTTATAGGTGGCAGCGAGATCCGTGCGGCAAGCTTCTGTAGGGCGGTGGCGCATCTGTCATCTCTATCTCATAGCAGCAATGGCGGGTTGTGAAATACTAGAACACTGGTACATATTCCCTGTGTTTCATAATATAAGATGTTTTAGCTTATGTGAAACAAGTGTGTCTAGATTCACTACTAACTTACATGATAGAGTTGATGATGCGGTTAAATTTTTATTGTCGATTGCGCAACATTGTCATGTGTAGAGTAGTTCTTATCTCGGGTATGCATCCTTTTTTGTAGAATAGTGTTGGGGATATTCTATATGGGTATCCTCATATCATGTCACTAATACATTGCAAATGTATCTATAATTTTTGATGTTCCATGCTTGGTTTTATCCACTTTCTTGTGTTTTGTCCACACTTTGGAGTACTTTTCATATGATTTCTTGGACTAACCTATTAACAAGAGCCACAGTGCCAGCTGCCTGTTTTCTGCTGTTTTTGGTTCCAGGAAAGTCAGAAAATGAATATTTTCGGAATTGGACGGGACAAAAGCCAAAAATCCTATTTCACCAGAAGACTCCCGGAGCCAGAATATGAGACGGAGTGGGGCTGGGGCCCAGCCACACCACCTGGCCGCGCGGGCTGGGCCTGGCCACGCCAGGGGGTGGTCTGGCCGCCCCAAACACCCCCTCGCTCTCCCTCTTCGCCTATAAGTTGCCTTCTGACCTAAAAACTTAGGGGGTTCGACGTTTTTCTAGAAGGAGTTCTGCTCCACCGCCACCACTAGATTCCATGAAACAGCACCAGAAACTCCGTTCTGGCACCCTATCGGGACGGGGAATTGGAGGAGATCATCGCCATCATCATCACCATTGCTTCTCCATCGACCATCCATGTTTCCCCCATCTATGAGTGAGTAATCCCCCACTGTAAGCTATGGGGATTGTAGGGATTGGATGAGATCGTTCATTTAATGGCATCGGATTGTTAGGGCATGGTGCCTAGTATCTTTTATTAGTGCTTTATGACTTTGTTGCGACTTGTTATGCTTAATGCTTGTCACTAGGGCCCGAGTGCCATGATTTCAGATCTGAACATGTTATTGATTCATTATGATAGTATTGTTTATGGTCTTACCTACAAGTTGTATACACACATTGTTGTCCGGAACCAATGGCCCCGAAGTGACAGAAATCAGGATAACCGGAGGGAATGGCTTTGATGTGAGGATCACATGTGTTCATGGAGTGTTAATGCTTTGCTCCGGTGCTCTATTAAAAGGAGCACCTTAATTGCCAGTAGTTCCCTTCAGGCCCCGCTGCAAACGGGCTGGCAGGACAAAAGATGTTGTGCAAGTTCTCATTGCGAGCACGTATGACTATATATGGAACACATGCCTAGGATTATCGAGTACTTGGATGCTTTATCTTATTTATCTGCAATTGCCTTATGTTCTGATTGCTATGTGAATTGTCTTGTCCATGCAACGCCAGCCATCCATCCCTATGCCTACCGTGCTCGAATCCTACTGTTTACTTCAATTGTTACTACTGTCTTTACTTTTACTACTAGTGTTACTTTACTATTCCTACTACAAAACTGTTGCTACTGATAAACTGCTGTGAGCAAGATTGTTTCCAGGTGCGGCTGAATTGACAACTCAGCTATTAAGTCTTATAAATATTCTTTGGCTCCCCTTGTGTCGAATCAATAAATTGGGTTTCACTTCCCTCGAAAATACTGCGATACACCCCCTATACTTGTGGGTCATCAAGACTATTTTCTGGCGCCGTTGCCGGGGAGCATAGCTTTATTTATCAAGTCTAGTTGGAATCACTATTGTTCAAGCTTAGTTTATTTCTGCCTTGTTTGCTTATTTCTTTATCAAAAATACAAAAAATTAGTTCCTACTCTAGTTGTTATTTTCGCTGGTTTGTTATTGTCTTGCTTTATCATGCTTGTTGTCAATGGTTGGTTTCTTTGAAACTGAATCTTATTGGCAAGGTGGGTTCGCATAAGATCAAAAAGATTATTATAAGGAACACCGCTTGTCACAAAAAGGGAAACACTTATGGGAACAAATTGATAAATTGTATACCATTGCTATAAACGTGTGATCTACTTATAATGTTACTTATTGCTTTGATAAATCTTGTTGCTGTAAGAGGTATAAACACCTCCCTTTTCAATGTGAGTATAATGATAATGTTACCATATCTTCTTATGTTAAAGGAAATTATGACTTTTATGATGTGGAACAAATTGAAGAATTTATTGCTTGGAAGGGTGCATTTGAACTTGCTAGTTTGCTTGAAAATATTGATGATTCACCTTATAAATATGAGGTTTATGGTATACTTAAATTTTGCTTTGATAATTACAAGGAAGAAAATGGCTATATTCTTGAATATATTAATGGATGCTTTCCACAAATGGAAGAGATTAATGCCTTGCAGGATCTTATGAAAGAAGAAATTGATGAACCTTAAAGCTCATTAGATGAAAAAGAGGAGGACAGTGATGAACAAAAGGAGGAAGAATGGATTAGCTACCCATGCCTACCTTCTAATGAGAGTAACTCTTTATCCCTTACATTATTTGATTGTCCCCCATGCTTACCAAAGGAGGATGAATGTTATGCTCATGTTATCTGTGATAATCCTTTATTTGTGCCTAACTTCGAGATGCATGGTACTAAAGAGTTTTGCTTAGAAATTGTTTATGATAAAGCTCTAGACAATGGTCCTATATTGAATGATCAGTCTTCGTGTTATAGAATTGTTAAAAGTGGGTTTGAAGGTTTTAATCCCACTATTTTTGAGCTTGATAAAAACTATGTTTTTGTATAACATGAAAAGCATGCTTTATGTGATGGTTATATTGTTGAGTTTATTCATGAGGCTACTGAAAATTATTATGAGAGAGGAAAATATGGTTGTAGAAGGTTTCATGGTATTGAAACACCTCTCTATGTGCTGAAAGTTTTGGAGTCACTCTTGTTTTATCTTCCTATGCTTGTCACTTCGTTCGTTGCGAATTTATTTGCATACACGATTCCTATGCATAGGAAGTGGGTTAGACTTAAAAGTGTTTTGAATTTGCTTCTTGATGCTCTCTTTTACTTCAACTCATATTTCTTATGTGAGCATCCTCTCAAACTATCATCCCTGAAGATGATAATATGTCTATTATTTTTGGGAGACCTTTTCTTAAATACTGCAGGAGCTGTTATTAATTGTAATCAAGGGAAGGTGACCTTTAATGTTAATGACAAGGAACATACCATCTATTTCCCCAAGAATATTGAAAGGACTTATGGTTTGAATTCAATTGAACATGTTGAGGGCATTCAAGTTGGAGATATATATTGTCCCATACCAAGAGAAAAATTTGAAACTATTATGATTGGGACCATTGCTATCAAGGTTGAGGTAACATAATCATTAATGGAATACAAAGTTTTGTCTCATATGAAATTGTTTTGGTAACAAGACCAGATCAACCTTGTTAACAAAAGGATTTCATTGAACAAAACAATGTTTTCACCATGATTATCTCCGCTTACTTCTATTCTATCCATTCTAGTTTTTGCTTATGCCTAACTTAAAGGCGTTAAAGAAAGGTACTTATTGAGAGATAACCCAAAAGTTTTAGATGAGTCTTGAAAGTTATTACTTTAGTAATAACCGCTCCTTATCTTTTTTATTTGCTTTTTGTGCCAAGAGTAACCTCTAACGAGAGAGAAGTGATGATTGGGAAAGTTGCTGTCCCGAAACAGATTTCTGTGCTTCATCGTAAAAAATCGTGTAAAATCTGTGAATGTCTTTTTGAGGCATGAATTTTTGTGCTTCTGCCGCAGGTTTTTATCTAACTTTTATTAGTTCAACACTTTTTGATTTGAGCAACAGAAGGTCTTCGAATAAAAATATCTTTACCTGCTGGTCTGTTTTGACAGATTTCTGCCATTTTCTGCATTTGCTTCTTGTTGGTTCCTTTTTGAGTTCTTTTGGGGAATTGAGCTTTTTGAGGGAAGTGCTACACTAGATAGTGTTCTAATGGAATTTATTTGGTGTTAGAACTGAACCTTAAGACTTATTTATCTTGAGTGCACTAATGTTGCTAATAAAGATTGTGTGAAGTTTTGTATGAAGGAAAAATTTCAGGTGTATGGAAGGAATGGGTAATGAGATGAAGGATGGACTAAAGCTCAAGCTTGGGGATGCCACGCGTGTCACCCCAAGAAATATCCAAGAAGTACAAGCGTCAAAGCTTGGGGATGCCCAAGGCATCCCCTTCTTCGTCAATAAAAATCCCAGGTTTCTTCCAAACGCTTCATTTTTATTGTTTCATGCACAGTTGTGTTGTTCTTGGAGGGTCTTCTTTTTCGTTTTCCTTTTGGTTTTTCGTTTGCTTGGTTTTATTAGTTTTCTGAATAAATTGGTTGGACCCCCTATTTCATACATTGGTTTTCAAATAGTTTGGTTTGGTTTGGAAAAGAGTAGGAAAGTTCATACTTATGTGGTAAAAAGAGCTTGTTTTTGACTGTGGCCTATGCTCTGTCATGCCATGCTTGATATTTTTTTGGCTTTATGCTTAGTATTCTTTGCTGTAGCATGACTTGTTATAAACAATTGATATTGCTTAATGTGCCTTGGATGAATCATGCGTTGTTTTAGCATATTAAAGCGTAGTATAGTGATATTCTCCTTTGATGCTTTATTTGGGTTGACTTGGCGCATGCTCACACCATGTTATGACTATATCAAGTCATCATAGCCTTTATGATCCTTTAGTTTTCAACTTGTAGTATCACTTTTATGCTTTGATCAATGATGTTTTGTCGCTCTGCATGATTATGGCCATTATTGCTCTCTTAGTTTGTCGCTCCTAGTCTTTTGCTAGCCTCCACAACCAAGTATGAGTTCCACTCATGCATCCAACTCCCTAAACCAAGTTATTCCAAAGAGTCCACCATACCTACATACTAGCTTATGCTATTCCAAGTATATTCATGCTTTTGTTTACCTTCCAAATTAAACTTGTTATGAGAAAACTAGTGATTAAAGCTCTCACGAACTTGATGGCACACTTTACTTTTTTGCATCTAATAAACTTGAACCATTGGGTCCTTATTTGTTGCGTATATGCTTGCGCTTTATAAGTTGAAATTAGCAGAACCATGAATCATGGGGAACGCTTTCAACATTGCACTTGTACCTTGTACCCCGTTGATATCATGTTCTTTTGCTTATGGATCTCGGCGGTGTGAAATAAAAGTGGAACTTGTAAGATCATGGAGTTTGTATGTGTGTTAGAGAAACGCCTGGGCTGCTAGCCTAAGCCATGCCTAATCATGGTGGAAACTTGCAGCATCACCATAATGAGCACTCTATGAAGCATCCTCAATAAAAACCTATGCAAATAGCAAATAAAAAGATCGCTGAGATGCTCAGTGTCTGCTTGCCTTGTCATTTTGATTATGGGATAGCTCCTGTATCATGTCCAAGGGGTACCCCGTTGGCGGTTCTTTATGATACACATGTACTTACAATGACAAGATCTTACTCGTGACTAAAGTTGAGTAGCATGAGGTTCGGTCTTCGTAAGTAAGGGGCATGCGATTTCGATTTATAACTTCTCAAGCATATCCTCTTAGTTATGTCACTTTAACCTTAATCACCTTCAAGATGCTTATGATAGGGGCAATGAGAGCTGAAAGCTATAAGTACCATAATTTTTGGAAGCTCTTTATGAGACTTGAATCCCTACTTCCTTCTATGAAGGCCTTTCTTCCACCATTATATTGAGTCTCCACCTTCTATCTTTATGCACCTACTTTGAGAGCTTAGTGGCCATTCTTAGTTCTATGTGCATTTTCCCAAGACTAGTTGATTGATGCATAACTTGATATTGCTTGTTTTAAACTATTTGTATCTAGTCACTCTTATGAACTTTGAAGGTGTCCTATGCAATTATATTTGCTACTCTATGATGGACAAGCTGAATACTATTATGCTATGTTTTCTTTACGTGAAACAAACAAACGTCTTGCAAAGCATTGTTATTCATGAATCTTTTGTTTGTGCCTTTTCATGTTGCATCATAGTTTCTTTGTCTTATTGCTAGAACCTTGTCTTTCATGTTATGATTGAAGTACTATGATCCCAGCTTTGAATGTTTTACAAATACTTTGATCAAGTTTATGATGGTGCATGTCACCTCAAAAATTATTCTTTCTTTTTATCACTTACCTACTCGAGGACGAGCAGGAGTTAAGCTTGGGGTTGTTGATACATTGCAAATGTATCTATAATTTTTGATGTTCCATGCTTGGTTTTATCCACTTTCTTATGTTTTTTCCACACTTTGGAGTACTTTTCATATGATTTCTTGGACTAACCTATTAACAAGAGCCACAGTGCCAGCTACCTGTTTTCTGCTGTTTTTGGTTCCAGGAAAGTCAGAAAATGAATATTCTCGGAATTGGACGGGACAAAAGCCAAAAATCATATTTCACCAGAAGACTCCCGGAGCCAAAATATGAGACGGAGTGGGGCTGGGGCCCAGCCACACCACCTGGCCGCGCGGGTTGGGCCTGGCCGCGCCAGGGGGTGGTCTGGCCGCCCCAGACACCCCCTTGGTCTCCCTCTTCGCCTATAAGTTGCCTTCTTACCTAGAAACTCAGGGGGTTCAACGTTTTTACAGAAGGAGTTCCGCTCCGCCGCCACCACCAGATTCCACGAAACAGCACCAGAAACTCTATTCTAGCACACTGCCGGGACGAGGAATTGGAGGAGATCATCGCCATCATCATCACCATTGCTTCTCCATCGACCATCCATGTTTCCCCCATCTGTGAATGAGTAATCCCCTGCTGTAGGCTATGGGGATGGTAGGGATTGGATGAGATCGTTCATGTAATGGCATCGGATTGTTAGGGCATGGTGCCTAGTATCTTTTATAGTGCTTTATGACTTTGTTACGACTTGTTATGCTTAATGTTTGTCACTAGAGCCCGAGTGCCATGATTTCAGATCTGAACATGTTATTGATTCATTCTGATAGTATTGTTTATGGTCTTACCTACAAGTTGTATACACACGTTGTTGTCTGGAACCAATGGCCCCGAAGTGACAGAAATCGGGATAACCGGAGGGAATGGCTTTGATGTGAGCATCCCATGTGTTCACGGAGTGTTAATGCTTTGCTCCGGTGCTCTATTAAAAGGAGCACCTTAATTCCCAGTAGTTCTCTTGAGGCCCCACTGCAAACGGGTTGGCAGGACAAAAGATGTTGTGCAAGTTCTCATTGCAAGCACGTATGACTATATATGGAACACATGCCTAGGATTATCGAGTACATGGATGCTTTATCTTATTTATCTGGAATTGCCCTATGTTCTGATTGCTATGTGAATTGTCTTGTCCATGCAACGCCCATCCATCCATCCCTATGCCTACCACGCTCGAATCCTACTGTTTACTGCAATTGTTACTACTATCTTTACTTTTAGTAGTAGTGTTACTTTACTATTCCTACTACAAAACTGTTGCTACTGATAAACTGCTGTGAGCAAGATTGTTTCCAGGTGCAGCTGAATTGACAACTCAGTTGTTAAGGCTTATAAATATTCTTTGGCTCCCCTTGTGTCGAATCAATAAATTGGGTTTCACTTCCCTCGAAAATACTACGATACACCCCCTATACTTGTGGGTCATAAGTCACCAATCCGCCTAACCCGGGTGGCCCATAGTTGGTAGCAAGGTCTATGGACTGCTGGGTGGCCTAGTTAGACGGATCCAGAAGGGAGGCCCATGCCGGATAAAGGAAGTCTACGCAGGAGTCACCGACATACTCGGAGCCTTGGAGTACAAGACACGGAATACTAGTTCATGTAGGTGTAGGACTCTTTACCTTGTCCGGCAAGGACCTTTCCCTATAAACCCTAGGTCTTGGTGCCTTTATAAGCCGGCATGCGGGATCCTTTAGGGCAAAACACCATAGATTGCAGCGTACAACACGCAACACCTCGCACAGCGAACCTATCTCTGTAACTCGGAGTATTGCCATTATAGTGATTTATAGAAGGAGTAGAGTTCTGCCACCATTGTGGGACTTGAACCTGGGTAAGCTATGTTACCTCTTACCCGCCAACTCTCTGCCTTACCCCACATATCTAAACACGCACTGTGAGGACCCCTCCATGGCGTACTCGTTGGCAATACCATGATAGTTGGCGCCCACCGTGGGGAAAGAGGAGCTTCAAGCTCTACACCGTGCGAGATCCAATCTCTTCGCTTGAATCGGCGACACCGTAGCCATCGGACGCGTTCTATTCTCCGGCAATGTCCTGATCGCCCCTCCAGACGAGTTCAGGGTGCCGGCAAAGACAAACCCTACGCGCTACTCCGTCATCCCCATCAGAGACATCCACATCTTCATCGGCGAAACTGACTCGGGTCCTATCTCCCAGGAAGTCAGAAACTCGTCAAGCCCCGCACGGACCACCTATGAGCAGGACACGTTCACGGAGGGATCTGGGCCATACCTCTCCTTGGAGTATGGTGGCTCAGATCGGGAAATTCCAAGGCCCACCCAAACCGCCCCTGTGCAGCATATAAAGGTGGAAGGACCCCGCAAATCCGCTTGGCTTCCCCGAGCGTTAGAGATGCGCAGGTCTCACTTTGTCGGTGTTGTCACCATCTTCGATTTGGCTAGATGCGTTCAGAGGGATGGAGAACCTCCCCGTGAATACCTCGCTAGATGGATGAGGGTGCGGGAAACCCTAGAGGGAGACCGCACCGATGAGCTCGTTTACCACTTCGTGGAAGGGCTCACACCTAGAACACTCCTCTGTCATACCCTCCGAAGGCGGCAAGCCTCAGGTCCTCTCACCCTTGGTGAGATGGTTACCATTGTCAACGAGTATGCAAAAGCCAACGAAGAGGCAGAAATGACGATCGCCGTCATGACCGGAGGAGAAAACAATAACAACGGCTCGCCTCCATCACCCTCCACGTCCGCCATCGCCAACTCCGACTCCGTCCTTGACGCGCTATACGCCGACATCACCATGGATGGAGAAGGAGGAGCACGCCGAGAAGACCAACACTCCCCACCAGGTGCTAGTCGCCATTGGGAGCGTGATTGAAGAAGACGGACAGGAATCAGAACGTGAGAAAGCTCCGCCCATGCCGGCAATAACCAGAGTAGCAGCAGCCAAGAAGGCCGCCGAGCCTCCAGCTCCAGTCAAAGTTATGCCTCCTCCGGTTACCCGCCCGCAATCGGCGCAGGAACTCACCACGGCCCCTAGTATGTCCCGACAATCAAACCAGCTACCAACGCCACCATCAACGTCTGTAGTCAGAAACCCATTGGCCACACCCACTGACAAAGAAATTTACGGTGCACTCCTCATTGAACCTATCACCGTTGCCCATATCCGGAGCATTACAGAGCTTGACGAGAAGCGCGTGGCAATCTTGGCGGAGGCCAAGTGCATCGCAGAGCAGGGCTCTAAGCTGGACGAAGACATGGCTAAGGCGTAGCAATCCATCAAGGCAGCAAGAGCTATGGAGGCTGAGTACAAGCAATTGTTGTTAAAGCATAAAACAAAGAAGGTACCAGCTCACGTCGTCGAAGATCCCGGCGTTTGGCAAAGCTTGGGGTTTAATGGGTCTAAGCCGACAAAAGCCACCCCCTACATTGATTCAGAGGGGAGGCAGGTCATGCAAACCCCCGCCCTCAACATTGTCGTCGCCAAGACCCTCCTGGAGTAGGATAGGTCGCCAGAAGCAGTTGCTCCGGTGTACGACCTTGTCGCTAAGGCATGCAAGCAACAGGAAAAGGCTACCTCACAGAGGCTTGAGTCTAACCCGGAGCTTTGCCAGTCAACCCTGAACAGCTGCAGAAGGCCAAAATGTCCCTATGACGAGGGATCGCATACAGGCTCCACGGAGCAAAGACGGAGGGAGGCACGCAATAGGACTGACGCCATCCCCTTATCCTCCGACCACGGAGAAAAGGCTCATCCTCGCCGGTTGCCACCTCCGCCGCCATCTAGGCATCACGAGGAACCAGAGCCGTGCCATCGTACGAGCATGCCACCTCCAAGGCGGCCCCATCCCGACGTCGTTATACGCGACCAGGGCGAGCAGCCTCGGTATGCTGGAGAGCGCAGCGGCAACGAAGGACACAAGAGCAGGTCCCACCAGGAGCCGCCACGTCCGACAAGCAACCACGACAAGCGTGAGGAGTTACATGAGGAACACAACAAGAACGATAACCCACCGCCTCCACCGCTATCGTCGTCACCTAGCAGCCATCATCGCGGAGGCCATGGCAGATCTCACAAACCGCACCATAATTCGCCTCCCCATGACGGAAAAGGGAAGCAACTGGAGCCATATGATGCACGATCACGGCTGGACAAGATCCAAGAAGCTCGGGAGCTCCCATACCTTAGGCCATGTTGTTTTGGACCAGTAATACGGGCCACATCTTACCCCAAGGGCCTCCGGATAGACAAGACCATCAAGCCCTACAATGGCACAGCCAATCCAGCAACATGGTTCCAGGACTACAACAAAGTGATTCACATCGCAGGGGGAAACCCCAACGTCGCCGTTAAGTACCTCCCACTCATGCTGACTGGCACCACCCATCAATGGATCGATGACTTGCTGGAGAAATCAATATTCAACTGGTTGGACATGCATGAAGCATTCACCAAAAATTTCGAGGGCACGTACAAACGTCCCTGCACTGTCGGAGACCTTCAGCGGTGTGTGCAAGAAAAGGATGAAACCTCTCGTGCTTACCTCTCTCGCTGGATGGATATGAAAAATTCTTGCGCAAGGGTGCACGATCAGACCACTATGGCCGCCTTCATCTATGGTCTGGAAAAAGGAACTTTGCTCCGCCATAAGTTGAAGCGCAAACAAGACAACAACGAGCTCACCCTCAATGCAATGATCGCCATGGCTAGCGAGTTTGCCACTACTGATGACGACGCACGCGGATCACTTCCAGCAATAGAAATCCCTACGTAGGCTAGGAAAAACTACCCAGCCCAGGAAAAACAACAATAGCAACAAGTGGAAGAATCCGCCCGAAGAGAAGCAAGTAACCGACATGGTCGCCACAACGTTCACTGGTAGAGGCGAACAGCATGGACATGGATAGGGGCTAGCAGTGGCCAGCAGAGGAGTGATGCTACACCCCCATCGCCCCATGTTCCCCAAACATACGAGGAATACCAGGACATGTCATGTTGCCTTCACCTTGACGCCAACGGCAAGTCCACCCACACCAACCGCCAATGCAAGTTTGTCAATGATCTCAAGGAGGACCCTGAGTCTGGCTACAAGCAAAGTCAGAAAAACAGACCCCGCGGAAAAGGCAAAGGAAAGAACAAGGAGAAAGAGCCCAAGGATTCAAGTGACATGGATGAAGATATGGAACCCAAATCTTCCGACAAGGGAGAGGATAAAGGGAAAATCCCTTTGAAAAGAAGGCTCCATGTTACCACACTTTCCTTGGCACTCCCACCGTCCAGGCCCAGAAAACCTCTCTGAGGATACTGATGGCTACCCTCCCTCTAGTTCCCCAGTACGTTAGGTGGTCAGAAGTTTCAATTACTTGGGATAGGAAGGATCACCCAGACCTCATCCCCACAGAAAACCAGTATGCCATGGTCATCAACCCCTTGATTGACGGCACAGAGTTCACCAAGTGCCTCGTGGATAGTGGAAGCAGCATCAACATCATGTACCCGGATACACTGCACAAGATTAACTTGACAGAGACCCAGCTAAGGAAGAGAAACACCGTGTTCCATGGGGTTGTCCCTGGCCGACAAGCAAATTCCCTGGGTTGCATCACGCTTCCGGTCGCTTTTGGCGATGTCAAAAATTACCGCCAAGAACGCATGACCTTTGAAGTGGTGCCTTTCAAGAGCGTGTACCACGTCATCTTTGGACGTGACATCTTCCACTCCTTCCTCACAAGGCCTTGCTTTGTCTACAACAAGCTCAAGATACCCGGACCAAATGGCGTCATCACCATTGACGGAAGCTTCTCCAAGGCACGGGAGTGCAAGCTCAGTGAAGCTGCCTTCGCTGAAGCACCTCTACGGTGAGGAGTTCAAGGAGATCCAGAACTAGGTCGATGCCTCGGAGATGCCGGCTTCGAAGAAGCAGATTATTGCTGCTGAACCGCCTTCAAGGCCGCCATCAAGACCAAGCAGGTGGAACTTGTGGAAGGAGATTCCTCCAAGACCACCGCCATTGGCACGGACCTGGATCCCAAATAGGAAAGCGCGCTCGTCGAGGTCCTCCGTGAGAATTGGGACATGTTTGCCTAGCAACCTACCGACATGAAAGGTGTACCTAGGGAACTTGTCGAGCACAGCTTGAATATTGATCCAAATGCCAAACCGGTGAAGCAACCTCTACAACGCTTTGGTGATGAAAGACGAAGGGCTATAGGAAAACAAATAGCTAGGTTACTTAAGGCTGGCTTTATCCGAGAAGTTATTCACACCCAATGGGTGGCAAATCCTGTACTTGTCCCTAAAAAGGGAACCAATGAATTAAGAATGTGCGTTGATTACACCGGCTTGAACAAAGCATGTCCGAAGGATCCGTTTGCTTTGCCTCGCATTGACCAAGTCATTGACTCGACGACTGGCTCAAAACTTCTGTGTTTTCTCGATGCCTACTTAGGATACCACTAGATCCGAATGTGAAAGTCGGACCAATTGGCCACTTTGTTCACCACACCCTATGGCACGTATTGCTACGTCACAATGCCCTTTGGGTTTGAAAAACGTTGGTGCTACCTACCAGCAGACGATGCAACGTTGTCTGCACGACCAAATAGGTCGCAACGTACACGCTTACATGGACGACATCGCGGTAATGTCAAAGTAATCTAATGACCTTATCGCTGACTGATGTCTACGCATGCTTCTATTCTTGTAGACAGTGTTGGGCCTCCAAGTGTAGAGGTTTGTAGAACAGCAGCAAGTTTCCCTTAAGTGGATCACTCAAGGTTTATCAAACTCAGGGAGGAAGTGGTCAAAGGTATCCCTCTCAAGCAACCCTGCAATCAAGATACAAGAAGTCTCTTGTGGCCCCAACACACCCAATACACTTGTCAGGTGTATAGGTGCACTAGTTCGGCGAAGCGATAGTGAAATACAAGTAATATGGATGATTATAAGTGGTAATTGCAATCTAAAATTAGAGTGGCAGCAAGCAAACATGTAACAGAACTAATTGTAAACGGTGTTTCAATGCTTAGAAACAAGGCCTAGGGATCATACTTTCACTAGTGGACACTTTCATATAAATAGCTTCTCTTTATGATGCTACCCTGAACTACTCTCCGGTTGGACGATGTAGGGCTGCAATCAAGATACAAGAAGTCTCTTGTGTCCCCAACACACCCAATACACTTGTCAAGTGTATAGGTGCTTTAGTTCGGCGAAGAGATAGTGAAATACAAGTAATATGGATGATTATAGGTGGTAATTGCAATCTAAAATTAGAGTGGCAGCAAGCAAACATGTAACATAACTAATTTTAAACGGTGTTTCAATGCTTAGAAACAAGGCCTAGGGATCATACTTTCACTAGTGGACACTCTCATATAAATATCTTCTCTTTATGATGCTACCCTGAACTACTCTCCAGTTGGACAATGTAGGGCTATAACAGCACACCTTAAAGTTCGCATTCCCCATCTAGATAACCCCTCACTATCACCTTGAGCGCTAGATGGTTCCAACAAACACCACAATCTCATAGAGACATCCAACTCAAATTATACTCATGAGAAGTAATTATGTAATCATAGCCAAAGTTCCACATGGTGTGCACACTGTCCACTTCACACACGTGGGGATAAGCAGAGATTAATTAAATCACTTGAGTAGCAGAATAGATCTATTACAAAGCTCATGATCTCAATAAGGTCATGCATAGAGAGAGAGATGAACACATAGCTACCGGTAGAGCCCTTAGCCTCGAGAGAGAACTACTCCCTCCTCATAATGGGAGCCAGCAACGGCGATGGAGATGGCGATGGAGTTGATGGAGATGGATCCGGGGGCACTTCCCCATCCCGGCAGGGTGCCAGAACAGAGACTTCTGTCCCCCGAATCTCCTCTTCGGTGGCAGCAGTGCTACGGAACTTTTTGTGGAATTCTGATCTTGTACTTAGGGTTTTCGTCCCAGGAGGCATATATAGGCGAAGGGGCAAGGTCGGTGGAGGCCCGAGGGGCCCACACCACCCCCTGGCGTGGCCTGGGCTAGCCCGCGCCACATGGTTGTGTGGCCAGCCCCTGGCCCCTCTCCGTCGCGTCTTCTGGCTCCGTGAGTCTTCTGGTAAAATATCGACTTTGGCTTTTGTCCGGTCCATTCCGAGAATATTTCTTTTCCAGCTTTTCTGAAACCAAAAATAGCAGAAAACATGCAACTAGCACTATGGCATCTTTTTAATAGGTTAGTTCAAGAAAATTTATAAAAATACCTCAAAGTGTGGACTAAACATAAGAAAGTAGATACTAAACAAGCATGGAACATCAAAAATTATAGATACATTTATGACGTATCAACATCCCCAAGCTTAACTCCTGCTCATCCTCGAGTAGGTAAGTGACAAAAAGAATAATATTTGAGGTGACATGCACCATCATAATCTTGATCAAGATAGTTGTAAAACATTGATAGCTGGGATCATAGTACTTTAACATAACATGGAAGACATAGTTCTAACAGTAAGACATAGCAACTATGTTGTTACATGAAGAGGTACAAACAAAAGAATCATGAATAACAATGCTTTGAAAGATGTTTGTTTGTTTCACATATAGAAAACATAATGAGAATGGTATTCAACTTCTCCCTCATAGTGTAGCAAAACATAAATGCATAGGACACCTTCAAGGTTCATAAGGGTGACTAGATACAAATAGTTTAAGGACAAGCCATATCAAAGTTATGAATCAATCAACAAGTTTTGGGATAATGCATATTAAACTAAGAATGGCCACTATGCTCTCTCAATAGGTGCATAAAGATAGAAGATGGAGACTCAACATAAAAGTAAAAAAGAAAGGCCCTTCATAGAAGGAAGCAGGGATTCAAGTCTCATAAAGAGCTTCCAAAAATTATGGTACTTATTAGCTTTCAGCTCTCATTGCCCCTATCATAAGCATATTTAGGTGATTAAGGTTAAAGTGAACAAATATGAGGATATGCTTGACAAGTTATAAGCTGAAAATCTCATGCCCCTTACTTACGAGTACCGTTCCTCATGCTACTCAAGTTTAGTCACAAGTAAGTCCTTGTCATTTTAAGTACATGTGTATCATAGAGAACCGCCAACGGGGTACCCCTTGCCCGATGATACAGAAGAATCCCCATATCAAAATGACAAGGCAAGCAGACAATGAGCATCTCAGCATCCTTTTATTTCCTATTTGCACAGGCCCCTTTTTATTCTTTTTTTCTCTGTTTTTTCTTTCCTATTTTCATAGGCTTCTCTCTTTTTTTATGTAGGATGCTCCATAGATTGCTCACTATGGTTACGCTGCAGGTTTCCACCATGATTAGGCATGGATTAGACCAGCCGCCCCTAGGCGTCTCTCTAACACATATACAAACTCCATGAGCCTTACAAGCTCCCCTTTCATTTCACACCACCAGGATCCATAAGCAAAAGAACATGATATCAACTAAATAAAGTGCAATGTTGAAAGCGTTCCCCATGGTAACATGGTTCTGCTAATTCACAACTTATAAAACACAAGCATATACGCAACATAGATGGGCACAATGTTTCAAGTTTATTAAGTACAAGAAAGTAAAGTGTGCCATCAAGTTCGTGAGAGCTTTATCACTAATTTTCACATAACAAGTTTTCGGAAGGTAGATAAAAACATGAATATACATGGAATAGCAATAATGCTAATAGGTAGGTATGGTGGACTCTTTGGAATAACTTGGTTTTATTTGGAGTTGGATGCATGAGTGGAACTCATACTTGGTACATGTGCAGGCTAGCAAAAGACTGGGAGCGACCAACTAAGAGAGCAATAATGGCCATAATCATGCAAAGCGACAAAACATTAATTAAAGCATAAACTGATATTGCAAGTAAAAAACTAAATTATCATAGAGGCTATGGTGACTGGCACAGTCTTAACATGGTGTGAGCATGCACCAAGTCAGCCCAAATAAAGCATCAAAGGAGAATACCACAATATTATGCTTTTGTATGCTAAAATAACGCATGATTCTTTCAAGGCACATTAAGCAATCTCAATTGTTTGAAACAAGTCATGCTAAAACAATAATCACTAAGCATATGGTAAAAGTAACATCTAGCATGACATGATAAAGTCTAAGTCACAATCAAAACAAGCTTCCTTTTGTACCACTATAAGCATGAAACTTTCTACTCTTTTCCAACACCAATCGAAAACTAAAGCTAAACGCAGTGCTAGCAAAGGAGAACACTCGCAGAACATTAAGAGTGAAAAACTAGAGTGTTCTAGGCAATGAATAACGGGGTGTGTCTCTCTCCAAAAGAAGTGTGTTGGGATCCAACCAACTTATTTAAGCAAACCAAGCAAAATAAAACTAAAAACAAAGATGCTCCAAGAACAACACATAGTGCATAAGGTAATAAAAATAAAGTGTCTTGAAAGAAGACCTGAGATTATTGATGAAGAAGGGGATGCCTTGGGCATCCCCAAGCTTTGACGCTTGTACTTCTTGAATATTTCTTGGGTGACACGGGTGGCATCCCCAAGCTTGGGCTTTTTTCCATACTTCATCTCATCACATTATTCTTCCCTACACTTGAAAATTTCTTTCATACAAAACTTCACACAATCTTCATTAGCAACATTAGTGTATTCAAGATAATAAGTCTTTGGGTTTAGTTTAGACACAATTAAAACTTCCTTTAAAACACAAGATACTGTAGCAATTCCTTCTAAAATCTCAAGTGATCAAAGAGAACTCAAAAAGAAAGAGATTAAGAGGCAAATGCAAATAATGGCAGAAATCTGTCAAAACAGACCAGCAGGTAAAAACCGATTTTTTTGAAGACCTTCTATTGCTCAAATCGAAAATTTCAAAACTAACGAAAGTTAGATAAAAACCTGGGGCATAATCACAAACAATTACAGCTGAATCCGACATATAGGGATTTTTCACGATTTTTTACAGTGAAGCACAAAAATCTGTTTCGGGACAGCAACTTCCCATTATCTTACTTCCCTCTCATTAGAGGTTATTTTTGGCACAAAAACCACACAAAAAGGATAAGGAGAGGTTATTACTGAGGCAATAACTTCCAAGACTCAACAAAAAAACTTAAAGTAAAAATATAATGGGTTGTCTCCCAAAAGCTCTTTCTTTATAGCCATTAAGATAGGCATGATAATTTCAATGATGCTCACATAATAAATATGAATTTAGAGTAGAATAGAGCATCAAGAAGCAAATATAAAACACATTTCAGTCTAACCCACTTCCTATTAAAAATAATCTTGTAAATAAACAAGTCATGAAAGCACAAAGCAACAAGCATAGGAAAGCAAAACAAGTGCAACTTCATAATTTTCAACATAAAGAGGGGAAACTTAATATTGTTGAGATACATAAAACCATGTTTCCCTCTCTCATAATAACTTTCATTAGCATCATGAATAAAATTAACCATATAAATATCACATAAAACATTCTTATCATGAGCCACATGCATAAAAGAATTAATACTCCCCACATAAACATAGTAATTCTTATTAATTGTAGTGGGAGCAAATTCAACAAAATAGCTATCATTATTATCCTCATCACCATAATCATCAAATATAGGAGGCATATTGTAATCATAATTAATTTTCTCCTCAATAGTAGGTGGACTGAAAATATCATACTCATCATTGTAATCATCATATATCGGAGGTATAGTATCATCAAAGTAAATTTTCTCCTCCGTGCTTGCGGGACTAAAAAATCATGCTCATCAAAACCAGCTTCCCCAAGCTTAGACTTTTCCATAGCATTAGCAATAATGGTGTTCAAAGAATTCATACTAATAACATTGCTATTAGCATGCAAATAAAGTTCCATAGGTTTTTTACTTTTCTCTTCAAACACTTCATGTCCTAACTCAAGATAAATACTATAAAGCTCTCTCATTTTTTTGTTTTCCATTAAGCCTAACTAGTGAAAATAAAAACAAGAAACAAAAAGATATAATTGCAGAATCTAAAGGAAATAACTTTGAGTACTCATACACCAGCAACAGTACCAGAAGATAGCTTAGTAGCCAGAGGATGTGAGTACCTTTTACCTTACCTCCCCGGTAACAGCGCCAAAAAATAGCTTGATGTCTATGCACGCTTCTCTTCTTGTAGACAGTGTTGGGCCTCCAAGTGCAGAGATTTGTAGACCAGTAGCAAGTTTCAATTAAGTGGATCACCCAAGGTTTATCGAACTCAAGGAGGAAGTGGTCAAAGGTATCCCTCTCAAGCAACCCTGCAATCAAGATACAAGAAGTCTCTTGTGTCCCCAACACACCCAATACACTTGTCAGGTGTATAGGTGCACTAGTTCGGCGAAGATATAGTTAAATACAAGTAATATGGATGATTATAAGTGGTAATTGCAATCTGAAATAAGAGTGGCAGCAAGCAAACATGTAACAGAACTAATTGTAAATGGTGTTTCAATGCTTAGAAACAAGGCCTAGGGATCATACTTTCACTAGTGGACACTCTCATATAAATATCTTCTCTTTATGATGCTACCCTGAACTACTCTCCGGTTGGACGATGTAGGGCTATAACAACACACCTTAAAGTTCGCATTCACCATCTAGATAACCTCTCACTATCACCTTGAGCGCTAGATGGTTCCAACAAACACCACAATCTCATAGAGACATCCAACTCAAATTATACTCATGATAAGTATTTATGTAATCTTAGCCAAAGTGCCACACGGTGTGCACACTATCAACTTCACACACGTGGGGATAAGCAGAGATTAATTAAATCACTTGAGTAGCAGAATAGATCTATTACAAATCTCATGATCTCAATAAGATCATGCATAGAGAGAGAGATGAGCTACCGGTAGAGCCCTTAGCCTTGAGAAAGAACTACTCCCTCCTCATCATGGGAGTCAGCAACAACGATGGAGATGGCGATGGAGTCGATGGATATGGATCTGGGGGCACTTCCCTGTCTCGACAGGGTGCCGGAACAGAGACTTCTGTCCCCCGAATCTCCTTTTCGGTGGCGGTAGCGCTGTGGAACTTTTCATGGAATTCTGATCTTGTACTTAGGGTTTTCGTCCCGGGAGGTATATATAGGCAAAGGGGCAAGGTCGGTGGAGGCCTGAGGGGCCCACACCACCCCCTGCGCGGCGTAGGCTGGCCCACGCCACCAAGTGGTGTGGCCAGCCCCTGGCCCCTCCCTGTCTCATCTTCTAGCTCTGTGAGTCTTCCGGTAAAATATCGACTTTGGCTTTTGTCCGGTCCAATTCCAAGAATATTTCTTTTCCAGCTTTTCTGAAACCAAAAACAGCAGAAAATAGGCAAATGGCACTGTGGCATCTTGTTAATAGGTTAGTTTCCAGAAAATGTATAAAAATACCTCAAAGTGTGGACTAAACATAAGAAAGTAGATACTAAACACGCATGGAACATCAAAAATTATTGATACGTTTACGACGTATCACTGACTTGCAGGAAACCTTTGATAATCTCCAGAAAAACAACATGATGCTGAACCCCAAGAAGTGCATCTTTGGGGTACCCTCCGGCAACCTATTGGGTTTCATTGTTTTGCATCACGGAATCAAGGTGAACCCGGGGAAAATCAAGGCCATCCTCGACATCAAACGCCCGACATGCCTCAAGGACATACAAAGGCTCACAGGCTGCGTTGCAGCAGTAGGCCGGTTCATCAACCAACTTGGTGAGAAGGCTATGCCGCTCTACAAGTTGCTTAAGAAGGCGGACATATTCACATGGACGGATGAATTGAAGTTGACGCAACACTCCAGGAGTTGAAGAGAATACTCTCCTCCCCACCAATACTTGCAGCACCGGTACCAAGGGATCCTATGTTAGTATACATGGCGGCAACCAACCAAGTAATCAACATCGTCATCATGGTGGAACACAAAGAACCAACGCATGAATACGGATTTCAGCGACCCGTTTACTACGTAAGCGAGGTCTTGACGGAATCCAAGCAGCGTTATCTGCACTACCAGAAGATAGCTTATGGATTTTTCCTTGATTCATGTAAGCTAAGGAATTATTTCCAGGAGCACCCCATCACAGTAGTGAGCAAAGCTCCATTGTCCGACATAATCAACAACAGCAACGCTATAGGGAGAGTGGCAAAGTGGGGCATTGAACTTGCCGCCTTTGAAATCAGCTACAAGAGACGCGACGCTATCAAATCACAAGCATTGGCGGATTTTCTTGCAGACTGGACAGAGCTGCCAGAAGACACTCCTATGACAGAGCCAAAATATTGGGTTATACACTTTGATAGATCAAAGCTACTCAATGGATCGAGGGTTGGTGTATTACTACAATCACCAACGGGAGAAAAGCTACAATACATCCTGTAGATCCACTTCAACGCTACTAACAACATGGCAGAATATGAGGCCCTCATTCATGGACTTCGCGTAGCCAAGGATATTGGCATCAAGCACATAGTTTGCTGTGGAGATTCTAACTTGGTTGCCCAGCAGGTAGCTGGCACCTGGAACACGCGGATCTCTATGATGGTAGCATATCAAGGTGAAGTAGACGAAATAGCAAAGTGTTTCAACGACTACTAAGTCAAGTATGTCAAAAGGGAGCATAATGAGGCAGCAGATCTATTGTTAAAGCTTGGATCAGCCCGCCGACCAATTCCGCCAGGCGTTTTCCTGGAACATTTACGGACTCCATCCGTGAAAGGAGCGGACTCTGATAACCTGGATAGAGTGGCTTCATTTGTTAATATAGTAACACTGACCTCTCCGGCTTGGACGAAACCGTTCATGGACTATCTACAAGATGGAACTTTGCTCGCCGACAAAGTCGAAAGCCGGCAAATAGTACGAAGAGCAAAAGGCTATGTCATCATTGATGGCCAGCTATACAAAAGAAGTACCACAGGAGTTTTCCTACGATGCGTCTCCCAGCAGCAAGGTGTTGACATTCTTAGAGAAATACATCTCGGAGATTGCGGGTATCACGCCGCTCCCCGATCATTGGTGGCTAAAGCCTTCTGACAAGGATTCTACTGGATAACTGCCAAGGCGGACACCGACAAGTTGGTACAAACATGCCTTGGGTGTTAGTTCTACGCAAGACAACCGAGTGTTCCAGCTGAATAATTGCAAACAATACCAATAACTTGGCCGTTTGCAGTCTAGGGGCTGGACATGGTGGGACCTTTGCAGACAGTACCCTGTGGATTCACACACTTGCTAGTACTAGTGGATAAAGCTAAACCCATTAGAAAGCTTGATGGGGTAACAGCCCTAAAATTTGTCTGGGATCTAGTGGTGAGATTTGGTCTCCCGCATAGCATCATCACCGACAATGGCAGAAATTTGTCTCTCGGAGAAGTTGAGGAGTACTGTCATGAAAAGGGCATCCGCCTTGACCTAGCATCTGTGGCACACCGACAGTCAAATGGGCAAGTTGAAAGGGCCAATGGACTAATCCTGCACGGAATCAAGCCACGCTTAGAGGCACCGCTATGGAGAGCAGCTGGAGCCTAGGCAGAGGAAGTACCATCTGTTTTGTGGAGTTTAAGAACAACACCCAATAGATCCACTGGCTTGACTCCTTTCTTCATGGTTTATGGAGCAGAAGCAGTCCTCCCATCCGACATCCTCCACGATGCACCAAGAGTTTCCGCCTACAATGAGGATGATGCTGAAGAATCTAGACGCTTATCTATGGACCTACTCGAAGAAGAGCACATGATGGCATGCCAGAGATCCGCCATCTACCAGCAGAAGATGCGTGGCTAACATAGTCGCCGCATAAAGCATCGCTCGTTTAAAGAGGGGGATCTGGTGCTTAGACTCAAGCAGGAGAAATCACACAAACTATCCACGCCTTGGGAAGGACCATTCGTCATAAGCAAAGCACTGCTAAATGGTTCCTATTACCTCGTCGATATTCACGAGTTGAAAGATAGGCCAAAAAATCGCAAGCGCAAGCAACATGACTCTAATGATGACTATCCGGAGACAGATCGGCCATGGAACATAGCACAGCTACGTCCCTTTTACACTTAGCACATTTATATTATGTAATAAGTTTCTTATATGATCAATGAAATAAAGCATTTGGTTCACTCATATTTTTTGAGTCTTTTACCTCCTTTAGTTATTCATTTTTGGATCATATAAACCCTTTATGCGCAAGGTTGCATTTTCCCTTGTGAAAATTCCGCCTACAGGCGTTAGCTTAAGTTTTCTGGTCTACATGTTTTTTGAAGTTTTTATGTGGATTCCGGAGTAGTGACTTTTCGGCACTCAAAGCTAGCGATTTTGTTCTTAGGTTTTGGATGGTGCTATTAAGCATCATCACTTGAGAGCATAGTTCTATGCTGCGAGTTTTCCGTCTCACAAAAGGTCAAGCATACGAACCAGAATAATGGATAAGCCAGCACTTGCTTAAAAAATATATACACATGCTAGAAATAAATAAGTTGCAGGAAGCTTGAGTACAAGTTTTTCCACCTTAGCCAAACATAAGTTTTTTCTGCATACATTTTGCAGAGACGCATTTAATACAAATATTGTTTTTCATGGCTCTGCTGCAGGGGACTCCGTGGTGGCATCATCAGGAGAGCCAGTCCAGGAGAGATCGTCAAACTCTGAAGGAGAGGGGCTAGACTCGGACGAAGCCATGTCTTCATCAAGGAGCTCGGCTGGCACGAAGACATCTACCTTGACCATCTTGGCAACTCTGGTGTCGAAGCCGGCGAGGGAGTTCCAAATAGCATTGCTATCGATCTCCCGACCTTCCTCGTCCACCTTGGGCATGCTGGAGGTCACCAAGTCGATGTCGGCATTGTCATAGTGTGCCTTGACCAAGGACAAGGTCATCCTTGCACCAGCCCGGATGCAAGAGGCTTTCCAGTCCTTGACTTTCTCGGGGGCTCGGCGCAGGATTTCCACGAACTTGGCCGCTTAGTCTGTCGCCTTGATGTTTATGACCAGAGGTTGAGATATCTCCTTGGCTTGGGCGATGGCGGTGCTGACAAAGTTGCCGGCAAGAATAATGCGTTCCTTGGGATCCGGAGCACCCTCACCCAAGTTGGCTAAGCCAATGGGAGCTATGGTTTGCACAAAACACAAGGACCATGAGTACAAACAAGTAAAAAATGGTTGTCCAACTTACAGAAATGACCAAGACGGAGAAAGGTTACTGAAGATGCTCGTTTCCGCTTGTTGGCATGTCTCTGCCAAGGCATCGCGCTCCTTTTGGACTATCTAGCATTTTGCTCTTTGGTAGCTTGGTTCTATTCCTTGAGTTGTGCAAGTTCATCTTTCAGGCACTGCATCTCGGCGTCATCAGACTCTTGCATAGCCTTCATCGCTGCATCATGTCCCTTGACGGCATTGGCCAGATCCCTCTTCAGAATCTTGTTCTCATCATCGAGCTCCTGGATATGCTTGGATTGCTCGACGATGCTCTTTGCCTTGGCAATGGCTTCTGTAAGACGGAAATCACAAAGTGCTATGAGAAGAAGGAAGAGACAATTCAATGAGAAAAGTAAGGAACTATTGTCGAAAACAGACTCTGGCTATTTTTGATCTGTTCTTTCAGGAATTCAGTTTTACCCTGTTCAAGGTCTAGTTCCTTCAGAATAGCAGCAAATCTCTCATTGGCATAAATCCTCCGTTTATTCTCATTCTGCACAAAATGTTAACATGCTTAGTTTCTCTAGAGCATATAGTCGGAACTATTCAAGTTTCAACTAAACGCTCAGGGGCTACAGTACATGATTTTGAAGTAAACTAGTTGATCTAGAGCATCTAGTCGGAACTATTCTATTTCAACTAAACACTTAGGGGCTACACGGACAAGTTATACACTTAGTTCTTTGGAGCACTCAGGCCAATAACTATTGGATTATCCGCCTAAGAGCTCGAGGGCGATAGTTGGATATACTACACAAAGTAAAGTAAGTGAAGTTCAAAAAACTTACGATGGCAATGATCCTGAGATTGTTGGCCAGATGAGCATAAGAGTCATGGAAGGTCCGAGCATTCTTATAGATTGTGTCGGCCTGCTTGATGAGGTCATCCAAGATCAACATCGGAGGAGTTGCATCCAATGGAGAGGTTGAAGCCGGAGGCATGGATGAAGCCCTAGTTGCCTCCTGCACCTTCAAAGCGGTTGATGGCTCGGAGGCTCCCGCCTCGATCACTGCTTCCACGTCCACCTCTTCCACCACTTCCTTTCCTTTATCGGTGGCATCCTTAGCCGAAGCTTCAGACACTTTAGAGGAGGTACTCTCCTACGTCGCCTAGCCGCTGGGAGCGACATCCGCCTCTACAAAACCTGAGACATCAATGATTGGATGGACATCTGTCTCTATGGTGGAGGTCTCAGGAATGGCGGGATATGAGGGCCTAGCGGGGCCAGAAGAGGGATTGGTGGCAGGAGTAGGGGGAGCAGTGGCGGGAGAGGACTTGGCAGGAAAATCCCTGGTTAGCATATCACGAATGTTTTTTGACCCTCTAACATATTTGGAGGATCGCTTCAAACTAACACCGGCTTTCCTCCTGAAACATACAAAGTATAAGTACAAGAGTTGAAAAAGGTATGGGCTAAAAAGCGCAAGTAAGAGAATGAAAATACTTACTCCACGGTAGGAGCCTTGGTGAGGGGAATGCCGGTGGACTTCTTCTTCTTCTCCGCCTCTAAGGAGGTAGTGGAACATTTGGAGACTCCACTCCCAATTTCTTCTTCTTGGCCTCGGCAATAGCGTTAGAGGTGGAGCTCTTCTGCTTTCGTGCTGCCAGAGCTGGTTGATCCTTGGAGGCATCATTGTCGGACACCACCTAGTTATCCTTCAGCTTAGGATCATAGACCTAGGAGGACATTTGATCCACCGCCAAGGTCGCCAGCTGGGATACGTGGGAGTGTTAAACGGACAACTTCAAAGTCGGAAAAACCTTAGAGCATGTAACGAGCAACAAAGGAAACATAAGCTACCTCTAGGCACTTGCTGCCCTCGAAAATTTCGAAGGTGATCTTGAAGCCATGCTTCTTTTCTTTCACCTTGACGATGTCCTTGAGCTGGAGCTTGATGGATTCAGTAGAGAAGTTATCCCGCGAAATTCGCATGGGATCCCTCCTGTCTTGGCTATACTTGGACATCAGCTCGGCGCGGTGCTGCAGAGGCTGGATCCACCTAACGTACTAGCACATCGCAAGGTCCAAGCCCATCAGACCTTCGTCTACGAGCCATTCGATACGCCTTACGGCGCGATTGGCTTCGTCGTCGGAGGGAAGAGAGGTTGGGGTCCTCCATGCGGGCACTTTGGTGGCAGCTCCATCGACGAAGTCAGGGTAGGTCTCAAGACGGTCTGGCAGAGGGACATCTGGCCCATAGAAATACGTATGCTGCCAGTTCTTGCAAGACTCATTCCCTACGATGTCGGGGAAGCACCGGCTAGGCCAGATCTTAAAGCTAATGGTTCCGCAGATCCACAGTTCGTCCTTGGACTCCAAGGACTCTCTCTTAACGGTGAAAAAGTATACAAACAGATCTAATCTAGGCTTAATTCCTAGATATCCTTCACATAGAGCTACGAAGTTGATAAGGACTAGAATACTATTGGGAGAGAGGTTGTGGGGGAGTACCCGGAAGTGTCGAAGGACATCCAGGAAGAAGTCGGAGACTGGCAGGCTTACGCCGCATACCAGCTAAGACTTGAGGTAAACCTTCTCTCTAGTTTGGGAGGAAGGGGCCACCTCGCCAGCCAGCGCTGCCCGCCAGACAAACTTCTCCACCACGGAGAGATACCCCTCGTCGACCAGCTCTTGGAGATCTTCGGCGGAGAGATCAGAGCCTCTCCACACCCTCTTGTGGGAGTCGCTTTCTTCTTCAGCGGCTTCGAGCGCCGCTTGTTCTTGGTCATCGTTGGTGGACTCCGTCACGGCGGAGACCGGCGGGGCGATCACTCCCTGGAATGGCTCTGTCGTAGCCTCAGGAATCGCCGCCGTGGAAAGAGCAGAGCTGCTGGAAGCCATTACAACAGGGGGAAGGTGGAGGAAGAAAGGGCTCTGGTTAGGGTTTTCGCAGGAGAGCTTGAATGGTCATGCGGCTGGAGGAAGACGAAGACTGGGAAGCGAATGCAAGTAAAAAGAAATAAATTGACTACAATGAGAGTATATAGACCTCGCGTCAAGATTCATGCAAAGATATCTGATGGATGGAACGTTGCCGACGTGGAAGTGAACGTGCGCGGTGATTTCGCCACGTCCTCCATATTTTGTCGCTCCGCCGTTTTGGATTTCGCGTTTGTGAAATAACTGATGATTAATTCTCTGTTTCTGTGAGTTTCGAGGAAGCATAGGTTGTACCCTACGTCATCCTCCTGACAGTTGCAGTGAAGGGTCACATCCTAAGATTCCATCGAAGATGGAAACTACCCGACTCTAGAAACAAAGACTCAAGGAATCTTCTGCTACATTGCGAAGCCGGAGAGGATTGCAGGGTTCTTTGGGAGACCTTTGAGATATTGCTTGACATATTGCCGGTTGTCATGGTGGTGTCACAGCAGATGCCATGGATAGGCTAAAGGTGGGGACAATATGCACTAGAGGAATCCAGGGAGGGATAGTGTGGTGATTCCACACACAGATGCTTTGTATTCAGTTGGTTTCCAAGGTTTAAAAGTGCTCCTTGAGCTGTATTGGGGAGAGGAGGAAGAAGGAACTCTCTTACTCTCTCCACTAGCTAGCCCTCAGGAACCTACTAGAGATCAACCAAATAAAGCTCAACCCTTTCTACAGATGCCCTAGCCCTCCTTATATAGAGGTGGCTAGGTCTCCAATTAGGGCATACGTGGAGGCATATTCTAGGGAATATGCCTCTTCCCAAAATAGTAAACCGACCAGGTCACTTTTCCCCATCGTAAGCCATGCAGAGGCTATGTGAGCCTCTGCGACGCCCGCGCCATCCAACACAGGCAGCGTCACCTTGTCGGCCACGCCTTGGTGGTCCTGGCCTCTGTCCGCTTCGCTCACGCTCTGCATACAGCGACCTCCTTTTGACCAGCGAGATACCTTCCTTCTCCTGCAAGCCTGATATAACCCGGATCATGCCTGGTTAATCCGGCCACACCGGTACCTACATACAAGTTATATAAATCCTGCCGGCATACGACATAACTCGGCCGGGACTTAGTTTGGTGGACATTCTCCGGTCCGGGTTACTCCGTGATTCGGCCTGCCTTGAGGTGACTCGGTCAGCACTTGCTTTGACCTTGCTGTACCTCGGCTAACTCGGCCATTATACCCCGGCGTGACCCTACCCGGGGGTATCCCCCCAACATTAGTCCGTGAAGCTGGTGTGGTCTTAGCAGCCTCAGCCGCTAAGGCCACAACAGGTTCAATTTTTCCGAGTTATCTCATATTCCGGATTTCACTGGCTACCTTTTCCCTTGGCACATTCCGAGTTTTCACTCGCTGGCCGGGTCACCCTATAGTTATCCGGGTTATTCTTCCTTCTGTCGTACGCTTCCCCATGTGGAGGGTAATCATTATTTTGCCTCATTTTAAGGGTCTGCGCCAGTTACTGCTGCAGTTAATGTCAGGTGTTACTGTTGCACACGTCATATCGTGTCTGTCTCCTCGTTAACTGTATCACCACGTCGCGTCGTGGGATCTCCTGCGCCCTGTGGCCCTTTCTGTGGCTCGTCTCTGATTGGTTGATCCGGATTATACACGGCCACACCGTGTGGCCCTTCCGCACCGCATGATCCCACTAACCCAGCCCGGGCGTGGTTAAATAGGGGAGGGCGCGCCCCTTGGGACTTTTCCCCATCCTAGCGCCCCTCTTCCTCTTCTTCTTCTTCTTCCCAGCGACAGCGCCGCCGCCGCACCGTTCCTCGTGCGGCAACATCACCGCCACTCCCGCGCATCTCCGCCGCCACGGGTCCGCGCCAGTCCAAGGCACTGCCCCCCCACCGCCGATAGGGCCAGTGAGGACAGCGACCTAGACATGACAGAAGAGGAGCTCACCATCGCGGAATAGGAGATGGAGGAGGATGCGGAGAACGCCGAGCGCGGCGCCTGGGCTGGGTCCTGGGTATGCCAGGACGACCTCGACTGGCTCTACCGCACGCGCCGTATCCCAGAGGGCGTCGTTGCCCGGCTCGCCTCCGAGGAGCTCGCACCCTCACCCAATCCGGGTGAGTTCGTGGTGTTTCTCTCCCACTTCCAGCGTGTAATCGGTCTCCCCGTTAGTGATTTCTTCCATGATTGGCTCAACACCTATGAGCTTCAACAGCACCACCTTCCGGCGAACGCCATCACATCTCGTTCTTCGTTCGCCTCCACCATTGAGGGGTATGTCGGATTGTGGCCCACTAAGGAGCTCTGGATCTGGTTTTTCGGTCTGCGCCGGAACGTGATTCCGAATAAGGAGCTTGACCCGGAGGACAAACAACTCATGCAGTTCGGCGCTGCCTCTATTTCTCCTCGGAAACAGTCCGTATTTCCCCGAGTCACGGGGCTTGATTCTTGCAAGGGTTGGGCCTGAACCTTCTTTTATGTCAGAAATGGCACGACTGAAGACCTGATCCAGATGCGCCCCTATGCCCCGGGTCCTCCTAACCCGGATCTTTGGGACCGGATCTCCAAGAAACCCACTGCCCTGGCAAACCAAGTCAACAAACAGTTCCAGGAGCTGAAGGATGAGGGGCTGCGTAACGAGGATGCGATGATCACTTTCGTCCGCAACCGGATCTCCCCTCTCCAGAAACGCACTCACAAGCTTTGTCACATGAGCTGGCGCCCTGACCCCAACCGGACCTCCTCATTCGAGTTGAGCAATACCGAGATATTCCGCCGGGTCAAGGCCCTCTTCACAACTGACAAAAACTTCTCCGCCGATTGGGAGTGGGGGATCGAGCACTTCTATCGAGATAGGCTTCCTCCTGCGGTAAATCTCGTGATCCAACCTTTATCCGGATTATATCGTATGTCAGAATTTGTCGTTTGTTTGATCCCTTCGCATCTTTTCTTAGTTGTTTCTTCAGCAAACTCTCGAGGATGGCACCGAGCCTTCTCTCAAGTGGGCGAATGATCGAGATGCCCCGGACAAGGAGGAGCAGGATCAGGAGATGTTCCTGTCGTTCCCCGATGCCACCAAGCGACCCACCGGTAAATTCTCTTCCTTAAGAGATTGGTCTGACGATGAAGATGATTCCGACGTTGAGGTGATGGAAGCATTTGACGTTGTCCCCCTTTCTTACGCCTTTCCGGCATCAGCTAACCTAGGTGGGGAGATCCACGAAGATCCTCCTCTCGCCATGGGCGAGCCTGTCCCGGCCGCGTCAAAGAAAAGGGCGGCCGCATCTGCTTCTTCCTCCGGAACTTCTAAGCCAACCAAGAGGTGAAAGAAGTCCGTAGACAAAGCTGCCACCAAGCCTACGACTAAGGCCATAACCCGGAGGGCTCGCAAGCCCAAGGAGCCTTTGACCTCTGATGAGTAAGCCTCTTCTTCCTTATCCAATTTTCTGCTTCGTGTTTTGCTATTCATTTGTTCTTCCTTTGTTATATTTTCTTATCATTCATCGTTTGATTCGGCAGGGCTGCGGTGGAGGTTCCTCAGAGTGGATCCGGCATCGCCTCGCTGCTCCGACATAGCCCTTCTCCCTCTCGTGGCGATGATACATGCCCGTTGAGCCCCATCCAGGACGGTTCAGCAGCTGCTCCGGGTTCTAGCCCACCTCGTCCAGAGGAGGGCAACCTCGGAGCAGGGGGGAGTGACTCTGCCGAGGCAGCGGTTGCTCCCAGTTCCTCTTCGGCTCAGCCGTAACCTGCCACCACCGAGGTACCTACAGCACCCCCGTCAAGACCAACCCCAGCGCCAGCATCAGCGTCAGCACCAACAGTAGCAGCACAAGCATCATCAACAACACCAAGCCCCTCCGCCTCGTCCGAGTCTTCCAAGACTCGGCGAGAAGGCACCAGCAGCACCAAGGCTAGCACTAAGGCAGCTCCCAAGGCCAAATCCGCGGCTCATACCTCAACTTCCCAGCAGCAGCATAAGGCCAAGAAATCTTCTGACGCCGCCAGGACAGTGTCTATCGAGGCTGGACAGCGTACACTTGCGTCCATGCTTTCGAAGAAGACCCCGCCGAAGAAGGATACCTCTGTCGGGTCAGCTGATGTGCAACTTGTATTACACACTAGCCCCGCTGTTGCCTAGGTTGAAAGGAGGGAAGCCCATGCTAAGGGTTTGATCGCGCCTCACATGCTTAGCGGAGAACGCTATCCTTCGACCTTGATCGAGTTCATCAATAACTGGAACAAGGCGGAGTTCGTCCATAACGACGATCTCCCGGAGAAATTTGGGTCTGCCGAGTTTGCCGCACAGATGAACACAGCCGCCAAGGCTATTAACCTCGCCGGTCAGATGATGGAGGTATGCTACCTTGTCTTTTCTCTAACATGTACCAAATATTAGTGATATAACCATTAGTCCCCGAGCCTCCGGGGGAGTAACTTGTTACTCGGCCAGATGCTCCTTAGAGAATTAGCGTAGCTCCCTAGTAACTTCGAATATGCACACACCTAGAGACGGGTTAAGTTTCACTTGGCCCGGATCTTGTACACTTTGAATATGCACACACCTAGAGCCAGGTTAAGTTCCACTTGGCCCGGATCTTGTACACTTCGAATATGCACACACCTAGAGCTGGGTTAAGCTCCACTTGGCCCGGATCTTGTACACTTCGAATATGCACACACCTAGAGCCGGGTTAAGTTCCACTTGGCCCGGATCTTGTACACTTCGAATATGCACACACCTAGAGCCGGGTTAAGTTCCACTTGGCCCGGATCTTGTACACTTCGAATATGCACACACCTAGAGCCGGGTTAAGTTCCACTTGGCCCGGATCTTGTACACTTCGAATATGCACACACCTAGAGCCGGGTTAAGTTCCACTTGTCCCGGATCTTGTACACTTCGAATATGCACACACCTAGAGCCGGGTTAAGTTCCACTTGGCCCGGATCTTGTACACTTCGAATATGCACATGACTAAGCTATCCTTTTGTACTCTTTTTAGGTGACTACCAATCGTCGGAGCGCTGAGTTTCAACGTATTTTGGACACACATAAGCTACTACGCTCGAAACATACTACGCTTCTCGCCGAATTCGAGAAAAGGGCTAAGTTTTTCCTTGACATTTTTCCCATTTCTCTTTTTCTTTTTCCGCCGAACTAATCCGTTATTCGGATTGGGCAGCCAGAGTGGAGGCTGAGAACATCCTCATGAGGAAGAACTTGGACCAGATAAAAGGTAAGTCACTTCGGTTACTTAACTTCTGTGCTTTCTTTTCCTTCTCCTGAGCTCGACAAATATTCATACCTCGGCTTTGCCGGGTCAACAAACTGTTTCAGCATCTCTTTAATATAGTGTGCTCGTGCCTGATATGATGCTGCATTTTCTCGAACAAGTAGGGAAGCACTAGGCCGAACTTAAGAAGAAGGATGATGAGCTCGCCCTCCTCCAGACCAAAGATGATGAAATTGCCAAGCTTAAGGCGGAAATGAAAAAACTCAAGGCGCTCCACAAATCCGAACTGGATAAAGCTGGCCAAGATTTTACTAAAGAGTGAGAGCATCTCAGCCTCCAAATTTCCAAGGATCAAGAACTGCTGAAAGAGGCCGACACTAAGCTTGAGTCGGCGAATGCTGAACTTGTGAAACTCCGGAAGAGGCATGACAACTGGACCAAGGAGCTGACCCAGATCCATAGCCATATTTCTCGTAAGTTCTTTTCCTTCAGCCGGCATGAATCTCTTCGGGTCAACCTCCCTCACCTGTTTCACTTGTCTTGTTTTCAGACAAATTTCCGGAGGGTGATGCCATTGCAACCACTGCCGTTGCCAAGTTCCGCTAGAAGAGGGGTACCCCTACTGGCCCTGGCGCTGAAATTATTCCCTATGACATGGAGGACCTGCTGGTCAGCTTATCTTCTCGCGTTGAGATTGTGAAGAATTATGGTAAGGATATCCTAGATGTGGCAATCTGGATCTTCAATGCCTTTTGGCCTGATGAAGATACTCCGGAGGGGGCCACTGCTCTTATTGCCAAGTTAATTGAGTGCAAGAACCAGCTTAACCTTTGGAGGGAATCCGCTGGACGCGCCGGAGCTGAAATCGTCCTCCACTATGTGCTCACATGGTATGAGAAAATCAACCTCAATCTTCTTGAGCGCATGCGCACCGGATCAAGGTGGTCCAATGATCCGGATTGGATAGCTCGGCGCAAGGCTTGCGCCCATAGCCTCATTCAGTATGCCCCCATCCATCAATGGAACGAGGGACCAAGTTTCCTTGGTGCTGCTGACGACGAATATGTCGAAGATGGTTCGGGTGAGGAGGAAGACAACGAAGGCTCGGACGTCGAAGAAGGTGAAGATGATGTTGAAGCCGAGGCCGGAGTTCCACCTGTTGGTGCCGAGTTACCTCCTCCTGCTGCTCCTTGATAACAAACACTTTGAAGTTTATCAGATCCCCGGTATGCCGGGTGCAAATGTATTAAGCACACTGATCATATTTTGCTACTAAGTTTATCATGCCGGATTAACTTAGGCGTAGTCCCCGAGTTTCATTTTCTTGTTTCCCCAATTTCTTGGCTCGGCTCGTGTCTACCTTGGTTCGGTTTTATGACTTACGAGTCTGAGTTTCAAAAATTGACTTAACAATACTTAGAAATTTTAGGACTAGCTCAAAATAATGCAACATAGCAAAAACAAGGTAAACATAAAGTTAGTCCAAATAACAAATGTCGGCTCGATTATGTTCTTTTCCTTAGTCGTTTTTCGTGTGCTACGCAATTCCAAACTTGTTCTCTTGCTTGCCATGAAGCCAAATCTTGTTGGACAGCAGCAAGTCGAAGAGTTAAGTTTTTGGTGGTCACACACTACTAATCCAGCTTAGGTAGAAGCAACTTACGCCAGCCAACATATAAATAACAAATACATAAAACAATAAATATCACTAAGGCAGTCCCCGAGTTAATGCTCGCGGTGCCAAGATTTCATTGATAAACTCATTGCCTGCATACATACCGACATATGAGAGACTAGGATACACACACTTCTTTGCTAAGTGTAGAACGGACGAAGTAGAGCTACATTCCATGGATACTTAGATTCCTCACCGGACTTGTCCGCCTTGTTCTTCTCCTGTGATTTTGCATCGATGAGATAATATGAGTCATTGTGCAATGCTTTGCTCACAATGAACGGCCCTTCCCATGGGGGGGATAGCTTATGCATGCCAGCAGTATGTTGTACCAACCGGAGTACCAGATCGCCTTCCCGGAAGACTCGGGGGTTTACTTTCCGGCTATGATAGCGTTAGAGATTTTGCTAATATATGGCGGGTCTGGACAATGCCAATTCTCTCGCTTCTTCCAGCAGATCAACATCATTTTGCCGGGCTTCTCGCACTTCGGATTCTGTGTATTGGGTGACCCTAGGCGAGTCATGCTCTATGTCGGCTGGTAATACAGCTTCTGCCCCATATACCAGAAAGAATGGCGTATAGCCTGTTGATCGATTCAGAGTTGTTCTTAAACTCCATAGTACTGCTGGTAGTTCTTCTATCCAGCACCCCGCTTATCTTTGCAGCGGCTCAATGAGCCAGGGTTTTATCCCGGATAATACTAATCGGTTGGATCTCTCCACTTGTCCGTTCAATGCAGGGTCGGCTACCGAGGCAACGTCCAGCCGGATCTTCTAATCTCAGCAGAATCGCGCAAATGCTCCTTCAGCAAAATTTGTGCCATATCTATTATGATACTGTGAGGATAGCTGTATCTCAAGATAATATCTTTGCAGAATGTTACGGCCGTAGCTCCATCACATTTTCTTATTGGCTTTACTTCAATCCATTTTGTAAACTTATCAACCATGACTAAGATGTGGGTCATGTTCCCCCTCGCAGGTTTAAACGGGCCAATCATGTCCAAACACCATACAGCAAATGGCTAGGTAATTGGTATAGTCTTGAGTTCCGACATTGGCATATGTGTCTTGGTAGCATACCTCTGACAACCATTGCATTTTCTTACTAGATCTTCTGCTTGTTCCAAGGCACTTGGCCAGTAGAACCCATGCCGGAAAGCTTTTGCCACTAAAGCTCTGGATGAGGCGTGATGCCCACATTCCCCTTGATGTATATCCCGGAGGATGTCAAGCCCTTCTTCCGAGTTAACACATTGTTGTAGTACATTTGTGACACTTCTCTTGTATAGTTCGGCATTGATGATTGTGTAAGCCTTTGCGCGCCTCTGAATTTTCCTGGAAAGCACCTCTTCACTGGGCAAAGTTCCATCCTTTAGGAATTGAAATATGGGCAGCTCCCAAGCTGGTATAGCTCGCACTGGAAACACATCCTCATCTATTTCCATTTGCTCCACCGGCATAACCTTGGCTGGATCATGCTGTCCAGTCCCCGGGTTTTGCGAAGCAGTCCCCGGGTTTCCTGAACCACTTCCCACGTCAATTTCCATGGGTACAGCTCCGGACTCTAGATCTGCCAGGATGTAGATTGAGTTGGTTTCTGGGGACGGCCTGATGGATGGTTTTCTGAGGTGTTCTAGTGCTACACCCAGTGGAATTGCTTGTTGGGTTGATCCGAGCTTCGACAATACGTCGGCAACCTCATTTTCCAACCGGGGTACATGGTGAAACTCGCATCCCTCAAAGTACCTAGATATCTTTTGCACATGGAATCTGTACAATGCCATGTTTGGATCAAGAGCGTCCCACTGCCCTGATACTTGTTGAACTACCAAATCTGAGTCGCCAAAGCATTGGATCCGACATATTCCAATTTCTTTTGCCACTTTGAGCCCATGCACAAGTGCTTCATATTCGGCGACATTGTTTGATGCTGCGAAATGGATCTGCAGCACATACTTCAGCTGGTCGTTCTTCGGTGAGGTAAGTACAACTCCTGCGCCTAACCCGGTTTTTGTTTTTGATCCATCAAAATGCATTCTCCAATAGTTCGGATCTGGTAGCGGTGGTTCGTATTGCATCTCGGCCCAATCCACGAAAAAGTCGGCCACAGCCTGAGACTTGATCGCATCTCTTCTATCGTATTGCGGAGCATAAGGGGCTAACTCAATTGCCCATTTTGCGATTCGGCCGCTTGCATCTTTGTTACTCATTATCTCAGATATGGGGGCTTCACATATCACTTTGATTGGGTGTTCTTCAAAGTAGTGTTTTAGCTTTTTTGCTGACATGTACACACCATATGCCATTTTCTGATAGTGAGGATAGTTTTGCTTTGATGTTGATAATACCTTGCTCAGGTAATAGACTGGCCTTTGCACTGACTTACCCTCTTCATCGCGCTCTACCACCACCACTGCACTTACAACTCGGTTGGTTGTGGCTATATAGAGCAACATTGGCTCTTTTGATAGTGGAGAGGCTAACACTGGTGCAGTGGCTAACATTTTCTTTAATTGTGTAAAGGCTTTGTTGGCCTGCGGTGTCCATACGAACTTATCCGCTTTCTTCATTAATTGATAGAGAGGCAATGCCTTTTCTCCCATCCAACATACAAACCGACTTAAAGACGCCAGGCAACCAGTGAACTTTTGGACATCGTTAAGACACTTCGGCAACTCCATTCACTCTATGGATCGGATTTTAGTTGGGTTAACTTCGATACCTCGGCTGGATACAAGAAATCCGAGTAATTTTCCAGCCGGGACACCGAAGGAAAATTTCTCCGGGTTAAGCTCCATTCGGAACCTCCTTAGGTTCGCGAACGTTTGCCTGATATCATCAAGGAGCGTTTTGCTTTCCTTGGTTTTTATAACTACATCATCCACATATACTTGCACATTCCAACCGATTTGGTCGTGCAAACATTTTTGCATACATCTTTGGTACGTTGCCCCTGCATTACGTAAACCAAAAGGCATGGTGCGATAGCAATAAGACCCATACGGGGTAATAAACGCAGTCTTTATTTGATCATTAGGATTCAGAGGTATCTAATGGAAACCAGAATATGCATCTATGAATGACAACAGTTCACACCCAGCAGTAGAATCTATGACTTGATCTATCCTTGGCAGTGGGAATGGATCTTTTGGGCACGCCTTATTCAGGTTCGTGTAATCGATGCACATACGACAAACCACTGCCACATTCGGATCATCTTTCTTCTTTTCCACCAGCACCGGAATAGATAGCCAATCCGGATAAAGCACTTCCATGATAAACCCAGCTACTAGGATCCGAGCTATCTCATCTCCAATGACTTTCCTCCTATCTTCGGCGAAGCGGCAGAGAGGTTGCTTCACTGGCCTTGCTCCGGGTCTCACATTCAAAGAGTGCTCGGCCAACTCCCTCGGTACACCTTGCAAGTGTTGTGTGGACCAAGCAAAAATATCCCGATTCTCACAGAGGAAGTTGACGAGCTCGCTTTCTTATTTGTCATTTAACCCGGCACCAATTGTTACAGTGTGCTCTGGGAACATATCATCAACAGGCACTTTCTTCGTACCTTTCGTTGCTTGAAACGAAACACTTCCATGCGGGTTACTCAGTGCCGGCATATATTGCTGAGCGGATTGAGCCAATGCTGCCACCTCCTGGATCTTTCTCTTTTCCTGTGCGATCACGAGTGACTCGGCCAGGTTAGACCCGGCCGACGCACATTCAATGGAACGTCAGAAATCTCCCGCCATAGACATTACTCCATTTGGCCCGGGCAACTTCATCTTCAGGTAACTGATGTGACAACTTGCCATGAATTTATTCAGGGCAGGCCTGCCGAGTAACGCGTGATATGCACTTTCTAGGTTCACCACCTCAAACTCCAAATTTTCAGTTCGGCAGTTATCTCTTGTGCCGAATAGCACGTCTACCTGGACCTTGCCAATGGGCTCATAGGAAATGCCTGGCACAATGCCATGGAAAGTTGTTCTGGTAGCCTGGAGCATGTTCTCCGAGATACCCAACTTGCGCATTATATCCACATACATTATATTAATGCTGCTGCCATTGTCTATCAGCACCTTAGAAAATCTCACATTGATATTTGGCCCGATGAACGTCGGGTCCAGCACTAACGCATACGAACCAGGGCTAGGCATGAGCTTGGGGTGATCCTTGATATTCCAGGTGATTTCCTGATCCGACCAAGGCATATACCTCGTCACTGCGGGCATTACCGCATTCACCTCCATATGTCGGTGCTGCAAACTCTTTCTATCCATTTCCTCTGTAGTAAACACACAATAACTCTGGTGATGCTCTTTGTATTCATTTATCCCCTCATTTCCGGGATACCTCTGATCTGGCTGATGTTGGTTTTCTACCTGATGCACTGCATCTCTTCTTTCATGGTTTTCATACCTCGGCGGAGCGGGTGGAAACATTAACTGTTGCGTGTTCGCTCTAGAGAGCAATTGCTGTCGGGTAACTCCTGCCGAGGTTGATCGTTCTGAGGTGCCTGAGCATTCCCCGAACCACTTTGTTCTATCTTCCTCATCCATTCACATTGCTGAGTCGTGTGACCCGCTGGGTTACTCGGATTTGGCGTGTGAAATTTACACGGTTCATCCAGCATTGCCTCATAGGTATACCTCGGACGGTCCTTCTTTTCTTGCCACTGTTTCTTCTGCTCTGGCGTCCAAGTTTTCTTGCCATCATTTCTTGGAGTCCATTGTTGCCCTCCAGTTTTCTGACGCTGATTACTCCCTGCTCCGGGTTGATCTTGATTTACAGCTGCAACTTGTTGCGAACTATACCTGTAATCCGGTATATCATCTCTTCTCTTACCCCGGTAGTCATTCTGCCGGGATGATCCGTCTCCATCTTGCTGGTAGTACTCCTCATTTTACTCGCTTGACACAAGCCTACGTTGAGTCAGATCACCCAAGGCATACGAATCAGCGATCTAGATTGTCTCTGCCAGTGTAGTTGGCATATCCCTTTGCAACCTTTGCCACAACATGCTTGCATATCTACACCCTTGTGCAAACCAAGCTATGGTCTGTGACTCAATCACGCCCTCACATGAATTCCGCATTGTGCACCACTGGGTTAAGAACTCCCGGTCCGTCTCATTCGGTCTCTACTTGCACATTTCTAGGGTCTGTGGCCTATTCAGCCTCTGATACGTGCTTGAGAAGTTACTGACAAACATTTCCTGAAAATCAATCCAACAGTTGATACTTCCAGGTGGTAAATTGTTTAGCCATACCCTCGCTGGCCCCTCCAGCATTTGAGGTACGTATCTCACAGCCCATCTCAAGTTGCCTGTAGAAATTTTCACCGATGTCGCGTAGTTGATCAACCAATCCTCCGGCTTGGTGCTACCATCATATGTTATTGTGCCTCTGGGCAACTGGAAGTTAGGCACCGGAGGCTCCTTCATGATCCGGGGCCCAAAACATGCAGGACCCAGAGGACCTTGACACTCAATTTGCTCCGACCTATAAAGTCGATCCAGTTTTAACCTGGCGTCATCAGGCATCAAGTTCCTGCTTCCCAACCTTGACCCTATCACGTGATAGCCCGGCCTAGGGTATCCTGCGTTCACCATTTCCGAATCACCATCATTGTATCTATCTTGCTCCTACGGAGCGGCTATCTGTTGCATACCTTGGCCGACACTTCGCTCTTGCCGTGGTATATTCCGCTGTTGCGGTTGCCCTGCACCCGTCGAGTTACGATGTCCGGCATTGCCATTCACAGCGTTTCCCTGACCGGCATTGCCTTGGTCACGGTTACCTCGGCCAACTTCACCTCGGCTGACACTTTGTCGGTCCTTATTGCCCTACACTTCTTTTCCTTCCCTGCCCTTTCCGGGTCATATGGGACTATCTGTTTGTTTCTCCTCGCCGAGGTTACCACCTCCTCTCTTCTTGGGCCACCATGAGGTGACGATGCAGCTCCAGCAGATTTCTCCGGGTTACCTACTGCTGAGTGAACGACTTTGGAGGCCCCAGCTCTTCCCGGATTAGCCCTGAGTAACTCTTCATTTTGTCTGTTCGTGATCCGAACTAACTCATTGACCCTATCCTGCTATCTTTGCCGGGCTTCACCCATCAAACCCTCTAACTCGGACGCAGCTGCATTTGCTGCTCTGAGGTTCTTTGCCGGGGTACTATACTTCGGCAGCCCCACGGACAGAACGTTCTCTGATTCCTCAACTCTAGTATCACCTTCTTTGTTCATTTCACTGATGAGGTTTCTCCCCTTCACTTTTACAGCTCTACCTTATTTGCCTTTGCGCACTCACGCAGTGTCATGTTCAACGACTACTGAGCCGCTGCTATCTTTTTCGCACCCTTTAGTATTTTCTGCCTAGTCTCCTCTAACTCGGCTTGTGCCTGAGCCGGATCTACCACTGCTGCTACGGGGCTTGCCAAGCTATCTATTGCCTGCCGCAGCACATTCTATGGCCTCTCTAGTGGAGGACCTCTACTTTTCCTCGATGCCTTGGGTGTTACCTCCAGATCTGGTGTCGGTTCCTTGCTCGCGCCAGCTCCAAGCGCAGTCATCATCACCTCGGCGTGGTCAGGGGAGCGAGTGATACACGCCCCGCGAGCCACGCTAAGGGGTTGCTCGCCTCCCTTGATGACGTGCCACGGGTGAACGCACGACACATCGACAGCGACGTAGATCTTGTGCGCGCCAAGCTTGACGAAGAGGCCGTTGCACGGAAGAGGTCGCTTTCCGAAGCATCTAGCATTGTCGCTGACGAAGTCCAGCGCTCCAAAGCGCTGAACAAGCCCGGAGACGTTGCGTTCGCCGGTGCCGATGAGGTTTCCCGTCCAGATCTTCACTCCTGCTAGCGCCGCTAGCCCCACGGTGGACGCCAACTGTCGTGGTGGTGTCACGGCAGATGCCATGGATAGGCTAAAGGTGGGGACAGTATGCACTAGGGGAATCCAGGGAGGGATAGTGTGGTGATTCCACACACAGATGCTTTGTATTCAATTGGTTTCCAAGGTTTACAAGTGCTCCTTGAGCTGTATTGGGGAGAGGAGGAAGAAGGAACTCTCTTACTCTCTCCACTAGCTAGCCCTCAGGAACCTACTAGAGATAAACCAAATAAAGCTCAACCCTTTCTACAGATGCCCTAGCCCTCCTTATATAGGGGTGTCTAGGTCTCCAATTAGGGCATACGTGGAGGCATATTCCAAGGAATATGCCTCTTCCCAAAATAGTAAACCGATCGGGTCACTTTTCCCCATCGTAAGCCATGCAGAGGCTACGTGAGCCTCTGCGGCGCCCACGTCATCCGACACAGGCAGCATCACCTTGTCAGCCACGCCTCGGTGGTCCTGGCCTCTGTCCGCTTTGCTCATGATCTGTGTACAGCGGCCTCCTTTTGACCAGCGAGATACCTTCCTTCTCCTACAAGCCTGATATAACCCGGATCATGCCTGGTTAATCCGGCCACACCGGTACCTGCATACAAGTTATATAAATCCTGCTGGCATACGACATAAGTCGGTCGGGACTCAGTTAGGTGGACATTCTCTGGTCCGGGTTACTCCATGATTTGGCCTGCCTTGAGGTGACTCGGTCAGCACTTGCTTTGACCTTGCCGTACCTCGGCTAACTCGGCCATTATACCCTAGCGTGACCCTACCCGGGGGTATCCCCCCAACACCGGCATCACTGAGTTGAGACATTCAGAGATCAACGAGCAATACGGCGCAAGATTTCAAAGTCCTCTGGGGGCTACTGTTGGGGATATGCAATACGGCGCAAGATTTCAAAGTCCTCATAGCATGTCACCAATCCGCCTAACCCAGGTGGCCCATAGTTGGTAGCAAGGCCTATGGCCTGCTGGGCGGCCTAGTTAGACGGATCCAGAAGGGAGGCCCGTGCCAGATAAAGGAAGGCTACGCAGGAGTCACCGACATACTCGGAGCCTTGGAGTACAAGACATAGAAGACTAGTTCGTGAAGGCATAGGACTCTTTACGTTGTCCAGCAAGGACCTTTCCCTGTAAACCCTAGGTCTTGGCGCCTTCATAAGCCGGCCTGCGGGAGCCTTTAGGGCAGAACACCATAGATTGCAGCGGATAACGCGCAACACCTCGCACAGCGAACCTATCTCTGTAACTCGGCGTATTGCCATTATAGTGATTTATAGCAGGAGTAGAGTTCCGCCACAGTTATGGGACTTGAACCTAGGTAAGTTGTGTTACCTCGTACCCGCCAACTCTCCGCCTTACCCCACGTCTCTAAACACGCAGTATGAGGACCCCTCCATGGTGTACTCGTCGGCAATACCACGACAAATAGGATTGCATGGAAGCTTGGTTTCTGGGATAGATCCCATAACTAAGAATAGTGGGGATCCGTTCAAAGTTGGTAATTCGACAGCGCAAACTTTTCAACGTTTGCATATATTTGACAATCAATATCATGTAATCAATATTACAACTTACTGTAAAAGGAGATAGGGGAAGGAGCAAAAAAGAGGATTCTTGATGAAATAGATTCCAATTCTGTGACTTCTGCTATCCAAGATGACAAGGTAAATCAATAGAATGATGTATGTTCTTATCGTCCCGCGCATATGCTTTCACTATAATCTCTGTTTATCTTGTAACTACAGAAGCACAAAATTGAAGAAGACTCTCATTTTCCTGATGACGGAGTAGAAAATGGATGTCAAATTGCTACACCTAAGACGCCACCTTGTTTACCTTCTGTGGAGACTGATGCAGTTGCAGCTGGTACTGATGAGCCTGCACCTGCCATCGTCGTGGAGACTTGTGCGACTGGAGGTGGTGGATTGGTTTTACCATCGGCAGAGACTTGTACGGCTAGAGCTGGCAGTGAAGAGCCTCTAGAGGACATTGTGGTGCTCGATAGTTCACCTATTATGTTGACTCATGCTAACGGTGTTGGCGTTGTTGGTGGTGTTGCTGATCCTGCTCCAGAAATCACCGTGCCACCTGAAGGAGGTGGTGAATTGGGTTTACAATCTATAGAGACTGTTGCACCTGAAGGTGGTGAACTATGATGTGGAGCTGTCTTTCTTATGATTTCTATGCTTTTCTCTGGAACCTGTATTATGGAGCTACCTTACGCATTTCTTAAACTTTTTCCTGTTGAACTATGGTATGGAACTAGAATTACTCCTAGTATGTAATCATATTCGGATGCTTAAGTATTATCGATGATAAAACAATGCTAGCTGATCTGCACGAGAATTGGCCTCTGCCACTTCCAGGCGTGGTTCCTGGCTCATCTCCTTTTCACAAGCACGGTGAAAAGATGGTTATGTTCCCTTTCTTGTAATGCCATTATGCTTGTGTTATTGATCTAGCAACTTCATGCGGATTTTGTTACCCAATTCGCATTTATGTCTTCACATACAAACATATTTGTTCACATGACTTGAACAGAAAACAATATCTTCTTTGCATCGATTAACACAAGGAGACATGCAAATATTTATTTATTTTTGAAACGAGGCAAAATATTTGCCATTTTCATTGATAGAGAGGGACATGCAATTTAACTACATTAAGATAACTACTCGTACAAGTCATAGAATGGTAGGGATTGCCATAGGAAATCATCACCTCCAGCATCTTGTTCTACAGAAGGCGGTATTACCAGATCCACAACCATCTTTTCCTTGGGACGGCAATGTCAATTATAAGATTTCGAGTCTAAACACAATCCAGTGCAGGTTCATCAGGACAACCTCTAGTTGTGTTAGTCTCCACAGAAGGTACATCAGCGCTATGGCAGACACCTTTAGAAATGAAAGCTGAAGGTATTGTTATACTCCTATCAGGACCACAGATAAGTGCCAGAAATTCAAGCTCTGAATTCTAGCGTTACAAAATAGACAAGAAGTTATCCCATCTAGACAATTCATAGACAATTCACACTGCAATTTGAGCGTCTTACATGATCCTTAGATCTTACTCCATCCGATATATTTATTGGTGAAATGAAATTTGCTGGTACTTTTATTTCTGTGAAGAACCTACAAAACATAGCCAAGTCAGACATCTGAATATATCTAACTTTTGTATAGTCTATATTATGTGAAGATATCTTTGCATAACACTCACTTATCAAACTATCTACGGATATATTCCTGCTCCATGGAAATGCGAAGCCGACGTTCTATAGGGTACATCCATCTATACTATATTGTACCTCTAAGTACTTCCTTGTCAGGTACATCAATATCCAAATGCTCCATCGTATCCAAGAAGGATGGAGAATATATCAGGTCAAAAGCTTGCACAGGATCTCTGCCAAGTCCTTTTTAAGATGTTTTCCAGCTCTTCTGTCCAAAGCTTTACTATATATTTACCTAAAGAACGTACCTACCCAAATCTGCAAGCACCTTGTAAATCTTGATGGTCATAAGCTTTAACTATTTCTAGAAGAGGTGGAGAACAAACCAAAGCCAAGAAGAATGTCCAGTGCCTAAATCTAGGAGGCGAAGCATGGGGATCGCCCAGCTGACGATCGGCCGGTGCATCTTGTGAAGAACAGCGCATCCAACCATGGTAGGCCAGCACTATTGATAGAAAGGCATTGAGAAGTTTTTTTAAGGCGTCGAGAAGTTTGCGGCCTAGTTCTAATATGGTGCATCTCCCATCAGAACAACACAAAATTTGAAGAGACATGGGCAAGTTGCTCGATTGAGGGTGCACTTAGGAAAGTTTGGGATCTCGGCGGAAAATTTTGACGGGCGCGGGGTGGTTATCCACAATTTTCAAAGAAATATCTATGAATATTTTATCGGATTTGCCAGTTCTCAGGTGCCTGAGAACTTCTTAGTTCTTAGTCACCTCTCTCGCCATTGGATTTTACTCGCGATTCGTGCAATGTGAGGGTTACATATTTGTTGCAACTAGGTTGTAACTGGGAATTTAATGAGTTGCAACAGAATTAGCACAATTAGTAGGGTGACATCAGCGACTTAACATAACAAGTTCCTAGGCACCTGAGATCTAGGCGCTCATATTTTATACCTTTTTTCCTTGTTGATGTCTTTGTTTCGAATCCGGTCGAGCCCTAGAACGTACCTTGGGATTTTAACTATCGATCCCAATAAATTAGCCCATCCGGCTTCATTATAGCCCAAGCCCTTTCAATTCGGCCATGTTTTGGGTCATTCGACCACGGTAAATAGCCCAATTAGTTTGGGCGAGAGCCCATGAAAAATAGCCCATGGATAATAGCCCATCAATCCCTGCTTGGCCCATTTTTCTTTAATTCGGCCTTTTTTGGGACTGTCCACCCACCCCTAAAAAAACTTTGCCTATACATTTTTTTAAGTACTACCTACTACATTATGTATAGCATTTTTTGTTGAGCTGCCAGCAATCACGTGTAGCAGATGGACAAGCAATTTTTTAAAAAGAAAAATAAATAAGTTATATACAATGTTAGTATACATTTTTACGTTTTATAAAAGCATAACAATTTTCTTGTGTAGTGGCAAGACATGCAGTTTATCTATAGCAGTATATTTGTACTGAGAGGTTGACATGGTCTACCCACCTGCCTGCAGCTAGTGCCCATCAACCTTACCATACAAGAGATCAAGTTTAACTAGCGGGTTTAAAAAGTACTTGTACAAAAGTCACGACCAGAAAAAAGAAGACCAAGATAGACACATTTCTCGTCTAGAGAGGCTGACACGCGGGTCCCGGCAGCAAGAGCATACACGACTGCCGCACTTCTAATGATATGATGACATGTGGGGCACAGGAGGTTGATTAAACGGTAGATGCATCGAGCAACGCTATCTAGTTCGGAACAGGGTAGCGCGATCAAAGGTAAAAATTCCACCATACACATGTTTCTTCTAATGAGAAGATGACAAGTGGGCCCTAGCAAGCTGATTAAACAGTAGATGCATCCAGCAACGCTATCAAGTTCGGAACTGGGTAGCACGAGCGAAAGAAAAAATTCCATCATACACACGATTCCTCTAATGTGAGGCTGACATGTGGGTCCTAGCAGCCTGACTAAACAGCAGACACATCGAGCAACGCTGTCAAGTTCAAATCAGGGAGGCACGACCGAAAAGTATGCTCCACTAGAGACACTGATGTCTGAGACCCACACGCCTCAAAAGACTTTGGTGAGTCAACATCGAGCGAGGAACCAAAAATCTTGCTTCTGCCACGTGTCGGCGGATCTTACTCCATGTTTTTGGCTGTTTCATTGTGGTAGAGGGCCACGAAACCATAAAATCATTTTCCATCCGCCACGGTCGAGCCAAGAAATTCGTCGCGGAAGACGTGCCTTCTACGGTGACTGTCAGGCCAAGTCAATGCGAATGGAAACATTTCTTGTAGTGTGTGTTGCAAATTCATTTTGCAGCATCCAACAATGTGGCTGAGTATGAAGCACTTGTTCACGGGCTTAAAGTGGCTAAGGAAATTGACATTCGCCAGATTCAGTGTTTTGGTGATTCAGATCTGGTGGTTCAACAAGTTTCCTGTAATTGGGATGCACTAGACGCCAACATGACCTTATACTGGTTCCATGTCCAACAGATCAGTGGCTATTTCGAGAGATGTGAGTTTCATCATGTACCTAGAGCCGAGAATGAAGTAGCCTACATATTATCCAAGCTAGGATCATCTCGGCAGGCAATTCCAGCCGGCATATCTCTCGAGCATCTTCAGAAACCATCCATGAAGCCATCACCTAAGTCAGAGTCAATATTTATCCCGGCAAATCCGAAAGCAGTGGTCGTCCCAATGGACATAGATGTTGGAAATGGTTCGAGTAACTCAGGGACTATTCAGTCAAACTCGGGGACTACTCCATCAAACCAGGGGACTTCGGAGCCCATGTCAGTCGGGGCAATGCTGGTTGAGCCAATGTTGATTGATGAAGCTACTTTTCATGTTCGTGTTATGCCATCTTGGGCACAGCCGATTATGTCATTTGTGATGGATGGGAGTTTGCCGAGTGACGAAACCTCGGCTAGGAAGGTGCAAAGAAGAGCCAAATCATATATTATAATCAAGAGTGACATATATAAGATAAGTGTTACCAATGTGCTCCAGTGCTGTGTTGAGCCAGAAGAAGGGAAAGAGATACTCTAAGATATCCATCAAGGAGAATGTGGGAGCCATGCTTCATCTGGAGCCCTAGTTGCCAATGCATTCTTGCATGGGTTTTATTGGCCAAGTGCCTTACAAGAAGCAGAAGAGATAGTCAAGAAGTGCAATGATTGATAGAGGTATGCAAGCAAGATTCATATGCATACCTCAACACTCAAAATTATTCCAATCACATGGCCATTTGTTGTATGGTGCTTGTACATGGTGGGACCATTCAAGCTAGCTCGTGGCAATATGACTCATATTTTGGTAATGGTGGACAAGTTCACTAAATGGATAGAGGTCAATATTATTAGAAAATGTGACGGCCACATAGATGTGACATTCTTAAAAGACATAATCCTGAGATATGGCTATCCACACAGCATCATTACAGATAATGGCACAAATTTTGCCGAGGGAGCCTTTTCTCGGTTTTGTATGGATTAAAGGATAAGACTCGATGTAGCATCAGTCACACATCCAGAATCAAATGGACAAGTGGAAAGAGCCAATGGACTAGTACTTCCCAAAATAAAGCCTCAGCTCATCAAGCCACTACAGCGCACTGCCGGATGTTGGATAGATGAACTCCCGGCAGTATTGTGGAGTCTCAGGACAACACCAAATTTCTCAACTGGCTATACACCAGTTTTCCTTGTATACGGGGCAGAAGTTGTCTTGTCAACAGACATAGAGCATGACTCGCCAAGAGTCACCATGTATACCGAGGCCGAGGTAAAAGAGGCTCGAGAAAATGATGTCGACTTGATCGAAGAAGCACGACAGCTAGCACTGTCCATATCAGATATATATCAACAAAATATCCAAAGTTAAAATAGCTAGAAGATAAACCCTCGAGTATCCCGAGAAGGAGATTTAGTGCTTCGGTTAGTGCAACACACCGCCGGCATGCACAAATTATCACCTCCATGGGAAGGGCCATTTATCGAGAGTAAAGCTTTGGACAATGATGTGTACTAACTGATAGATGCTCAAGCACAGGAAAAGAATAAGATGGACAGGTACGGCGAGGAAACCAAGAGGTCGTGGAATGTAGCTTTACTTATCCCCTATTACACCTAAGGGAAAAAGTGTATGTATCTCAAACTCCCTCATATATTGGATATGTATGCCGGTTATGAGCTATGAATGAAATGCCGACACCTCGAGCAGAAACTTGGGGACTGCCATTGTCGTAATGTCTTTTAAGTAATTTCATTTTTTATGTCGGTTGGCTTAGCTTTCTTCTCTCTTATGTCGGATTAGTAATTTTTGGCACCAAAGGCCCACTCTTTGACTTGCTGATGTCTGCAACCCGACTTCATGGCAAGCAAGAGCAAAAGCTAGAGATTGTTGTACACATGAAAAATGTCTAATGAAAGAAATATAAGCGAGCTGGTACTAGTTGTTTTTTGTCTAACCCCTTATCTTCGATTATTTTCTTATGTCGAACGGCTCTAAGCTAGCCCTCAAAGTTTTGAGTATTGTTAATTTAGTTTTGTGACCTTGTGTCTCATACGTTGAACTCCGAAAATGGTAGATAAGATCCAAGGTTATAGAATTGAATAAACAAGAAAACAACCTCGAGGACTTAGCCCAAAAGTAATCCAGCATAAGTCTGGTAGCAACAAAAGAACTTAATTGTATATATGACATATGCGCCCGACATGCTGGGGATTTAGCGAATTCAATTTTTCAAAGCCTAAGGAGTTGTACCAGGATCAGAAGGATCAACTGGAGGACTAGATGTGCTGGCTTCTGGATCGGTAGTCCCGGCGGAAGGAGCAACACTCTCGGCCTCAATGTCATCCTCAACTTCCTCTTCATCTTCCTCATCATCTCCTTATTATTCGTCATCGGAATCCTTCGGCCCCTCGACAAAGGTGTTGACAGCGGCATATGGAATGAAGGAGTAGGCTCTATCCTGGCGTCGCTCGTAAGTGTCAGGTCTATTGTCCATTTTGAACCCCGGCGCATAGTCCAAAGATAGTCAAGAATAATACCCTTATATCAGGACAACACGAAACTCAAAGCCTCGTTAGCACCAACTCGGGCAGCTGACTCTCGCCACTAGGTGAGCCTCTCCTCACTGTCCATCAGACATTCAGCCAATTCAACAGGAGATTTGGGAGCTAGAACCCCTGGCCATAAAGCTTTGAAAGTGCGGATGGCAATGTCGAGCATTTTAACTCCGAACACCTTGAGAGGCTTGACTCGGGCCGACAAAGCAACCAAATGGTCATCTATGTCCAATTCATTAGGTAGTGGGCCAATGTCGGTTCTCTTCTTCCGAGATTTGGTAACCGCTACTGATGCAGCAGGAGTTGACTCAAGAAAAAGACCTAAAAATATAGAGGCATAAGAAGCAAAGTTAGGAATGTGTCGACATATAGCATATGTCGGCAGAAAATACGGAGCAGGAGGAACTTACTATTCATTTTGCTATTTATCCTGCCAGCTCCGACAACCAAACCCGGCTTTTGCCCTTATGATCCTCCAACTCTTGCTGGGCCGATTTAACCATGATCTTAGCTTTCTTGAGCAAATCTTGATGTTTCTGGACTTGGCCAGTTAGACGATCTTCTTCTTCTGCGGAGTCCAGGGAGACCTTCTCAAGTTCAGCTTTATGCCCTTTCTTCATCTCCTAAATTTGAGCATGAAGTCAAGATACATCGTCCCTTTCTTCTTAAGTTGAAGATGATGTTCCCCTGCTTGTTCTAGCATGTGGTTTGTCAGTTCCGCCATACTTATGCAATCCTGGTGTTCTTCTCCAAGAGTTATTTTCTCGGCTAAGTTGAGATCAAAATATAGATACGAATAAAATGAAATATGCACAAATCAAAGTACAGAGAATGACATATCAGCAAGGTTAGAGATCCGCTTATGCAGCTCGTCAATCTGTTTCTCTGTCCCGGCTTCAAATGTCGGCAAAGGTTAAGTCGGTAAATGAGAAAAGCAAAAATCAAACCAAGATTACCCATGTATACCTTTATTCTTCAGCTCGGCCTAAAGCTTCTTTTGATTGTCAGAAAGTTTCTTGTGCTCCAACAGAAGTCTCCGCTATGTCTGTGTCTAAGAAGTAGTGCAACTCTGGCCGAGAAATAGTGTTAGGAAATCATTTTAAAATATTCGAGCCAAGTTATCCATAACTCAACCCAAATCTCAGGAAATAGGGAATCATTTTAAAAGATTCGAGCCGAGTTATCCATAACTCAACCTGAATCTTAGGAAATAGGGAATCATTTTAAAAGATTCGAGCCGAGTTATCCATAACTCAACCCGCCCACCCCGGTTTGGGCACATGGAGGCCCTAATCTCGGGAAATAGGGAATCATTTTAAATATTCAAGCCGAGTTATCCATAACTCAACCCGAATCTCGGGAAATAGGGAGTCATTTTAAAGATTCGAGTCGAGTTATCATAACTCAACACGAATCTCAGGAAATATGGAATCATTTTCAAGATTCAAGTTGAGTTATCATAACTCAACCTGAATCTTGGAAAATAGGGTTTTGATGCAAGGCTAAAAATATAAAGCACATGCAATGTAATTGTTGGGTTCGCAGCATAGAAAACAAAAAAATCCTATGATGTGAACATCTAAGCACCAAGATTTATCTACCTAGATACAATCAACGGGTGGATATACATCCATAGAGAACATACCCTTGAAGATTGACAAAGCATTATTAACGAAATCGATTTCATGGTTGATGTAGTCGTACACTTGCCAATCTCAAGATCATGATGAAGTACAGCGAGTCCAGCAGGTCCAGCACTAGCAAGTCCAGTAGGTCCAGCACCACCAAGTCCAGCACTGCAAAGCAGCAGTGTATCCATGATTACACATATGTCCGGTACCCCGACAACCTCCGTCCCTTGCTCCAGCAAAGTAGCGGAAGTAGAAACTCGTTTCTCCAGCACCAGCAAGTCCAGCAGGTCCAGCACCAGCAAGTCTAGCACCACCAAGTCCAGCACTGCAAAGCAGCGGTGCATCCATCATTGCACACACGTCCGGTACCCCGACAACCTCCATCCCTTGCTCTAGCAAAGCAGCGGAAGTAGCAACTCCTTTCCAAATAAATCCACTGGGAACATGTATCTTGCTAATCCGAGACCATGGGGAATAATTTATAGAGGGGGAGAGATCCTTCACGAGGAGGTGTGAGTGAGATGGAGTAAGAGGGGTGCATTTTATAGGAGCAGGGGGCAGCCAAGGGCCATGGTGTGGAAGCCATGGTGGGTGCCCCCACCTCTTCCTCATTCATGTGAGTGGAGCACCCACTCACATAAAAGACCTCCACTCAAAATTCCACTCAAACAATGATTAATTTTCCACCAAAATTAATGTATCTCTCATTGAATAAAACTATTTTATTTATTTTATTCAGAATTCTGTATTACTTTAATGAACAAACATTCACATAAAACCCCCTGCAACATTTCAACATCACATGCAGAACCAGTTTCTGAAATTTCACCCAAAACAATTCTGGTTTCCATCGAAATGATTCCAGCGCTTTCTTAAATCTTTATCTAAACCATATTTGCTCCAAACGGTGTCAGTATCCCTTAAGTGTGTCACCCTATGGTTCGCGAATAATGCAGACATGATCGAGACCTTTCTCCGATCAATAATCAGCAGCGGGACCTGGAGATCCGTACTGAGTCCCACACATTCAACGATGACTCTAGTGATCGTGTGAACCTTTAACGTCGTAACTAAATCCCTTTGGCTCACGATATATTACATGTTCGAGGTTCGGTCATCGGTATCTCCATACCTATTTTGATCTTGTTATCGACATGCGCTCTTTTCTTGTTCCCGTGATATAACATTCTAGTGATCACATCACTTGCTTACAAGCTATCTCAATATGATATCATCGAGAGGGCCTAGAGTATATCTATCCGTCATCGGGGTGGACAAATCCCACTCTTGATCCATGAGCCTCAACATAACACCTTCGGAGTATCTGAACCCACCTTTGTAGTCACCCTGTTATGGTGTGATGTTTGATGTTATCAAGTTACTCTTCTAGTGTTAGCGATTGACATGATCTCGTGGTCTAAGGACTAAGATTACTTCGTATGATGTTATGGCAATTTAAACACAATGACTTTGATCGTAATGCTATACTTTGGATGAATGTTCATCACATCATTCACCAAGGTTGTGACCTCGTTATTAACAACATCCAATATCCATGATCAGGAAACCTTGATCATCTTGTTAATCAACGAGCTAGTTTATAAGAGAGGCATTACTAGGAACCCTTTATTTGTTTATCAAACACACATTATTAATGTTTCCAATTAATACAATTATTAAACATTTATCATAAACAAGGAATAAGATAATAACCACTTTATTATTGCCACTCGAGCATATTCCCTTCAGTTTCCCACTTGCACTAGAGTCAATAATCTAGTTTGTAAACTTACGCATTCAACACCTATGTCTTTCTGGTGTTGTATATATGCGTTTACTAGTGGTTAACATAATCTCTGGATCTGACAATTTCAGTTATGCATGTATTTGCATGTCTTTGCGTCTCTACGCATCACTCATTCTCTAATGAGATGGCATTGTAAAAATTTAGTCCTTTGGTGAGACCTCTAGTTTCTTTGGGTTAAAACATGTTGATATAGTTGTCGCACAATATATCTTCATAGTACTAGCCCACTGTGCTACACCTAGTTTGATAACAAACTTCTTAACCAAATTTCCTCCTTTGTTGCTACTATAGCATTCATATACTTAGCCTTTTGTTGTAGTATCCGTCACAATGTATCAACTTTGGAACTCATCCAAATCCATCATGGAACCTCCTTTCCATTACATTGTGCTACCCATAGTTTAAATTGAGATAAATTTAATGTGTATCTTGTGACAAACTAGTATCAATGTAACACTTTACAATGAACTACTTTTAACTATTTGTCACTTATACATGATATATTCTTAGTTCTTCTAGAACTCATAAGAATATCTTTACTATCATCCAATGATCATCATATAAATAATTCTGGTATATGCACATAACATTTAGAGCATAGGACATATCAGGATATGTACATATCATGGTATATATTATTGATCAAAATACTCCTGTGATTTCACTCACCAAGTGTCAAAACACTTGAATCTCGTTTCACTTACCAAGTGTCAATACACTTGAATCTTTATTCAACCCTTTCCATGCGGCAAGAACCTTTCTCATCGTTTCCATATTGAACCCTTTCAATATCTCATATATGTACGTCTAGCACAAACATATTAGCGTTTCAATCTATCCATATAGACATTCATGCCAAATATTCTGGTTTTTCCAAGTCTTTCATCGAAATTCAATTTTAATGAAATTCTTAATCCATCTCAATAAAAGATACATCATTTCCAATCAACATGTCCTCTACATAATGTATTGGAAATTTGTCTCAGCGCTCCCACTTAATTTCTTGCAAATGCAAGCATCTTCATTATCTTCGATGAAATTAAACTCTTTTAACATTTTCATCATGGTGAAGATTCCAACTCCACTATGCTCACTTCAACCATTCAAGTTTGCACGCCTTTTTTAGCATCCTTTGATTTAACAAAACCCTTCAGATTGTGCCATGTACACGTCCTAGGTAACCATTCTATTAGAAGAACATTGTTTTGTTTGTTCAACTACCATATACCAATTTATATGTAGTGGTTGCTAATGGCTCTGAAATATAGCCATCTACATCCACATTTAAACTGGATATTACTCATATTTTTGATGAAATATCTCTCTAAACCCTGCCACTAATGCCTAATATTCAGAGGGGTATGCAATCCTTTCTTTTATATTTTTCATGCATAGATAATATCATTTAAAGGAGGGAATCACTACATTAAAGTCAAAGATAGAAGATTTCCAACAACCAGAAGAAACCAAGAGCCATAAAGCGGAGGCAGACGCTTTAACGACCAACTATACGACTGGAGCAGAAATTTCAGCCGTACAGCTCCGGTCGTATAGTTGGCGCCGCCACCGTTAGGTCAAATAGAACAACTTTCGTGAAGGGACCCCTATATAAAGAAGCCTCGGGCGACAATAAAACAAGCCAGACCTTGCCAAAAAGTCTCTACCACGGACCACCAGCCGCCTCCAGATCTCCAAACCCTTCTCCATCTCCATAGCCATAGTCCACCACTTGTAATAGTAGATCTCTTCTCGGATTGGCGACATTGTAAGACTATTGCTATCAATCTTATGATTTTCATTACAATGTTTGTGATTGTTGATATCATCTTTGTGTGTGAGTAATTCTCCTTGGGCTAAGGGCTTCGGCCTAGCCATGAAGCAATTGTGCATGTTATTTATCATAGATGGGATCATGTATTAGTTTGTATGACATGATGATTATTGTATCCTCTCTTGCCTCAATCGAAGGACTTGCCAGGTACCCAAGACCCCGAGGGTTGAGCCAGGTATAGGGAGTATGAGTAATGACTGATCTGCAGGTTGGGAACCCAAGTGACAGAAGGGGTAGTACGGCTGTATGTGAGGGATTTGCTTGGGATTAACGGTGACATCACTATGCATATCATTAGTTCTCTTTCTTCTATGGATGAGACTAGTAGGTTATTGCTATAAGCGGTTGCGAAGGCAATAGAAATTATGGATGCACTACCCACATATAATTTATCTTGCTCTAACAAGTACATGCATACATTATTTCTATCTTTTATTCCCATCAGATGTTTTGCATAGCTACAGGTGAAACCGGACGCCCTAGGCCCTCTCTCTCCATCATCAACAACAACAAAAAGACGCAAGCTATTGGTCCGGTAAAAACACAAAACGAATTCTAAAACTCCCGAAGGTATGTTCAAGTAACTTCACTATGCATTCGCTTCCCGAGGATTCGATAACCTAGGTCTACTAGGGAAAAAGAAGCTATACAACATCCGTAATCTGAATCGAAGGTATTAACCCTTTTTCTGGTGCCGTTGCCTGGGAAGCAATAGCTACCCTGGTGAGGTTATTAGGAACCTTGCTAGTTTTAATTCTTGTTTTTAATTTTTTTAGTTTGGTTTTAGTCTTTATTTGATAAACCAAAAAAATAGTTAGCCTTTAAATTCTTGCTTTTACTATTATAATTCTTTGTTTAAGAAAACCCAATAACATAGGAAATATGGTTGAAAAGAAGCTTGGGGAGTTTGCTACTCCCAACAATGATTATTTGCGTACTCCTATTACTCAGCCAGCAATTGCTGGTGATGACTATGAAATTAAGCCCCATTACTTAAGTTTGGTTCAACAGAATCAATTTGGAGGCTCTGTTGTTGAAGACGCAGGTATGCACTTGAATACTTTCACTGAAATATGTGATATGATGACTACTAAATATGTTGACCCTGATGCGATCAAATTGCGTTTATTTCCTTTCTCCCTAAGAGGGAGAGCAAAAGAATGGTTGCTATCTTTGCTTAGAAATACTATTACATCATGGGTGGGATGTACTTCTTTATTTATGACTAAATTTTTCCCACCTGCAAAGACTATGCAACTCAGATCTAATATTACTGGCTTTCGACAGGAAGAGCGTGAGCCACTACCGCTTGCATGGGAGAGGATGAAAGAATGATTAAGAAACTGTCCTAGTCATGGGATGGAAGATTGGCTAATCCTCCATTTATTTTATAATGATCTTAATCTTGTGTCTAAGTCTATGCTTGATACTGCAGCTGGAGGAACGTTTATGGGTAAACATTTTACCAAAGCAAAGTAGCTACTAGATAATATGCAAGACAACCATGCCCAATGGCATGTGGAGAGATCAAACACGAAGAAGGTGAACTCTATTTCACCCCTGAAACAAATATTGAAGAAATAGATTGCGTAGCTCATAATGATTATAACCTTGCTTGGAAGAAGAGTTACAATCCTAACTTTTAGAAACATTATGCTAGTCCTACAGGTAACTCTAATAATAATATGGGAACTAGTAATGGTAGTCTCCAAGAAACACTTAAGTCTTTTATAGACTCACAAAATGAACAAAACAATATCCTTGTTAACATAACAGAGAACCATGATGCCATGCTTGGTAAATTATCTAACCAATATGTTAATTTGAGAAATGATTTGCAAGCCCTCTAAGAAAGAACGGGGATCATTGAGGCACAGCTAGGTAAGATAACCGAGAGTCAAACTCTCATTCTAGCTAAATTTCCAGGTAAAGCTGAGCCCAACCTTGTTGAAGAACTCAAAATGATGAGGATCCAAAGGAAGGAGCCTAAAGAACTTGAATTATAGTAATGATCCTTAACCAAGTTACACCATTGAAGATCTCGTAAAAAGGATCAACGTCAAGATTCCGTTAAGTGAAGGTAGTGAGGAAGCTATGTACCAACACTTTGTCAATCAAGTAGCAATAAAGGTACGTGAGCTTGAGGAAGAATACAAGCAAATTGCTGAAAAATTACCTGTGAAACTAGATGACATATTTGAGCCTATTATTAAGATTAAAATTGGAACCAATGAGATAGCTACACTTTGTGATCTAGGTGCAAGCATCTCAACAATTCCAAAGAGTCTTTTTAACATGTTGGCTCCTTTGAAATTAATGAGTTAAAATTGCATCTAGTAGATTCTACATACAAAAAAGCTTTAGGAATTAGGGAGAACACTTTAGTATACATTAAAGGTTGTACCGCTCTCATTGATTTTGTTATTGTTGACATGCCTGAAGATGTTACTGCTCCTATTATATTAGGCCGTCCTTTCTTAAGAACTATTAAGGCTTTGATTAATCTACATGAAGGGAACATGAAGCTGCAATTGCCTTCACGGGATCCTTTTGTTATTCATTTCCCCAGGAAGAAGAAAGCCAAACATGATGAAAAGGAGGCCATCACTTTGAGGGCCAATTACTTTGGAGTGGGTGTTCCACTCATCTGGCCCAAGTGACTACCGTCGAGGTTAAGCTATTGACCATGAAAGAGCACTCCATGGGAAGCAACCCATGTTAAATAAAGGTTTGAGTGAAGTGTTTAGTTTTAGTTTTAGTTTATGTTTAATAAAGAGTGCTAGAAAACTCCAGTTGAGGAGAAGAAGTTCGGTAGTACTTGAAATTCTGCTTTATTCATGCTATTGTTGGTCAACAATATTTACTGTTAATTCTCTGTCAAAAACAAGGTATATCACTAAGTTATAAGAAAAGAAATAGTTTTCAAAGAAACATAAAACTTTTGATGCACACAGAGAGTTTAACGACCAACTATATGGCGGGAATAAAAATTCCGGCCATATAGTTCCGGCCGTATAGATATCTTTGCCATCGACAATTTTTCTTTAATATGCAAAGAGAGTTTAACGACCAACTATACAGCGGTAATAAAAATTCTGGCCATATAGTTCTGGCCGTATAGATATCTTTGCCATTGAAATTTTTCATTTAATATGTACTGAGAGTTTAGCGACCAACTATACGGCGGGAATGGAAATTCCGACCGTATAGCTCCGGTCGTATAGATATCAGTGCCTCCATACAAATTCTTTTCTAATGTACTGAGAGTTTAACGACCAACTATACGGCGCGAATAAAAATTTCGGACGTATAGTTCCGGTCGTATAGATATCGATGCCTTTGCATATTTTTTTTCGCAGGGATAGATAGTTTAACAACCAACTATACGGTGGGAACATTTTGTCCCGGCCATATAGTTGCGCCCGTATAGCTGCGCCGCTAGGAGGAAACCCTAATATTTTGACAAAAGGTCAACTATACGGCGGGAAATTAAAGCGTTGTTCTGGTCATATAGCTGCTCCCGTATAGTTGCGTCCGACCACAAAATCGCACGGGAAGGTACCTCCAACTCCAAAACTTCAATCCTTTTTCTTTCTTCTACCACCGAACTCTCACAAAACCTCAAGAGATCTTCATCTCTACTCAATTTCGTTCAATTTCCTCGCACGCGAGTGATCTACGGTATGTTTCTCCTCCGATCCTCCAATTACTTTTTGCAAATTCATCTTTGATCTATTATCATTATCAATCTAGGGTGAGATCTACTATGAACCAATTGCCATGATTTTCTTGCCTAGATTATTATCTTGAGGAGATTCTTTAGTGTGTTTTGATGAGGAATATATTATACTTACTGTTGTTGGATCAAAAAGTTTAATGTTTGCCTTTCTTTGATGTTTTAGATGATGAACACTAGGAGCCAAACTCGTGCTTGTGCCACAGCTAGCACTTCTCGGGATGCCGCTCAGGAACGCATGGGTATACGGTTCAGGGATGAGGCCCATCGTGATCGCTTCAACAGGATCAAGAACCGCGAAGTGAAGGCCACCAAGTGGGCTTGCCCCATTATATTAAACCAACTCGCAATTTTTGATGACTTTAATTTACTTTGCAATAGAGCTGGCCTGCAAAACTTTGTGTATAATGATGTGCCTACTTATCGCCGCTTAACCATTGAATTTCTAAGTTCGTTGCAAAGCACTATTAAACAATGGCAAGGAGAGGACAATATTTCTTTCTATTTGATGAACAACAACTACACCTTAACATTAGATGAATGGTGCGCATGTTTTAATTTTCCAAACAATGATATTCATGCCTTATGCGCATCCTTTACTGGCTTAGAACCTACCCCTGAACAATACTATAATGGAATGAGTTTCACTAGTAGAGTGAACAAGGGGAAGAATATTCAACATCCTGCAATTTGCTATTTGTTCTATGTTATTGCTAACACCTTGCAGGCACTTAATGAGTTCATGAGACTCAACGAGGAGGACATCCTAGTCCTGGCAAAGGCTGCTTACATCAACTGCAGCTTGTCACTCAACTTGGGCGCCATCCTTGTGCGCTACTTGGATCACCAAGCCTCCCAAAGACAAGGACCAATCACAGGTGGAGGCGTCATCACCGTGCTTTCCACTTCCCTAGGCATCAACCTAGGTGAGTTGCAACCCATACTAGGTGAGACACCTATTGGTTTCTCCACTTTGAGAGCCTGTGGAATGCTTACTAGGAGAGGTGGTGTTTATTATCTGCATATTGCTAGATTTGGGCGTCTCTACCCTGCTCCTATGCCTAATGGTCGTTTATCTATCGAGGAAGGACGTTTGCTATATAACTTGTAGGTTGAGCAACACCAACCCGAGGAAGAGATTCCAGAGGAGGATGAGGACCAAGAGGAGGAGCAAGAAGTTCCTTGTCAAGAGGAGCAGTCACAAACCCGATTCGCCACATACCAAGATTTCCAAGGACTTGGAGGTACTTTGGAGAGGATGCATAGCCTCTCTTTGAACCTCCGAGAATCAACTAGTAACCTCTCAACTCAATTTGAAAACTGGAGTAACGACTTTTTCTGGCCACCATAATGATTTGAAGGGCTTGTAAAAGACTAAGCTTGGGGAAGTTTCCTCATGTATCTTTATTTGGCGTTTATTTGCTTTTATTTATTTAGAGGTTGGGTTTTTATTTGAGTTTATAAGCACTCGTGTTGGTTTCCCCAACACATTTTTTTAGTTCTTTCTATTTGCTTTAGAAATTTTCTAGCCGATCTTTGTCCCCAATTTTCTATTCTTTAAAGTCCCTCTCTTAAAAGCCACAAAAAGATTTCTCCATTTTTCCTTATTTTCCCTCTTTCTTTTCTTTCCGCCTCGAGGTCTTCATGTATTCACAGGAGAGTGATCGACTTCGAGTTTCCAAGAAACAAATAAAAAAGGAAGAGAGAAGTGGAACCAAACATGAGAGGTATGCCTTATGACTCCCCACTTTTGAAGTTTGAGAAACCCATGCTAGTTAGTAGTAAATGTTGAGATATTATATTGGTGGAGTGAGTCTTTGTATTGTGGTAATATTTTCATTTGCATGGGTATTTAATTGGGTACATTTTGTTCCAACTCTCATAATTAACCAAGTCTTTCCTAAAAATTGCTAAACAATTGTAATAAGAAAAGTCTCACAATTGAAGGCTTGGGTGTTGTAGTGCTTAGTCTTGAAGGTTTATTTCTAGAGACACTCAACACCACTGAAAATGTTGATTGACTTAATAGCTCTCTTTGAAAGGATTTGTTCGATTGAATTAATGTTTAGCGGTTTTTGTGAGCATGCCAAAGTTTGACTTGTTAATCATAAGAATGATATAGCTTTACGCGTGTCAAAATTCATGGGATGCCAACAACTCCGCTGGCCTATGAATGATCTTCACAAAGGAAACTCCTAAATTTTGGCTATGAGTTGATTAAACACTTGTAGCAGCAATGCTATAGTGGGTAAGATTCTTGGCACTCCTAGGTAGCTATAATCATGATGGAATCACTCCTCTGGCTGTTATGAGAAATAATTATGCAAAAGGAACAAAACCTTAGATATGCCACGAGTGTCCATCATAGCCCGATAAACTAATTTTTTTTTGGCATGCTCTCAATTACTTAAAACTGAAATTCTTGAAGGACAATGAATAGAAAAGTAGTGCTTGAAAAGTCTTGATTTATTGATGTGGGAGAATTGAGATACTCTAGTGTATATGCTTTTCATGACAACTCTCACACTCTTAACTTACATGATTATACTTTATCATTCAAAGGCAAGCCTATGAGTTGATTACTTGACATGGAATAAAGTTTACTCATTTGAATCATCGATGTTGACAATAATTTTGATGCACTATAAGGATGCATGAAACCCGTATTATATGCTTACCATTACTCTATCTATGCTGAAGTTTTTCAGATTTATGAATGTAACATCCCAGATTTTGTATTAGTATGTTATTAGTGTCATGCATCATCCTTGCATCATTGCATCCTATAATAGAAAATTGCAATAAAAATCTTAACACCTAAACCTATTAAAAACCCTATTAATTGTTCCCATAAGTGAGCACTTTTGTTGTAATAGTTTAACCCTTCAATAAACTATGTAAAAACAGTAAACGATGGTCCTATGTTGACCGCCTTATTTTTACAAAAATTTGGAAACAAGTTTCAACACTTTTGGACTTGTCTTGCAAAAGTTATTTGAGTTTTACCAAACCAGAAATTGAAAAATGATAAAAGGAAAAAAAACGGAGGCAGTGGCAAATCTAGCTGGGCCGGCTCGCCAGCCCACCCAGCCGCAGCACCAGCCCATCTGCGCCACGCGACAGCTAACCGCGTCGCGCCAGCCCACCTTCTCCCCTCCGCCGCTGACAGCTGGGACCCACGAGGTCATCTCCTACCTCGAGCAGGACTCCCCCTGCAGCACGCCTTCGACCGAATCCGGTAGGATTCCGCGGCGGTTGTGAACCCCTCGCCCAAGTCTCCATCCCCTTATAAACCCCGCCACCCTCGGCTCGTCCGCTCAATTTTTTTTCCCTTGCAAAAACCCTAGCCAAACGAAGACTCCGCCGCCGCCGTCGGGTAGGACCTCACCGAGACGCTCGGGACTTCCCCTTGCTCCTTCCTTCCTCTAAAGCTTTCCCGCGTTCACCGCTGATTCGCCCCGTGCGTTTTTCCCTCTCTCCACTGCTGCAGATCATCGGCAATTTCTCATCGACGCGTCGCCGGAGACGAGGAGGATCGGCGGGACCTTGCCAACGGAAGGGGAAACGAGAAGCGCAGACGAGGCCACGGGCGAGTCCGCGAGCACCAGACGCACCCCGCCGACCACATCGCCGCCTGGGGGAGCCACCAGAACGCCGCCGGCCATCTCCACCAACGCCGTCGCCGCTCATCACCGCCGTCGCCACCACGGTGAGTCACCGCGCCTCCTCGTCCGTCTGATTTGCCATCTGCGGCTACGATTAGAACTATGCCGAAGGGGTACCGGCAAATAGGGGCGTGCCACGTGGCCGCGCGTGTCAGCGCGCACGCGCCAGCGCTGCGTCACCCAGCTGGGACCAATCAGACGCTGACACTTGGCAATATTTTTAGTGAAGTTCAGATCTGTTTGCAGATTTGGATTTTAAACTTGCGAAAATCATATAAAATCGAATATTTGTCCAAATTTAGCTTGTAGTATACCGTTGGATTCCTAATTTTATGTAGAATCCAAATCTGTAATAATATTCCAAGTTTGCAGTAATGTTTTGGGTGTGGATTTTAATCACTAGATTGGAGTGTTTATTCTATAGAAAAATAATTAAAATTCTGTTTTAATTGATTCTTGTTGCAATGACCTTGTTTCCATAATGCCTACTGGACAAAATTATACAACCTTGCTTAAAATCATTAGATCTAGTTTGGGGCTAATTAGATGGGTTGATCTCCTTATAATCCTAGGATTTGTTTTAGTGACTCTATTAGATCTAAATTCAATCCTAGTGACACCCTTACACTATCACAACACAAACTTGCTACCTTGATCAATTTAACCAACCTTGCATAAATACCATGTTGCATGCATGCATGATTTTCTTTGTGATATGCTTGAGCAAGTTGTGATCAGATCTATGTTTGTGATTCGTTAGATTGCTCGGAGTGCGCTAAGGAGTGCTATTATGTAGAGTGCTGCTCGGATCAAGGCAAGCTACACCACTTGTTCATAATTTTGTCCCAGTTTTGATTCTATGCATGTGATCTTGAAAATTCTGTAGTATGCATGTGTAGGATGTTCCAGTAGAATTTTTCCTTAGTATTATTTTGCAAATGCGATGATTTTGTAGTATGCCATGAGTAGCTCTATACTTAGGATTTCCCATCCTAATAGGTTACCCCTGTTTTTGTTAAGTATTGCTTGCTATGCTATATATATACAAAGTACCGTTGGGGGGTTCGAAAGACAAAGAATTTTTCTAAGTATAAAGGCTCTCTAGAGCAAACTTTCTTCTCAAATCCACTTCAAAATAAAACTAAGTTTTCTTCTGGGCGGAATGGTTGTCGGGACAACGAGTGAGATTTTGGTGGAGGACAGCCGCCCAGGAATCAAAGAAGTCTGCCATGTTCCAGAATTCAGAAGCTTCCAGTGCAACCACAATACATTATGGGCTTTGTCTTGGCCTAGTACTTAGTGGGAAACCTCACCTGGGTACCAACATTTGGAGGATTCTTGGCACGGTTGGATCCGGAAGGTAGAGGGGCTACTAAGGGAAAGCCTCGCCATGGTCTTGTCTGTAAAAGGACTTGATCGTGGATTGTGGGTAAAGTGCACAAACTCTCGAGAGTATTGCAATCTGATCGATCAGCCGTGTTCACGGTAACAGAACGATAATGAGCGTCTGAGGGATGGAGCCTCTGAAGGATCTTCCTCTCTCTTTTCTAAAACAAAGTTTTGAAACCCCATGGCGTGCGTAATATCGCTAATGGGTGGGAATTTGGGGAACTTGGTGTGTAATATCCAAGTGACGCTTGGTGCGTAATATCCAAGTGTTTGGTTGTTTGGACACTTGGTGCGTAATATCCTCGTGTGCCACTCGACCTTATTTTATCCAAGAAAATGTTTACAAAGTAGGGCAATCATCTATTCTTCTCTCTACTTAAGGAAAATTAGCTTTGAGCAAATGAACTCTACAGCCTATACCAGCCTTGCATGTAGAGATAGTCTTTTCTCTCCTTGGTGTAATTTGCCAATACATTCAAAGTATTGACCCAACTTGTTGGCTGCACGTCTTATGTGCAGAATCCGAAGATTGAAAGGTGCGTAGGGATCGCGGGTCTACACTCGACAAGCCTGGGCGTTGATGGACTCATGCTGCTTTTATGTTTCCGCTGTTGATTGAGCTAGCATAATGCTAAGCAATTTTTGTAATAATTTCATACTCTGGATTCTCCGTGTAATAAAGACTTTGTGTTTTACATGATATTTCATCGACTGTGAGTGCTAGCTATTGATCCAGGGACTAGCATGTTAATCACAGGGACTTAGGATCCTTACCGATCTGAGGTCACTACAATGAAGTGGAGGAAACATGAGACTACCAATCATGAGTAAGATTACCATCTCGTTATTTCAGTTTAAATGTTGAGTCCCTTTTTTATTTTGGTTTTCTTGCTCGGGGACGATCAAGTTTAAGCTTGGGGAGGTTGATGGCTCTGAAATATAGCCATCTACGTCCACATTTAAACTGGATATTACTCATTTTTTTTATGAAATATCTCTCTAAACACTGCCACTAATGCCTAATATTAAGAGGGGTATGCAATCCTTTTCTTTTATATTTTTCCTGCGTAGATAATGTCGTTTAAAGGAGGGAATCACTACATTAAAGTCAAAGATACAAGATTTCCAACAACCAGAAGAAACTAGGAGCCGCAAAGCGGAGGCAAACGCTTTAACGACCAACTATACGACCGGAGCAGAAATTCCGGCAGTATAGCTCCAGTCGTATAATTAGCGCCACCACTGTTAGGTCAAATAGAACAACTTTCATGAAGGGACCCCTATATAAAGAAGCCTCGGGCAACGAGAAAACAAGTCAGACCTTGCCAAAAAGTCTCTGCCACGGATCACCAGCCGCCTCCAGATCTCCAAACCCTTCTCCATCTCCATAGCCATATTCCACCACTTGTAATAGTAGATCTCTTCTCTGATTGGCGACATTGTAAGACTATTGCTATCAATCTTATGATTTTCATTACAATGTTTGTGATTGCTGATATCATCTCTATGTGTGAGTAATTCTCCTTCGGCTAAGGGCTTCGGCTAGCCATGTAGCAATTGTGCATGTTATTTATCATAGATGGGATCGTGTATTAGTTTGTATGACATGATGATTATTGTATCCTCTCTTGCCTCAATCCAACGACTTGTCAAATACCCAAGACCCCGAGGGTTGATCTAGGTATATGGAGTATGAGTAATGGATGATCTACATGTTGGGAACCCTAGTGACGAAAGGGGTAGTACGGCTATATGTGAGGGATTTGCTTGGGGATTAATGGTGACATCACTATGCATATCATTAGTTCTCTTTCTTCTATGGATGATACTAGTAGGTTATTGCTATAAGCAGTTGTAGAGGCAATAGAAATTATGGATGCACTACCCACATATAATCTATCTTCCTCTAACAAGTACATGCATACTTTATTTCTATCTTTTATTCCCATCAAATGTTTTGCACAGCTACAGGTGAAACCGAACGCCCTAGGCCCTCTCTCTCCATCATCGACAACAACAAAAATACGCAAGCTATTGGTCTGGTAAAAACACGAAAGCAATTCTAAAACTCCCGAAGGTCCATTGAAGTAACTTCACTACGCATTCGCTTCCCGAGGATTCGATAACCTAGGTCTATTAGGGAAAAATAAGCTATACTACATCCGTAATCCGGATCGAAGGTATCAGTTGCTACATTAATCCGTCAACACTAAATATTGCTATGAAAGATCAAATATTTTCATAGTCAACTCCTTGAACATTGTCGTAAACTCCTTTCCGATATGTCGACTATTTCATAGATGTCAAACATCCATGTCTATTTCTTTATAGATCCAAATACGACCAATAGGCTTCACGCCTTTCCGGAGGGTCTTCTAAGTTCAAAAACTAGATTTCTCGTGTATGGATACTATCACGGATTTTATGACTTCTAATCATTTTATGGAGTCAGGGCCCATCATTTCTTCTTTGCATGTAGTCAATTCATCATTGTCAAAACAATAACGACTTCTGTTTCAAATCTTACTATTTGATTCTTACAGACCCACATGGTTCAATAGGAACTCCAATCTCCGAGATCACAACCTTTGTAATCACGGGAGCAATGAGCATTTTAGCCGCCTCCAGGACACTTTTTGGTGTTGCGCTACTTAGCACATATTGCTTAGGTTCATCAACCTAATCATAGTTCTATTGTCCTCCCACATAAATTTTGTGAAAAAGCGACAAACTCTTTGTCTTTGGTGTTATGGAGGAATATCCAACAAATTCTTTGGGATAACCTACAAAGACGTGCTTATTCGACTTTGGTTGTAAACATTTTACTTATGCATAGCATACCAAAATTTAAGAAAAGACAACTTGGGTTTTATCCCAAACCATAACCTTTATGGTGTCATTTCGATGGATCACGATGGTGCTCTTTTCAATGTAAAAGTGGTAGTCTCTAAAGCTTTAATCCTTAAAACATAATGGCAGTTTTATAAATGACACATTTGATCTTACCATGTAAAATAAGGTTCGATTTGATCTCTCGAACATACCATACTCGTATGGTTTATCGGGAAATGCAAATCCATGGAACAATTCCTCAAATCTTAGGTGTTTTGCGAAACATGTAACTCAAATATCATCCTTTATGATTGAATCATAAATTCTTCATTTTCTCGTTACAATGATTTTCCATTTCATCTTGAAAGTCTTTGAACAATTTTCAAATGTTTCATACTTCTTCCTTATTAAGTAAATATACATATATATTCACTCAAATTTTTGTAGAAAGCATATGAAGTCAAAATATCCACCGCACATGGCTACATATAATGGACTATATACATCAATATGCACAATTTCCACTAAGTTAGTCACCCGTTCCCTTTTGGCCTATGAATGGAGTTTCAATTATATTGAGGAAAGTCTCATAAGCGTCATTTGATCAAAATCAAAGACTCCAAAAATCCATCAACATGGAGTTTCTTCATGTTTTATTTCCAACATAATTTAAACGGCGATGCCACTTCATAAGTGATCTTTCAGTCGTTTGTCTTGCAAAATTTTAGCATTAGTTTTATAGACGTGATTTCTCCAACTAGACTTGTAAAAGTTCATCCATCTTATATGGAATCCGGAATTATTTGAACAACCATTGTTCTCATAAGATCAGAACAAAATAACAATTATTTAAACAAATCTTGAAGGCAAGATTTGATGTCAACGATGAACACAATAACACTTTATTTGTTTTTGAGGAACATCATCACATATTCTCTTTCTAGTTACTTAGGCCATTGTAGTTCATGAATTGTGTTGTTTTGTATGACATTTCATACCAACGAATTCGGTATCCAATACCCAAGAACCACATTGTTTAACAAGCAAAGAATACAACCATAACATGTATATCATCTATAACCTTACCTAGAGATTTGTAGTCTTTTCTTTTCTTCCAAATATTTTATAGATTCTCTTTCAGCATTTCCTTTTCTTTTTAAAAGAATCTATCAACATCAACTGTGGTGCCATACATATGACACAAAGTCCAAAGCATGTATAGTCAAATACTAATACCTCCGGACTTATACTTTGAAGTTGATCACCATCATCAAATGTTTGGCATTTTTTCAAAATTTCATTCTTGAGTAATCTATTAGTGTAGTAAACATTTTACCTATATCTTCTATTCATCCTTATCATGAGAACTTTTATGGTCAAGCTAATATAGCCTATAAGGATGAACCATGAGTATAATGACAGTTCCCAAAACCTTTTGGGAGATTAGGACGGCTAGCGTCTCCAACCTTCGCAAATTCTCATACAATATGAGAACGTCTATTTTGCCAAATTATACTCTATCATATTGCAACCATAAACATTGTTTCAGATATCACAATATCTTCCAGACATGATGGTTTCTGAAACAATTCTTTTAGCTCCTAGATAATCTCGATATTAAAACAATATTTGAATATCAAGAATCATGGAGGAAAACATGATACTTTGGATACTAACACTGGAATTGTTACTCTTGGTTTAAAACTACTTGTTAAACTTCATGGAGTAAATAGAGTTTGTTGAAAGTTTGCAATAGGACTTCTAAACTTTAAATTGACATTCAAAACAATATGATATCAGTTTGTAAAGTAGATATCCAGAATTCTATAGTTCTATTATCTCAATTAAAACTAAGCGCAAGGTAGTAAACGAATGCCAATGACTACAACAAATTATGCAAATTCACTTTGATTTTAGTTTATGATAAATTGAGTTCGACTAATCCAAATTAAAAATGAACTCCCACTCAAAACCAACATCCCTCGAGTTGTTTTGGTGATTACATGAACTAAATCCACTACACCAAGTCCGATCATCACTTGAGTCGGTGCAGCTTCAAAGGCGAGCATCTATATGGGCATCATATCTACCATATGACTCATGCTTAAGCTTTTACTCCGTGTTCCGAGGCCATGTATGTACATGCTAGGCTTGCTAAGTAAGAACCTTAGTACTCGCGTGTGTAAAACTATCTTACACCTGTTGTACGAACGTGGATTCAAGTACACCCGATCATCACGTGATGTCTTGAAGCGACGAAACATAAAACAATGCGTACTTAAGGAAGAACACATTTTTATCTTGATATCTAAATGAGGGATCATCTTATAATGCTACTAAAACGCCAAACAAGCAATATAAGATGCAAACATCACATGTGTAAAGTGAAATGATATGGTTTTTGCACTTGATAACTATAATGTGCATCATGGTATGATCTTTATCATTCCTTTGTGTGTAAGGCCAAGGTCTATGGAACTTACATGTTTAGGTGTATTGTAAGAGTATCAACTATACATCAACTTACAACATTACCATATCATGACACGAGCCCAACAACAATGTAAACTAGACGCTTCTAATTTATCCATTGCAAGTTTTACGTGGCTTAGGGATTTCGAAGATAGAACCAGTCTTACCTACGAACATGGAACCACAACGATGATAACCAAATTATTAGCAACTCGTTATAAATGAGATATTGACTATAGTAGGAGAGATAGACACCCGCTAGCCACTTATGCAAAACTAGTTGCATGTCAAGCATGAAATAGGTCTCATGTGTGAGGACATGTAAAGTTAGTATGGGCCGCTTCATCCCACTATGTCACCAATATCCAAAATACATAGAAGATGCAATAAAATGATCATCATAGCCTACATACTCTTATGTGTACTACCCGTGCAAAGCATATACGCATTGATCAGGCTCTGATACCACTGTTGGGTTCACAACATAGAAAACAAAAAAATCCTATGATGTGAACATCTAAGAACCAAGATCTATCTACCTAGATACAATCAACAGGTGGATATACATCCATAGAGAACATACCCTTGAAGATCGACAAAGCATTCTTAACGAAACTGATTTTGTGGTTGATGTAGTCGTACACTTGCCGATCTCAAGATCATGATGAAGTCCAGCGAGTCTAGCAGGTCCAGCACCACCAAGTCCAGCACCACAGAGCAGTGGTGCATCCGTGATTGCACACACGTCCGGTACCCCGACAACCTCCGTCCCTCGCTCCAGCAAAGTAGCAGAAGCAGCAAGTCCTTTCCAGATAAATCCACCGGGAACATGTATCTCGCTAATCTGAGACCATGGGGAATAATTTCTAGAGGGTGAGAGAGATCCTTCACGAGGAGGTGTGAGTGAGATGGAGTGAGAGGGGTGCCTTTTATAGGAGGAGGGGCAGCCAAGGGCCATGGCGTGGCAGCCATGGTGGGCACCCCCCACCTCTTCCTCATTCATGTGGGTAGAGCACCAACTCACATAAAAGACCTCCACTCAAAATTCCACTCACACATGCATTAATTTTCCACCAAAATTAATGTATCTCTCATTGAATAAAACTATTTTATTTATTTTATTCAGAATTTTGTTAATTATATTAATTAACAAACATTCACATAAAACCCCCTGCAACATTTCAATATCACATGTAGAACCAGTTTCTGCAATTTCACCCGAAATAATTCCGGTTTCCATCAAAATGATTCTAGCGCTTTCTTAACTCTTTATCTGAAACATATTTGCTCCAAATGGTGTCAGTATCCCTTAAGTGTGTCACCTTATGGTTCGCAAATAATGTAGACATGATCGAGACCTTTCTCCGATCAATAATCAGCAGCGCAAGCTAGAGATCTGTACTGACTCCCACACATTCAACGATGACTCTAGTGATCGTGTGAACCTTTAACATTGTTACTAAATCCCTTTTTCTCCTGATATATTACATGTCCAAGATTCGATCGTCGGTATCTCCATACCTAGTTTGATCTCGTTACCAACATGCACTCTTTTCTCGTTCCCGTGATATAACATTCTTATGATCACATCACTTTCTCACACGCTATCTCAATGTGATATCACCAAGAGGGCCTAGAGTATATCTATCTGTCATCGGGATGGACAAATCCCAATCTTTATCCATGAGCCTCAACATAACACCTTCAGAGTATCTAAACCCACCTTTATAGTCACCCCGTTATAGTGTGACGATTGATGTATCAAGTTACTCTTCTAGTGTTAGCGATTGACATGATCTCATGGTCTAAGGACTAAGATTACTTCATATGATGTTATAGAAATTTAACACAATGACTTTGATCGTAATGCTATACTTCGGATGAATGTTCATCACATCATTCACCAATGTTGTGACCTCATTATTAACAACATCCAATGTCCATGATCAGGAAACCTTGATCATCTTGTTAATCAACGAGCTAGTTTATAAGACAGGCATTACTAGGAACCCTTTATTTGTTTATTAAAAACACATGTATTAACATTTCCAATTAATACAATTATAGAATGCAAAATAAACAATTATCATAAACAAGGAATAAGATAATAACCACTTTATTATTGCCTCTCGGGCATATTCCCTTCAGAAATCTAGAAGATTTCGGCCGAGTAATTTCTTCCTCAACCCGAACCTCGGGGACTAGGGATTATGCATATCTTGTAGGAGTTAATAAGAATGGAAAAAGTGTGTACCTTGATAGCTTTATCGTCTTTGATTATGATGAGCTTAGCTTGGAACATCTTCTAGGAGACAGTACTCGGACCCACCTGTTGTTGTTTTGAATGAGGGTTCGCATAAGTCACCTCACCTAAGTCGGCATCAGTCCAATCCATGCAATGTTGTTTGAGGGATCTCAAGTTGTTTCCACTTAACATCTGGGACAGAACAAACCTGTCGCCAGCAGAGTTGATCTTGGCACCGATTTGGGATGCAGCTATGCTCGTGTGCAACATCATCTGCTTATCCGTATTCACCTCTGGAGGGGCAGAAGTTTTCTTCAGCATATCTGCAACTAAGGTTTACTTGAATACTACGGCTGGTTTCCTTGGCTGTTGATGCTTAGTTGAAGGCACTGGAGTTTGTTGTCTACTCAGTGGAGTGGGTGGCTGTTGTTTTGTCGGAGGAGCCATTGGTTGTTGCGCATTGGTTTCTGGCAGTTGTTGAGGTTGCTGTTGCTACTGAGGTTGGTGGCTGCTATTTTGTCAACGGAGCCGGTACTCTACCCCCGGCTGAATCCGCCGTGTACGGTGGAGCCATTCGAGTTTGTCGGAAGTCACATCGGGACCCTCCCACGAAGCTCGCTCTAGAAGGGTGTCCACCTCCTCCCCAACGTGCTCGACAGCGACAACCTCCTAGGGCTTCATTCCTTCGGCGATGTTGTCTGTGGCAGATCTATCCATGGCGATGCTCGGTTTGGAGTAAGGGCATCCCGTAGCGGCGGCGTGTATGCGAGTCGGAGTAGCAGCGAGAGGAAGGAGAGCTAGGTGGCGGCGCGAGAGAAGATAGTGCAGCAGCGAGAAGCAGGGGATGGCAGTGGCACTATGAAGGAGAAGAGCGGTGGGGGAAAGTAAAATAAGGTTTTGATACATTGCAAACGTATCTATAATTTTTGATGATCCATGCTTGGTTTTATCTACTTTCTTATGTTTTGTCCACACTTTGGAGTACTTCTCATATGATTTCTTAGACTAACCTATTAACAAGAGCCACAGTGCCAGCTGCCTGTTTTCTGCTGTTTTTGGTTCCAGGAAGTCAAAAAATGAATATTCTCGTAATTGGATGGGACAAAAGCCAAAGTTATTGTTTTACCGGGGGACACTTGGAGCCAGAATACGAGACAGAGAAGGGCCAGAGGGCAGCCACACCACCTGGCTACGCGGCCAGGCTTGGCCCGCGCCAGGGGGTGGTGTGGCCAGCCCAGGCACCCCCTCGGCCTCTCCTTCCGCCTATATATTTCCTCTGATACGGAAACCCTAAGTACCCAATCAAAAATCACGAAAGAGTCTATAGCCGCCGTCGTCTCTGTCCCTAGATCGGGAGGGATCTGAAGCTCTTCCCGGCACCCTGCCAGAGAGGGGAATTCACCCTGGAGGCCTTCTTCATCATCATGCAAGCCTCTGGTGTGATGCGTGAGTAGTTCATCTCTAGACTACGGGTCCATGTAGTACCTAGATGGCTGGTTCTCCTCCTTTGTACTATCATGTTTAGATCTTGTGAGCTCCGTTCATGATCAAGATCATCTATTTGTAATTCCTACATGTTGTGTTTGCGGGGATCTAATGGATATTGAGATGCTATTTCAGATTGATTATTAATTCTATCATGTCTTTGTTATTTGTGATCTTGCATGCTTTTCGTTGTTAGTAGCTATCTTGGCCAAGTAGATGCTAGCAACTCCAAGAGTTAGTATTTATGCTCGATAGTGGGTTCATGCCTCTGGTAATCTGGGGAAGTGACAGAAAGCTCTAAGGTACTAGATGTGCTATTGCTACTAGGGAGAAAACAACAATCCTTTGTTCATAGAACAATCGTGTTGTTTACTTTACACGCAATTCGTAATGCAATAATCCGTTGCTTGCAACTTAATACTGGAGGGGGTTCGGATGATAACCTGAAGGTGGATTATTAGTCATAGATGTAGTTGGATGGCGGTCTATGTATAATGTTGTAATGCCCATCGAATCTCAAAGGAGTAAAGATGAGTAGTATATGCTTGTATGCTTTCTCGATGTTTGTTAATTCCTCCGCTGTAATTTGTTCACCCAGCATGTTATCTATCTTAAGGAGAGCCACCTCTAGTGAACTATGGACCCCGGTCCTTTCTTTTACATTCATTCTACAATCAAACTGTTTACTGCTTTGTGTTTACTTTCTGCAAACTATTACTTCCTTCCATTTGATACGTTTAATCCTTTGTTTTCAGCAAAACCGGTGAGATTGACAACCTCATCGCAAGTTGGGGGGCAAAGTTATATGGTTGTGTTGTGCAGGTCTCCACGTTGCTACTAGCACCGGTAGTGCGCCCTGCCAAGGCTCAGCTAGCAACACCTTTGGGGTGTTTCCTTGCTCCTACTGGATTGATAACTTTGGTTTCATACTGAGGGAAAACTTGCTGATGTGCTCATCATACCTTCCTCCTGGGGTTCCCCAACGAGCTCGATATATTTTGGGCCATCTAGCATATTTTCTGGCGCCGTTGCCGGGGAGTCAAGGACATCTTCACAAGCGGAGTCCCTCATAACCAATCTCTTTACTTTGTTATTTTTGTTTTGCTTAGTTTACTTTTGTTTTTTTTCTTGTTTCTTTATCAAAAACACAAAAAAATAGTCTTACAGGTTTGCTTTCTTTATTAAAAACACAAAAAAATAAGTCTCCTTTAGTTGTTACCTTCCCCTTAGCACACCATGTTGATCCCTAAATTCACCCTGAAAGACCTTTCAATAGGTAGTGGTTCTATAATTGGAAAAGATAATATTGAGGAATTCTTTATTCATGTTAGTAAGCATGAGGATATTGAGGATAGACCCCTTGCAGAACTTGCTCCAAACTATGAAATTGCTGCAGCTTCTTTAGTTCACATGTTGGAAGCTAGGTTCGTTAACCTCAACCCCTTAATGCAAGTAATGTTTCTTAAACTTAAAGAAATTGAGGACCCTGAAAAGAGGGATTTTATTCTAGAAACTTTGTTTAAGGAATTCTATGATGTTGCCAAGGAAGCTAGAAAAGTCTTTGAACATTTCAATATGCTAGGCTCATGTGTAGATGTTGTTGGTACACGTGAAAAGATGAACAAAACTGAACTAATGGGGAGGAAACTAAGATACCAATACCCTTTAAACTAGTGGCAATGCATGAAGCCATAGAAAAGAATCTTGATTGGATTGTTCCCGAAAACCCGTTTGATGAAAATAGTGAACCAAATAGTGTTGAGAGAGGATCCTCTAAAACTTATTTGGATGATATACCTTGCCTTGTTGAAGATATTTATGGTATTGATCTTAATGCTTCTTCATTGGAGAATACTTGATTCTTTTTCTTGCTTCTTATGCCTAACTTAAAGGAGTTAAAGAAAAGTACTTATTGGGAGATAACCCAAAAGTTTTAGATGAGTCTTGGAAGTTATTACTTTTTATTTGCTTTTTGTGCCAAGAGTAACCTCTAATGAGAGAGAAGTAATGATTGGGAAAGTTGTTATCCCGAAACAGATTTCTGTGATTCACCGTAAAACTTCATGTAAAATCTTTGTACGTCCTTTTGAGGCGTGCATTTTTGTGCTTCTGCCCCAAGGTTGTTATCTAACTTTTGTTAGTTCAACACTTTTTGATTTGAGCAACAGAAGATCTTCGAAACAATTTGTCCTTACCTGCTGGTCTGTTTTGACAAATTTCTGCCATTTTCTGCATTTGCTTCTTGTTGGTTCCTTTTTGAGTTCTTTTGGGGGAATTGAGATTTTTGAGGGAAGTGCTACAGTAGCTAGTGTTTTAATGGAAGTTTTATTGGTGTTAGAACTAAACATAAAGACTTATTATCTTGAGTGCACTAATGTTGCTAATAAAGATTGTGTGTTTTGTATGAAGGAAAAATTTCAGGTGTATGGAAGGAATGAGTAATGAGATGAAGGATGGACTAAAGCTCAAGATTGGGAATACCACGCGTGTCACCCCAAGAAATATCCAAGAAGTACAAGCGTCAAAGCTTGGGGATGCCCAAGGCATCCCCTCTTCATCAATAAAAATCCCAGGTTTCTTCCAAACGCTTCATTTTTATCGTTTCATGCACAGTTGGGTTGTTCTTGGAGCGTCTTCTTTTCCGTTTTTGTTTTGGTTTTTCGTTTTCTTGGTTTTCTTAGTTTGCTGAATAAATTGGTTGGACCCCCTCTTTCATACATTGGTTTTCAAATAGTTTGGTTTGGATTGGAAAAGAGTAGGAAAGTTCATGCTTAAGTGGTAAAGAGAGCTTGTTTTTGATTGTGGCCTATGCTTTGTCATGCCATGCTTGATATTGTTTTGTCTCTATTCTTAGTATTCTTTGTTGTAGCATGACTTGTTATAAACAATTGAGATTTCTTAATGTGCCTTGGATGAATCATGTGTTGTTTTAGCATATTAAAGCATAGTATTGTGGTATTATCCTTTGATGCTTTATTTGGGTTGAATTGGCACATGCTCACACCATGTTATGACTATCTCAAGTCACCATAAGCCTTTATGATCCTTTATTTTTCAACTTGTAGTATCACTTTATGCTTTGATCAATGATGTTTTGTCGCTCTGCATGATTATGGCCATTATTGCTCTCTTAGTTTGTCGCTCCCAGTCTTTTGCTAGCCTCCGCAACCAAGTATGAGTTCCACTCATGCATCCAACTCCCTAAACCAAGTTATTCCAAATATTCCACCATACCTACCTACTAGCATATGCTATTCCAAGTATATTCATGTTTTTGTTTACCTTCCAAATTAAACCTGTTATGAGAAAACTAGTGATTAAAGCTCTCACGAACTTGATGGCACACTTTACTTTTCTTGCCCTTAATAAACTTGAACCATTGTTTTGTCTATGTTGTATATGCTTACACTTATTTGTTGGGGATTAGCAGAACCATGATGTCATGGGGAACGCTTTCAACATTGCACTGGTACTTTGTACCTAGTTAATATCATGCCCTTTTGTCTATGGATGTCGTCGGTGTGAAATGAAAGAGGAGCTTGTAAGTCCATGGAGTTATGTATATGTGTTAGAGAAACGCCTGGGCCGCTGGTCTAATCCATGCTAACATGGTGGAAACCTGCAGCGTAACCATAATGAGCTATCTATGAAGCATTCTTCTTATAAAAAAGAGTCCGATATTGAGAAAAAAGAGAAAAAGAAAAAAAAGGAGATTATGAAAAGAGGAAAGAGAGAAAAAAGCACCATATTCCCATGGTAAATAAGAAGATTGCTGAGATGCTCGTTGTCTGCTTGCCTTGTCATTTTGATATGGGGATTCTTCCGTATCATCGGGCAAGGGGTACCCCGTTGGCAGTTCTCTATGATACACATGTATTTACAATGACAAGAACTTACCGGTGACTAAACTTGAGTAGCATGAGGAGCAGCCCTCGTATTCAAGGGACATGAGATTTCTAACTTATACTTCGTCAAGCATGTACACCATAGTTTGTTCACTTTAACTTTAATCACTTCAAGATGCTTATGATAAGGGCAATGAGAGCTGAAAGCTATTAAGTACCATAATTTTTGGAAGCTCTTTATGAGACTTGAATCCCTACTTCCTTCTATGAAGGCCTTTCTTCCACTTATATATTGAGTCTCCACCTTCTATCTTTATGCACTTACTTTGAGAGCATAGTGGTCATTCTTAGTTCTATGTGCATTGTCCCAAGACTTGTTAATTGATGCATACCTTGATATTGCTTGTTTTAAACTATTTGTATCTAGTCACTCTTGTAAACCTTGAAGGTGTCCTATGCATTTATATTTGCTACTCTATGAGGGACAAGCTGAATACTACTATGCTATGTTTTCTTTATGTGAAACAAACAAACGTCTTGCAAAGCATTGTTATTCATGAATCTTTTGTTTGTGCCTTTTCATGTTGCAACATAGTTTCTTTATCTTATTGCTAGAACTTTGTCTTTCATGTTATGATTGAAGTACTATGATCCCAGCTATCCATGCTTTACAATTACTTTGATCAAGTTTATGATGGTGCATGTCACCTCAAAAATTATTCTTTCTTTTTATCACTTACCTACTCGAGGATGAGCAGGAGTTAAGCTTGGGGATGTTGATACATTGCAAATGTATCTATAATTTTTGATGTTCCATGCTTGGTTTTATCTACTTTCTTATGTTTTGTCCACACTTTGGAGTACTTCTCATATGATTTCTTGGACTAACCTATTAACAAGAGCCAAAGTGTCAGCTGCCTGTTTTCTGCTGTTTTTGGTTCCAGGAAGTTAGAAAATGAAAATTCTCGGAATTGGACGGGACAAAAGCCAAAGTTATTAATTTACCGGGGGACACTTGGAGCTAGAATACGAGACGGAGAAGGGCCAGAGGGCGGCCACACCACCTGGCCGCACGGCCAGGCTTGGCCCACGCCAGGGGGTGGTGTGGCCAGCCCAGGCACCCCATAGGCCTCTCCTTTCGTCTATATATTGCATCTGATACGGAAACCCTAAGTACCCGATCAAAAATCCACGAAAGAGTTTGTAGTTGCCATCATCTCTGTCCCTAGATCAGGAGGGATCTGAAGCTCTTCCCGGCACCCTGTCGGAGAGGGGAATTCACCTTGGAGGCCTTCTTCATCATCATGCAAGCCTCCGGTGTGATGCGTGAGTAGTTCATCTCTGGACTACGGGTCCATGTAGTAGCTAGATGGCTGGTTCTCCTCCTTTGTGCTATCATGTTTAGATCTTGTGAGCTCCGTTCATGATCAAGATCATCTATTTGTAATTCCTACATGTTGTGTTTGCGGGGATCCGATGGATATTGAGATGCTATTTCAGATTGATTATTGATTCTATCATGTCTTTGTTATTTTTGATCTTGCATGATTTTCGTTGTAAGTAGCTATCTTGGCCAAGTAGATGCTAGCAACTCCAAGAGTTAGTATTTATGCTCGATAGTGGGTTCATGCCTCTGGTAATCTGGGGAAGTGACAGAAATCTCTAAGGTACTAGATGTGTTGTTGCTACTAGGGAGAAAACAACAATCCTTTGTGCATAGAACAATCATATTGTTTACTTTACACGCAATTCGTAATACAATAATATGTTGCTTGCAACTTAATACTGGAGGGGGTTCGGATGATAACCTGAAGGTGGATTATTAGTCATAGATGCAGTTGGATGGCGGTCTATGTATAATGTTGTAATGCCCAGTCGAATCTCAAAGGAGTCAAGATGAGTAGTATATGCTTGTATGCTTTCTGGATGTTTGTTAATTGCCCCGCTGTAATTTTTTCACCCAGCAAGTTATCTATCTTAAGGAGAGCCACCTCTAGTGAACTATGGACCTCGGTCCTTTCTTTTACATTCAATCTACAATCAAACTGTTTACTGCTTTGTGTTTACTTTCTGCAAACTATTACTTCCTTCCATTCGATATGTTTAATCCTTTGTTTTCAGCAAAACCAGTGAGATTGACAACCTCATCGCAAGTTGGGGGCGAAGTTCTGTGGTTGTATTGTGCAGGTCTCCAGGTTGCTACTAGCACCGGTAGTGCGCCCTGCCAAGGCTCAGCTAGCAACACCTTTGGCGTGTTTCCTTGCTCCTAATGGATTGATAACCTTGGTTTCGTACTGAGGGAAAACTTGCTGTTGTGCTCATCATACCTTCCTCTTGGGGTTCCCCAACGAGCTCAATATATTTTGGGCCATCAGGTTTCTCCCCACCCTTCTATTTATAGGCAGGATCGCATCGAGGATCGTGGGATCAGTTGCGCCCACAATCATGGGAGGGTGCATGCTAATATCGCGGAAACCGCCCCACAGATCATGCCACACAGTTAGCATGCTCCTAGCTATTGGACAACGCATAGAGCGAGGCCGAAAACAACAACTTTTCTGCTCTGGCAAGGTCTCCGGCGAGCCACCCCAAGATCCGGCTAAGGTCAAAGGCAATAGTCTGTACCTCTTGATGCGTAGGTGCGGAAGCTGATGAAGCGCGTCGTGGTGGTGCCGTACGTTCCCCTCGTCTTGTCCGGCTCCGGTGAACTTCTCGATCCTGGGACCACCTCATCACTGGCTCCGTGCTCCTCCTCCCTCCGACTACACTGCCGCCCAACATTGCCGACGAGAACCGCAGGTGTGGTGCCTCTGTTGTCACACACGTATAAGGTGGAACAACAACAAGAGAGATGCTAGTCTCGGTCTTGCCATCGGGGACAGGAAGGTGGTAGCCAAGTCTATCGGAACCCTAGGAAGCAGCACTAGATCCAAAACTGTTCTCATGTCCGCCGCCACCCACCTTCCTTTATATAGGTGAGTAGGTGAGGGCACACAACACTTGTGTCCCTCGGTCCTAAACCCTAACCCTAGTAAAAGTGGGTCCAACCCATTGACACATGTACCTATCCAAAAAAGTCCAACTTGTCGGCTTGTGATAGTCAGATCAACATCCACCTAGTTCCACTCTCTTAAGTGTGCAATCCCACAGGCTTACAGTAAGCCGGGCACAACTTAGTAATTGTTTAGTCATAGCGGTAGCTTAGTGACTTTCGGAAGCTGATAATCATTAGCGACCTCTAACAAGACTTGTTGACTCCCGGTTTACGCAAGTGCCCTCAATGTGATGATTTGTCCTAGTCCCTTTGCCTCACGATATTGGTGATAAACCGTAGGGGAGTTTCCATCATCCCAATACCAGTTTACTCTCTTCTTGTTCCAGTGATAACTGATTCCCTCCGGCTTCACTAAGTCGGACTACCTCGATCACCACTTGATCGAGTAGTGCATGGCCATGCTTCTGAATCATATCACACGAGAGGGCCTAGAGAATATCCCTCCGAGATGGAGGGGCAAATCCCATCTTGGATGATCCACATCACATAGCTTGCTTCGAAGTTATCCCAAGACCACCCTTATTGTTCCCAGTTATGGTGAGCATTAGATGGAGTCAAAGCCAGATTTTCCACAACTCGGATCGTGCGATCCCCTTGGGTCTAAGGATTCCATTGTGTTAGTCGGAGCATATGACGGTGTTCTCACGTCATACTAACCTTTGGATCGGTCTGGATATTGTACCTCTTCCGAATAGCCAATGCATGGAGGATAGAATCTCCATGCTCATGACACGTGAAACATTGTCATCTTACGACTTATAAATTAGTATCGGCAGTGGGTTTCCCTCCCAACCTCAAACAACTAAGGACAAATTGGCTAGAGTTAGATATGAGTATGTGGTTCCACACCTGCAACAATTGCAGTAACACATACAACTAGATCAAAGCCGAATTCTGGGTTACAAATAGAAGGCGGAATGTGAGCATCTAGGGCATCATTCCTAACAGTCTCCCACTTGCACTAGAGTTAAACACTTAGGTATCACCAGGCCTTAGGCATCTCATGCCTATCACTCTTACGTGTGCCTCAAACTTAGGTTGTGGAAGTGGCTTGGTCAACGGATCTGCAACATTTGCATCCGTGTGTACCTTGCATAGCTTAATTTCTCTACGATCGACGAACGGCCGAATCAGGTGAAATTTCCTGAGTATGTGCTTATTCTTCTGTTGTGCTCGTGGCTCCTTAGCTTGTGCAATAGCACCAGTATTGTCACAGTACACGTCTAACAGACTGGAAGAGCCCAGAACAACACCGAGTTCAATCATAAAATTTCTGATCCAAACCCCTTCGTTTGCCGCCTCTGAGGCAACAATATACTCAACTTTCGTAGTAGAATCGGCCACCGATTCTTGCTTGGAACACTTTCAGCTCACTGCACCTCCATTTACTATGAACACATATCCGTATTGCGAGCACGAGTCATCCTGGTCGGTCTGAAAGCTAGCATCCGTGTAACCCTTTACACATAGCTCTTCCTCGCCACCATAGACTAGGAACTCATCTTGAGTATGTCTCAAGTACTTAAAGATATTCTCTACTGTTATCTAGTGGCCTTTGCCAGGATCCGACTAATATCTGCTCGTTACACTTAGAGCATAGGAAATATCTGGCCTAGTACATATCATCGCATACATGATCGACCCTACTATCGAAGCATAAGGGATCCTCTCCATCCAACTTCACTCATCAGCCGACACTAGGCATTGAGTCTTACTAAGTCAAATTCCATGCGCCATCGGTAAGAACCCCTTAGCCGAATCCATATTGAACTTCTTCAATATCTTATCCAGATATGTACTCTGACTCAAACCTGTGAGTCTCCGGGATCTATATCTATAGATCTTAATTCCCAGTATAAATGCTGCCTCACCCAAGTCCTTAATTTGGAAACACCTTTCCAAAGAATCCTTGGTTTCTTGCAACATTGGAACATTGTTTCCAACTATCAATATGTCATTTACATATAGTAGCAGAAAAACAACTGAGCTTTCACTAAACTTCTTGTATACACAAGAATCTTGTTTGCTTTTGATGAAGCCAAATGATTTGACCACTTCATCAAAATGAATGTTGCAACTCCGATTTGCTTGCTTCAATCCATAGATGGATTTCCGAAGCTTGCAAACTTTTTTAGGACTATCCAAATCGACAAAACCCTCGGGATGTATCATATACATGTCCTTAGTTAAATTTCCATCAAGGAAAGTTGTTTTGACATCCATCTGCCATATCTCCCAATCGAAATATGTAGCTAGTGCTAACATGATCCTTACTAACTTAAGCATCACTAATGGTGAGAAAGTCTCGTCATAGTCAACTCCTTGAACTTGCCAGAACCCTTTCGCGACAAGCTATGCTTTATAGACAAAAATGTTTCCGTCTTGGTCAGTTTTCCTCTTAAAGACCCATTTGCTCTCGATGGATCTTGCACCGTCTGGCAGATCAACCAAGTTCCAAACTTGATTGTCATCCATGGACTTTAACTCGGATCTCATGGATCCAAGCTATGACTCGGAATCAGCACTTCCCATCGCATCCTTATAGGTAGTCGGCTCATCACCATCAAGCATAAATACGTCTCCATGTAGTCTTGCTGATCCTCGTGGCTCTGGTGCATTTGCCGACTTAGGCACAACGTCCAGATGAATATCCAAGGTTGTCGATGATGCGTCCAAAATGGAAGCATATTTACCTCTTGTTTTTGCATAAATAGAGTAGGGATTTTTGTATTTCACTGCGCCTACGCGCACTATTTAGTTCTTGTTTCAACAGGATCCCAAATCATGAAGCCATAGATGAACATATCAATTAGAGCTATCATATTGCGTAATTATATGATATTTCTAAGTGATAAAAGCCATTTTATAAATTTACCTTCACACCTGGAAGAATAACAAACAAGGAGGAGGCATCAGTACCGATAACGACCACTGGTACGGGCGGAGCCCGCCCCTACCGTCCGCCCGTACCAGGCACCATCAGGACCGCCTTGTCAAATAGTTTCTCCTAGCAAAGATGAGGGGGAGATCCGACATACATAGCCACCAGAAACCATGAAACACCACATCCGAAAGGGATCTGAAGGAGGAACTTGGCTGGGGCAAAATCCCAGATGCTTCGCGGATCATTGGAGGACAATGCATGATACCCTTCACCATCAACCGCTGCATCTTCATCACCACCATTACTCCATCTTTCATCTATTAGATCTCTTTGTACGTAATTCCAGATCCAATTGTGGTTTGCATTAGATCTACAACCGTACTTTAATCCATCCATTCGATTATGATGATGTTGTTGATTGCTTCCATGAGTGAGTGGTTCCTTTGTTCTTGGGGAGATGGAGAAACCCTAGCACCACTATGAACTTGTAATAAAGATGATCTATTCTTGTGTCCATATGACTTGCTTGGCTATGATATAATTATGACTTGTGTTTGATTTCTCTCTTTAGATGATATGTGAAGTCAACCACAAATCATTTGCCTTCGGGACTAAAGGGAGGAAGAAACCCTTTGGACGTGTTGTGGAAGCATACCCTGAGTGCCCCGTGATAGATTGGCGCCGGCTCGTAACCCACATGGTCAAAGGGGGATTAAGAGGGACTCCCTAAGCTAATTACGATATCCATGGGGAACCTTTAATTGCGGTGGCCTGTATGGGTGATTGCTCTCAGGCATTGCAGTGGTTATTTAGAGGTGACCTCACACTTGGCTCAATAAAGTGGCTTCCTACGAGCCTTGTCATGAACATCTTATTATGGGGCTCTCTCCACACATATCATGACATAAGAAGTATGTTATCTTGATTACATATAATAATAGTACTATGCTAGTGGTGTATCCTACATCCCCAAGAACATTTTGGCCCTATTGAGTTCAGCCACGCTTTCATACAGTCTTGTTACTTGTTTTCTTTTACTTGTTTTAATTACTTTTATGCAAACAACCATAAACAATCCAAACACCCTTTACTTGGAATCAAAGACAACTTACAAGTATTCTTTGGTAAATAGTAACGAGGGGCATAAAGACCTTTACCAATAGCTCTCTAGGGTTTGATATCTTTACTTTGAAACTAGCTACAATTGATCTGTGCACTTGCAGTCATCAAGCCATTTTCTCGCTCCGTTGCCAGGGAGCTAAGCGCTTTTCGTTTTTGTTCTTAGTTACTCCTTTTACTCATTGTTCTACTAAAGTTGTTTACTAGTTTCAGGTAAACACCATGGCTGCACTCGGACAGATTAATCAGATCGATGCTTCTCAATACCTCGGGAGATTCAGTAGAGGATTGGTGAAAGAATTCCCAAGTGGGAGTGAACTAGAGTACGAGGTTAACCCTCGTTTTATCGCTATTATTAAAGAAAAACTTTTGCAGGAGATGATCCCAATGAGGATCCTTATAATGATTTAATGCACTTTATCGAGCTATTTTGTACTCTGAAATTGAGAGGCTATTCTAATGATGAATTAAAACTTAAACTGTTTAGCCAATATCTAACCAACACTGCTTTGGCTTGGTATAGAATTTGCCCTGTAGAGAAAATTGATACTTGGGAAAAGCTTAAAATAGAATTTGTGTCTCGGTTCTTTCCCAAGGTGATGACTACTGAGGTAAGAAGGGCAATTACAAACTTCAAAAATCACCCAGGTGAAGGTTTGGTAAGAGCCTACAAAAGGTATAAGTCTCTACTTCACAAATGTCCCCATCATGATTTAACATAATGGTATGTACTGCATATTTTTATGCAGGACTTAATCAAGAAATTAAACATGAGATTGACACGAATTCAGGAGGTTCTTTCATAGAGTTAACTATAATAAAACCTTCGGAACATTTAGAACAAATTCGCCATAATAGAGAAACATGGGGATTTGATTTAGGAGGCAAAGGAGGTATGGAAATTGAATATGATTGTCTCAATGCTTATAAAGACTCTGGTAAGGTAAAAGAAACTGCTAATGAACTACAACTTGATGATGATATTGTCTTGCAAATCCTTTAGTCTTTTACAGAACATATTGAAGCTCCAAAGAAGGACTGGCTTCATTACACTCCGCCACCTGAGCCAATTGATGAAGAAGAACCAATAATTATGGCCCCTATCGAGCCAATGAGGTAGGTGCCTTCCTATGTTGAACCCCTTCCTTTTCCAAGGACGGTGAGAAAACACATGATGGCTCGACAACTTGAGGATCAACGCAAAGAGGAAGAATTATTTCTCAAGGAGCTGGAAGAAGTAAAAACAAAGGCAAAAACAAATAAGGAAAACCAAGGAAGGAAGTGAAGAAGAGGCAGAGGCATCAATAAAATAAGATATTCTAACCATGTTTGCACATTGCAACGTGATTGAGCTAGATTCCGAAGCCTCGCAATTTGTTGAAGGAAAGGTAAAAGCCAAAGAAGTGGGTAAGCCTGTCCTTCCATGCACTTTCGGTGGAACTTCCTATTATGGTCTTTGCGATATAGGTACAACTGTTAATGTTATTCCTTTTAACTTTTATTTAAAAATTCAAAACGAATTAGCCCCGGCTGAAATGGAAGATATGGATATGACTATATGCTTGCAGATAAAACTCTAAGAGTCCCTATGGGAATAATCAGGGATGTACCAATATGTATTGGACCCCACAAATATCCTATTGATTTTGTGCTTATTAATATGCCCACTGACGTTTATTGTCCCATTATCTTTGGATGGACTTTTCGAAATGCCGCAGGTGCAAACATAGACTATAGGAAGCAAATTGTGTCTCTCAAGTTTGGTGAAGAGAAGATGGATTTTCATTTCTCCAAATTTGACCATAAACCGGCTATTGAAGAATTAGATGATGACGAGTATGAACGTGAGGAAGAAGGTAATATCATAAACTTAGCCTCAATAATTATCGAGACTCTAGATGATGATCTAGCAAGAAGTCTAGTCAACAATAATAACATTCTTGAGGACATAGAAAAAACTGAAATAGACAACTATATCGACTCCACACTGGTGGACATCGAGATTAATCAAAAATATGAAGAACCTATAAGAAAGGGAGATGAGGCTCTTCCTCCTCCAACCCTTAAAACCCTACCAAAGGAATTAAAATATAGATTCCTTAATGATACAAATAATTTCCCTTTTATTGTAAGTGCTAACCTCATAGAGAAAGAGGAAGAAAATCTTATGAAGGTTCTCAACATGCATCGAAATGCTCTTGGGTATTCGATGAGTGACTTAAAGGGGATTAGTCCTTCGATAGCTACTTATAGAATATTCATGGAAGAAGAAGCCCAGCCGGTGGTGGACTTTCAGCAACGTCTTAAACCTCACATGAAAGAGGAGGTAAGGAAAGAAATAATATGTTTGTTGGATGCAGGAGTTATCTTTCATGTGGAGGAGAGTGAATGGGTAAGTCCCGTCCATTGTTTTCCAAAGAAAGGTGGGTTTACGGTTGTAGAAAATGAACATAACAAAATGGTACCAACTAGAACTGTTGTTAGCAACAGAATGTGCATTGACTATAGAAAGCTTAATAAGGAAACCAGGAAGGATCATTACCCTTTACCGTTTATAGAACAAACTTTAGAAAGGCTTGCCGTGCACTCTCAATTTTGCTACTTAGACGGTTATTCCGGTTTTTCCCAAATTGTTGTACACCCTGATGATCAACTTAAAACTACTTTCATTTGTCCTTATGGTCTCTATGCTTATCGTCGTATGCCTTTTGGTCTTTGCAATGCTCCTGCCACTTTCCGAAGGTGCATGACTGCTATTTTTGTTGATTATGTTGAAAGTATTATGGAGGTGTTCATGGATGATTTCTCTGTTTATGGAACCTCCTTTAATCATTGCCTCCATAATCTGCATAAAGTTTTGTAGAGATGCGAAGACACTAAATTAGTGTTGAACTGGGAGAAATGTCATTTCATGGTCCAAGAAGGCATAGTACTCATCCACAAAGTCTCGGGTAAGGGCATAAAAGTCGATAAGGCAAAGATTGAAGCAATAGAAAGATTACTGTTGGCTCGTGGTTGATGTCGAGCTTGTTGGGGAACCCCAAGAGGAAGGTATGAAGAGCACAGCGGTAAGTTTCCGTCAGTTATGAAACCAAGGTTATCGAACCAGTAGGAGCAAGGAAACACCTCAAAGGTGTTGCTAGCTGACCTTTGGCAGGGCGAACTACCGGTGCTAGTAGCAATGTGGAATCCTGCACAACACAACCACAGAACTTTGCCCCCAACTTGCGATGAGGTTGTAAATCTCGCCGGTTTTGCTGAAAACAAAGGATTAAACGTATTGTGTGGAAGAAAGTAAAAGCTTGCAAAAAGTAAACACAAAGCAGTAAACAGTTGATTGTAGATTGATTGTAAAAGAAAGGACCGGGGTCCATAGTTCACTAGTGGTGGCTCTCCTTAAGATAAATAACATGTTGGGTGAAGAAATTATAGCGGGGCAATTGACAAACATCGAGAAAGCAATATGCATATACTACTCATCTTGACTCCTTTGAGACTTGATTGGGAATTACAATATTATACATACACCACCATCCAACTACATCTATGACTAATAATCCACCTTCAGGTTATCATCCGAACCCCCTCCAGTATTAAGTTGCAAGCAACATATAATTGCATTACGAATTGCGTGTAAAGTAAATAATACGATTGTTCTATGAACAAAGGATTGTTGTTTTCTCCCTAGTAGCAACAGCACATCTAATACCTTAGAGATTTCTGTCACTTCCCCAGATTACTAGAGGCATGAACCCACTATCGAGCATAAATACTAACTCTTGGAGTTGCTAGCATCTACTTGGCCAAGATAGCTACTAACAATGGAAAGCATGCAAGATCACAAATAACAAAGACATGATAGAATCAATAATCAATCTGAAATAGCATCTCAATATCCATCGGATCCCCGCAAACACAACATGTAGGAATTACAAATAGATGATCTTGATCATGAACGGAGCTCACAAGATCTAAACATGATAGTACAAAGGAGGAGAACCAGCCATCTAGCTACTACTGCATGGACCCGTAGTCCAAAGATGAACTACTCACGCATCACACCGGAGGCTTGCATGATGATGAAGAAGGCCTCCAGGGTGAATTCCCCTCTCCGGCATGGTGCCGAGAAGAGCTTCAGATCCCTCCCGATCTAGGGATGCAGATGACGGCGGCTACAGACTCTTTCATGGAATTTTGATCAGGTACTTAGGGTTTCTATATCGGAGGCATCTTATAGGCGAAAGGGGAGGCTGAGGGGGTGCCGGAGGCGGCAAGACCACACCCTGGCGTGGGCCAGGCTTCGCCGCGTGGCCAGGTGGTGTGGCGGCTCCCTGGCCCCTCTCCGTCTCGTATTCTGGCTCCTTGTGTCCCTCGGTGAAAACTAACTTTGGCTTTTGTCCCGTCCAATTCCGAGAATATTCATTTTCTGACTTCCTGGAACCAAAAACAGCAGAAAACGGGCAGCTGGCACTGTGGCATCTCGTTAATAGGTTAGTCCAAGAAAGTGTATGAAAAGTACTCCAAAGTTGGAACAAAACATAAGAAAGTAGATAAAACCAAGCATGGAGCATCAAAAATTATGGATACGTTAGCAACGTATCAACATCCCCAAGCTTAACTCCTGCTCGTCCTCGAGTAGGTAAGTGATAAAAAGAAAGAATAATTTTTGAGGTGACATGCACCATCATAAACTTGATCAAAGTATTTGTAAAACATTGAATTCTAAGATCATAGTACTTCAACATAGCATGAAAGATAAAGTTCTAGCAATAAGACATAGATTCATGAATAACAATACTTTGCAATACGTTTGTTTGTTTCACATAAAGAAAACATAGCATAGTGGGATTCAGCTTGTCTCTCATAGAGTAGCAAACATAAATGCATAGGACACCTTCAAAGTTCATAAGAGTGACTAGATACAAATAGTTTAAAACAAGCAATATCAAAGTTATACATCAATCAACAAGTCTTGGGACAATGCACATAGAACTAAGAATGGCCACTATGCTCTCAAAGTAGGTGCATAAACATAGAAGGTGGAGACTCAACATAAAAGTAAAATAAAGGCCTTCATAAAAGGAAGTAGAGATTCAAGTTTCATAAAGAGCTTCCAAAAATTATGGTACTTGTTAGCTTTCAGCTCTCATTGCCCCTATCATAAGCATCTTTAAGGTGATTAAGGTTAAAGTGAAACAACTAAGAGGATATGCTTGACAAGTTATAAGCCGAAATCTCATGCCCCTTACTTATGAAGACCGAACCTCATGCTACTCAACTTTAGTCACGAGTAAGCTCTTGTCATTGTAAGTACATATGTATCATAAAGAACCGCCAACGGGGTACCCCTTGCACATGATACAGGAGATATCCCATAATCAAAATGACAAGGCAAGCAGACAATGAGCATCTCAACGATCTTTTTATTTGCTATTTGCATAGGTTTTTATTGAGGATGCTTCATAGAGTGCTCATTATGGTGATGCTGCAAGTTTCCACCATGATTACGTTGGGTTCGGAGCATAAAAAACAAAAAATTTCCTACGATGGGAACTATACGCCAAGATCTATCTACTAGGTACAGAACAATGGGTGGATATACATCCATGGAGAACTTACCCTCGAAGACAACGAGTTTTGTTAATGAGTAGGAACTCGTGGATGATGTAGTCGTACGCTTGCCGATCTCAAGATTGTGATGAAGTCTAGCAGGTCCGGCTCCAGCATGTCCATCAGATCCAGCTCCAGCACCACCAAGTCCAGCACTGCAAAGCAGCGGTGCATCCTTGATCGCACACACGTCCGGTACCCCGACAACCTCCATACCTCGCTCCAGCAAAGCAGCAATAGCAGCAACTCCTTTCCAAGATAAAGCCACCGGGAACATGTATCTCGCTAATCCGAGACCATGGGGAATAACTAGAGGGGGAGAGAGATCCTTCACGAGGAGGTGTGAGGAATAAGGAGTGAGAGGGGGGCCTTTTATAGGAGGAGGGGAGGGTGTCCCTTCACCTCCCCCATTCATGTGGTGGTAACCCCCTCCACATTAAAATGCCCCTTCACAATCTCTTTTAAAGTCTCCACTTTAAATGCATTAAATTTCTCCAAATTTAATGCTCTCTCATTTAATAAAACTCTTTTATTAATTTTATTCAGAATTTTTTTAATTACTTTAATTAACAAACATTCACATAAACCCCCTTGCAACATTTCAATATTACATGCAGAACCAATTTCAGCAATTTCACCCAAAACATTTTTCGGTGTCTATTGAAATAATTCCAGCACTTTCTTAATCTTTATATGAAACATATTTGCTCCTAAATGGTGTCGGTATCCCTTAAGTGTGTCATCCTACGGTTCGCGAATAATGCAAACATGATCGAGACCCCTCTCCGATCAATAATCAGCAGCGGGACCTGGAGATCCGTACTGACTCCCACATATTCAACGATGACCCTTGTGATCGTGTGAACCTTTAACATCGTAACTAAATCCCTTTGTCTCGCGATATATTACATGTCCGAGATTCGATCATTGGCATCGAAATACCTACTTTGATCTCGTTACCGACATGCACTCTTTTCTTGTTTTCGTGACATAACATTCTAGTGATCACACCACTTGCTTGCAAGCTATCTTAATGTGATATCACCGAGAGGTCCCAGAGTATATCTATCCGTCATCGAGATGGACAAATCCCACTCTTGATCCATGAGCCTCAACATAACACCTTTGTAGCACTGAACCCACCTTTATAGTCACCCTGTTACGGTGTGACGTTTGGTGTTATCAAGATACTCTTTCGGTGTTAGCAATTAACATGATCTCATGGTCTAAGGACTAAGATTACTTTGTATGATGTTATAGCAATATAAACATAATGACTTTGATCGTAATGCTATACTTCAGATGAATGTTCATCACAACATTCCACCAATGTTGTGACCTCGTTATTAACAACATCCAATGTCCATGATCAGGAAACCTTGATCATCTTGTTAATCAACGAGCTAGTTTATAAGAGAGGCATAACTAGGAACTTTCCTTTTGTTTATTAAACACACATGTATTAATGTTTCCAAATTAATACAATTATAGCATGCAAAATAAACATGTATCATAAACACGGAATAAGATAATAACCACTTTATTATTGCCTCTCGGGCATATTCCCTTCAGTCTCCCACTTGCACTAGAGTCAATAATATAGTTTGAAAAACTTTGCGTATTGAACACCTATGGCTTACTGGTGTTGCATATACACGATTGCTAGTGGTTAACATAATCCCCGGATCTGACAGTTTCAGGTCCGTGTGTATTTGCATGTCTTTGCGTCTCTACGCATCACTCATTCTCAAATGAGATGGCATTGTATAAATTTGGTCCTTTGGTGAGACCTTTTAGTTCATTCGGGTTAAAATATGTTGATATTATTGTCATACAATATATCTTCATAGTATTAGCCCACTTTGAACCACACCTCGTTTGATAACAAACTACTTAACACAAATGCCCTCCTTTGTTGCTACTATAGCAGTTATATACTTACCCTTTTGTTGTAGTATCCGTCACAATGTTTCAACTTTGGAACTCATCCAAATCCATCATGGAACATCCTTTCCAATACATTGTGCCACCCATAGTCTAAATTGAGATAAATTTTTAATTTTGTATCTTGTGACAAAACTAGTATCAATGTAACACTTTACAATGAACTACCTTTAACTATTTGTCACTTATACATGATATATTCTTAGTTCTTCCAATGCTCATAAGAATATCTTTACTATTGTCCAATGATCATCTTATGAATAATTCTGGTATGTGCTCATAACATTTAGAGCATAGGACATTCTGGATATATACATATCACGGTATAATCGATCAAAATCTTCATGTGATTTTACTCACCAAGTGTTGAAACACTTGAATCTTGATACAATCATTTCCATGCAGCAAGAACCTTTCTTGTTGTTTCCATATTGAACCCTTTCAATATCTCATATATGTATGTCTGGCACAACCATATTAGCGCCTCTACCTATCCATATAGATATTGATGCCAAATATTCCGGTTTTGCCCAAGTCTTTCATTGAAATCTTATTTTAATGAAATTCTTAACTTGTGTCAATACAAGATACATCATTTCCAATCAACAATATGTCCTCTACATAATGTGTTAGAAATATGTCTCATCGCTCCCACTTAATTTCTTGCAAATGCAAGCATCTTCATCATCTCCGTTGAATTTAAATTCTTTTAACAGTTTCATCATGGTGAAGATTCCAACTCCGCTATGCTTACTTCAACTATGGAAGTTTGCATGCCCTTTTAGCATCCTTTGAATTAACAAAACCCTTCGGACCGTGTCTTGTACACGTCCTAGGTAACCATTCTATTAGAAGAACATTGTTTTGTTTGTTCAACTACCATACATCAAATTATATGTAGTGCTTGCTACATTAATCCGTCAAGACTAAATATCACTATGAAAGATCAAATCTTTTCATAGTCAACTCCTTGAACATAATCGTAAACTTCTTTTCGACATGTCGACTATTTCATAGATGTTAAACATCCATGTCTATTTCTTTATAGATCCAAACACGACCGATAGGCTTTACGCCTTTTTAGAGGGTCTTCCCAGTTCAGAAACTTGATTCTCGTGTATGGATACTATCACGGATTCTATGACTTCTAGTCATTTTATGGAGTCAGGGCACATCATCACTTCTTTGCATGTAGTCGGTTCATCATTGTCAAAACAATAACGACTTGCTTATCAAATCACACTATTTGATTCTTACCGACCCACATGGTTCAATAGGAACTCTAATCTCCGAGATCACAACCTTTGTAATCACGGGAGCCATGAGCATTATGGCCGCCACCGGGACACTTTCCGGCGCTGCGGTACGTAGCACATATAGCTAAGGTTCAACAACCTTATCAAAGTTCTATTTTCTTCCCACTTAACTTTTCGCGAAAAATTCCTTCTCAAGAAACTTGAAGTTCCAAGTAACAAACTCTTTTATCCTCGGTGTTATGGAGAAATTCCCAACAAATTCTTTGGGATAACCTACAAAGACATTCTTATCCGACTTTGGTTGTAAACATTTTACTTATGCATAGCATACCAAAATTTAAGAAAAGACAATTCGGGTTTTATCCCAAACCATAACTTATATGGTGTCATTTCAATGGATCACGATGGTGCTCTTTTCAGTGTAAAAGCGGTAGTCTCTAAAGCTTTAATCCTTAAAACATAATGGCAGTTTTATAAATGACACCTTTGATCTTACCATGTCCAACATGGTTTGATTTCATCTCTCGAATATGCCATACTCCTATGGTTTACCGGGAAACACAAATCATGGAACAATTCCTCAAATCTTAAGTGTTTTGCTAAACATGTAACTCAAATATCTTCCTTTATGATCGAATCATAAACTCTTTATTTTCTTGTTACAATGATTTTTCACTTCATCTTGAAAGTCTTTGAACAATTTTCAAATGTTTCATATTTCTTCCTTATTAAGTAAATATATAGATATATTCACTCATATTTCTGGAGAAAGCATATGAAGCAAAAAAGATCCATCGCATATGGCTACACATAATAGACTATGCACATCAGCATGCACAATTTCCAATAAGCTAGTCATCCGTTCCTCTTTGGCCTATGAACGGAGTTTCAATTATCTCGAGGAAAGTCTCACAAGCGTCAATTGATCAAAATCAAAGACTCCAAAAATCCATCAGCATGGTTTTTCTTCATGTTTTCTTTCCAATATAATTTAAACAGCGATGTCACTTCATAAGTGATCTTTCAATCATTTGTCTTGTGACATTTTAGCAATAGTGTTTATGGATGTGATTTCTCCCACTAGACTTGTAAAAGTTCATCCATCCTTTATGGAATACGGTAATTATTTGAACAACCATTGTTCTCATAATACCATAACAAAATAACAATTATTAAAACAAATCTTGAAGGCTAGGTTTGATGACAAAGAAAAACACAATAACACTTTATTTGTTTTCGATGAACATCATCACTTATTCTCTTGCTAGTTACTTAGGCCATTGCAGTTCATGAATTGCGTTGTCCTGTATGACACTTCATACCAACCAATTCGGTATCCAATACCGGTATCCAATACCTCAGAACCACATTGTTTAACAAGCAAGGAATACAGCCATAACATGTATATCTTCTATATACCTAAGTTGGACATCTCCAACCTTTTATTTTTTACCAAATATTTTATAGATTCTCTTTTAGCAATTCCTTTTCTTTTAAAAGAATCTATTAGCATCAATAGTGGTGTCATTCACATGACACGTAGTACAAAGCGTGTATAGTCAAATACTAATATCTTTGGACTTGCACTTTGAAGTGGATCACCATCATCAAATGTTTGGTGTTCTTTAAAAAAATCCATTCTTTACTAATCTATTAGTGTAGTAAACATTTTACTTACATCTTATATCCATCCTTATCATGACAACTTTCATGATCAAGCTACTATAGCCTATAAGGAAGAATGACGAGTATAATTTTAGTTCCCGAAACCTTTTGGGAGATTAGGATGCCTAGCATCTCCATCCTTCACAAATTCTCATACAATATGAGAACATGTAGTTTGCTAAATTATACTCTATCATAATGCAACCAAAAACATTGTTTCACATATCACAATATCTTTCACACACGATAGTTTCTGAAACAATTTTCAGCTCCTATATAATCTTGATATTAAAACAACTTTTAAATATCAATAATCATGGAGGCAAACATGATACTTTAGATACTAACATTGAAATTCTTACTCTTGATTTAATACTACTTATTAAACTTTATGGAGTAAATAGAGTTTGTTGAAAGTTTGCAATAGCACTTATAAACTTTAAATTGACATTCAAAACAATACGATACCAGTTCGTAAAGTAAATATCCAGAATTCTATAGTTCTATTTCTCAATTAAAACTAAGCATAAGGTAGTGAACAGACGCCAATGACTACAACAAATTATGCAAATTCACTTCGATTTAGTTTATGACAAATTGAGTTCGACTAATCCAAATTAGAAATGAACTCCCACTCAAAAACGACATACCTCGTGCCTTTTTGGTGATTACATGAACCAAATCCACTACACCAAGTCCGATCATCACGTGAGTCGGTGTAGCTTCAAAGACGAGCATCAATATGGGCATCATATCAACTATATGACTCATGCTTAACCTTGCGGTCCGGGTTCCGAGGCCATGTCTGTACATGCTAGGCTCGCCAAGTAAGAACCTTAGTATTCGCGTGTGTAAAACTGTCTTACACCCGTTATATGAAAGCGTAGAGTCGAGAACACCCGATCATCATGTGATGTCTCGAAACACGATCCATAGAATGGTGCATACTTAAGGAAGAACACATCTTTATCTTGATATCTAAATGAGGGATCATCTTAAAATGCTACTAAAACGCCAAACTAGCAATATAAGATGCAAACATCTAATGTGTAAAGTGAGATGATATGGTCCATGCATTTGATCTCTATCATATGCATCATGGTGTGATCTCTATCATTCCTTTGTGTGTAAGGCCAAGGTCTATGGAACTTACACGTTAGGTGTGTTGTAAGAGTATCTATCATACATCTACTTACAACATTACCATATCATGACACTAGCCCAGCAACGATCTAAACTAGACGCCTCTAATTTATCCATTGCAAGTTTTACGTGGCTTAGGGCTTTCGAAGATAGAGCCGGTCTTACCTACGAACATGGAACCACAACGAGGATAACCAAGTTATTAGCAACTCGTTGTAAATCAGATATTGACTATAGTAGGAGAGACAGACACCCGCCAGCCACTTATGCAAAACTAGTTGCATGTCAGTCGTGGAACCGGTCTCATGTGCGATGACATGTAAGGTTGGTCTGGGCCGCTTCATCCCACTATGCCACCAATATCCAAAATACATGAAAGAAGCAATAACATGATCATCATCGCCCACATACTCTTATGTGTTCTACCCGTGCAAAGCACCTACGCATAGATCAGGCTCTGATACCACTGTTGGGTTCGCAGCATAGAAAACAAAAAATTTCCTACGATGAGAACTATACGCCAAGATCTATCTACTAGGTACAGACCAATGGGTGGATATACATCCATGGAGAACTTACCCTCGAAGACAACGAGTTTTGTTAACGAGTAGGAACTCGTGGATGATGTAGTCATACGCTTGCCGATCTCAAGATCGTGATGAAGTCCAGCAGGTCCGGCTCCAGCAGGTCCATCAGATCCAGCTCTAGCACCACCAAGTCTAGCACCGCAAAGCAGCGGTGCATCCGTGATTGCACACACGTCCAGTACCCCGACAACCTCCATCCCTCGCTCTAGAAAAGCAACAGAAGCAGCAACTCCTTTCCAGATAAAGCCACCGGGAACATGTATCTCGCTAATCCGAGACCATGGGGAATAACTAGAGGGGGAGAGAGATCCTTCACGAGGAGGTGTGAGGAAGAAGGAGTGAGAGGGGGGCCTTTTATAGGAGGAGGGGAGGGTGTCCCTTCACCTCCCTCATTCATGTGGTGGTAACCCCCTCCACATTAAAATGCCCCTTCACATTCTCTTTTAAAGTCTCCACTTTCAATGCATTAAATTTCTCCAAATTTAATGCTCTCTCATTTAATAAAACTCTTTCATTAATTTTATTCAGAATTTTGTTAATTACTTTAATTAACAAACATTCACATAAACCCCCTTGCAACATTTCAATATTACATGCAGAACCAATTTCAGCAATTTCACCCAAAACAATTTTCGGTGTCTATTGAAATAATTCCAACGCTTTCTTAATCTTTATCTGAAACATATTTGCTCCTAAATGGTGTCGTTATCCCTTAAGTGTGTCACCCTATGGTTTGCGAATAATGCAAACATGATCGAGACCCCTCTCCGATCAATAATCAGCAGCGGGACCTGGAGATCCGTACTGACTCCCACATATTCAACGATGACCCTTGTGATCATGTGAACCTTTAACGTCGTAACTAAATCCCTTTGTATCGCGATATATTACATGTCCGAGATTCGATCATTGGCATCCAAATACCTAGTTTGATCTCATTACCGACATGCACTCTTTTCTCGTTCCCGTGATATAACATTCTAGTGACCACATCACTTGCTTGCAAGCTATCTTAATGTGATATCACCGAGAGGGCCCAGAGTATATCTATCCGTCATTGGGATGGACAAATCCCACTCTTGATCCATGAGCCTCAACATAACACCTTCGTAGCACTGAACCCACCTTTATAGTCACCCTGTTACGGTGTGACGTTTGATGTTATCAAGATACTCTTCTGGTGTTAGCAATTAACATGATCTCATGGTCTAAGGACTAAGATTACTCTGTATGATGTTATAGAAATATAAACATAATGACTTTGATCGTAATGCTATACTTCGGATGAATGTTCATCACATCATTCCACCAATGTTGTGACCTCGTTATTAACAATATCCAATGTCCATGATCAGGAAACCTTGATCATCTTGTTAATCAACGAGCCAGTTTATAAATGAGGCATAACTAGGAACTTTCCTTTTGTTTATTAAACACGCATGTATTAATGTTTCCAAATTAATACAATTATAGCATGCAAAATAAACATTTATCATAAACACGGAATAAGATAATAACCACTTTATTATTGCCTCTCGGGCATATTCCCTTCAGATTAGGCATGGCTTAGGCTAGCAGCCCAGGCGTTTCTCTAACACACATACAAACTCCATGATCTTACAAGTTCCACTTTTATTTCACACCTCCGGGATCCATAAGCAAAAGAACATGATATCAACGGGGTACAAAGTACAAGTGCAATGTTGAAAGTGTTCCCCATGATACATGGTTCTGCTAATTTCAACTTATAAAGCACAAGCATATACGCAACAAAGATGGACCCAATGGTTCAAGTTTATTAAATGCAAGAAAAGTAAAGTGTGCCATCAAGTTCATGAGAGCTTTAATCACTAATTTTCACATAACAAGTTTAATTTTGGAAGGTAGATAAAAATATGAATATACTTGGAATAGAAATTGCTAATAGGTAGGTATGGTGGACTCTTTGGAATAACTTGGTTTAAGGAGTTGGATGCATGAGTGGAACTCACACTTGGTTACAGAGGCTAGCAAAAGACTGGGAGTGACAAACTAAGAGAGCAATAATGGCCATAATCATGCAGAGCGACAAAACATCATTGATTAAAGCATAAAGTGATACTACAAGTTGAAAACTAAAGGATCATAAAGGCTTATAGTGACTTGGGATAGTCATAACATGGTGTGATCATGCACCAAGTCAACCCAAATAAAGCATCAAAGGAGAATACCACAATATTATGCTTTAATATGCTAAAACAATGCATGATCCTTCCAAGGAACATTAAGCAATCTCAATTGTTTATAACATGTCATGCTACAGCAAAGAATACTAAGCATAAAGCCAAAACAATATCAAGCATGGCATGACAAAGCATAGGCCACAGTCAAAACAAGCTCTCTTTACCACTTAAGCATGAACTTTCCTACTCTTTTCCAATCCAAACCAAACTATTTGAAAACCAAAGTATGAAAGAGGGGGTACAACCAATTTATTCAGCAAACTAATCAAACCAAGCAAACGAAAAACCAAAACAAAAACGAAAAAGAAGACGCTCCAAGAACAACACAACTGTGCATGAAACAATAAAAATGAAGTGTTTGGAACAAACCTGGGATTTTTATTGATGAAGAAGGGGATGCCTTGGGTATCCCCAAGCTTTGACGCTTGTACTTCTTGGATATTTCTTGGGGTGACACGCGTGGCATCCCCAAGATTGAGATTTAGTCCATCCTTCATCTCAGTACTCAATCCTTCCATACACCTGAAATTTTTCCTTCATACAAAACTTCACACAATTTTTATTAGCAACATTAGTGCACTCAAGATAATAAGTCTTTAGGTTCAGTTTCAACACAAATAAAACTTCCATTAAAACACAAGAAAATGTAGAACTTCCCTCAAAAATCTCAATTCCCCAAAAGAACTCAAAAATGAACCAACAAGAAGCAAATGCAAATAATGACAGAAATCTGTCAAAATAGACCAGCAGGTAAAGACGAATTTTTTCGAAGACCTTCTGTTGCTCAAATAAAAAAGTGTTGAACTAACGAAAGATAGATAACAACCTGTTGCAGAAGCACAAAAATTCACGCCTCAAAAGGACGTACATATATTGTACACGAATTTTTACGGTGAAGCACAGAAATCTGTTTCGGGACAGCAACTTTCCCAATCATTACGTCTCTCTCATTAGAGGTTACTCTTGGCACAAAAAGCAAATAAAAAGTATAAGGAGCGGTTATTACAGAGGTAATAACTTCCAAGACTCATCTAAAACTTTTGGGTTATCTCCTAATAAGTACTTTTCTTTAACGCCTTTAAGTTAGGCATAAGAAGCAAGAAAAAGAATCAAGTGTTCTCAAATGAAGAAGTATTAAGACCAAATTTTGTTTTCATAGGACAGGCAAAAGAAATTTTCTCTCTCTTCTTAAGGAAGTGTTGTATACCTTTCTTGAGCGGGAGTTTATATTTAATGGTGTCTTCTTTCATATCAATGATGGCACCAACAGTTCTAAGAAAAGGTCTTCCCAAAGTAATAGGACAAGAAGCATTGCATTCAACATCCAAAACATAGAAATCAACGGGGACATAGGCATTGTTAACCATAATAAGAACATCATTAATACTCTCCATGAGTTTCTTTTTAGCATTACCATCAAGTGGGACATTCAAATAACAATCTTCAAGTGGTGGCAAATCAAGCATATCATAAATCCTTCTAGGCATAATAGAAACACTACTATCAAGATCACACAAAGCTTTGAAATCAAAGTCGTTCACTTTCATATTAATGATGGGTTCCCAACCATCTTCTTGTTTTATAGGAATAGAAGCTTTATGTTTCATCTTTTCTTCTTTAATCTTTATAAGAGCATCAATAATGTGTTTTGTAAAGGTCATATTCATAGCACTAGCATTAGGACTTTTAGCAAGCTTTTGTAGGAACTTAATAACTTCAGAGATATTGCAACCATCAAGATCAACATCAATTTTATCATCTAAAGTAGTAGAGCTATTACTAGCTTCAACACTAGTGGTAGTGATAGTAGAAACACAAATGTTTCTAGCAATTTCATCTTCTCTCTCCCACTTAGCATGCAATTTAGCTAATAGTCTAACATTTTCATCAATTCTAACTTGTATGGCATTATTAGCAGCGAAGGGATTTTCAATAGTTTTAGGTTTAGCAGCCATTTTATTAATCAAAGAGGATTGTTCTTGAGACAATGATGCTATATTTCTTTCAGCATTAGAGAGTTTCTCCTCAATAGTTTTATTGAAAGCAGTTTGTTTACTAATAAAGTCTTTAAGCATAACTTCAAGTTTAGAGGGAGCACTCCTATTGTTGTAGGAGTTTCCATAAGAATTACCATTGTTTGGAGGATATAGCCTATAATTGTTGTTACCAAAATTATTCCTGTAGGCATTGTTGCTAAAATTGTTATTTCTTATAAAGTTCACATCAACTTGCTCTTCTTGAGCAACCAAAGAGGCTACGGGAACATTATTTGGATCAATATGGGCTTTCCCGTTAACAAGCATAGACATAATAACATCAATTTTATCACTCAAGGAGGAGGTTTCCTCAACAGAATTTACCTTCTTACCTTGTGGAGCTCTTTCAGTGTGCCATTCAGAATAGTTAATCATCATATTATCCAGAAGCTTTGTTGTAGCACCCAAAGTAATGGTCATAAAGGTACCTCCAGCAGCAGAATCCAATAGATTTTTTGAAGAATAGTTCAATCCTGCATAAAAGGTTTGGATAATCATCCAAGCAGTCAGTCCATGAGTGGGACAATTCTTTATAAAGATTTCATTATTTCCCAAGCTTGAGCAACATGTTCATTATCAGATTGTTTAAACTTCATTATTTCACTTCTCATAGATATAATCTTAGCAGGAGGATAGTATTTTCCAATGAAAGCATCTTTGCATTTAGTCCAAGAATCAATACTATTCCTAGTTAAGGAATTCAACCATTCTTTAGCTTTTCCTCTCAAAGAGAAAGGAAACAATTTAAGCATAATAATATCTCCATCTATATCCCTATGCTTTTGCATCTCACAAAGTTCAACAAAGTTATTTAGATGAGCAGTAGCATCTTCATTACCAATACTAGAAAATTGTTCTCTCATAACAAGATTGAGTAAAGCAGGTTTTATTTCAAAGAAAGTAGCTTCAGGAACATGTGGAGCAATAGGTGTGCTCATGAAATCATTGTTGTTGGTGCTAGTGAAGTCACATAACTTAGTATTTTCAAGAGTAGTCATTTTTTGTGTTTTTGATAAAGAAAGAAAACTAGTAAAACTATTTTTTTTGTGTTTTTGATAAAGAAACAAGTAAACAAAGCAAAAAGTAAACTACGGAAAAACAAAAATAACAAGGTAAAGAGATTGGTTATGAGGGACTCCCCTTGTGAAGATGTCCTTGACTTCCCGGCAACGGCGCCTGAAAATCACTTGCTGGCTCGTGGTTGATGTCGAGCTCGTTGGGGAACCAAGGTTATCGAACCAGTAGGAGCAAGGAAACACCTCAAAGGTATGATGAGCACAGCAGTAAGTTTCCCTCAGTTATGAAACCAAGGTTATCGAACCAGTAGGAGCAAGGAAACACCTCAAAGGTGTTGCTAGTTGAGCTTTGGCAGGGTACACTACCGGTGCTAGCAGCAACATGGAATCCTGCACAACACAACCACAGAACTTTGCCCCCAACTTGCAATGAGGTTGTCAATCTCACCGGTTTTGCTAAAAACAAAGGATTAAATTTATTGTGTGGAAGAAAGTAAAAGCTTGCAGAAAATAAACACAAAGCAGTAAAGAGTTGATTGTAGATTGATTGTAAAAGAAAGGACCGGGATCCATAGTTCACTAGTGGTGGCTCTCCTTAAGATAAATAACATGTTGGGTGAACAAATTACAGCAGGGCAATTGACAAACATCAAGAAAGCAATATGCATATACTACTCATATTGACTCCTTTGAGACTTGATTGGGCATTACAACATTATACATAGACCGCCATCCAACTGCATCTATGACTAATAATCCACCTTCAGGTTATCATCTGAATCCCCTCTAGTATTAAGTTGCAAGCAACAAATAATTGCATTACAAATTGCGTGTTAAGTAAACAATACGATTGTTCTATGAACAAACGATTGTTGTTTTCTCCCTAGTAGCAACAACACATCTAGTACCTTAGAGATTTCTATCACTTCCCCAGATTACTAGAGGCATGAACCCACTATCAAGGATAAATACTAACTCTTGGAGTTGCTAGCATCTACTTGGCCAAGATAGCTACTAACAACAGAAAGCATTCAAGATCACAAATAACGAAGACATGATAGAATCAATAATCAATCTGAAATAGCATCTCAATATCCATCGGATCCCCGCAAACGCAACATGTAGGAATTACAAATAGATGATCTTGATCATGAACGGAGCTCACAAGATCTAAACATGATAGCACACAGGAGGAGAACCAGCCATCTAGCTACTACATGGACCCGTAGTCCAGAGATGAGCTACTCACGCATCACACCGGAGGCTTGCATGATGATGAAGAAGGCCTCCAGGGTGAATTCCCCTCTCCGACAGGGTGCCGGGAAGAGCTTTAGATCCCTCCCGATCTAGGGAGGGAGATGGCAGCGGCTACAGACTCTTTCGTGGAATTTTGATCGGGTATTTAGGGTTTCTGTATCGGAGGCATCTTATAGGCGAAAGGGGAGGCCGAGGGGGTACTAGAGGCGGCCAGACCACCCCCTGGCATGGGCCAGGCTGGGCCGCGCGGCCAGGTGGTGTGGTGGCCCGCTGGCCCCTCTCTGTCTCGTATTCTGGCTCCTTGTGTCCCTCGGTGAAAAACTGACTTTGGCTTTTGTCCCGTCCAATTCCGAGAATATTCATTTTCTGACTTCCTGAAACAAAAAACAGCAGAAAACAGGCATCTGGCACTGTGGCATCTCGTTAATAGGTTAGTCCAAGAAAGTGTATGAAAAGTACTCTGAAGTTGGAACAAAACATAAGAAAGTAGATAAAACCAAGCATGGAACATCAAAAATTATGGATATGTTAGCAACGTATCAATTACCCCCTCCTCAAGATATAAAAGGTATAAGAAGCTTTTTGGGTCATGTAGGGTTTTATAGAAGATTCGTTAAGAACTTTTCAAAAACTGCTAGACCATTAACTAGCCTTCTTCAAAAGGATGTTCGTTTTAACTTTGATGAAAAATGTCTTGCTTCTTTCAACATATTAAAACAAGCTCTCCTAGAAGCACCAGTTATTAAACCACCTAATTGGAAGAAACCCTTCGAGCTGTTTTGTGAAGCTAGCCATGAAGTTGTAGGGGAAATTTTTTGCCAGTATGATGGTGATGATCTCAATATCATTCATCATGCTAGTCGCACCTTAAACGGGGTCCAAAAGAACTATCCTATGGCTAAAAAAGAATTCTTCGCTAGAGTATTTTCTTGTGATAAGTTTAGATCTTACATCATGGACTCCAAAGTTAGAGTGCATACTGATCGTGTTGGCTTGAAAGAAATCCTGGAAAGGACTAATGTTAAGCCAAGAATGATCTGTTGGACTCTACTTCTACAAGAATTTGATTTACAGATCCTACAAAGAAAGGAATAGGTGGAGAAAGCATACACGGATACTCAAGGAGTTCTTCATCCTAAGGAAGTATCATCCATGTGCATACATGTGGGAACCACACAAACAAAAAGGAAGTTTCCTATTTCCCCTTATAATAGTTTTGGCAATTTTCTGTGACCTGTTTTATTCAAAGAGAGAAAGAAAGAAATTCAAGTGAGACCATATTCCCTCGATGAAACATGACTTATGAAATTCTCAACATACTTTTGTTCTGGATAATTTTCTGATATTTCTTTTTGCATATTTGAGCTTCTTTTGTTTTTCCGAGTCAACTGTCGGTCTTACGAGATTGGTACAGGCGAACGGTGTGGCTGGATCCGCCTGTACCGATGGTCGGTAAGCCTGTTGATGCCTTGTTGGTGTTTTCACGGAAGCCGTACGACCATGCGGTACGGGCGCACCCCCCGTACCGCTGGTTGTTATTGGTTCAGTGACTTTCTTCTATTTTCTAGTTTACACTTTGTGCCCAAAAAAACTCCGAGGTTGCGAAGTCGGTACGGACGGGTAGTACGGGCGGAACCCACCCATAACACTTAGTCGGTTGACCTTTTACCGACTTTGTACTGTACCTTTTTGGAAACGACTCGGTACGGGCGCACAGTATGGGCGCCGCCCGTACCGCGTTGGTCATTACGACCCAAATTTCCTTCTTTTGCACTTATTTGTTTCCTTATTACCTCTTCAGAACTAAACAGCTCACCAAGGGAATGGGGAAAGGAGGCTCGTCGAAGCCCCTGCGCTAGTCAAAGTTGAATTTGACTTCTCTTGCCACAGCGCCTCCGACTCCTGCCCCACAGCCTTCCACAACATCAGAGATCACTCCATCTCTGCCCATTGCGGAAGATCCGGATCAACAATCAGAGCCAGCGATCCTCAGTTTGCAAACCAACGTCACCATGGATGACTCGGTACTTGATAAGGGTGAACCCTCTAAGGGTAATGATCCCTTGGCAGAGGTTTTTGCTGAAAACCTTCTCAGCAATCCGGGTATTTCCAAAGTTGGCATTACTCGGAAATCTGTGGAGGAGATCCAACGGCTAGCCCAGTAATGCTTCGAGAGCCGAAACATCACCATCGAGGAAGAGGCGCAAGAAGCAGAGGACATCAAGTACTCCGAGCTTCTTGACCAAGTTCATCTTCGGGACGAGAAGCTGAAAGCCGGTGTACTTCCTCCATCGCCAGTAATCCTGCTAACCCTCGCCAAGAAGGCTACTACTAAGGTGAACATGAGCCTGAGCAAGCTCACTCATGAACAACATGTAACTCGGAATTCCAACTCATTTTTTACTTTATTTCATACCATATCCTCTAGCCCCCAAGCATGAAGTTGGATAGACAATCTGGATTTATGCTTTCATAGGATGCCAAAGAACGAACTAGTGTAGCCCCCAAGGCTCGTGCTGATATTACTTAAATATTAGCCCGAGTCTTCAGTAGACTTCTGAATCTGGGTATTCTGACTTACAGAAACTTAATGCTTATAACCAGGAACTATTGAAGAATATTTGCAATAAGCGGATAGAGATCAAAGCTCTCCGTTTTGAAAATGCTCAACTGAAGATATCAAAGGATGAGGCTGAACATAATCATTTCAGTCTTTAACCTTACTAATTTTTGCTTTCATAGTCGAATTTCCTATTCAACTGTTGTCTTTTGTTTACAGCACTTGACATGGGTATACCCTACAGGTACTCGAGCTTGGTATATACGGCCCGAATACGACGGAAGCCCACGAGGTTCCCAAGGCCCAAATGGAGAACTTGAGTAACCTACGGACTCTCGATTGCTTGCGGAATAAGAAGAAGCTAAAGATAGAAAGTTTAAAGGGAAAACCCTAACCTATAACCGACTCGACTGTTGGGGGTCACAGCATAGAAAACAAAAAAATTCCTACGATGAGAACTATACGCCAAGATCTATCTACTAGATACAGAGCAACGGGTGGATATACATCCATGGAGAACTTACCCTCGAAGACAACGAGTTTTGTTAATGAGTAGGAACTCGTGGATGATGTAGTCGTACGCTTGCCGATCTCAAGATCATGATGAAGTCCAGCAGGTCCGGCTCCAGCACGTCCATCAGATCCAGCTCTAGCAAGTCCAGCACCACCAAGTCCAGCACCGCAAAGCAGCGGTGCATCCGTGATTGCACACATGTCCGGTACCCCGACAACCTCCGTCCCTTGCTCCAGCAAAGCAGCAGAAGCAGCAACTCCTTTCCAGATAAAGCCACCGGGAACATGTATCTCGTTAATCCGAGACCATGGGGGAATAATACTAGAGGGGGAGAGAGATCCTTCACAAGGAGGTGTGAGTGTGAAGGTGTGAGAGGGGGCCTTTTATAGGAGGAGGGGAGGGTACCCCTCCCCATGGCCGGCGCCCCAAGGGGTGACCCCTCACCTCCTCATTCATGTGGTGGTAACTCCCTCCACATAAATTTTCCCCTTCACATTCTCTTTTAAAGTCTCCACTTTAAATGCATTAAATTTCTCCAAATTTAATGCTCTCTCATTTAATAAAACTCTTTTATTATTTTTATTCAGAATTTTGTTAATTACTTTAATTAACAAACATTCACATAAAACCCCTCCAACATTTCAATATTACATGCAGAACCAATTTCAGCAATTTCACCCGAAATAGTTTCGGTGTCTATTGAAATAATTCCAACGCTTTCTTAAATCTTTATCTGAAACATATTTTCTCCAAATGGTGTCAGTATCCCTTAAGTTTGTCACCCTACGGTTCGCGAATAATGCATACATGATCGAGACCCCTCTCAGATCAATAATACGAAGCGGGACCTAGAGATCCATATTGACTCCTACACATTCAACGATGACTTCTATGATTGTGAGAACCTTTAACGCTAGTAACTAAATCCCTTTGTCTCGTGATATATTACATGTCCGAGATTCGATCATCGGCATCCAAATACCTAGTTTGATCTCGTTACCGACATGCACTCTTTTCTTGTTCCCATGATATAACATTCTTGTGATCTCATCACTTGCTTGCAAGGTAACCAATGTGATATCACCGAGAGGGCCCAGAGTATATCTATCCATCATTGGGATGGACAAATCCCACTCTTGATCCATGAGCCTCAACATAACACCTTTGTAGCACTGAACCCACCTTTATAGTCTCCTTGTTATGGTGTGACGTTTGATGTTATCAAGATACTCTTCTGGTGTTAGCAATTAACATGATCTCATGGTCTAAGGACTAAGATTACTTCGTATGATGTTATAGCAATATTTCGGATTGTAATGCTATACTTCGGATGAATGTTCATCACATCATTCCACCAATGTTGTGACCTCGTTATTAACAACATCCAATTTCCATGGTCAGGAAACCTTGATCATCTTGTTAATCAACGAGCTAGTTTATATGAGAGGCATTACTAGCAACTTTGTATTTTGTTTATTAAACACACATGTATTAACGTTTCCAGTTAATACAATTATAGCATGCAAAATAAACATTTATCATAAACATGGAATAAGATAATAACCACTTTATTATTGCCTCTCATGCATATTCCCTTCAGTCTCCCACTTGCACTAGAGTCAATAATCTAGTTTGTAAACTTGTATATAAAAACACCTAGGTGTTGAATATACGCGTTTGCTAGTGGTTAACATAATTTCCGGATCTGGCACTTTCAGGTCCATGTGTATTTGCATGTCTTTGCGTCTCTACGCATCACTCATTCTCAAATGAGATGGCATTGTATAAATTTGGTCCTTTGGTGAGACCTTTAGTTTGTTCGGGTTAAAATATGTTGATATTATTGTCATACAATATATCTTCATAGTATTATCTCACTTTGAACCACACCTAGTTTGATAACAGACTTCTTAACACAAATGCCCTCCTTTGCTGCTACTATAGCAGTCATATACTTAGCCTTTTGTTGTAGTATCCGTCACAATGTATCAACTTTGGAACTCATCCAAATCCATCATGGAGCATACTTTCCATTACATTGTGCTACCCATAGTCTAAATTGAGATAAATTTTAATTTGTATCTTGTGACAAAACTAGTATCAATGTAACACTTTACAATGAACTACCTTTAACTATTTGTCACTTATACATGATATATTCTTAGTTCTTCCAAAGCTCATAAGAATATATTTACTATCGTCCAATGATCATCTTATGAATCATTCTGGTGTGTGCTCATAACATTTAGAGCATAGGACATTCTGGATATATACATATCACAGTATAATCGATCAAAATCTTCATGTGATTTTACTCACCAAGTGTTCAGACACTTGAATATTGATACAATCCTTTCCATGCAGCAAGAACCTTTATTGTTGTTTCTATATTGAACCCTTTCAATATCTCATATATGTATGTCTGGCACAACCATATTAGCGCCTCAATCTATCCATATAGATATTGATGCCAAATATTTTGGTTTAGCCCAAGTCTTTCATTGAAATACTATTTTAATGAAATTCTTAACTTGTGTCAATACAAGATACATCATTTCCAATCAACACCATGCCTTCTACATAATGTATTAGAAATATGTCTCAGCGCTCCCACTTAATTTCTCGCAAATGCAAGCATCTTCATCATTTCCGATGAATTTGAACTCTTTTAATAGTTTCATCATGGTGAAGATTCCAACTCCGCTATGCTCACTTCAACTATTTAAGTTTGCATGCCCTTTTAGCACCCTTTGAATTAACAAAACCCTTCGGACCGTGTCTTGTACACGTCCTAGGTAACCATTCTATTAGAAGAACATTGTTTTGTTTGTTCAACTACCATACATCAAATTATATGTAGTGGTTGCTACATTAATCCGTCAATACTAAATATCGCTATGAAAGATCAAATCTTGTCATAGTCAACTCCTTGAACATTGTTGTAAACTTCTTTCCGACATGTCGACTATTTCATAGATGTTAAACATCCATGTCTATTTCTTTATAGATCCAAACACAACTGATAGGCTTTACGCCTTTCCGGAGGGTCTTCCAAGTTCAAAAACTTGATTTCTCGTGTATGGATACTATCACGAATTCTATGACTTCTAGTCATTTTATGGAGTCAGGGCCCATCATCGCTTCTTTGCATGTAGTCGGTTCATCATTGTCAAAACAATAACGACTTGCTTATCAAATCACACTATTTGATTCTTATCGACCCAGACGGTTCAATAGGAACTCTAATCTCCGATATCACAACCTTTGTAATCACGGTAGCCATGAGCATTGTGGCCGACACTGGGACACTTTCCGGCGCTATGCTACTTAGCACATATAGCTAAGGTTCAACAACCTTATCAAAGTTCTATTGTCCTCCCACTTAATTTTTCACAAAAAATTCCTTCTCAAGAAACTTGACGTTCCAAGTAACAAACTCTTTTGTCCTCGGTGTTATGGAGAAATTCCCAACAAATTCTTTGGGATAACCTACAAAGATGTGCTTATTCGACTTTGGTTGTAAACATTTTACTTATGCATAGCATACCAAAATTTAAGAAAAGACAATTCGGGTTTTATCCCAAACCATAACTTATATGGTGTCATTTCAACGGATCACGATGGTGCTCTTTTCAGTGTAAAAGCGGTAGTCTCTAAAGCTTCAATCCTTAAAACATAATGGCAGTTTTATAAATGACACCTTTGGTCTTACCATGTCAAACATGGTTTGATTTGATCTCTCGAATATGCCATACTCCTATGGTTTATTGGGAAACACAAATCATGGAACAATTCCTCAAATCTTGAGTGTTTTGCTAAACATGTAACTCAAATATCTTCCATTATGATCAAATCATAAACTCTGAAAAATTCTTGTTACAATGATTTTTCACTTCATCTTGAAAGTCTTTGAACAATTTTCAAATGTTTCATACTTCTTCCTTATTAAGTAAATATATAGATATTCACTCAAATTTCTAGAGAAAGCATATAAAGCAAAAAAATCCATCGCATATGGCTACATATAATGGACTATATACATCAATATGTATGATATCCAATAAGTTAGTCATCCGTTCCTCTTTGGCCTATGGACAAAGTTTCAATTATCTCGAGGAAAGTCTCATAAGCGTCAATTGATCAAAATCAAAGACTCCAAAAATCCGTCAACGTGGAGTTTTTTCATGTTTTCTTTCCAATATAATTTAAACAGCGATGTCACTTCATAAGTGATCTTTCAATCATTTGTCTTGCGACATTTTAGCAATAGTGTTTATGGATGTGATTTCTCCCACTATACTTGTAAAAGTTCATCCATCCTTTATGGGGTTACGGTAATTATTTGAACAACCATTGTTCTCGTAATACCGAAACAAAATAACAATTATTAAAACAAATCTTGAAGGCTAGGTTTGACGACAACAAAAAACACAATAACACTTTATTTGTTTGCGATGAACATCATCACTTATTCTCTTGCTAGTTACTTAGGCCATTGCAGTTCATGAATTGTGTTGTCCTGTATGACACTTCATACCAACCAATTCGGTATCCAATACCGGTATCCAATACCTAAGAACCACATTGTTTAACAAGCAAGGAATACAACCATAACATGTATATCTTCTATATACCTAAGTTGGACATATCCAACCTATACTTTTCTGCCAAATATTTTATAGATTATCTTTCAGCAATTCCTTTTCCTTTTAAAAGAATCTATCGACATCAATAGTGGTGTTATTCACATGACACATAGTACAAAGCGTGTATAGTCAAATACTAATACCTTTGGACTTGCACTTTGAAGTGGATCACTATCATCAAATGTTTGGTATTCTTTCAAAAATCCATTCTTTAGTAATCTTTCAGTGTAGTAAACATTTTACTTACATCTTATATTCATCCTTATCATGACAACTTTCATGATCAAGCTACTATAGCCTGTAAGGAAGAATCGCGAGTATAATGTTAGTTCCCAAAACCTTTTTGGGAGATCCGGATGCTTGGCATCTCCATCCTTCACAAATTCTCATAATATGAGAACATGTATTTTGCTAAATTATACTCTATCATAATGCAACCAAAAACATTGTTTCAGATATCACAATATCTTTCACACATGATGGTTTCTGAAACAATTTTTAGCTCCTATATAATCTTGATATTAAAACAACTTTTGAATATCAATAATCATGGAGGCAAACATGATACTTTAGATACTAACATTGGAATTCTTACTCTTGATTTAATACTACTTATTAAACTTCATGGAGTAAATAGAGTTTGCTAAAAGTTTGCAATAGGACTTATAAACCTTAAATTGACATTCAAAACAATACGATACCAGTTCGTAAAGTAAATATCCAGAATTCTGTAGTTCTATTATCTCAATTAAAACTAAGCATAAGGTAGTGAACAGACGCCAATGACTACAACAAATTATGCAAATTCACTTCGATTTAGTTTATGACAAATTGAGTTCGACTAATCCAAATTAGAAATGAACTCCCACTCAAAAATGACATCCCTCATGCCTTTTTGGTGATTACATGAACCAAATCCACTACACCAAGTCCGATCATCACGTGAGTCAGTGTAGCTTCAAAGGCGAGCATCAATATGGCCATCATATCAACTATATGCCTCATGCTTAACCTTTCGGTCCATGTTCCGAGGCCATGTCTATACATGCTAGGCTCTCCAAGTAAGAACCTTAGTACTCGCGTGTGTAAAACTGTCTTACACCCATTGTATGAAAGTGTAGAGTCGAGTACACCCGATCATCACGTGATGTCTCGAAACACGATCCATAGAACGGTGCATACTTAAGAAAGAACACATTTTTATCTTGATATCTAAATGAGGGATCATCTTAAAATGCTCTAAAACGCCAAACTAGCAATATAAGATGCAAACATCTAATGTGTAAAGTGAGATGATATGGTCCATGCATTTGATGTCTATATATGCATCATGGTGTGATCTCTATCATTCCTTTGTGTGTAAGGCCAAGGTCTATGGAACTTACACGTTAGGTGTGTTGTAAGAGTATCTATCATACATCTACTTACAACATTACCATATCATGACACTAGCCCAGCAACGATCTAAACTAGACGCCTCTAATTTTTCCATTGCAAGTTTTACGTGGCTTAGGGCTTTCGGAGATAGAACCGTTCTAACCTACGAACATGGCACCACAACGAGGATAACCAAGTTATTAGCAACTCATTGTAAATCAGATATTGACTATAGTAGGCGAGACATACACCCGCCAGCCACTTATGCAAAACTAGTTGCATGTCAGTCGTGGAACCTGTCTCATGTACGATGACATGTAAGGTTGGTCCGGGCCGCTTCATCCCACTATGCCACCAATATCCAAAATACATGAAAGAAGCAATAACATGATCATCATTGCCCACATATAAACATATGTTTACTACCCGTGCAAAGCACCTACGCATAGATCAGGCTCTGATACCACTATTGGGGTTCGCAACATAGAAAAAAAAATTCCTACGATGAGAACTATACGCCAAGATCTATCTACTAGATATAGAGCAACGGGTGGATATACATCCATGGAAAACTTACCCTCAAAGACAAAGAGTTTTGTTAACGAGTAGGAACTCGTGGATGACGTAGTCGTACACTTGCCGATCTTAAGATCGTGATGAAGTCCAGCAGGTCCGGCTCCAGCACGTCCATCAGATCCAGCTCCAGCAAGTCCAGCACCAGCAAGCCCAGCACTGCAAAGCAGCGGTGCATCCGTGATCGCACACACGTCCGGTACCCCGACAACCTCCGTCCCTCTCTCCAGCAAAGTAGCGGAAGCAGCAACTCCTTTCCAGATAAAGCCACCGGGAACATGTATCTCGCTAATCCGAGACCATGGGGGAATAATACTAAAGGGGGAGAGAGATCCTTCACGAGGAGGTGGGAGTGTGAAGGTGTGAGAGGGGGGCCTTTTATAGGAGGAGGGGAGGGTACCCCTCCCCATGGCCGGTGCCCCAAGGGGTGACCCCTCACCTCCTCATTCGTGTGGTGGTAACTCCCTCCACATAATTTTTCCCCTTCACATTATCTTTTAAAGTCTCCACTTTAAATGCATTAAATTTCTCCAAATTTAATGCTCTCTCATTTAATAAAACTCTTATTATTTTTATTCAGAATTTTTTTAATTACTTTAATTAACAAACATTCACATAAAACCCCTGTAACATTTCAATATTACATGCAGAACCAATTTTAGCAATTTCACCTGAAACAGTTTCGGTGTCTATTGAAATAATTTCAGCGCTTTCTTAAATCTTTATCTGAAACATATTTGCTCCAAATTGTGTCAGTATCCCTTAAGTGTGTCACCCTACGGTTTGTGAATAATGCAGACATGATCGAGACCCCTCTCAGACCAATAATCAGAAGCGGGACCTGGAGATCCATACTGACTCCTACACATTCAACGATGACTTCTGTGATCGTGAGAACCTTTAACGCTAGTAACTAAATCCCTTTGTCTCGCGATATATTACATGTCCGAGATTCGATCATCGGCATCCAAATACCTAGTTTGATCTCGTTACCGACATGCACTCTTTTCTCGTTCCCGTGATATAACATTCTAGTGATCTCATCACTTGCTAGCAAGCTAACCAATGTGATATCACCAATAGGGCCCAGCGTATATCTATCTATCATTGGGATGGACAAATCCCACTCTTGATCCATGAGCCTCAACATAACACCTTCGTAGTACTGAACCCACCTTTATAGTCACCCTGTTACGGTGTGATGTTTGATGTTATCAAGATACTCTTACGGTGTTAGCAATTAACATGATCTCATGGTCTAAGGACTAAGATTACTTCGTATGATGTTATAGCAATATAAACATAATGACTTTGATCGTAATGCTATACTTCGGATGAATGTTCATCACATCATTCCACCAATGTTGTGACCTTGTTATTAACAACATCCAATTTCCATGACCAGGAAACCTTGATCATATTGTTAATCAACGAGCTAGTTTATATGAGAGGCATTACTAGGAACTTTGTATTTTGTTTATTAAACACACATGTATTAACGTTTCCAGTTAATACAATTATGGCATGCAAAATAAACATTTATCATAAACATGGAATAAGATAATAACCACTTGATTATTGCCTCTCGGGCATATTCCCTTCATTGACCTGCTACCTGAGACCTAGCCTATCTATATAAAGGCTAGGAGGGGGCGGCGAGGAGGACACACCCAACCCTAGTTTCCACAACCCTCACTAGATTGCATTTGTGCACCATTGTAATCATCGATTCCTTTGATAATTCCACGAGCAGAAAAGCAGGAGTAGGGACCTCTACGAGGCCTGAACCTGGGTATATCTTCGAGTCCCTTGTGTGCTTGTTTGCTAGCCAATTGATGCTTCCAGCGCTCCCTCCTTCTCCAAAACCCAAGTCCATAACAATGGGGATTGATGAGTTAAACCCTCGTCAATTGGCGTCGTCTGTGGGAATTGGGAGTGCTGATGTTGCGGCTTCTTCGGCCCCATCAACCGCGATCTACAACTCCGCAACAGCGGAGATTTGCTAACTCTTTGGCGCGTTCGACTTCACCATCCATACGCCGGCCATTCGCCCGGCTTTCGAGTCCGTGGGTGACGGAATTAGCCTGGCGATCGGAAGCTTCTGCTTCCAAGTTGGTCAGATGGGCACGCTTCACATGCCTGACCAGCCGACAACACCATCGATTGCTCCAGCATCGTGGTTCCCTCCGTCGATCGGCACCCTCAGTGAGCTCAATGCCTCGACAACAGTCGAGAACACGGGCAGCGACAGCAGTCGCGAATCCGATCTGAGCGATCTGGCAACTGAAGATGGAGCCTACGGTTCCGGATCTGAAAATTGTGGGAGCAGCAGCTTCCCTAACCACTTCATGTGCACCGTCATCAACGCGGGCGACTCCTCCGTCAATCGCGACAACACAGGCAACGGTGGCAATGGAACCAACCAGGCAAACGGTGGCATACCTAATGGCAGACCACCCAACGATGGCACTACTAACGGCACCCCTGTCAACAATGGAAGGGCAGCCGAACTCCCCACCATGGTGAACGAGCAAACTGGCGATCGCGTCGTGATCAGGCTCAACGATCTTGAGTGGGCCCGCTGCCGAGAAGCCCTACGAGGCCACCCTCTGCCCTTTGGATCCCTGCAAGAACTGTTGATGGGCTACCATTGGCCCCTAAAGGAGGAATACAAATGCTAGCTGCAAACAATCGCGCAACTTGAGGCACGAAAAAAGGCGGCAGACGAGTCGAGCCTCCGACGAGCTGGGCTCTCCTCCCATGGAGGATCCTCCTCCAAATGCAACGAGTACATCGCTAACAAGAGGCGATCTCGACTGGCCCACCTCACTGAACAAGAGCATGTAGAAGCCGCAAAGGTCCTCGGCTTCGGCTCCATGACGGTGGATACGCGTGGCAACGTGCTTCCAAAAACACCGCAAGCTGCGGTAATGACGGCCACCATGTATGTAGCATCCCAATTGTCTAACAATTGTAATGCTACTTGGTCTAGTAATATATGGCTACTTCAAATATATAATTGTTGCATCATAATTATATCATGCTCATGTCATCATGCCACCTTGCATTTGAGCATCATATAAAACCCTTTTCCATTTGGTTCTTATCTCATATGCATTATTAATTGTATTTGCCTCTTGATATTGTATTTGGTTGTTGATATATTGTTTAAATGCCCAAGTTGAGTTGGGGGCATATCTTTTGTTAACTCCACCACCTTTCATGTCATCACCCATCATTCCACCATTCCACCATATATGAGCATTGCAACTTAGTTGGTTTTACCTCTAGCTCATATGTGTTGGTGTGGATCCATTCTATCTCCACATGCTCTCATATATGCACCATATTGTTTTCACATTATTGGTTTATGAGAGCCACATGGCCACCTTTGCATGCCTTGTGAGTGGAACCCTATTTCTAGCTTCCATATGTGTTGTTTTGGGGTTATCATCATGTTGGGATATTTTGTGGGCTTATTAAATACCTAGTGGCATATACACACCAGCAAGTCCCATTGTATTTTCAAATATGGTCATCTCCTACTACTCCACATGGGGCATCCTTCCACCCTTCTAGCTTGGCTCATTCTATGTTTTTGGAATGCATATGTGTAAATTCTAGGGATATTATTTTGTTTTCACAAGATGAAACCTAGCATTAATATTATGCATGGGCCATGCAACCATCTCTATAGTTTTGCCTCTTTTGGTTTTTATTTGAATTCTTGAGTGGTTCATCTCTCATCTCTTTCTCTTCTTATCTTTTGGCTTGATCTAGTTTGTCTTGCTAAAATCCATCATCACACCACATCCCTCTCTGTCTCTTTCCACATGTTCTTGCTTGATCTAAGCTTGGAGCATGCAAGCTCCTAAAAAGCCTAAGCCATCGCCCTCTCTCTCTTATCCTCTATCTAAGTTCCTCTCTAATCACCTACCCCTTCATCACCATACCCCCTCTACCCCACCCTCTCTAAACCACACCCCCCATCTAATCAAAACCCTAGCTACCATACCACCCCTCTTCCTCGGCCTCTCTTCTCTCTACCTAGCTCGGCCCCACCTGGTCACCCTGGCCCCACCTAGCTACCCCATCCCCAGCAAAAACCCTAGCCCGAGCCCCACCTGCTCACCACCTGCCCTACCTGGCCGAGCCACCCGAGCACGTGAGGGGAGGAGGGGAAAAGGTGGCCGAGCCACCTTTTTCCACCGTCCACTCCCGCACGGCACCTCCCTCTCCCCCCTGCTTTACCACCACCTCTCTGCCTCGCCCTGCTACCCCAGATCTACCCCAGGGCCATGCCCTCTCCGCGCCTTCCTCTCCACCACCGGCCACTCTCTCTCGCCGGCCACCGTCGGTGTCCACCACCGAACTCTCGAACCAGACGGTGGCGTGACGCTCTGGGTGCCGCGGAAGAGCAAGGGCCCTCCACTGCATCACCCTGTACGCGCCGTCGCCGAGGAGGGACACCGGAGCCGAAGAACACCGACGAGCCGCCGCCAAACCCTAGCCGCCGGTCCGTCTGCGTCATCGCCGATCAACCGCTCTCCTGCCCGATCCGACGCCACCGACCTAACCACGGTGAGCTACCTGACCTCCTGGACATGATCCGCCTCGCCATCGTCGCCTAGATCCACCGGCCCTTCCGTCGAGCGCTCTCAGAGCACCGTCGCTCGCTGCTGTCCGCTCGCTCCCGCACCGCGTAGCACCCTAACTAGGCCTCGTCCACCCTCCTGACAACTACCCCGCCCTAGCCCAACGGTAGCCGCCCCTGCGTGCAAGCCCCAGGTCGCGGGATCGAAGCCCCCGTGCCGCGCGCGCTTCCGCTGTCAGTTTCGTCAGAGAGAGAGGAAGAAAAACAGTGTCGCGGCGTTGTTTTGCAGAAAACCCCCTGTCTATTTTTCGGCTAAACCCGCGGTACACCGAGCCCACTTGTCAGCCTCGGTGCCCTTTCGCAAGGAAACCCCTGGAAGTTCCTGACCATCACAGACCAGTCCCCCCCCGCGCCCCGGCTTGCCCACGTGTCCAGCACGCGTTGGCCGCGCCCGCGAGTGGGCCTGCAAGTGCTCTGGCCCCACCTATCTGTCTCTGAGGCTAGCTCAGCTCGCGGTGGCAGAAGAATTTCTGTGCGCTGTGCTGCTGAGTCAGCTCTGGACCCACCTGTCATCGTCTGTGGCTAGCTGAACCTGAGTAGCAAAAGTATTTCTGCATATCTGTTTTAATTCAAAACTTTTTCAAATTAATTCAAATTCAAATTTAAATCTGTTTTCAAATAACTTTTAAAATACAAATCCAAATAATGCAAATAATATATGTTTTGAAATCAGAAAAATGTGAGGAATTCAATTATGCCATTCAAAATATATTTTGAACACTTTACTTTTCAAGTTGATCAAAATTACAATAAAATGCCCTTTTACCTTAATTAATTAATAACTTTTGTTTTATAACTCCAAATTTAACAAATAATATGTCTAAAATGATTAGCTCGACGAGACCTTTCTGTTTATGCAATCCTTTATCTGTTTTGCAGAATGCATCATATAAATATAAAGTATACAGCAACTAATATGAGGATAAAATGAGGCTAAAACTAAATAAAATGGTTTATTCTTGTATTCCACCCTCACCCATGCCATGCTTCATTAACGCCATGCAAATTGTGCATCATTCATCACGGCATGATTGTTAGCTTGTCGCATTTTATTCATATGCTTGTGCACTTTATTTATGTTGGCCCTTGTTTGTTTGGTTCTTCTCGAATAGACGCTGAGCAGGGGATATATCAAGAGAACCAGGAGCACTACCCAGATCCATCCCTTGCTTCAACTGAGCTGCCAGGCAAGCACTACCACATGCTTGCATACATATAGTACCTATTGCCTCTATCTTATTCTTGCATCATTGGGTCGCGATTGCATTAAATTGAATCCCAAGTATTGCATAGCCTTTACTTTTAAACCCCACCGAAGCTTGTTCCTCCATCCCATGAGCTATTACTACAGGAGTTGTTTGAGCCATGCGAGTCGTAGAACATCATGTGTAGGGTATGTGAGTGTCTGATGGATAACGAGGTACCTAAACAACTTAACCTGAGTAGTAATGGGATAACTAATGAAAGTGGCACCGGTGAGCCATATTTGCTATTTGGTTTTTCAGGCTCACTTGTGTCCCGTAGGACCCCGAGTACTTGATTCCTGTTCCTTGAATATTCGCGCTATCCACATCCGGGAGGCTTATGAACCCCCCTGAGCCAGAGCTTGATTCATTCTAATTTCTTGGGGCCACAAACTAGTTTGAGGTTTTATTTACTATCCTGTACTTATGCCATGCTTTACTGCTTTATTTAAATTGTGCGAGGTACTGCACACTGTACTGTTTTGGAAAGCGGAGTGTTTTCGCGGTATCGACAAGCCCAGTCACATTTTCGGGTTCCCAGTCGTTTACAGCCACTGACTCAAACCTTGAGTCCGTCTCGGAGTCAGCTAACTCCGTTGCGGGTAGCTTAATGGGGTGGCCCCCTGAAATATTTCTGAATCCTGTGATCGCTTTGTCGTGACTGCCTCATTGGTTTTGATTTGGTTTTTCCAAGGTTGATCGAGTGTGTGTTGCTATTTGTGCACCTTTGCAGGGTAAAACTTTCTGAAAGCCGTGTCCGCGGTTATGGACGACTTGGAGCACAGTTTCTCGATCATAGACAAGAATAACTAAAGTACCGCTTTTAATTTGACTAAGTACCTGACTAGTAAATAGTGCAACACTCATGGAATGGATAATAAAACTGCCAACGGATGGGGGGGTTGTTCGTCCGCTTCCTCGTCGGTAAGCGAGGAGGAGGATGGATCTGTCAATATTACCGTTATAACTGTTATAACTGTTGTTATTAATTCACGGACATCCGTCTATCTCTGGTTAGGCAGATGGTTAGCGAGTATCTATAGAATTGCTAGGGTTTATCTTTTGCTGCAATTGCGTCACCCCAGGTTGTGTCCCCTTTAGAGGCATAAAGACTTGCTGAGTACCCCTAGGGTCTCACACGATAAATTATTGGTTCAGATGAACAGGTACACTCGCAAGATGGATACTGGGTGGAAGAGACGGACGATGTGGGCAACGATCATTCGGTGTAGAGATTCCGGGAACGGGGATCCGTGAGATCTGTGGGCGGGGTGTGTTTATTTATGGGGCATCTTATGCCGATTTGCTTCTTATCCGTACTCGGATTTTGTCTTCCGCTTCCGCCTGATACTCTGATGTTTGATGTATGAGGAGATATCTTAAACTATTATATCAATCTAGGATATTTGGATCTTGCCGTATGGCGTTGCTATATTTCCTTTCTTTTAGATGGAATGGCTCTGATGTACTGTTGTATGGTGGCTTGCATACATACTCATTTGTGTATGTAGTTGATCCCTTCGCCTGCCGATTACGCCGCCCATTCTTGTCCCGATGTTTGGAAATGGTTAGGACGGCCGAAAGGTCTACCTGTGAGTGGCATTTGGGCCCCACCGTACTATTTTAACCATTTCCGCTCATCCAGGCTTGTAACCAGGAGCGTAATTCACCGAGGTAGTTACAATGTACCTCCTCAACAACCAGCCGCCAGCTGGAGATCCTCGAGCTGCCACGCACCAATCTACGATCGTAGGCTTGGGGTTAATCGAGGCCGCTCTCGACAAAGAACCGACACCGGAGCCGAAAAAAGGCAAGGCTCTGGCAAAACGCTATTCCTCACCCTCATCCAGCGACGATAGTCACGATCTGTCTCGATGCCGCCGCTCAAGGCGACACGACCATGACTACGACGCGCGTGATGACATCACGCAGCGCAAGATCGACAAGTCAAGGGCGCGACGTGCCCGATCGACTGACTCAGAAGACAAAGACGTGGAACTCTGTGGCGCCAGATGCTTTAGCAGGGCAATTAGGCAAAAGCGAATGCCCAAGGGGTTCAAGCTCCCATCGGAGAACCCAAAGTTTGACGGCCTGCAGGACCCGAAAATCTGGTTGGAGGATCATATCTCCTCTATCAGGCTACACGGCGGGAGTGGAAGCACGGCCATGCAATGTCTACAGCTACAGCTGCAGGGCGCCGCCCGAGCATGGCTCAACAACCTCCCACGCGGATCTATTCGCAGCTGGGAAGAGCTGGTTTACAGCTTTGTGCACAACTTCAAGGGCACCTACAAAAGGCCCGCGTCAATCGAAGAACTGAGGTGCTGCCAGCAAAGGTCGGGCGAATCGCTGCGCTCGTACATCCAGAGGTGGTCCATCATCAAAAACTCTGCAAAAAATATCTCGGAGGATCGTGCAATCGACGCATTCAACGGCGGCGTTTGCCGCATAGAGCTCAGGGAAGAGCTGGGCCGCTTGAAGCCCAAAACCATTGACCACCTGATGGAAATCGTGAATCGGTAGGCAGATGGAGAAGATTCGGTGAAAAATCGCGTTCACTCCGACGATGAAGCAGAACTCGAACGTAGACGCGACCGCCGAAGCAAACGTCGAATGCGCATCTACGATGACCGCGACGACGTCAACATGGTCGCAGCCGGCTACGCCAACAGACGCGACGATAACCGCAACAGCGGCTACTGCAGTGGTGGACACCGTGACTCCGGGAAAACCACTCAAGTATGGCAGCGCCGCACTCGCGACGAGGCACCCGCAACATCCATTGAGGATAAGCTGTCCGGGCCATGCATTGTGCACTTCTACATCGACAAGCATGACGGCAAAAAGAAATCCAGCCACCTCCTCAAGGACTGTCGCGAGTTCCTCAAACTTCATGAGGGTCTGGCTCGGATGAATCGCGATGCGGTCAACAGGGGCTATGGAGCCGCCCTAGGCGCTGTGGCACATGGAGCTTCTCCACACCACTCGGACCACCGCCGAATGTAGATGCGCCTAACCAGCATCACGGAGGTGAGCCGTACCCACGGGCCATGGGCACCATGATGATCCAAAAAGGTCGCCCCTCCAACCGGGTGCAAAAGGCCATCACTCGCCAAGTCAATTTGGCAACAAACTCACCACCATCCACCACTGAGTACCTCAGTGGAAGCGAATCCTGCATCACCTTCGACAAGCGTGACCATCCGCACCAAGTATCTCATCCAGGCCACTGTCCCCTCGTACTCGAGGCACAAATTGGAGGTTTCGACATGAGCCGCGTCTTCATGGACGGCGGAAGCGGCATCAACCTTATGTTCGCGAGTACCTTGCGAGCAATGAGGATCCCTCTGACCTGCCTAGAGGCCTCGGACACAACATTCCACGGCATCGTCCCAGGCAAGGGCATATATCCCCTTGGCAAAATCAACCTTGACGTCATCTTTGGCACGCCGAAAAACTTTCAACGCGAGCGCATCGACTTCGAAGTTGTCGACTAGCCCTCACAGTACAACTCATCCTCGGACGCATCGCGTTCGCTAGCTTCATGGCAGTGCTGCACTATGCCTATTTGTAGATGAAAATGCCAGGCCCTAACAGCGTCATCACAATCAATGGGAGCTTCGAGAGGTCCGACAGTTGTGACAGGGAATTCAACAGAATCTCTTAGTCCTTCGGCATGCAGGAGGAACTCGCAAGATTGAAGGAGTCGATAGACAACAGTCTGCCTCCCCTGAGCCAGTCAAGCTCACCCGACCTGTCCTTCGACTCTTCGGTGCACACAAAGAAAGTTCAGATCCACCCATCGGATCCCGCCAAGATGGCCCTCATCGCCAACAACTTGAGTCCCGCATAGGAACTCTCGCTCATTGAATTCCTCCGTGATCACTGGGAAATCTTCGCCTGGTGTCCAGCGGACATGCCAGGGGTTCCCAAGGAATTCGCCAAGCACGCACTCAATGTCAACCCAGACGCAAGGCCAGTCAAACAAACAATTCGGCAACTATTTGAACCAAGAGCAAAAATAGTTGGAATGGAGATCAACAGACTCCTCGACGCCAAATTCATACGCGAGATCAAGGAAAGCACTTGGCTCGCCAACACGGTGCTAGTAGCAAAAAAGGACACTGATATCCTATGGATGTGCGTGGATTTCACCTCTCTGAATAAGCACTGCCCGAAGAATCACTTCCCGCTGCCACGAATCAACTAGATAATCGACTCCACCGTGGGATGTGAGCGCCTCTGCTTCCTCGACGCTTACTCAGGCTACAATCATATTCGAATGAATGAGGAGGATCAAGAGAAAATGGCGTTTACAACACCTTTTGGTGTGTTCTGCTATAACACAATGCCCTTCGGGCTAAAAAACACAGGAGCCACCTACCAGCGGTGCATGCAGGCTTGCCTCAAGAACCAACTTGGTCGCAACATCCAAGTCTATGTTGACGACGTCGTAATCAAGACTAAAGAGGAAGCTTCACTAATCGATGATTTGCACGAAACCTTCGCCAACCTCGACCGCTACCGGATCAAGCTCAATCCGGACAAGTGCGCCTTCGGCGTACCATCTGGGCAACTACTCGGGTATCTCATCTCCGCGAGAGGGATCAAGGCGAACCCGAAGAAAATAAAAGCCATACTGAACATGGAGAAGCCGAAGAACATAAGAGGCGTCCAGCAGTTGGCCGGGCGAATCACGGCGCTCAGTCGATTCATCAGTCGAATGGGCGAAAAGGCACTGCCCTTCTACCAACTTCTCCGCAAAGCTGACATGTTCGAGTGGACCAACGAGGCACAGGAAGCATTCGAAGACCTCAAGCACCTACTGTCCAGCTCGCCAGTACTGGTGACCCCACGCAAAAGGGAACCATTGTTGCTATACATCTCCGCCACCAACCAGGTGGTCAGCATAGTGCTCGTGGTAGAACGAGCCGAGGAAAACAAGGTCCACGGGGTACAGCGCCTAGTCTACTACCTCAGCGAAGTACTCACGCCAACAAAGCAGCAGTACCCGCACTACCAGAAGTTGGAGTACGGTGTCTTCATGATAGCCCGGCGACTGCGCCACTACTTCTAGGAACACCCAATCGTGGTAGTAAACGATGCCCCACTTGGACACATCCTCAACAATCCTGACGCCACCGGACGAGTCGCGCTTTGGGGAATTGAACTATCTCCACGAGACATTACATATGAAAAACACGATGCAATCAAATCGCAAGTTCTCCCCGACTTCCTCGTGCACTGGATGGAGAATCAGCTCCCTGAAAAACCAGATATGTCCTACCTCTGGACAATGCACTTCGACGGATCCAAGCGAAAGGATGGAGCTGGCGCAGGTGTCATACTGACATCGCCCCAGGGAGACAAGCTGAAATATATTCTGTGAATGCAGTTCACCGCCTCCAACAATGAAGCTGAATACGAGGCCTCGCTACACGGGATGAGGATGGTAAAAGCCTGCGGCGCCAAAAGGCTCATAATATACGGTGACTCCAAGCTGGTCGTCAACCAGACAATGCACGAGTGCGACGCACTGAACGACAATATGATCGCCTACCGCGACCTCTACGACACACTCGAAGGAGACTTCGACGGTTGTGAGCTATGACACATAGGCCGCGAAAGCAATGAAGAGGCGGACGCACTTGCCAACATTGGCTCCACCTGCGCCCCCATACCACCTGGGCTATTTCTCGAGCGCATCTGCGAACGCTCCATCAAGCCAAAGGCTGCAGAGAAGAAAACAAGCGCAACAATGGACTCGGGGGCTGCGCCGCCCAATGAGCCAATGGCACTCGACAACCTGGAGCTTGACACAGGACTCGAAGGACCAATGAGTATCATGATGATCGAGCCATCGTGGACGCAACCGTACATCACATACCTTCTCAGCAAAAGACTACCGGATGACCCGACGGACGCACGACACATTGCGCGGTGATCCAAGGCATTCGCTATTATCAACGGCGAACTGTACAAGCGCATCATCATAGGAGTACTCCAACGATGCGTCTCAAACACTAATGGAAGAGCTGTCCTCCTCGAGATCCATGAGGGGACCTGCAGACACCATGTTGGCAGCCAAGCCCTCGTCGCCAAAGCTCTACGAGCTGGATTCTACTGGCCTACGGCCATGCGTGACGCCAAGGACATCGTCCAAAAATGGAACGCTTGCCAGCGATTCGTAGATAAGCCACACGCACCGGGCACGGAGCTCTGGCCAATTCCATTGGCCTGGCCTTTTGTGCAATGGGGACTCGACATGGTCGGCAAGCTCCCAAAGTCCTCACGAGGAGGCTACGTCTACCTCCTGGTCGCAGTCGACAAATTCACCAAGTGGATAGAGGCCATGCCAGTGACTAACCAGTCGGGATACAGCACAGTCAAGTTCTTTGAGTCCATCATCTATCGCTTCGGAATACCACACAGCATCATCACAGACAATGGGACAAACTTCACATCCAAGGAGTTCCAGGAATTTTGCGAGAATCTAGGAATCAACATAAGCTATGCCTCCGTAGCACATCCATAGACCAACGGTCAGGTTGAAAAAGCCAACGGGCTCATCTGCGGCGGCATCAAGAAGTGACTCCTCAGGCCACTCGAACAAGCCGCAGGCTGCTGGCCAGACGAGCTGCAATCGGTACTCTAGAGCCTGCGCACAACTCCAAACAGTGCCACGGGGTACACCCTGTTCTTCATGGTGCACGGTGCTGAAGCGGTACTACCCGCAGAGGTATGATACAAAGCACCACGAGTGGTCGCTTACAGCGAGCAGGAGTCAACTCTTGCACTCGAAAACTCCGTCGACCTCCTTGACGAGGCGCGGGAAATCGCCGCGGAAAGATCAACGATCTACCAGCAGAACCTGCGCAACTACCATAGCATAAGGCTACGCCCTAGGTCCTTCGTCGAAGGAGACCTGGTCCTGTGACGAAAACAGCAAGGGCATCTCAAGCTCGAGTCCCCCTAGGAGGGACCATACGTGATTATATAAGTAATCCCAGGTGGCGCCTATCGCCTTAAAGATTTCGAGACAGGAGTCGCGTACTCCAACCCCTGGAACGTCGCATAGCTGCGGCGCTTCTACCCTTAGTCGTCTTTTATTTTTTACATTGAAAATAAGGCTACTTAGCCACACATTGTACGTCGTACTATCCTGCGAATAAATAAAGCTAAGTGCCCCAAAAATCCGTGTTCCTTTTATTTTTGCAAATTATCCACTTGGGGGCTATGCCACCCTATACACATCTGTTCTACGAACCAACTCAATATCCTGAGTAGCTGACGCACTAATTGAACCCTTGACAAACACCAACCCAGTTGCAGCGCACCTGACAGGTTGGCAAGGTGCTGAGATAAACACAAGTCAGGCTAACGAAAAGGACTCGCATAGTGCAACGCACTCACAAAACATACACGCTAATAAGCTCTTTATATACATAAATGTCAATCAATTATACATAGCATATATATATGAACTTTACAACACTAGTGCAACTATGTGCAGGATACAAACCAAACTACTGTTGTAACAACGGAACGTTTGTCTGCTCCTCGAAGAAGTCGACGATTTCCTCCGCTAGGCGATCCACCGCCTGGTAGTGAGGAACCATGTTCCAAGTTGAACCCGCTGGTGGTGCTGGCGGTCCGGCAGCAACTGCTGCAACATCCACATCAGGCCTATGCAGCCGCACCATCGACAGAGCAGCCTTGGCACCAGCCACTAACTGTTGCCGTACACACTCGTGGACTGCATTCAAGTCTTGAAACTTGGCAAGAAGGGCCAGCAGGCTCGATGGAACGACTCCTAGTAGGAACATCGTCTGATAAATATTCCTCAAGCACGATTGCGACTTCTTCAGGAAGTGAAGCACTCGTGAAGCACGGTCCTGTAGGGTCGCTAGTGCGATTGCACGATCATGATCCACCCAGAAGTACCCACTCTCCTGAAGCTGCTCTTGGGTCAGATCATTCATGCGAATGGCAATCCTGTCCATCTCATCCTGTGGATGGCATGCACTGACAACTATACCAAGCAAAGGCAAAAGTATGAAGACAACGAACTACTGCGAGTGACTACAAGAAAAAGATAAGAAAGAAGAAAGCTAACACTTGAATTGGTCGCCCAGCTGCGTCACCTCCCCTAGCAGATATTGCTCTCGGGCGACGGCCTTCTCCGCCCTCGACTTCCATACATCCGCGTTACCGCGGAGCACAGGCAGTTCGCGCTCCAACTGCTTCACGCTGTCATGGAGTCGCAAGAGAAGAGATAGCTCATCCACCCGTGAGCGCGACTGCGCCAAAGTATCATCAGTGGATGGCATATTCCGAGGTTCACTCGAAGGACCACTCGATGTGCCCTATCACAAGCCAAGCAAGAGATAATAAGAAGACTAAGGCGATGCATGGACAAAAGACTCGATTGCATTCAAGCATAGTAAAGTATCAACAGATACACTCGCCAAAGGCATGTTCCAGACAAAAGAGGTGGGCTATTTAACTATTACAGACACGACTACTGAGGAGCAACTGGCTTCTTCGACTTGGAATTTGGTTTTGGGGGCCTCATCGAGTCTATGGCAGTATCAGACACCACAGAATTCCCGCTGGCCCCTGATGCCGCAGCCTTCACCGCCTTCTTGGCTTGCTGCAGTTCCTTAGAGTACTTCGCAACTATATTGATCACCTGCGGCCCGTACTTGCCACAAGCAGCTGCGAAAGGAGCAAAGACTACCTATTGGCCATCCGCGTTGACAAACATTGCCTTGGAGACCGCAGCAGGATCAACCTCGACTCCATGGGCTTGAACCATTGCGAGTGACATCGAAGCGCTAGCCGCATGGAGTGAGTTCTTGAAGCCTGCAGGAATGCCTCCAGCAAGGGACTCCACCAGATCATCTACATTTTCGACGAACTTAGCCTTGGGCGCCAGCTCCTCACGGAGGCTACTGAGCATGCCCTTGGCCTTGGTGAGCGTCCCCTAAACGGCAGCACTGCGATCTTCGACTGCCGAGATGGCACCTGCCAAGGCATCATCATGATGGAGTGCCTGGGCGTCGAATCTCAGACCGCTGGCATCTACAGAAGAATCAAGCATTGGCACAAAAGTCAGCACAACAACTCCGAAAGAAGGGACACGACGAAAATTCAGATGAGGGAATACCTGACAGAGCCTTCGCAATCGAGAAAAGCTGTTCTTCGAACAACTTCTCCCTAGCTATGATGGAGGCGCGCAAATCCTCTTCACGTTTCCGTGATTCGTCGTGTGCTGCGACTGCCTCATCACGACTCTTCACCGTCGTGGCGAGCGCCGTTTCAAGGGAAGCGGCATCACGAAGAAGTGCATTATGCTCAGCTACGAAACAAACAAAGATAGACCATCGGTCGAGTATATCACAAGTATGATGAAGAAGAAGAAGCAAAAAACACTCATTTTCAACTATGCGATGGCGATTGTCCAGCATTGCATGCTGGCGACCCATCGCAAGCACCTGCTCCGCCAAGCGAGCAGCTTCCTTCATAATAAGCTGCAACACAAGAAACAACAAAGGATCAGCAGATGATAGGGATGATACATTCGACTGCAAAAATCAGAAGAAGCAACATTATACATACATGATCCTCCAGTGACTCCAAAGTCGATTGACGCGCAGTCATCCGGACAACCATATGATGCTCCACATCGTGTGGAGAACTTGATGAATTGTGCCCGGAGTGGGCTGCCAATGGAGGAGAAGGAGTCCGCTCAGCCGCTTTCGTGGCCTTGGAGGTCGCGACTCCAGATTCTTTCAAAATTTGGACGTCGCCAGAAGATGACAACGCCGGCTGACTGCAGAACAAAATCAACATCAAGAGAATGCAACTCCAACAAAGAACCAAAAAGAAGACTCGTATACTTACCAATCAAAATTGTCAAAATAGAAGGTTTGATCCCCAGACTTCGACGACGACTCCTTCGGCAGCCACATCTTCTTGCGGGAAGACGGCGCCACTGCACTCACAGGAACGGCAGGTATCGGCGACTCTACACCAATAGCTACACCTTCCGGAGTCGAAGGAGATGATGCATCTGAATCCTTGCTGCATGAACGCTTGCAAGTGTCCGGACTACTCGACTCCCGGGCTTCCTCCTCCACATCAGATGGGCCGGTCGACTCCGACTTGTCCTCTTCCAAGGCTTCACGAGGAATAACCCCCTCAGGAAGAGGGGGCATACAGGGTGACACCCTCCAATCCTTCATATGGGAAATAAGTCAGCACAAGTCAAGAAAACATAAGCATTCGACAAAAAAAGCTACTTCGTAGCACAAACATACCTCATGAGGAGGATTAGCAGCATCGAATGGAGGTACAACTGGTTCACTAGGGAGCACATCCTTGGCGGTGTACTTGGTGAGCAGTAGCACCCTTTTATCTACCTCACTCGCGGAAATGTCATCGGCAGATACGCGAGTGACATCGTCCACGCCATCCCACTGGAACATAGGGTGAACTCTGGCCTGCAGGGGCTGGACGCGACGGTGCAGTTACGTGCGAATGAGGGCACAACCTCCCTCTTATTTACCCATGCGACTCTCGAGGTCGCAGACACGCTCGTACAACACATCTGTCTCCGTGGACTCATCGGGCATCACTATGTTCTGCCAGGAGCGCCTCCTCTTGCACGGCGTCGCGGGATCAAAAGGCGCGAGTCCGGAGTGGTCTCCGTCGGCCTTCTGGTCGCGGATGTAGAACCACTTGTCCCTCCACCCTTGGACGGATGCCATGAGTTTGATGTCGAAGTACGCGACGGAGGAGTCGACATGGATACCGCAACCTCCTACATTGTGGACTACGGAGCCAGACGATGACTGGCGCTTCAGCTTGAAGAGGCGTTTGAAGAGACCAAAGTGGGGCTCGATTCCGAGCCAGCACTCGCAAAGAGTAATGTAGCAAGCTACATGGAGGATGGAGTTGGGGGACAGCTGGTGCAGCTGGAGCCCATAAAAACAAAGAAGGCCCCTGAAGAAAGGATGCAGGGGCAGCGAGAGACCTCGGATGATGAACGCTAGGAACATCACCTGGAAACCGACAGGAGGACAAGGGGTTACCTCACCACCTGGCATTCACGAGTTAGCGACCGCGGGAGAGAAAACTCCGTCTTGGCGCAAGAGACGGAGCTCAGATGACTTGATCACGGATGCACGCCACGCGCCATTGGTGACGCGAGTGCCCGCGCCCTTCTTCTTCTCAGCGGTGGCGGCGCTGGTGCCCGTAGCGATGGAGCTGCCCTTCTTCTTGGTAGCAACAGTGGCGGCGGCGGATTCAGCCGTGGCACCTCCTTTCTTCTTCCCCATCTTGCGGTGGCGATGCGACCGGAGGAAGTAACTAGGGAATACGTGGAGCTGGTCCAGTGCCGCGAGGAAGATGAAGTCTAGGAAGCAGAGGAGTTGCGGCAATGGCGACGGAGGCAAAGGCAGAGAAAAGAGCAGATGGGAAAAATTACCATCGCAGCATTGCTACTTAACCCCCTAGAAGATGTAATCCAACGGCCAGCAAAAACCCTATCAGACGCGTGGCGACCATCGTGATCGACACGTGGAGGACTCGAAGCGTGAACTGTCCCCCACTACCCCCATTACATGCGGAAATCGAGGAGGCGCAGTTAAAATAAAGATTATGCATGCCCGGTCAAGTCAGGGTCAGAAATGGGACCCACCGCTCGTCACGTCCCATCAAACCCGCTCACGCGGGCAACTGAGATCATCACATCGTTAGCACTGATGTCATCCAAAATTGAGTAGCAGAAGACTTCGACTACTTTAGTCCTTGCTTTAGTCTTCGACTCCACCAAGCACTCGGGGGCTACTCCCATAGGAAGCGCTGGTCGCGCACCCTACGATTTTTTCTTTTTCTCTTCTACAGGAACTTGGGCATTCAGAGCATACCCAATCACTTGAATCCGCGATTCGACTATGGACATGGGTTACTCCCATAGGGAGCGCCGGAAATAAATTTGACTGAAACAAGCAAACAAAATACGACAGCAGTTGCAAAAGTTCTTTAGTCCCTGCCTGAGTCTTCGACTCAACCAGGCACTCGGGGGCTACTCCCATAGGGAGCGCTAGTCGCGCACCCTATGTTTATTTGTACATCGTACTATGTGTTGATAACATCCACACTCGAAGTTTATGGCGACACCGCCTCATGATTTTTCCCTACAAAGAGACTGCGTCTCCTGGGTCACCCGAATCATCTCCGCGATGACAAAATTTGGATGTCGTGCTTGCAACGTGAAGGTAAGACCTGAATAAGGCCTGGCAACGCATTCACTGTGCACTACCAGAAATATATACGTGCCTACAGGTACGATGAACATGCCTTGACGGATGCGTCAAGTGCTCACACCCGTATACTGGAATTCGACTCCTGTAAGACCTCCGCGGCTTGAGTCGAATTACACCAGCACTTTTCCGAATTCGAGTCCGGGGACTCGAGTTCGAGTAGATTGCGTTGTTTTACCCTAAGGTAGTTAACTGATACCGATACATCGGTTACATCAGGCACGCACATCAACAATCCCTATGACACGAACAAAGCAGTCGAAAATACTTAATCATGCACTCGAAAGGCTTCATAAAGTCCCCAGTCAAATCTGTGATTCCATTGGACACTCAGGGGCTACTGACATGGGTATACCCTACAGGTACTCGAGCTTGGTATATACGGCCTGAATACGACGGAAGCCCACGAGGTTTCCAAGGCCCAAATGGAGAACTCGAGTAACCTACGGACTCTTTTGCTTGCGGAATAAGAAGAAGCTAAAGATAGAAAGTTTAAAGGGAAAACCCTAACCTGTAACCAACTCGACCTGCTACCTGAGACCTAGCCTATCTATATAAAGGCTAGGAGGGGGCGGCGAGGAGGACACACGCAACCCTAGTTTCCACAACCCTCGCTAGATTGCATCTACGCACCATTGTAATCTTCGATTCCTTTGATAATTCCACGAGCAGACAAGCAGGAGTAGAGACCTCTATGAGGCCTGAACCTGGGTAAATCTTCGAGTCCCCTGTGTGCTTGTTTGCTAGCCGATTGATGCTTCCAGCGCTCCCTCCTTCTCCAAAACCCAAGTCCATAACAATGGGCATTGATGAGTTAAATCCTCGTCAGCACTGGTCAAACAATCATGTGCAATGATTGAAGATGCCGAGAATCTTAAGACCCAGGAGGTGGAGAATGCCGACTTACGTCGAGAGCTGAATAAGCTCAAGGCATATCACGAGCGTAGTATTTCCCAAGTCCTCGAATCCTCCTCCATGGCCACCGAAGAACGTGATCGAAAGATCACGGCCCAGGATCAGAAAATCTCGGATCTCAATGACGAATTATTCAGATAAAAGGACATCACTCAAGCTCTTCGGGATGAACTCTAGAGTCTTTGAGCGGAGAAGACCAAAGTTGACAATGTCATCTTCAATAATTTTCCATCTCTAACTTTTAGCCCTTTCCGATTCATAAGAATATGGATATATTTGTAACCTTGCTTTATATGCACAGGTCCTCTGAACTTACTGGATCCTTCCTCCACCGAATCTCGCACCAGCCGGCTTACAGAAGTCGCTGATTTGCTTCACGATTTCTGCTAATCATTGGAGGATATTGGCAAAGTACTCAAAGTTCTGGACATGAATAGAATGTCTGGCTTTGAAGTGCGAGACAAGGCCAAGGAGATGCCCCAGCTCATCCAGGACTAGAACATGTCCTATGCGCGGACCACAGCATAGAACGCCCTCACCATGGTTATGAGCTACCATGGAAGCATGGAAATCTGGTAAGTAACCAGAGGATATTCAACTGTGGATGAAGATGGACAGGAGCAAGACATCAAGGCCATCATGGACTCCTGCGCCGGTTATGGATGTCACGTGGTTGATCTGACCAGCTACAACACTCCTTTCTTCACTCGCGTGGAACCGCCTCCTCCGCCTACCGAAGAAATAGGTGAAGCTTCCGACGACAAATAAAACATTTCAGATTTGAATGGCTCGGAAAGATATTAAGGCGAAGGTGATGTCTCCAATGAGCTGGCGGTTCCTATCTCTTCTCCTGCATCGTAAAGTGCCAGAAAAAACAATGTGTTATTCTGAAACAATCGGATTGTAAATAAGTAGTGTAATACTTTTGCTAGTGCTAAGATTGAATGCTTCTATTTAGCACTTTTGATTTTATTTTGTCCTGCCTAATTTTTTTACATAAGCACTCTTTGTTTTACCTATAGTTATCGCTTATCTGGCTTTCCACCTCGTCCCTTTCGTGAGCTGGCCAACTTTCTACACGAAAACTCTACCGAGCAATGGGGCTCAATTGCTAAACAGGTTTAAACTCGGAAACATAGCCGGCTTCCAGTACCAACAATTCACTACTCGGAAAATGTCCGCATCCAGCAATCAGATAAAGAACCAAAGTATAAACTAGAAAATTAGATTTATACCTGAAGGTAGCATTTTTAGAATCGGAAATCTTAACCAGAACAAACATGAGCATAAAGTACTTTCAAGTATTCTAGGATTTTCGACTGTGACATGATCATTTGGAAATAAGATGGCAATATAAAACTTCTCAGAAAATATTGAGGCAACCAATACTTTATTTCTCATTTGAACATGTACACATATATGGTTACAAAGAAAGAAAATTTAAGAATAAAAGGGACGTAGCTGAGCAATATTCCACGGTCTGTCTAATTCTTCCGGGTCTATACTGCCTCCAGCTCTCTTTCTTTTCTTAGTAGCAAGTCTTTCTTTGACTGGCCGCATATCAGTTAGATAGTAAGAACCATTGTGCAATACTCGGCTAACTAAAAAGGGCCCTTACCATACTGGGGAAAGTTTGTGTTTTCTTTTCTGCACAAGCCGGAGAACCAAATCGCCCTTATTGAAAGACCAGTTTCTGACTCTCTGGCTATGATACTTGCGTAACTTCTGCTGATAGGTTGTTGATCTCATCTCATCAACGACGCGAACTTCTTCGATTAAATTGAGATCATTTTGTCAAGAATTTTCGGCATCCTCTTCGATATACGCAGCAACTCGGGGAGAAGTATGAATCCAATCACTAGGAAGAACAGGTTCTGCACCATAGACCAAGAAGAAAGGTGTGTATCCGGTTGACATGTTCAGAGTTGTTCGCAAACTCGAAATCACAGAAGGTAATTCATTTGCCCAAGCCCCCGCAGCATGATGTAGTGGTGCTTCGAGTCTTGATTTTAGGTCTTGTAGGATTAAACCATTTGCTCTTTCAACTTGTCCATTAGCTTGTGGATGTGCGACTGACGCAATGTCAAGCTAGATATTTTGTTCATCGCAGAATTCAGCAAGTTCTCCCATAGAAAAATTGATCCTATTGTCCGTGATAATGCTATGTGGATAACCGTATCGGATTATGACATCCTCGACAAACCTTCTGGTTGTTTCTCCATCACAACTTGTGACGGGTTTAACCTCAATCCATTTTGTGAACTTATCCACCATTACAAAGAGGTGAGTAAATCCACTTGGAGCCCGTTTACACGGTCCTACCATGTCAAGCCCCTAGACCGCAAAGGGCCATGTTATAGGTATTGTTTGCAACTGATCAGCCGGAACATGAGCTTGTTTGGCGTATTTTTGGCAGCCTTTGCACGTCTTGACCAACTGTTCGGCATCTGCCTTGGCTGTAAGCTAGAAAAATTCGTGTCTGAAAGCTTTTGCCACTAAAGATTTGGCTGCAGCATGATGACCACATTCGCCCTCGTGGATTTCCGTTAGGATTTTCACTCCTTATTCCGGAGATACGCAGCGCTGAAAGACCCCAGACACACTCCACCTATAGAGCTCAGCACTTATGATAGTATAGGTTTTTGCTCGTTGGACGATATGTCGTCTAAGAACCTCGTCTTCGGGTAATTTGCCATCTACCAAGTAGTCAAGGTAGGGTTGAGTCCAGCTGGAATCACAGCCAAAACTACTACTAAAGGTGAGTCAGATTTGGTCGGATATTCCTTGTCTACTCCTTTTATAGAGGGAACTTTGAGGTGCTCTAGAAAAGCACCATCCGGGACCTTTTTCTGCGTAGAGCCTATACGACATAATGCGTCTGCTTCCTCATTTTCTGTTTAAGGGATGTGTTGAACTTCAAATCCTTCAAAAAATTTAGCTAGTTCATCCACGACAGCTCTATATGCTGCCATGTGTTTGTTTGCATTACAGATATCCGACACTCGTTGAGCAACAAGATCCGAATCTCCATAACACATTAATCGTCGGATGCTGATATCCTTAGCAATCTAGATTCCATGCAGCAGTGCTTCATATTCGGCAATGTTATTTGTTGTCGTGAAGTGAATCTGCAACACATAGAAAAGTTTATTTCCTTGGGGTGATTTGAGCACCACGCCAGCCCCCGAGCGCCTTAGACCCGTCAAAATGCAAGGTCCAATATTCCGACTCTGAGAGGGTCATATTTTTTGTTGTCTCTGTCCAATCAGTGACAAAGTCAACCAGAATTTGGGATTTGATTGATGTACGAGGTTTATACTCAATGTCAAAAGATGAAAGCTCTATGCCCCATTTTGCGACACATCATGTAGCATCGATGTTGTTGATTATATCTCTCATGGGAGTTGTGCTCACCACGGTAATTGGATGTTCCTGAAAGTAATATCGTAACTTGCGGGATGCGAAGAACACACCATATGCCAGCTTTTGATAGTGTGGATACCGCTGCTTTGATTCAGTTAGGACTTCACTTAGGTAGTAAGTCGGACGCTGCACCAAGTGTTCCTATTTTTCCTCTGGTCTTTCCACCACCATGATGACATTGACGACCCTGTTTGTCGCAGCGAGATAGAGTAACATCGGTTCATGAGGTTCCGGTGATGCAAGGATAGGAGCGGACGTGAGTACTCCTTTCAGGTCTTGTAGTGCAGCTTCAGCTTCATCAGTCCAAACGAACTTTTTGGTCTTTTTCAGGAGCTTGTAGAGTGGTGCGGCTTTTTCACCGAGCCGGCTTACAAACCGACTGACTACAGCAATGCAACCAGTTAGTCTTTGAATGTCCTTCAAGCGAGTCGGCCTGGAAATATTGAGTATAGCCTTGATTTTGTCACGGTTCACCTCTGTGCCTCTTTGTGACACAATGAAACCTAACAATTTTCTGGCTGGTATTCCAAAGAAACACTTCTTCGGATTAAGCATTATGTTGTATTTTCGTAGATTGGCGAACATTTCCTACAAGTTAGAAATTAGGGTTTCCTTCTTTTTGGACATCACCGCAATGTCGTCCACGTATGTATGTACATTGCATCCGATTTGGTCATGGAGGCAATGTTGCATAGTGCGTTGTTATGTAGCTCATGCGTTCTTGAGCCCAAAGGGCATCGTAATGAAACAGAAGGTTCCGAAGAGGGTTATAAATGAAGTTTTGAGTTAGTCTGATTCCTTCATCCGAATTTGGTGATAACCGGAATATGCGTCAAGAAAACATAGGAGTTTCGAGCCTGCCGTAGAATCGATAACTTGATCAATTCTAGGCAGAGCGAACGGATCATTGGGACAAGCCTTGTTCAAGGCGGTATAATCAACACACATCCTTAAATCAGTGGTGTCCTTTTTAGGGACCATTACAGGATTGGCCGACCACTTAGTGTGGATGACCTCTTCTACGAATCCGGCTAACTCGAGTCGGGCTAGTACCTTAGCTATTGCTTTTCGCTTTTCATCGCTGAAACGTCGTAAGGACTGTTTGACGGGTTTAGCATTTGGGTGTACATTTAGAGAGTGCTCGGCAAGTTCCCTAGGTACTCCGGTCATGTCAGATGGATGCCATGCAAAGATATCTTGATTTGCTTGGAGGAACTTGACGAGCGCACATTCTATCTATACCTACCCCTATCTGGGTCACCTTGGAGGGGTCATCATCCTTCAACAGCATTGTCTTCGTCTCTTATGATGCCTTGAACTCTGGAGTCGGATTTGTCACCTCCTTCTTCGTCGTGGGCATCTCGGACGGGTCGATGGTCTTCTTGATCTCCTGGTACTCCTAGGCATGCAACACGGCTTTAGCAAAGGCGGCATTTCTATCCTCGCACTCCCGCGCTTTCTTCGGGTCTCTCCTGATGGTGATCACGCTGTTGGGACCTGGAATTTTCATCATATTGTAAATGTAACACGGACGAGCCATGAAAGCCCAGTAAGCCGGCCATCCGAATATAGCGTGGTATGCGCTCTTGAACAGGACCACTTCGAAGGAAAGTGCTTCCGTCCGGTAGTTCTTTGGAGTGCCAAAGGTGACATCCAAAGTGATCTCTCCTAGGGAATTTGCTTGTCTTCCTAGGACAACTCTGTGAAAGATCACATAGCTGTGATTTAGCTGTGTCTCCGAGATCCGCATCCGACGTAGCGTTTTGACATATAGAATATTGATGTTGCTACCGCCATCCATGAGAGTCTTGGAGAAACCATAGCCATCAATAAGTGGATTGACGACTAAGGAGTATTTTCCTCGCCTGTGCAACTTAGGTGCATGACCAGCACGATCAAAGGTGATTGTCACTTCCGACCAGTCCAAGAATTGCAGGACAGTCGCAACAGTTGTGTTTAGTTCATGAATACTACTTTCTTGACCTTAGCTGGTTGAGACCCAAGGAAAGTGACATAAGTGTCCTTCTTTGTTGGGAAGTTCTTCTTTCCATCTGACTTGGGATTTGAAGGCTCGGCTTCCTCCATGTCGGAATCTTCCTTGGTCTCCTTTTCTTTTTCGGGGGTCTTCTTCCCCTTCTTCTACTTAGCCCTATAGCTAGCGGTATCGTCCTTCTTTATGTCGTCATTGAAACGACACTCGGTGTTTGTGTGGGATGAGCCCTCGTTGGCTTCCAAGTGATGCACACACATGTTATTAGCAATATCGGCCCAAGAGTAGGTTTTGCCAGGCTGTTGCTCTCCTCTACCTTGGACCCTTGACGTCCCACGGCCGCGTTTGTGGCTGCCACCATGCTCTCCTCGTCCTCCAGACCCGAAAGTAGCAGTGACAACCGCTGTTTCCACGTTGGGCTTTTCCTTCGAGGTATTCTTGCACTTCTGAGCCTATTTCTTTGGTTGTTTTGCCGATTGTGGTACAACTAGGATTTAGTAATCCTTCTGCATCGTCATCGGCATCTGCATACTTGCTCGCTGTTTCTATCATCTCTCCTAGATCAGTGACCTTGTCGCATTTCAAGTGATGACGCAGTAAACCAATTGGGAGTCCTGCAATGAAAGCTTCAATCGCAGTTTGATCATTTACCCCTTCGTAGGAGTTCTTGGTGTTGATCCATCATCCGAGATAATCTCGACAAGTTTCTCTGGCTTCCTGGGTGTAACGCTGTAGGTCTCCTACCGAACAGGGCCTCCGGTATGTGCCTTCGAAATTCCAAAAGGACGCGCTTTGCATGTCATACCAGTTGTGGATGGTATTTTCCAGAAGTTCATTGAGCCAAGATCGTGTCGTCTTCCGCAACATAAGTGGGAGATATCGGGCCGCGACCAGTCTGTTTCTGCCTTTGGCGATACAACAAGCTTGGAAAAAATCCTAGAGCCAGGTATCTGGCCGAGCTACACCGTCATAGGGATGAATGTGTCTTGAGATGGTGAATCCTTCCGGGAATCTTGTTCCTTGAATGCGTGGTCCGAAGCATTTTGGACCCACGTAGATGTTATCCGACTCGTAGCGCCGCACCTCTATGTTAGAGTTGATCCGGTGTCTTGCGTCACTTGGTGACACGGAACACCGTCTTGGTTGTTCGATGTGGCTGCGGTGCCCTGGAGCCAGACTTCTGCTTCTGCCACCACCTCCTCCGCCATGACGCCCCCTTGAGAGCCGTTGTGGTGGCTGCTTGGTGGAGAGGGTGCTTCAGGTTGATTGTTTCTGGATGATCACCGACCTCCATCCGGAGCATCATTATTACGACGAGCCCCCTGCCGGCTTGACTCGGCACGGTGTCCATCGTTCCCCCACCACGGTGGGGTTCAGCCGGTCGGCTTGTATGTCTAGGAGGTGGCATCCTTTGACGGTCCTCCTCCTGATGTTTTTCTTTGTCGTCTTCCTTGCGATTGTTTGACTCTCGTCGGGGAGAGTGTCTCGGAATCAGTGCTACAACCATGTCTCGCTCTGCGGCTGGAGCAACATTGCTCTAGTCACGAGCAGTTCTATGCCGTTGCCTTGAAGATCCGGTTCTTGAGTAGTTATCTTCCCGACGGTCGGAACGGTAATGCTATTCTGGAACCCGTTGGGGCCTAATGTCATTCCAGGCCGGATCCATGCGACATTGGTCGGATTGAGAGACCAGTTTTCCGCTCCCAGATTTCGCGACCTTCTGTTGCTCCAGACCCTTGGTGAGCAGATTTATTTCCAACCAGACCTGATCTAGGTTTGGATTGTTTGCCAGGATATCTCGAGCCGTGGAAGTGTTTTGCACTCGTGTTGGGTACACCAGATCTCCCTTGCTGTCAAGCCGAGGTGCTCCTGGGTCTCCCTCAAAGAAGACGTTGTGGACTTCCGGAAATTTGTCGGCCCGCACGTGGCCTTTCCGGGTATTTTGATGCTATAGAGAGATGAACTTTTCTGCAGTAGCTATGCGCTTCTTATCTTCCTCGATGTTGTTGGCTTCATCTAGGAGTACTTGGCGACGCGCTTCTAGGGCTTGAGCCCTTTCTTCCAATTCTGCAGGTGTAAGTTCTGCAGCTGTAGGGATAGGCATAGTTAACGCAGCATCGATGAGTTTACGGGCACCAGCGGTAACGACGTGTCCATCCACCGGAGTTTCTTTGGGCTCGTCTAGGATTAAAGCTCCATCCGAGTCCTCTTCGTATTCTTTGGCAACCACTTCCTCTGCTGGAGGATCTTTCACCGGAGTCTTGTTCTTCGTGTTCCTCTTCTTTGCTTTCTTGGCAGCGCCAGTAGCAAAGACGACTTTGGGTCTGTTTCCTAGAGTCAAGCTCTGATCGGTACTTTCGGACATCTGGACGTCGGGATTGTCTCCGAGATCCATGTCATCCTACGCTTTGGGAGAGTTTTCTCCGGATCCTTCGTCCATGGCTTCTCCTTCTTCTGCAGCTTTGGAGTTGATCTCCTCTTCATATTCTGCAGAGAACTTTTGGAAATCCGCCGACGTCATGGAATCATCCGAAGATGCCAGTAAGTCAGTGTTTGTTCCGATCGCCTCCTGCACCAAGTCTTTGTTGTCTCCAGCATCGGCAGAGCCGAATCCGGATCCAACATATCCGACGAAGTGTGATGCGTGCATCCTGAGGTAGTTGCGGCTTTCTTCGTGGGCTTCCTAGAAAATTCTGATGGTCTTGAGAACCTCATCCACGTTTGCGCCTTGCAGCATCATGCGCCTCAGCGTATGCCTTGAGAAAGGTTGATCTGTTTCGGTGTTGGAAGAGCTGGAACCAGAGCTGTTGTCTTGTTGTTCCTGCATTTCGACCTTGACGGGACTATCGATATGGGATTCGACCTTGCTAGGGAGATCCGCTCTAGATCCGACATACGCTGTAAGATCTTCCTCAGGCTCATCTTTCTCCACTATCTCCGCGTTAGGTGCGGGCTGGGTGGATTGGGATTTTTCAGGATCCGGAACTCTGCCGCCTCCGTGGACAAAGGGGATCCAGAAGCTTCATCTTCCTCTATCATCACCGCTGGGGTGGGTGGGGCAGGTTTAGCAAAACCAATGTAAACATCAATCTCGCCAAAAGACATGATGGTGTAGGCAGTCACGGCCTCCCTAGCCGGAATCCAGGTCTTGTTGAGAATGATGAGAGGGACGTTGCTGGCGTAGAGGACGCGGCCAACGGCGATGGTCTCGCTGATTCCGATTCTTGCAGATTCCACTCGGAACGCAGATCCGAAGCTCACTTGCCCCATGGTGGGTGCCAACCATCGTCGAATTGATGACAAGTACGCCATGAGGGGGTCCTCGAGGCGTGCGAAAGAGAGGGGTGTGAGACGTATGGTATTCCAGGACGGTGAGCACACAAGTTTACCTAGGTTCGAATCCGCCGGCTTTGGACGGATCCTACTCCTGCTAGCAATCCAGTAATATGGCAGAGCCAGGATATGGGTTACAAGGGTTTCGCCTGTGCGAGTTGAGATTGTAGACTATTGTATGGTTGTAGGGTGTGCCCTAAAGGCTCTCCCTAGGACGGCTTATATAGATATCCGGCCTAGGGTTTACAGGAGAGACCTATCCGTCTACGACTAAGAGTCGGTTACAGAGTACATCTTGAACTACAAGTAACATTACATGCCTATGTCGGTAAGTCTTCTGGGCCTTCCCGTAGTCTAACTGGACTCCATCTCTTCTCCCTGGCCGGGCCGCCCGTGAAGCAAAGCTCTAACCCGAAGTGGGCCACCCGGTTCAGTGAGGCACAATGAGGATACCCGGAAAGTATATACCCAACACGCTATTTCGTTCTTGTTTCAACAGGATCCCAAATCATGGAGGCATAGATGAACATATCAATTAGAGTTGTCATATTGCGTAATTATATGACATTTCTAAGTGATAAAAGCCATTTTATGAATTTACCTTCGCACCTGGAAGAATAACAAACAAGGAGGAGCCATCAGTACCAATAACGACCACTGGTACAAGCGGAGCCCGCCCGTAACGTCTGCCCGTACCATGCGCCATCGGGACTGCCTCGTCAAATAGTTTCTCCTAGCAAAGACGAGGGGAGATCCGACATACACAACCACCCGAAACCACGAAACACCACATCCGAAAAGGATTTGAAGGAGGAACTATTCCACAACTCTTGAGATGGTCATCAAACTCATGGCTCATATATTCGCCTCCATGATGTGATCGTAGAAACTTAATTTTCTTGCCGAGTTGGTTTTTCACTTCACTCTGAAACTCTTTGAACTTTTCAAAGGTCTTCGACTTGGATTTCATCAGGTAGACATAGCCATACCTACTGACATCATCCATGAACGAGACAAAATACTCATAACCACCTCTAGCTGTCTTGCTCACTGGACCGTGTACATCACTATGTATTAGTTCCAACAAGTTGGACGCCCTCTCACAACTCTTTGTGAAAGGTGTCTTGGTCATCTGTCCCAGCAAACAGGATTCACATGTTTCGAACGGCTCCAATCTAGACGAATCCAGGAGTCCATCACCATGGAACTTCTGCATACGTTTCCAGCTGATATGACCAAGGCGACAATGCCACAGATAAGTAGAACTAAGATCATTCGGCTTCAACCTTTTAGCACTCAAGTTATAGACTATTTTACATTCAAGATAAAGCACAAAAGGTCCAGCTTGGACAGATGCATAGCCATGAAACACATTATTCAAATAAAAGGAACAACCATTATTCTTAATACTTTATTCATAACCCTGCTCCAACAAACATGCGAGGGAAATGATGTTTTGGCTTAGTACAGGAGCATAATAACATTTATTTAGTTCTAGTACAAATCCTGAAGGTAACTAGAGTTGCATCATCCGTACGGCTAACACAACAACTCTTTCTTTATTTTTGACTCTGATGTCAATCTCCCCTCTCGCCGCGCTACTATGTCGTACCAGTCCCTGCATCGAGTTGCACACATGAAAAACCAATCCCGTATTGTATACCTAGGTACTTCTAGGAGTGTCGGCAATATAAATGTCTATAACATTCACAACAAGTGTACCTGAGTCGGAAGTCATACTTCCACTCTTGGTTTTATCCGCCTTGTACTTGTCGTAGTTCCTCTTCTAGTGACCCTCCGCCTTACAATAAAAGCATACTATACCCGGAGGTTTTGTCGGCTTTCCAGTCACTGAGCCGGCACTGGGACTTGGATCCAGCGTGTTGTCTCCCTTTGGCTTGGCTTTCTTAGACCAAGATTTCTTCTTGATATTGGAAGCGTTCTGCACCATCAACATTTGACTGGTGTCGCCTCTCTTGATGTCGGCCTCTGCTGTCTTGAGCATCCCTTAAAGTTCTGCCAGCTCCGTATCCATACCATGCATATGGTAGTTCGAGATGAACGGACCATAAGCACTAGGAAGCGAATTCAGGAAAATGTCGATAGCAAACTCTTCGCTCAAGGGAAAAACCAGACGATCCAAGGGCTGCACATATCCAACCATCTTGATCATGTGCGGTTCCAGTGGATCTCTGTCTTTCAACTTGCACCCGAGCAAGGCTTTGGAGATATTGTACCTCTCCGTCCTAGCTTGTGTCTCAAACATGCTCTTGAGGGAAACGATCATATCATACGCCTCAATGTTCTCGAACTATTGCTGCAGTTCTAGCTCCATGTAAGTGAGCATTAGGCAGCTGACTTCCGTAGACTCATCCTGAGCCCGGCGAAAGGCGGTTCTTATAGCGTTACGGTCATCAGTGCCCGAGTCATCTGGAATCAAATTTTCCAGGACATGTTCCTTCTTTTCTTGCTTGAGAACGATTCTCAAGTTACGATACCAGTTGGTAAAGTTTGTTCCATTCAGCCTGTCCTTCTCAAGGATCGTACGCAACGCAAAACTGGAAATCTAAACGGTGCTAGTTGGTGCCATCTACAAATGAAAGATGCAAACACTTAAGACAATGTATTTGTAAGAAGAGAAGGCAGATTAAACTCTTTAATTATGCACACTCCCACTGAGACTGATATCCCTCCGACAGTCGATAGTGATCCAAGATCCCGGACAATTATCCAACTAGTGAGCCAATGTGTCACTGCTAGTTGGAGAACCTTCTGAATAGGCAACACCTTGCCAATCAGATGTCTATATGGTTCTTGTTGGATTGTCCGACAATCCTCCTTACCCCGAAGACCACAACTATTATGATAGCTCTGTCTAGCTACCAAGTGTCCTTCTTGAGAGAGTCCGATTCTCTCACACTTTATCGGAGAGAATTGGCAGTGCCCCAACAATATGAGCCCACTAACCAAGATTGTCCGACTTGTAGTGTTGTAGAAAATGGCGGGGTAATCCGACTAGACCTTCTTTGAGGGAAAAAGAAGCAAATAAAACTTGCAAGTTGGAACCTTTCCGACTCACACCAGCTAACTCTTAGCCATAACTTTTGACAGGGTACAACTGTCTTATTCTTGTCCAACAAGAAAAGCAACTTTAGTGGTTGATCGTGGATGTCAGCCACGTGACCTCCCACTTAGATCTGGACCAATTTTGACCAACTTCTTGGCCAAGACAAACTAGATCTGGCCATTGCCCTAGATCAAAACAGATCAAAAAGGCAAAACAAAAATAGCGAGAAAGACCCAATCTTTCCTACTAGTGCATCTCATGCGCAAGAACTAGGCCAAAAACCTAAAGCCGATGCTCTAATACCACTGTTGGACAATGCGTATAGCCAGGCTGAAAACAAAAACTTTTCTGCTCAGGCAAGGTCTCCGGTGAGCCACCCTAAGATCTGGCTAAGATCAAAGGAAATAGTCTGTACCTCTTGGCGCGCAGGTGCGGAAACTAAGGAAGTGCATCACGGTGGTGCCATATGTTCCCCTCATCTTGTCCGGCTTCGGCGAACTTCTCGATCCTAGGACCACCTCATCACCGGCTTCGTGCTCCTCCTCGCCTCTGACTACGCCGCCCAATGTCGCCGACGAGCACCGCAGGTGTGGTGCCTCTGCTATCACACACACATAGAAGGTGGAACAATAGCAAGAGAGATGCTAGTCTCGGTCTTGCCGCCGCGGGACAGGAAGGTGGTAGCCAAGTCTAGCAAAACCCTAGGAAGCAGCACTGGATCCAAAACTGTTGTCATGTCCGCCGCCACCCACCTTCCTTTATATAGACGAGTAGGTCAGGCACGCAACACTTGTGTCCCTTGGTCCTAAACCCTAACCCTAGTCAAAGTGGGTCCAACCCATTGACACGTGTCCCTATCCGAACAAGTCCAACTTGCCGACTTGTGATAGTCGGATCAACATCCGCCTAGTTCCACTCTCTTAAGTGTGCGATCTTGCAGGCTTACAGTAAGCCGGACACAACTCAGTAATCATTTAGTCAGAGTAGTAGCACAGTGACTTTCCAATTAGAGATGATAATCGGTAGCAGCCTCTAGCAAGACTTGCCGACTCCCGGTTTAAGCAAGTGTCCTCAATGTGACAATCTGTCCGAGTCCCTTTGCCTCATGATATTGGTCATAAACCACATGGGAGTTTCCGTCATTCCAGTGCCAGTTCACTCTCTTCTCGTTCCAGCGATAACTTATTCCCTCCGGCTTCACTAAGTCGGACTACCTCAATCAACACTTGATCAAGTAGCGCATGTCCATGCTTCTGAATCATATCACACGAGAGGGCCTACAGAATATCCCTCCGAGATGGAGGGGAAAATCCCGTCTTGGATGATCCACGTCATGCAGCTTGCTTCGAAGTCGGCCCAAGACCACCCTTATTGTTCCCAGTTATGGTGAGCGTTAGATGGAGTCAAAGCCAGATTTTCCACAACTCGGATCATGCGATCTCCTCGGGTCTAAGGATTCCATTGTGTTAGTCGGAGCGTATGACGGTGTGCTCATGTCCTAATAACCTTTGGATCGGTCTGGCTATCGTACCTCTTCCGACTAGCCAATGCAAGGCGGATAGCATCTCCATGCTCATGACACGTGAAACTTGTCATCTTTCAACTTACAAATTAGTCTCGGTAATGGGTTTCCCTCCCAACCTCAAACGACTAAGGAAAAACTGGCTAGAGCTAGATATGAGTATGTGGTTCCGCACCTGCAACAATTGCAGTGACATATAAAACTAGCTCGAAGCCGGATTCTGGGTTACAGATACATGGCGGAATGTGAGCCTCTAGGGCATCATTCCTAACAGTAGCGCCATAATGGATCCTGCGATAAATGCTAAGCGAGGCGTCGTGGGAAAGATTGGACTGTTCGTCGGGAGATTTGACTCTTGGTGGAACCCACAGGCCGTATTAACAGTGTTGCATGTCACATATTGGTACAAAAAATAAAGCCACGCATGATGGGTGCATGACACATATAATTAGAAAGTATAAAATAAGGGAAAAGCCTAAGGCAAAGTAGAAAGTTGTAGCGAAGCTGATATAAGGAGTATGGGTTTGTTCATTATTCGAGGTAAAATTCGGTCTAGGCCGAGAAAAGTCGGCAATAGTGGAGAGTTACTAATGAAGATAATGAAGTTGGTCGAGATTCAGTTTTGGGCCGACATAAAAGTATGCCGGCTCATAGGATATATTTCTTGTTAGTTAAAGGAACCTTCTGTGGCCTTTCAGCTAGCGCTGTAAGACTGCGACAGCTTCAGGGACTAATGTCGGGGGATGGCCCCAGATAGGGTCAAGATACAGCATAAAGGAAGATGAAGAGGTTGACCAAAACTAAGGTTGACCGACATAGGGAGGCCGACATGGGCCTACATATCCCAGCATGTTATGTCGACATAACTCGTTTGTTCCCTTATTATAGGAACAGGCAAGGCCGATTTATCTCGGCTAGCACCATGGAACCGACATAAGGGGATGGCTTATGGCCCATGGTTGTATGCCGGCCTCAAAGTCATGCTTTTGTCCATCCAGGAATCCTGGAGAGCTTATCTATTGTCAGGCGGGCGTGCCCCCGTAATATGGAGGCGTGACCATGGGTTATGGTGTACAGTCACATTGAGGATATCTAGGAGGAGACCGTTAGCAGGGATGGGCATGTCAAGTCCCATCAAGGGTATCCAAAAATGACCCCACGACAGGAGAAGCATGTAGGCCCAGGGAAACGACTTTGTGCAGTATCTGAAGAGCATATTCGGTGTCACATGTGCCCTAACATGTAACCTGGGGCACCCCTTTATAAGGTGCCCCATGAGCTCCTAGATGAGGGTCGATGAATTGATTTCTCCATTCTCCCCCTTAGCACTTAGAGAGAGTTGTAAGCAGAGAGCTTCTTCCTCCTTGGAGCATACAGCTCAATGAGCAAGGTTGTAACACTTGATACATATTGAGATATAGAGAGATAGATGCAGGAGTAGGGGTGTTATCTCAATAGGTGAGCCCTGAACCTGGGTACATAGTGTGTACTTGCGTGAGTTCTCTATGCTTCCTTCCCGGATCCTTCGGTGTCCATTCGGCCCCAAGATAAGCCATCCCATGGCATCAGCCGTGACACCACCACCACAACGATATATGCAAAAAAAGCAAAGGAGAATCTAGCAAAAATGATCCTATGAAAAACTAAAACAGAAATGAGCAACAATATATAGGTTTTCAGTAACTTGTACACCCTGATATGCAACAAAAAAATCAGACAATACATAACTAAACAACTATATGAGACATTTAGTTATACTTTGTGGCATGCAAATGCCAACCCCAGAAAATGGACAACACATTACGGGTATCCAAGTGACTTCTACACTTGATATATGCAAAAATGTATGGATATTAGGTAATTTGTATGGGATTTGTATGATGCAGAAAGCAACAAACTAACAGAGATTTAAATGCCACCAAAAAAGGGGTGCTACAAAAATAAAGCAACTACGCATATTTAAAGTAACTGCACGAGATATTTAAGCAACTATGCAAGATATTTAAGCAATTACACGAGAGATACAAGCAAATATTGAAGAATATAAGCAATTTGTTGCATAAAATGAGCAACTATAGGAAAGATTAATCAACTATACGAGAGATTTAAGCAACTATTGAAGAGATATAGGCAATTTGTTGCATAAAATCAGCAATTATTACCCAAAAATAAGCACTTGGAAAAATTATTTGGCCATTGCTACCAATCGGGAACTGCAGAAACCATGGATAATCTAGCAAAACGACCCTATGCAAAACTAAAACGTGAATTGGGGCAAAAAGATTTCTAGTAACTTCTACAGAAATAATGTTGGATCCTAATGGCGCCATTGTTTTTCCCAAATCGAAATCCGTTGGAAATTACTACGGGATATATAAGATTGCGCGTGTAATGTGAAAGAGTGTTTGCATTTTGTAATCACCGTGTTGTGGGCGTATGCACGTGTAATGGCGTGTTTTTCTTTCTTGCAATAATAATCATACTGTAGTAAAATTTAATACTGCCACGATATGTGTTTTCATAACATAAGATTTTTGTAGTACTCCATATGAATTTTCGTGGGCACCTTGTAACGTGTTTCCTTCAAATTTGAATCTGAAACGAAACAACGTGTTTCCTTCAAATTTGAATCTGAAACGAAACAAGAATCCAGGTCAGGAACGCTCAAAATAGATCGCGGACTCCCTCATCCATCCGGAACGCTTCAGGCTTCACCTTAAAGAAGGAAACAAATTTTAAAATCTCGAAGCGATCAAATATCCTCTTCTCTCTTTTCCTCCACGCGAAACCCTAGCCCCTCGCCGCCTCTCGCCGGACCGCCGCGGCGGCTTGACTGCGGAGAAGATGAGTTCCCAGAAGAAGCGCCCGGCGAGGATCGAGCCGTTCAGGCACCGGGTGGAGACCGACCCCAAGTTCTTCGAGAAATCGTGGAAGAAGCTCCACGACGCCATCCGCGAGATCTACAACCACAACGCAAGCGGCCTCTCCTTCGAGGAGCTGTACAGGTTATATATCACACGCGCGCCCCTGTTATTATTTTGGTCGAATTTCTCCCGTTAGCTTGGGCTGTATGATCGTGTATCTATGGATAGAAGTTGATCGATGATAGCGAAGCTAGAGATTTCGATTAGCTGGGGGTTACTGACCTCCCGCCCCCCAATTGTGTGACCGTCCTTGCAACTCTAGGACTGTTCGTAGGTTCATGCTTTCTTATGAGATTGCGATCTCAAACTTCCTTGCAATCATTAGAACGCGATTGATATTTTACTGTAAACAGCTACAAATAAGCATCAATGAATACAAACTGCAATTATTGATGCTTCTTTATGGCGGTAGAAGGTAACTTAAAAAGCGAGCCGTCCTGTGGTAATGTAACATGTGGATTCATTGACCTGCGGTGAACTGGCAGAGTTAAGTACATTATTGTATTGGCCATTTAGGTTGGAAGATTTTTAATATACTGGTGTTCATAGATCTCTTGGTTCTGTGCTTTCTATAGTAAGCGATATATTTGTTGGTGTGTTTGGTATCTTATAGTTTTTTAAAGAAACATCGTCTTGATTTTTAAGTTGTGGCACAGGGCAAGTTGACAGCCAAAATTGGAATCATAGTATTTACCTTGCGGCAACCCTCCGATGTTGTGTAACGTAGTTATAGATGCAGCGTTGAGAAAGCGACAAATATGCCATTGATTCTAGACTACAAATTCTTTAGAACCTTAGCTATGGCAGACCTCACAAGTAATCGTAGTCTAAGCATATCCGTGATTTTCTTCACCTGTCAATTTTATGTGCTCTTCGGTATACATCTTCATGTATACTCCCTCTGTTTCAAAATATAAGATGTTTTAGCCTTTTTCTGAAACACATGTATCTAAACGCCTTTTAGTGTGTAGGTTCACTTAATTTGCTCCAAACCTACACACTAAAATGCGTCTAGATACATGCGTTTCAAAAAAAGCTAAAACATCTTATATTTTGAAACGGAGGGAGAGTACATAATAACAGGGACTTCTGTCAATTTGCATGCTACAGAACACTTAACAAATAAAAGTTCCTCGAAACCAAAGACCAATAACCTCATCTGCTACTTGTTGGCAGAATATGTTTTTTGTCTCATATAAATAGACCTTTTTTTGAAAATATGTTTTTCACATTTTCTGAACTAGTCATGTTTTTTTTTGGTACTACCCTTCTGATGCTTCAGAACATGACATTCCCATTCATTCTGGCAGGACTGCCTATAACATGGTACTTTACAAGCATGGCCCGGCGCTCTATGACAATCTCATAAAAACCATGACGGAACACCTTCAAGAAATGCGCAGATCAATAGAGGCTGCTCAAGGTGGTTTGTTCTTGGAAGAGTTGCAGAGGAAGTGGGATGATCATAACAAGGCATTGCAAATGATCAGAGATGTTCTGATGTACATGGACAGAACATACATTCCCAGCAGTAAAAAGACAGCTGTCTTTGATCTTGGATTGGAACTGTGGAGAGATACAATCGTTCGGTCTGCCAAAATCCAAGGGAGGTTGCTTGACACCCTTCTTGATCTCGTACATAGTGAAAGGGTGGGTGAGGTGATAAATAGATCCTTGATGAGGAGCACAACTAAAATGTTGATGGATCTAGGATCTTCTGTTTATCAGGATGATTTTGAAAGGCCATTCCTTGAAGTGTCGGCTAGCTTCTACAGTGGTGAGTCACAGCAATTCATTGAGTGTTGTGCTTGTGGCGAGTATCTGAAGAAGGCTCAGAGGCGACTCGATGAAGAAGCAGAGCGTGTTTCACAGTACATGGATGCCAAAACTGATGAGAAAATAACTGCTGTTGTGGTGAAAGAGACACTTACAAATCACATGCAGAGGTTGTTTCTTATGGAGAACTCAGGTCTTGTGAATATGCTTGTTGAAGACAAGTATGAAGACCTCAGCATGATGTATAATTTGTTTCGACGGGTTCCAGATGGGCACTCAACAATCAAATCTATCATGACTTCTCATGTTAAGGAAACTGGGAAGAGTTTGGTAACAGATCCAGAGAGAATGAAGGACCCTGTTGATTTTGTTCAGCGGCTTCTTAATGAGAAGGATAAGTACGACAATATCATTAGCACTTCATTTGGCAATGACAAGGGCTTCCAAAATGCTCTGAATTCCTCCTTCGAGTACTTCATTAACTTAAACAACAGATCCCCTGAGTTCATATCATTGTATGTTGATGACAGACTGAGGAAAGGGATGAAAGATGCCAATGAGGAGGATGTAGAGACTGTGTTGGACAAAGTGATGATGCTGTTCAGGTACTTGCAGGAAAAGGATCTGTTTGAAAAGTATTACAAGCAACACTTGGCCAAGCGTCTTCTTTCTGGGAGAGCTACATCTGATGATTCCGAGAGGAGTATGCTTGTGAAGCTCAAGACTGAATGTGGGTATCAGTTCACTTCCAAATTGGAAGGCATGTTCACTGATTTGAAGACCTCTCAGGATACCACACAAGGGTTTTATGCTGCCAACTCTTCTGATGCGGGAGATGCCCCCTTGATATCTGTCCAGATACTCACCACCGGTTCTTGGCCAACGCAACCGTGCAGTACCTGCAATCTTCCACCTGAAATACTTGCCGTATCCGCGAAATTCCGGGCTTACTACCTTGGCACACACAATGGCAGGAGGCTGACATGGCAGACGAACATGGGTTCCGCAGACATCAAAGTAACGTTTGGAAACGGCAGCAAGCATGAGCTGAACGTCTCAACCTACCAGATGTGTGTTCTGATGCTGTTCAACACGGCGGACTGTCTGGCCTACCGTGACATAGAGCAGGCTACAGCGATACCACCTGTAGACCTCAAGCGTTGCCTTCAGTCTCTTGCTCTCGTGAAGGGCAAGAACGTCTTGTGCAAGGAGCCCATGAGCAGGGACATCTCGGCGGACGACAGCTTCTTTGTGAACGACAAGTTCACGAGCAAGCTCTTCAAGGTGAAGATTGGCACGGTGGCGGTCCAGAAGGAGTCGGAGCCAGAGAAGATGGAGACCCGGCATAGAGTCGAGGAGGACAGGAAGCCTCAGATTGAGGCGGCCATCGTGCGGATCATGAAGGCAAGGAGGGTGCTGGACCACAACAGCATCGTGACGGAGGTGACGAAGCAGCTCCAGCCACGCTTCCTGCCGAACCCCGTGGTGATCAAGAAGAGGCTTGAGTCCCTCATCGAGCGCGAGTTCCTGGAGAGGGACAAAGCGGACAGGAAGATGTACCGGTATCTTGCATAGGAAGTTTTTTTAAAATTTTTTTTGGGTCCTTCACCCTGTTCATACATAAGCCGACCGTGAACCATCCATCCATGTACCTGCGCAAGAAGTATCCTGCTGCCCTGGAACTTTGGGTTGAATCATTATGTTTTGCGGCAGCTTCAAGTTAGCTCTAGTTTATTTGCCTGCTGTAGTGAAACATCTCTTGTCCGTTTATACATTATATCTACCTTGTGTCATGATCGTTTCGGTCCTGAATGTACTGATGCGCCGCCTATGACATCTCAAGGCTGCAGCTGGCTGAAGGTGGTGCAGATCTTGTTGGGCATGATCAAGGCGCCGGCGAGGGCAGGCTCCAGCACCGTCGCCAGCATGCTGGACAACGGCGGTGACCCAGATGAATTATCTTTTCACCCAGCTTCTAAGTTACCGTGCCATCTCTGCATCTATATTCGATGTCCTGTGAAAATAGTATGTGTGTGTTCCGGTTGGAGTCCATGTTTGTAAAACTAGAAGTGTGTAGGACTAAACTGCAAACTTGCCTTGTACGTATCAAATATGGAAGGAGGAATAGAAGGGTGTGAGTGAGATTCTAGAAAATTCCCCAATCAACCACATGGTATCATAGCAGGAGTCGCCGGTGGACCCTTGACGGCAGAGCACCTAGCGCCCAGACAGGACTGCAATAGGGGACAAGCTCCAAGTAGGGGCGCCCAGCAGGCCTACACGGAAGGCACTGTGGAGTTAGAGGCGGCGGCCAACAGCACACGAGTACAACGACTTGTAGGTCAGCTTGTGTCGTGGTTGTGATTTGTGAAGGGAGCAACTGGGTGAGGTGTGCCTGCTGGAGGCTTCCAAGGAAGAAGCAAGAGAGTTGTGGCTGCTTGCTGTGCACGAGAAGAGAGGATCTGCTTGTTGCTTGCTGTGTGCGAGCAGAGAAGGAGAGATAAGGGGGCCGTGACTTACGGCTGGAGGTGTTGTTGCTGGTTGCATGGAGCAGAGTAGGGAGCAGGTTGAGCTAGGCTTTGGAGGTGTCCAGGGTGATTTGGTGGCCAGTGGAGCAACTGCGTGTGAGCTGCAGGTGTAAGCAACAACACTGAGACAGAGATGTGTTGCTTGATTGATTGAATCAGTGACTTCAGCTACCACAGTCAGCTGGGAAAACTAGTCTACTTCAACTCCCGTTGAGGAAGTCAAGGACCTAAGGTGAGAAGGCAGCAGCGACATTCAGATGGCTAGAAGAGATTGTGTCACATCCACTACAGGAGAAGCCATACAACTACTGAATGTGGAGATGATTGCACAAGATTTTGTGAAGTGGCAGCATTTCAAGAGGATGAACTTGAATAAGAAATCTTCAATGGAGGAACCTACCGCATCAGCATCAGCCAGCTCTGCTAGTTCTTGTGGTATTTTTCTCAGTTTGTGAGTAACGAACATAGTGTTGTGCCTTGGTTAATTGACTCTGGTGCATCAAGACATATGGTGGGGTCTTACAAGGAATTCTCAAAGTATGTCCCTAATGTGAAAGGACAAGGTGTGAAGTTAGCAAATGGTTCTGCCCGAGCTGTTATGGGGACAGGGGTGGTTGTGTGTGGGTCTAATATGTCTCTATCATCTGTTTTGCATGTTCCATCATTCCTAGTAAACCTATTGTCCATTAATTGCATCACGAAAGAGCTCAACTGTGCTGCAATTTTCTACCCAACATGGTGTTTATTTCTAGAAATTGGGACTGGAAGAGAACTTGGGAGGGGGAGTATGCATGATGGACTATATTACTTGGACAGTGATATATTTCCTATGGTTGCAGCTGCTCTGTCCTATTCTCCATTTGGAGAAGTTATGCTCCTACACCATCGACTAGGGCACATTCCCTTCCATACTATGGGTCAACTTTATCCTAGCCTCTTTAATAAAATGAATAAGGAGAAGTTGGTGTGCGATGCTTGCCAATATGGCAAGCAAACTCGAAGTTTGTATGTGCTATCCAATAACCGCATTAGTGTGCCCCTTGAGACTATTCACTCAGATGTGTGGGGTCCTAGTGGAGTTTCGTCTCTGAATGGTTATCACTCATTTGTGACCTTTATTGATTGTTGTACTAGAGTTACCTGGGTTTATGTCTTGAAGAACAAGAATGATGTATTTGAATGCTTTGTTGATTTTCATAATATGATCAGGACACAATATAATGCATGTATGATAATATTTCGCACTAATAATGGCACAGAGTATGTGAACAAGGATTTTGATGAGTACTTGTCTAGTTTTGGGATTATTCATCAGACAACTTGTCCAGGTACTTCAGAGCAGAATGGCTTAGCTGAAAGGAAGAATAGACATCTTTTGGAGGTAACTCGATGCTTGATGATAGCTATGAATGTGCCGAAATTTTTGTGGAGTGAGGCAGTAATGACGGCTTCCTATCTAATCAATAGAATGCCACAAGGATGTTGAATAGTAAAACACCAATAGAATGTTTGATCGGAAAAAAAATCTTATATAGTTCCACCAAAGGTTTTTGGGTATGTGTGTTTTGTAAAAGACTACATGCCATCTACTGGAAAGTTAGATCCGAGGGCTTTGAAATGCATATTTGTTGGGTATTCAGGGAAACAAAAGGGATATAAATGCTGGTGCCTTGCTGAAAAGAGGATGTTCGTGAGCATGGATGTGGTATTCAAGGAACATGAATCATATTATGGTGGGCCGACTAACCTTACTGATGTGTTTCCTGAATTGTTTAATGATGACATTTCAGATATAGATTGTGAGATAGGGGGAGATAAAGTACAAGAGGACAATGATGCATCATTGAAGGATATAATAGTAGGAGCTATTCCAACAAGTGAGACTCATGATTATGGAAATGATGGTACAATAGAACAAGAGCAGCGGGAATCACAAACTAAACAAGATGAAGCAATACGGTGGCCGAGGCCTAATGAGGAACAACAACTACAAGTATATACACGGAGACATAGAGTCCATAAGGAACAAGTCTAGGGGGAGGAAATAAATTCATAGGGACATGTCATTGAAGCCCAAAATAAACAAGTATTAGACAATGTGCAAGAAGTTGTGGTTACACCTTATGTAGTTCCAGAATCTTCAACTCAACAACAAATATCAAGTCCAGCCCCTGTAGCATCCCAATTGTCTAACAATTGTAATGCTACTTGGTCTAGTAATTTAATGGCTACTTCATATATATAATTGTTGCATCATAATTATATCATGCTCATGTCATCATGCCACCTTGCATTTGAGCATCATATAAAACCCTTTTTGTTTTGGATCTTCTCTCATATGCATTGTAAATTGTATTTGCCTCTTGATATTGTAGTTGGGTCTTGATATATTGTTTAAATGCCCAAGTTGAGTTGGGGGCATATCTTTTATTAACTCCACCACCTTTCTTGTCATCAACCCATCATTCCACCATTCCACCATATATGAGCGTTGCAACTTATTTGGTTTTACCTCTAGCTCATATGTGTTGGTGTGGATCCATTCTATCTCCACATGCTCTCATATATTCACCATATTGTTTTCACATTATTGATATATGAGAGCCACATGGCCACCTTTGCATGCCTTGTGAGTGGAACCCTTTTTCCTAGCTTCCATATGGATTATTGTGGATTTATGCTCATGTGGGAATATTTTGGGACTAGTAATCATCTAGTGGAATATACACACTAGCAAGTCCCAATTATAATCCAATGTGATCATCTCCATCTATTCCACTTGGGGCTTTCTTTTAAATTCTTGGTTTGGCTTTATTCCACTTGTGGGGATGCATAAGATTAAGGCCATGTGATATAATTGTTTTCACAAAATAAACATGGTATTAAATACTTTGCATGTGCCATGAAAGTACCCCCTTTTGCTTGTCTTTTGGATTTTATTTGAATTTTGAGTGAATCTAAACCACACACATCCCTCTCTCTCTCTATCTCTCTCTCTCTCTCTCTCTCTCTCTCTCTCTCTCTCTCTCTCTCTCTCTCTCTTTTCCCTCACCTTCCTCTCTAAACCTTTCCACCTTTTGTCTTTCCTTGTCTTGGGTCTTTTTCTTCATCTACTTGGTTATGCTTTGCATGATCAAGTGTGATCATCACCATACCCCCTCTTTTTCCATACCTAACCCTAACCCTCACATCCCCCTCTCATCTAAACCCTAAAACCCCTCTCCCTCTAGCTCCTCTCTCTCCAACCCTCTACCCTAACCACTCTTGCCGAGGCTACCCTTCCCTGCCCTAGCTACCAACCCACCCAAGCCCCAAACCGAGGCCACCAAACCCTAACCCGACCCTAGTGCAACCCTAGCCGAGCCTCCCCTCTCCTCCTTTCTCCTCTCTCTCTGCCTGTTGTGCCCCACCCCGAGCCTGGCCCTCCTTGGACGCCCTCTGGTCCCACCTGGAAGCCTCCCCCTACCTGCCCTGCCTCTGTCCCAGCTCGAGCACGTGAGGTGGTAGGAGGAAAAGGGGCACCCGAGCCACCTTTTCCATCTACCCCACTCCCCACGGCACTCCTCTCCCTCTCTGCTTTACCCCTTCCACCTCTCTGCCTCGCCCTGCTACCCCTAGATCTACCCCAGGCCGCCCCTCTCTCCCTGCCTTCCCTCGCCGTCGTCTACCCCATCACCGGCCACCGTCGGCTTCGGCGTCCACCAGCAATTCGAGGAGGCGGACGTGGTGTTGTGGTCGTCGAGGAAGGACAGGAGGACCCCGGCGTCGCCTCTGTACACAACAGCGAGGAGAAGGAAGCCCCAACCCGCTACACGCCGACGCGTCTCGCCGGAACCCTAGCTACGCTCGGCCTCTGCGTCGTCGACGATCGCCAGCGCCTCTGCCCGAACCAACTACGCCAGCACCCTCTCGGTGAGCCCCTGTACCTCCCTGACATGGTCCCCTTCGCCGTGCAGCCCTGGATCCGCCGGCCCTTTCGTCGAGCGCACTCCGCGCGCCGCCGCTCGTTTTCGGTTTGCTCGCTCCCGCACCGCATAGCCCATATCTAGGCCCCGCCCGCTCTCCTGACACCAAGCCTAGCCTACCGCAGCAGTAACCGCCGCCGAGCGCGAGCCCCAGGTCGCAGGTTCGAGTTCCCCGCGCGCCGCGCGCTGCGCGTGCGAGCACCGATCCGTCCGCGGGGGAAGATCCACAGTGGCCGTGGCAGTTTAGCGAATATCCCCCCACCTTTTTGATCTCGTCAACCCGCGCTCCCCTCCGCCCCACCTGTCAGCGGCTGTGTTCGTTTTGCAGAAAACACCCAGGATTTCGTAAACCTCAACCCGCGCTCCCCTAGCGACGCCACGTGGTCCACCCTGGGCCTTCGCTGTCACGTGGGGCCGAAGTCACTGTCGGGCCCGCCTGTCTGTCTCTGAGGCTAGCTCAGCTCGCGGTGGCAGAAGAATTTCTGTGCGCTGTGCTGCTGAGTCAGCTCTGGCCCCACCTGTAAGTGTCTGTGGCTAGAACTGGTCTGTGTGACAAAAGATTTTTCCGTTTTCTGTTTTAATTCAAATCTTTTCAAATTAATCCAAATTCAAATTTAAATCTGTTTTTACATAACTTTTAAAATATAAATCCAAATAATACATATAATATATGTTTTGAAATCAGAAAAATGTGAGGAATTCAAATATGCCCTCCAAAATATATTTTTAACATTTAAAATTGCAAGTTGATTAAAATTACAATAAAATGCCCTTCCACTTTAATTAATTAATAACTTTTGTTTTATAACTCCAAATTTAACAAATGATATGTCTAAAATGATTAGCTCGACGAGACCTTTCTGTTTATGCACTCCATGTTTTGTTTTGAAGCATGCATCATATAAATATAATGTGTATAGCAACTAATATGAGGTTAAAATGTGATTAAAACCCAATAAAAATGTTTATTCTTGTATACCACACCTCACCCATGCCATGCTACTTTAATGCCATGCAAATTGTGCATCATTCATCATGGCATGATTGTTTGCTTGTCGCATCTTATTCATATGCTTGCGCACTTTATTTATGTTGGCCCTTGTTTGTTTGGTTCTTCTCCGAATAGACGCTGAGCAGGGGATTTATCAAGAGAACCAGGAGCACTACCCAGATCCATCCCTTGCTTCAACTGAGCTGCCAGGCAAGCACTACCACATGCTTGCATACATATAGTACCTATTGCCTCTATCTTACTCTTGCATCATTGAGTCGCGGTTGCATTAAATTGAATCTCAAGTATTGCATAGCCTTTACTTTTAAACCCCACCGAAGCTTGTTCCTCCATCCCATGAGCTATTACTACAGGAGTTGTTTGAGCCATGCGAGTCGTAGAACAGCATGTGTAGGGTATGTGAGTGTCTGATGGATAACGAGGTACCTAAACAACTTAACCTGAGTAGTAATGGGATAACTAATGAAAGTGGCATCGGTGAGCCATATTTGCTATTTGGTTTTTCAGGCTCACTTGTGTCCCGTAGGACCCCGAGTACTTGATTCCTGTTCCTTGAATATTCGCGCTATCCACATCCGGAAGGCTTATGAACCCCCCTGAGCCAGAGCTTGATTCATTCTTATTTCTTGGGGCCACAAACTAGTTTGAGGTTTTATTTACTATCCTGTACTTATGCCATGTTTTACTGCTTTATTTAAAATTGTGCGAGGTACTGCACACTGTACTGTTTAGGAAAGCGGAGTGTTTTCGCGGTGTCGACAAGCCCAATCACATTTTCGGGTTCCCAGTCGTTCACAGCCACTGGCGCAAACCTTGAGGCCGTCTCGGAGTCAGCTAACTTCGTTGCGGGTAGCTCAATGGGGTGGCCCCCTGAAATATTTCTGAATCCTGTGATCGCTTTGTCGTGACTGCCTCGTTGGGTTTTGATTTGGTTTTTCCGAGGCATATCGAGTGTGTGTTGCTATTTGTGCACCCCTGCAGGGTAAAACTTTCTGAAAGCCGTGTCCGCGGTTATGGACGACTTGGAGCACAGTTTCTCGATCATAGACAAGCATAACTAAAGTACCGCTTTTAATTTGACTAGACTAGGTACCTGACTAGTAAATAGTGCAACACTCACGGAATGGATAATAAAACTGCCAACGGATGGGGGTTGTTCGTCCGCTTCCTCGTCGGTAAGCGAGGAGGAGGATGGATCTGTTAATATTACCGTTATAACTGTTATAACTATTGTTATTAATTCACGGACATCTGTCTATCTCTGGTTAGGCGGATGGTTAGCGAGTATCTATAGAATTGCTAGGGTTTACCTTTTGCTGCAATTGCGTCACCCCAGGTTGTGTCCCCTTTAGAGGCATAAAGACTTGCTGAGTACCCCTAGGGTCTCACACGATAAATTATTGGTTCAGATGAACAGGTACACTCGCAAGATGGATACTGGGTGGAAGAGACGGACGATGTGGGCAACGATCATTCGGTGTAGAGATTCCGGGAACGGGGATCCGTGGGATCTGTGGGCGGGATGTGCTTATTTATGGGGCATCTTATGCCGATTTGCTTCTTATCCGTACTCGGATTTTGTCTCCCGCTTCCGCTTGATACTCTGATGTTTGATGTATGAGGAGATATCCTAACTATTATATCTATCTAGGATATTTGGATCTTGCCGTATGGCGTTGCTATATTTCCTTTCTTTTTAGATGGAATGGCTCTGATGTACTGTTGTATGGTGGCTTGCATACATACTCATTTGTGTATGTAGTTGATCCCTTCGCCTGCCGATTACGCCGCCCGTTCTTGTCCCGATGTTTGGAAATGGTTAGGACGGCCGAAAGGTCTACCTGTGAGTGGCATTTGGGCCCCACCGTACTATTTTAACCATTTCCGTTCATCCAGGCTTGAAGCTAGGAGCGTAATTCACCGAGGTAGTTACAATTGGTATCAGAGCCATCCCGCCCTTCAGGGTCTCAGCCAAATGGTCGTTGTCAGTCTAGCAAATATTTTTGGTAGCTCTGTATACTAGGGAAAAACAAAACGCGAGAGTAGGACTGCTTCCACTTTTCTTCTTACCCACCCACCACCCTTTTCTGGTAAGGGAGTGTAACGTTTTCAATCCTCTTCTTAAAATTCAAACTAGGATTCACGTGTTCTGGGTTTCCGTAGTACCATAGAAAGTGTGTGTGTGTGAGTGTAATTCCTTGTCTATCTATTGCATCCAATTTGTTATCTTTATCTGTCTTTTGGTTATCAACTGTTGGTACATTCCATACTGACAGGCTTTTGAAAACCGGCGCGATCTATCTGACTCCTTGTTAACCGGTGCCATCTTCTTAAGGGTGTTCTTCCTTCTAGCAACTCCTCATTCTGTGTAAGCATCAGTTGCTAATCTCTACCTGTTAAGTGGTTTTGCGCATCTATTGGTATTTTAATGCCGAAAAATGCGGAATTTTTTTTCTTTGATACATCTGTGTTTCCACACTCCTTTTCAGTCGTGTGTGAAACATTATCTATCTCCCTTTTATCAGCATGTCCATGCTAACTCATTCTTTTGTCACCGGCGCTTAATCCTGGAGTTTTGTTTCATCTCCTTTGCTCTTGGGCTAATTACATAACGCGTGTCGATCCGATGCTGATGATTGTAATTTGGCTCTCGGCATAGCTATATTCCACTCATGATAAGTGTCGATTGGAATATGGAAAAAAAATGCTATCAACCGTCACCATCTGGAGGATAAGGCTATCTCCTGTGATTTTGAGTACACCATGATCATATCTATCCATATTCAAGCATCTTTGGTAATCCGGAGTTTCTCAAGGCACTACGGTGGTCTATCATCTGTTTATCATGCTGCACCTCTTTTTCCAACTCCATATCTGCAAAATTCCCTTTGATACGAGGGAATTGCATCTTTTCGTCTCTGATAGCTTTGCTTAAGGTATGAGCTCTCATCGGTTCTTATCCAAGATCTCTTTATCTTTGTAACCGGCGATCCAATCGACAATGTGAACCAGGTGACATCTCTTTTTCTTCCGAAGGACCAGATAATCTATTCCTCCAGTGCATCTTCTTCAACACGAACCCGTGCTCTTAATATTGATCTTTCTAAGAGCGTTGAGCTCAGAAAGTGTTTCGAGCATTTGTTCGTTTCTCCCGCCTCTTGAACTTGATATTCTGGGAATATCTTGTTAATCCATGGTGGTATATGTTGATAATATGCTTGCCTATTCCATATCAATGGAAGGACATGGAAGATCATCTGTGTCTCTTTCCCTCAAGCTTCGTGAACACTGCCTGTGTGCAAAGTCTCAAAGTGAGAATTCTGACTTTTTGAAGTCACCTATCTCGGCCACGTCTTTCTGCTAAATACATTGCTTCAATTCTGGAATCAGCAAGTCCATTGTTAATTCCATCTTCCATCTTCGATCAAACCCGGAGTTTTTCCTTGTTGGCGCGAGTTATCATCGTCGTTCCGCCGAAGTTTTCCTCAAGACTGCTAAATCTCTCCCAATCTTTTCAAGAACAACAGGGAGTTCTTTTCACCTCTATCTCGTTAAGTAATCTCTTGAAACCCTCCTATTCTATCGTCTATGCTCAATCCACCGGAGGCCATGAAGACCTTTCAGATCTTGTTTTCCTTCTGTTCAAGTTGTTGCTATCTTTTCTGTAGCTGTCGAATCTTGCAGTTGTTCTCCGTAATCTTCCTTCATATCTTTCCGGTGGCTTGGTACTTCAGACATGACGACAACATCATCACCATTATCTATCTATGAATCCGGTGAATCGTTTGCATCTATCCTTGTTTTCTAATGGAGTTCCATGAGTTATCCTTGTCAAGATCTTCAGTCTGTTTTGGTAGTAGGGTTGCTTAGTTTTCCTATTCATGTGCGGAGTAATGCTTTGAGTGCGGGATGGAGTAGCTACCATACCACTACTCTTATCATTCGCTCTTGTACATTGAATTGGTAAATTAATGTGATTTCACTCATTCCACGGAAGTTAGAAGTGGCCTTTATCTCTTGATACTTTTACTTCCGTCCTTGTTTTCCGGAGTGCTCTCTCGAAGAAAGTAATCAATCATCTCTTGTTGGTGGTCTGTATATTCTAGATGGAGCAAAATCTTCAATTACCTGGTGGAAACAGACGCAAACTCTTATCTATCCTCGTCTTTCTACCGGTGCTTGACATCCCCAAACAAGATGAAAGGAAACTATCTCTCTCTCTGTATCATCAATTCTTTTTCTGTGGTAAAACCAATTATGGTTGAGGCCATCAGTCGCAAATCTATTGCGTTAGCCTCAAGGCTAAAGGAAGCAATAAGTATCTCTACAATAAACTCCAGATCCTCCATACTCTTTGCTTCTCGGGATTCCACCATGATCTGGCTTCACATCCGTCTCTGGAAGTTATATCCGCGCACCTCAATGGCGTGATCCTTTGGGCTCTTACCGGCGCAACAAGAATCTAATCCGACGATGTCTAGCTAAATCTTTCTGTTGATATCAAGGGACTATATTGTTTGAAGGAAATATTGTTTCCGTGCTTCATTTCTCAAATCCGAGAGAAGATACGATGCTTTTGTCATAGTGGTTCAAACCTCTCCAATCTAGCTCTTTTTCTTACGGCGAGACAAAGTTTCATCCTCTCTCGTATCGGTAAATCTTTAATCCTAACGGTATGCCTTTCTATATCCATGATACATCATCTTCTCCTTCCTTTCACAAGTGGTTCTAGTCTTTTATCATGTTTCTTGAGAAAATCGGGGCTATGTCCATCCTATCCTTCTTGTCTCACGACAATCCTTCAACCCTTCTAACCCGTTGTTTCTCAAGCAAAACGCAAGACTCGCAACAAGTCTAGCAAGTTTTGCAAGGTGTAGTGGTTGCATCATTCCGTTGTTCATCAACTTGGAAATGTGAGGGTCACCTTCGTTCGAACACCTGCCTCTCCTTGTGTTGTTTTCTTTTCCTAGGAATCTCGGGGCGAGATTCTTGTTTAGTGGGGGAGAGTTGTAGCATCCCAATTGTCTAACAATTGTAATGCTACTTGGTCTAGTAATTTAATGGCTACTTCATATATATAATTGTTGCATCATAATTATATCATGCTCATGTCATCATGCCACCTTGCATTTGAGCATCATATAAAACCCTTTTTGTTTTGGATCTTCTCTCATATGCATTGTAAATTGTATTTGCCTCTTGATATTGTAGTTGGGTCTTGATATATTGTTTAAATGCCCAAGTTGAGTTGGGGGCATATCTTTTATTAACCCCACCACCTTTCTTGTCATCAACCCATCATTCCACCATTCCACCATATATGAGCGTTGCAACTTATTTGGTTTTACCTCTAGCTCATATGTGTTGGTGTGGATCCATTCTATCTCCACATGCTCTCATATATGCACCATATTGTTTTCACATTATTGATATATGAGAGCCACATGGCCACCTTTGCATGCCTTGTGAGTGGAACCCTTTTTCCTAGCTTCCATATGGATTATTGTGGATTTATGCTCATGTGGGAATATTTTGGGACTAGTAATCATCTAGTGGAATATACACACTAGCAAGTCCCAATTATAATCCAATGTGATCATCTCCATCTATTCCACTTGGGGCTTTCTTTTAAATTCTTGGTTTGGCTTTATTCCACTTGTGGGGATGCATAAGATTAAGGCCATGTGATATAATTGTTTTCACAAAATAAACACGGTATTAAATACTTTGCATGGGCCATGCAAGTACCCCCTTTTTCTTGTCCTTTGGATTTTATTTGAATTTTGAGTGAATCTAAACCACACACATCCTCTCTCTCTCTCTCTCTCTCTCTCTCTCTCTCTCTCTCTCTCTCTCTCTCTCTCTCTCTCTCTCTCTCTCTCTCTCTCTCTCTCTCTCTCTCTCTCTCTCTTTTCCCTCACCTTCCTCTCTAAACCTTTCCACCTTTTTGTCTTTCCTTGTCTTGGGTGTTTTTCTTCATCTACTTGGTTATGTTTTGCATGATCAAGTGTGATCATCACCATACCCCCTCTTTTTCCATACCTAACCCTAACCCTCACATCCCCCTCTCATCTAAACCCTAAAACCCCTCTCCCTCTAGCTCCTCTCTCTCCAACCCTCTACCCTAACCACTCTTGCCGAGGCTACCCTTCCCTGCCCTAGCTACCAACCCACCCAAGCCCCAAACCGAGGCCACCAAACCCTAACCCGACCCTAGTGCAACCCTAGCCAAGCCTCCCCTCTCCTCCTTTCTCCTCTCTCTCTGCCTGTTGTGCCCCACCCTGAGCCTGGCCCTCCTTGGACGCCCTCTGGTCCCACCTGGAAGCCTCCCCCTACCTGCCCTGCCTCTGTCCTAGCTCGAGCACGTGAGGTGGTAGGAGGAAAAGGGGCACCCGAGCCACCTTTTCCATCTACCCCACTCCCCATGGCACCCCTCTCCCTCTCTGCTTTAACCCTCCCACCTCTCTGCCTCGCCCTGCTACCCCCAGATCTACCCCAGGCCGCCCCTCTCTCCCTGCCTTCCCTCGCCGTCGTCTACCCCATCACCGGCCACCGTCGGCTTCGGCGTCCACCAGCAGTTCGAGGAGGCGGACATGGTGTTGTGGTCGTCGAGGAAGGACAGGAGGACCCCGGCGTCGCCTCTGTACACAACAGCGAGGAGAAGGAAGCCCCAACCCGCTACACGCCGACGCGTCTCGCCGGAACCCTAGCTACGCTCGGCCTCTGCGTCGTCGACGATCGCCAGCGCCTCTGCCCGAACCAACTACGCCAGCACCCTCTCGGTGAGCCCCTGTACCTCCCTGACATGGTCCCCTTCGCCGTGCAGCCCTGGATCCACCGGCCCTTTCGTCGAGCGCACTCCGCGCGCCGCTGCTCGTTTTCGGTTTGCTCGCTCCCGCACCGCATAGCCCATATCTAGGCCCCGCCCGCTCTCCTGACACCAAGCCTAGCCTACCGCAGCGGTAACCGCCGCCGAGCGCGAGCCCCAGGTCGCAGGTTCGAGTTCCCCGCGCGCCGCTCGCTGCGCGTGCGAGCACTGATCCGTCCGCGGGGAAAGATCCACAGTGGCCGTGGCAGTTTAGCGAATATCCCCCCCACCTTTTTGATCTCGTCAACCCGCGCTCCCCTCCGCCCCACCTGTCAGCGGTTGTGTTTGTTTTGCAGAAAACACCCAGGCTTTCGTAAACCTCAACCCGCGCTCCCCTAGCGACGCCACGTGGTCCACCCTGGGCCTTCGCTGTCACGTGGGGCCGAAGTCACTGTCGGGCCCGCCTGTCTGTCTCTGAGGCTAGCTCAGCTCGCGGTGGCAGAAGAATTTCTGTGCGCTGTGCTGCTGAGTCAGCTCTGGCCCCACCTGTAAGTGTCTGTGGCTAGAACTGGTCTATGTGACAAAAGATTTTTCCGTTTTCTGTTTTAATTCAAATCTTTTCAAATTTAATCCAAATTCAAATTTAAATCTGTTTTTACATAACTTTTAAAATATAAATCCAAATAATACATATAATATATGTTTTGAAATCAGAAAAATGTGAGGAATTCAAATATGCCCTCCAAAATATATTTTTAACATTTAAAATTGCAAGTTGATTAAAATTACAATAAAATGCCCTTCCACTTTAATTAATTAATAACTTTTGTTTTATAACTCCAAATTTAACAAATGATATGTCTAAAATGATTAGCTCGACGAGACCTTTCTGTTTATGCACTCCATGTTTTGTTTTGAAGCATGCATCATATAAATATAATGTGTACAGCAACTAATATGAGGTTAAAATGTGATTAAAACCCAATAAAAATGTTTATTCTTGTATACCACACCTCACCCATGCCATGCTACTTTAATGCCATGCAAATTGTGCATCATTTATCATGGCATGATTGTTTGCTTGTCGCATCTTATTCATATGCTTGCGCACTTTATTTATGTTGGCCCTTGTTTGTTTGGTTCTTCTCCGAATAGACGCTGAGCAGGGGATTTATCAAGAGAACCAGGAGCACTACCCAGATCCATCCCTTGCTTCAACTGAGCTGCCAGGCAAGCACTACCACATGCTTGCATACATATAGTACCTATTGCCTCTATCTTACTCTTGCATCATTGAGTCGCGGTTGCATTAAATTGAATCCCAAGTATTGCATAGCCTTTACTTTTAAACCCCACCGAAGCTTGTTCCTCCATCCCATGAGCCATTACTACAGGAGTTGTTTGAGCCATGCGAGTCGTAGAACAGCATGTGTAGGGTATGTGAGTGTCTGATGGATAACGAGGTACCTAAACAACTTAACCTGAGTAGTAATGGGATAACTAATGAAAGTGGCATCGGTGAGCCATATTTGCTATTTGGTTTTTCAGGCTCACTTGTGTCCCGTAGGACCCCGAGTACTTGATTCCTGTTCCTTGAATATTCGCGCTATCCACATCCGGAAGGCTTATGAACCCCCCTGAGCCAGAGCTTGATTCATTCTTATTTCTTGGGGCCACAAACTAGTTTGAGGTTTTATTTACTATCCTGTACTTATGCCATGTTTTACTGCTTTATTTAAAATTGTGCGAGGTACTGCACACTGTACTGTTTAGGAAAGCGGAGTGTTTTCGCGGTGTCGACAAGCCCAGTCACATTTTCGGGTTCCCAGTCGTTCACAGCCACTGGCGCAAACCTTGAGGCCGTCTCGGAGTCAGCTAACTTCGTTGCGGGTAGCTCAATGGGGTGGCCCCCTGAAATATTTCTGAATCCTGTGATCGCTTTGTCGTGACTGCCTCGTTGGGTTTTGATTTGGTTTTTCCGAGGCATATCGAGTGTGTGTTGCTATTTGTGCACCCCTGCAGGGTAAAACTTTCTGAAAGCCATGTCCGCGGTTATGGACGACTTGGAGCACAGTTTCTCGATCATAGACAAGCATAACTAAAGTACCGCTTTTAATTTGACTAGACTAGGTACCTGACTAGTAAATAGTGCAACACTCACGGAATGGATAATAAAACTGCCAACGGATGGGGGTTGTTCGTCCGCTTCCTCGTCGGTAAGCGAGGAGGAGGATGGATCTGTTAATATTACCGTTATAACTGTTATAACTATTGTTATTAATTCACGGACATCTGTCTATCTCTGGTTAGGCGGATGGTTAGCGAGTATCTATAGAATTGCTAGGGTTTACCTTTTGCTGCAATTGCGTCACCCCAGGTTGTGTCCCCTTTAGAGGCATAAAGACTTGCTGAGTACCCCTAGGGTCTCACACGATAAATTATTGGTTCAGATGAACAGGTACACTCGCAAGATGGATACTGGGTGGAAGAGACGGACGATGTGGGCAACGATCATTCGGTGTAGAGATTCCGGGAACGGGGATCCGTGAGATCTGTGGGCGGGATGTGCTTATTTATGGGGCATCTTATGCCGATTTGCTTCTTATCCGTACTCGGATTTTGTCTCCCGCTTCCGCTTGATACTCTGATGTTTGATGTATGAGGAGATATCCTAACTATTATATCTATCTAGGATATTTGGATCTTGCCATATGGCGTTGCTATATTTCCTTTCTTTTTAGATGGAATGGCTCTGATGTATTGTTGTATGGTGGCTTGCATACATACTCATTTGTGTATGTAGTTGATCGCTTCGCCTGCCGATTACGCCGCCCGTTCTTGTCCCGATGTTTGGAAATGGTTAGGACGGCCAAAAGGTCTACCTGTGAGTGGCATTTGGGCCCCACCGTACTATTTTAACCATTTCCGTTCATCCAGGCTTGAAGCTAGGAGCGTAATTCACCGAGGTAGTTACAATTGGTATCAGAGCCATCCCGCCCTTCAGGGTCTCAGCCAAATGGTCGTTGTCAGTCTAGCAAATATTTTTGGTAGCTCTGTATACTAGGGAAAAACAAAACGCGAGAGTAGGACTGCTTCCACTTTTCTTCTTACCCACCCACCACCCTTTTCTGGTAAGGGAGTGTAACGTTTTCAATCCTCTTCTTAAAATTCAAACTAGGATTCACGTGTTCTGGGTTTCCGTAGTACCATAGAAAGTGTGTGTGTGTGTGTGAGTGTAATTCCTTGTCTATCTATTGCATCCAATTTGTTATCTTTATCTTTCTTTTGGTTATCAACTGTTGGTACATTCCATACTGACAGGCTTTTGAAAACCGGCGCGATCTATCTGACTCCTTGTTAACCGGTGCCATCTTCTTAAGGGTGTTCTTCCTTCTAGCAACTCCTCATTCTGTGTAAGCATCAGTTGCTAATCTCTACCTGTTAAGTGGTTTTGCGCATCTATTGGTATTTTAATGCCGAAAAATGCGGAATTTTTTTTCTTTGATACATCTGTGTTTCCACACTCCTTTTCAGTCGTGTGTGAAACATTATCTATCTCCCTTTTATCAGCATGTCCATGCTAACTCATTCTTTTGTCACCGGCGCTTAATCCTGGAGTTTTGTTTCATCTCCTTTGCTCTTGGGCTAATTACATAACGCGTGTCGATCCGATGCTGATGATTGTAATTTGGCTCTCGGCATAGCTATATTCCACTCATGATAAGTGTCGATTGGAATATGGAAAAAAATGCTATCAACCGTCACCATCTGGAGGATAAGGCTATCTCCTGTGATTTTGAGTACACCATGATCATATCTATCCATATTCAAGCATCTTTGGTAATCCGGAGTTTCTCAAGGCACTACGGTGGTCTATCATCTGTTTATCATGCTGCACCTCTTTTTCCAACTCCATATCTGCAAAATTCCCTTTGATACGTGGGAATTGCATCTTTTCGTCTCTGATAGCTTTGCTTAAGGTATGAGCTCTCATCGGTTCTTATCCAAGATCTCTTTATCTTTGTAACCGGCGATCCAATCGACAATGTGAACCAGGTGACATCTCTTTTTCTTCCGAAGGACCAGATAATCTATTCCTCCAGTGCATCTTCTTCAACACGAACCCGTGCTCTTAATATTGATCTTTCTAAGAGCGTTGAGCTCAGAAAGTGTTTCGAGCATTTGTTCGTTTCTCCCGCCTCTTGAACTTGATATTCTGGGAATATCTTGTTAATCCATGGTGGTATATGTTGATAATATGCTTGCCTATTCCATATCAATGGAAGGACATGGAAGATCATCTGTGTCTCTTTCCCTCAAGCTTCGTGAACACTGCCTGTGTGCAAAGTCTCAAAGTGAGAATTCTGACTTTTTGAAGTCACCTATCTCGGCCACGTCTTTCTGCTAAATACATTGCTTCAATTCTGGAATCAGCAAGTCCATTGTTAATTCCATCTTCCATCTTCGATCAAACCCGGAGTTTTTCCTTGTTGGCGAGTTATCATCGTCGTTCCGCCGAAGTTTTCCTCAAGACTGCTAAATCTCTCCCAATCTTTTCAAGAACAACAGGGAGTTCTTTTCACCTCTATCTCGTTAAGTAATCTCTTGAAACCCTCCTGTTCTATCGTCTATGCTCAATCCAGCGGAGGCCATGAAGACCTTTCAGATCTTGTTTTCCTTCTGTTCAAGTTGTTGCTATCTTTTCTGTAGCTGTCGAAGCTTGCAGTTGTTCTCCGTAATCTTCCTTCATATCTTTCCGGTGGCTTGGTACTTCAGACATGACGACAACATCATCACCATTATCTATCTATGAATCCGGTGAATCGTTTGCATCTATCCTTGTTTTCTAATGGAGTTCCATGAGTTATCCTTGTCAAGATCTTCAGTCTGTTTTGGTAGTAGGGTTGCTTAGTTTTCCTATTCATGTGCGGAGTAATGCTTTGAGTGCGGGATGGAGTAGCTACCATACCACTACTCTTATCATTCGCTCTTGTACATTGAATTGGTAAATTAATGTGATTTCACTCATTCCACGGAAGTTAGAAGTGGCCTTTATCTCTTGATACTTTTACTTCCGTCCTTGTTTTCCGGAGTGCTCTCTCGAAGAAAGTAATCAATCATCTCTTGTTGGTGGTCTGTATATTCTAGATGGAGCAAAATCTTCAATTACCTGGTGGAAACAGACGCAAACTCTTATCTATCCTCGTCTTTCTACCGGTGCTTGACATCCCCAAACAAGATGAAAGAAAACTATCTCTCTCTCTGTATCATCAATTCTTTTTCTGTGGTAAAACCAATTATGGTTGAGGCCATCAGTCGCAAATCTATTGCGTTAGCCTCAAGGCTAAAGGAAGCAATAAGTATCTCTACAATAAACTCCAGATCCTCCATACTCTTTGCTTCTCGGGATTCCACCATGATCTGGCTTCACATCCGTCTCTGGAAGTTATATCCGTGCACCTCAATCGCGTGATCCTTTGGGCTCTTACCGGCGCAACAAGAATCTAATCCGACGATGTCTAGCTAAATCTTTCTGTTGATATCAAGGGACTATATTGTTTAAAGGCAATATTGTTTCCGTGCTTCATTTCTCAAATCCGAGAGAAGATACGATGCTTTTGTCATAGTGGTTCAAACCTCTCCAATCTAGCTCTTTTTCTTACGGCGAGACAAAGTTTCATCCTCTCTCGTATCGGTAAATCTTTAATCCTAACGGTATGCCTTTCTATATCCATGATACATCATCTTCTCCTTCCTTTCACAAGTGGTTCTAGTCTTTTATCATGTTTCTTGAGAAAATCGGGGCTATGTCCATCCTATCCTTCTTGTCTCACGACAATCCTTCAACCCTTCTAACCCGTTGTTTCTCAAGCAAAACGCAAGACTCGCAACAAGTCTAGCAAGTTTTGCAAGGTGTAGTGGTTGCATCATTCCGTTGTTCATCAACTTGGAAACGTGAGGGTCACCTTCGTTCGAACACCTGCCTCTCCTTGTGTTGTTTTCTTTTCCTAGGAATCTCGGGGCGAGATTCTTGTTTAGTGGGGGAGAGTTGTAGCATCCCAATTGTCTAACAATTGTAATGCTACTTGGTCTAGTAATTTAATGGCTACTTCATATATATAATTGTTGCATCATAATTATATCATGCTCATGTCATCATGCCACCTTGCATTTGAGCATCATATAAAACCCTTTTTGTTTTGGATCTTCTCTCATATGCATTGTAAATTGTATTTGCCTCTTGATATTGTAGTTGGGTCTTGATATATTGTTTAAATGCCCAAGTTGAGTTGGGGGCATATCTTTTATTAACTCCACCACCTTTCTTGTCATCAACCCATCATTCCACCATTCCACCATATATGAGCGTTGCAACTTATTTGGTTTTACCTCTAGCTCATATGTGTTGGTGTGGATCCATTCTATCTCCACATGCTCTCATATATTCACCATATTGTTTTCACATTATTGATATATGAGAGCCACATGGCCACCTTTGCATGCCTTGTGAGTGGAACCCTTTTTCCTAGCTTCCATATGGATTATTGTGGATTTATGCTCATGTGGGAATATTTTGGGACTAGTAATCATCTAGTGGAATATACACACTAGCAAGTCCCAATTATAATCCAATGTGATCATCTCCATCTATTCCACTTGGGGCTTTCTTTTAAATTCTTGGTTTGGCTTTATTCCACTTGTGGGGATGCATAAGATTAAGGCCATGTGATATAATTGTTTTCACAAAATAAACATGGTATTAAATACTTTGCATGTGCCATGAAAGTACCCCCTTTTGCTTGTCCTTTGGATTTTATTTGAATTTTGAGTGAATCTAAACCACACACATCCCTCTCTCTCTCTCTCTCTCTCTCTCTCTCTCTCTCTCTCTCTCTCTCTCTCTCTCTTTCCCTCACCTTCCTCTCTAAACCTTTCCACCTTTTTGTCTTTCCTTGTCTTGGGTCTTTTTCTTCATCTACTTGGTTATGCTTTGCATGATCAAGTGTGATCATCACCATACCCCCTCTTTTTCCATACCTAACCCTAACCCTCACATCCCCCTCTCATCTAAACCCTAAAACCCCTCTCCCTCTAGCTCCTCTCTCTCCAACCCTCTACCCTAACCACTCTTGCCGAGGCTACCCTTCCCTGCCCTAGCTACCAACCCACCCAAGCCCCAAACCGAGGCCACCAAACCCTAACCCGACCCTAGTGCAACCCTAGCCGAGCCTCCCCTCTCCTCCTTTCTCCTCTCTCTCTGCCTGTTGTGCCCCACCCCGAGCCTGGCCCTCCTTGGACGCCCTCTGGTCCCACCTGGAAGCCTCCCCCTACCTGCCCTGCCTCTGTCCCAGCTCGAGCACGTGAGGTGGTAGGAGGAAAAGGGGCACCCGAGCCACCTTTTCCATCTACCCCACTCCCCATGGCACCCCTCTCCCTCTCTGCTTTAACCCTCCCACCTCTCTGCCTCGCCCTGCTACCCCCAGATCTACCCCAGGCCGCCCCTCTCTCCCTGCCTTCCCTCGCCGTCGTCTACCCCATCACCGGCCACCGTCGGCTTCGGCGTCCACCAGCAGTTCGAGGAGGCGGACATGGTGTTGTGGTCGTCGAGGAAGGACAGGAGGACCCCGGCGTCGCCTCTGTACACAACAGCGAGGAGAAGGAAGCCCCAACCCGCTACACGCCGACGCGTCTCGCCGGAACCCTAGCTACGCTCGGCCTCTGCGTCGTCGACGATCGCCAGCGCCTCTGCCCGAACCAACTACGCCAGCACCCTCTCGGTGAGCCCCTGTACCTCCCTGACATGGTCCCCTTCGCCGTGCAGCCCTGGATCCGCCGGCCCTTTCGTCGAGCGCACTCGGCGCGCCGCCGCTCGTTTTCGGTTTGCTCGCTCCCGCACCGCATAGCCCATATCTAGGCCCCGCCCGCTCTCCTGACACCAAGCCTAGCCTACCGCAGCGGTAACCGCCGCCGAGCGCGAGCCCCAGGTCGCAGATTCGAGTTCCCCGCGCGCCGCGCGCTGCGCGTGCGAGCACCGATCCGTCCGCGGGGGAAGATCCAAAGTGGCCGTGGCAGTTTAGCGAATATCCCCCACCTTTTTGATCTCGTCAACCCGCGCTCCCCTCCGCCCCACCTGTCAGCGGCTGTGTTCGTTTTGCAGAAAACACCCAGGCTTTCGTAAACCTCAACCCGCGCTCCCCTAGCAACGCCACGTGGTCCACCCTGGGCCTTCGCTGTCACGTGGGGCCGAAGTCACTGTCGGGCCCGCCTGTCTGTCTCTGAGGCTAGCTCAGCTCGCGGTGGCAGAAGAATTTCTGTGCGCTGTGCTGCTGAGTCAGCTCTGGCCCCACCTGTAAGTGTCTGTGGCTAGAACTGGTCTGTGTGACAAAAGATTTTTCCGTTTACTGTTTTAATTCAAATCTTTTCAAATTTAATCCAAATTCAAATTTAAATCTGTTTTTACATAACTTTTAAAATATAAATCCAAATAATACATATAATATATGTTTTGAAATCAGAAAAATGTGAGGAATTCAAATATGCCCTCCAAAATATATTTTTAACATTTAAAATTGCAAGTTGATTAAAATTACAATAAAATGCCCTTCCACTTTAATTAATTAATAACTTTTGTTTTATAACTCCAAATTTAACAAATGATATGTCTAAAATGATTAGCTCGACGAGACCTTTCTGTTTATGCACTCCATGTTTTGTTTTGAAGCATGCATCATATAAATATAATGTGTACAGCAACTAATATGAGGTTAAAATGTGATTAAAACCCAATAAAAATGTTTATTCTTGTATACCACACCTCACCCATGCCATGCTACTTTAATGCCATGCAAATTGTGCATCATTCATCATGGCATGATTGTTTGCTTGTCGCATCTTATTCATATGCTTGCGCACTTTATTTATGTTGGCCCTTGTTTGTTTGGTTCTTTCTCTGAATAGACGCTGAGCAGGGGATTTATCAAGAGAACCAGGAGCACTACCCAGATCCATCCCTTGCTTCAACTGAGCTGCCAGGCAAGCACTACCACATGCTTGCATACATATAGTACCTATTGCCTCTATCTTACTCTTGCATCATTGAGTCGCGGTTGCATTAAATTGAATCCCAAGTATTGCATAGCCTTTACTTTTAAACCCCACCGAAGCTTGTTCCTCCATCCCATGAGCCATTACTACAGGAGTTGTTTGAGCCATGCGAGTCGTAGAACAGCATGTGTAGGGTATGTGAGTGTCTGATGGATAACGAGGTACCTAAACAACTTAACCTGAGTAGTAATGGGATAACTAATGAAAGTGGCATCGGTGAGCCATATTTGCTATTTGGTTTTTCAGGCTCACTTGTGTCCCGTAGGACCCCGAGTACTTGATTCCTGTTCCTTGAATATTCGCGCTATCCACATCCGGGAGGCTTATGAACCCCCCCTGAGCCAGAGCTTGATTCATTCTTATTTCTTGGGGCCACAAACTAGTTTGAGGTTTTATTTACTATCTTGTACTTATGCCATGTTTTACTGCTTTATTTAAAATTGTGCGAGGTACTGCACACTGTACTGTTTAGGAAAGCGGAGTGTTTTCGTGGTGTCGACAAGCCCAGTCACATTTTTGGGTTCCCAGTCGTTCACAGCCACTGGCGCAAACCTTGAGGCCGTCTCGGAGTCAGCTAACTTCGTTGCGGGTAGCTCAATGGGGTGGCCCCCTGAAATATTTCTGAATCCTGTGATCGCTTTGTCGTGACTGCCTCGTTGGGTTTTGATTTGGTTTTTCCGAGGCATATCGAGTGTGTGTTGCTATTTGTGCACCCCTGCAGGGTAAAACTTTCTGAAAGCCGTGTCCGCGGTTATGGACGACTTGGAGCACAGTTTCTCGATCATAGACAAGCATAACTAAAGTACCGCTTTTAATTTGACTAGACTAGGTACCTGACTAGTAAATAGTGCAACACTCACGGAATGGATAATAAAACTGCCAACGGATGGGGGTTGTTCGTCCGCTTCCTCGTCGGTAAGCGAGGAGGAGGATGGATCTGTTAATATTACCGTTATAACTATTATAACTGTTGTTATTAATTCACGGACATCTGTCTATCTCTGGTTAGGCGGATGGTTAGCGAGTATCTATAGAATTGCTAGGGTTTACCTTTTGCTGCAATTGCGTCACCCCAGGTTGTGTCCCCTTTAGAGGCATAAAGACTTGCTGAGTACCCTTAGGGTCTCACACGATAAATTATTGGTTCAGATGAACAGGTACACTCGCAAGATGGATACTGGGTGGAAGAGACGGACGATGTGGGCAACGATCATTCGGTGTAGAGATTCCGGGAACGGGGATCCGTGAGATCTGTGGGCGGGATGTGCTTATTTATGGGGCATCTTATGCCGATTTGCTTCTTATCCGTACTTGGATTTTGTCTCCCGCTTCCGCTTGATACTCTGATGTTTGATGTATGAGGAGATATCCTAACTATTATATCTATCTAGGATATTTGGATCTTGCCGTATGGCGTTGCTATATTTCCTTTCTTTTTAGATGGAATGGCTCTGATGTACTGTTGTATGGTGGCTTGCATACATACTCATTTGTGTATGTAGTTGATCCCTTCGCCTGCCGATTACGCCGCCCGTTCTTGTCCCGATGTTTGGAAATGGTTAGGACGGCCGAAAGGTCTACCTGTGAGTGGCATTTGGGCCCCACCGTACTATTTTAACCATTTCCGTTCATCCAGGCTTGAAGCTAGGAGCGTAATTCACCGAGGTAGTTACAGCCCCTTCAAGTAATGATGAACATTTCCTCATTTATGATCTTGATCTCCCAATTGCTGAGAGGAAACCTGCCCGATCCACTGCTGGGAAGTTGCCTTCTAAGCTTGCTCCATATGATGTTTCCAACTATGTTTCGTATACTTCAATTGGCTCACAGTATAAATCTTTTATAGCTGCTGTTGATTCTGCAGCCCCTATTCCCATGACTGACAAGAGGCAAAACAACATCGGGTCTGGAGAACGGCTATGCTAGAGGAGATGGACGCACTTGATAGAAACAATACTTGGGTACTTACTTCTCTTCCTCCAAATAAGAAAGTGGTAGGGTGCAAATGGGTATTTATAGTGAAACAAAATTCAGATGGTAAGATAAAGAGATACAAGGCCATGTTAGTGGCCAAAGGATACTGCCAAACTTATGTGGTGGATTATGATGAGACTTTCGCACCTGTGGCCACAATGAATACAATTAGAACCTTAATCTCAGTAGCTGCTAATTATAATTGGAAACTACTCCAGTTAGATGTTAAGAATGCATTCCTCCATGGAGATCTTCAAGAGGAGGTATATATGGAAATCCCTCCGGGTTTTAATAGTAAAGAAACTGAAGGGAAGGTATGTAGACTAAGAAAGTCACTTTATGGACTCAAGCAGTCACCAAGGGCTTGGTTTGGGAGATTCCGAAAGGAGATCTGTTCGATGGGTTACCAACAGAGCAATGTTGATCATACTCTTTTCTTTAAACATTGTCATGGTAAAATTATGCTAATGGTTGTCTATGTTGATGATATAGTTATTACAGGCAATGATGATGAGGAGATGTCATACCTTAAGAAGATGCTATCAAGATCATCTGAGGTCAAGGATCTGGGAAACCTTCACTACTTTCTGGGAATTGAAGTGGCCTACAATGCTCAAGGTATTTATCCATCGCAACGAAAGTACGTGCTTGATTTACTTGCAAAAACGGGAATGCTACATTGTAGACCTGCACCCACACCCATAGAACAAAATCATCGCACTATAGCAGAATCTAGTGACTCGGTAGACAAATATAAATATCAAAAACTTGTGGGAGCGTTTGATATACTTGTCACACACTAGACCAGACATTGCATATTCTATAAGTGTTGTCAGCCGATATATGCATGATCCTCGTACCAGCCATCTAGATGTTGTGAATCGAATCCTAAGGTATCTTAAGAGTTGTCCTGGAAAGGGGATTCTTTTCTCTAGAAATGGACATTTGAGTATAGAAGGGTATACATATGCAGACTGGGCTGGCTGTTTAGATGATCGAAAATCTACATCAGGTTACTGTATGTTTGTGGGTGGAAATCATGTTAGCTGGAGGAGTAAGAAACAAAGTGTCGTGGCAAGATTAAATGCAGAGGCCGAATTTAGGTCCATGGCATCTGGTTTATGTGAAATGATTTGGCTGAGGATATTGTTGATGGAGCTTAAATTGTTTAACAATTCTCCTCTTTAGTTTTATTGTGACAATCAAGCCACAATCAACATTGTGAACAATCCTGTTCATCATGATAGAACTAAGCACATCGAGATAGACCGGCACTTCATTAAGGAAAAAATGGATGAAGGAGTAATTCAAGTATGTTTTGTCAAATCTAGTGATCAACTTGCTGATATATTAACAAAAGGGATTTGTAATGTTACTTTTATGAGAATCTATAGCAAGATGGGGCTTATAGATATTTTCTCCCCATCTTGAGGGGGAGTGTTGGAGTCCATGTTTGTAAAACTAGAAGTGTGTAGGACTAAACTGCAAACTTGCCTTGTACTTATCAGATATGGAAGGAAGAATAGAAGGGTGCGAGTGAGATTCAAAAAATTCCCCAATCAACCACAATTCCATTTCCATTCAAATTTGCACAAACAATGTGCAATACATGCAGCACTTCAATATTCTACTCCCTCCATTCCAAAATAAGTGACTTGGGTTTGTCTATATTTGGATGTATATTGACACGTTTAGTATATATAGATAAATGCGAATATATACAACCTCAAGTCACTTATTTTAGGACGGAAGGGGTACATGTATTTTCATAATTTCTGTAGTTTGTAGGCAGAATAAACAACTCAGCAGCTTACGGACAATTCGTGTGCCAGGTGCATGAGCTGATTTCATGACAAGTAGAGCGCAACAGTCAACAAAACGCAGGCAAGGAAAACAACTGTTACCGCGAAGTATGTACTCCATCCGTCCCAATAAGTAAATTAGATTTGTCTAGATTCACATGTATCTATAGAGAACATATCCTATGAAACCCCTCAATTTATGCACCAGTTGCACCAGTACAACATGGACCTTTGGATTGTGAACGAAGGGACACCATCTAACAGAAGGTAGGTGATATGTCCATTTTGCATCATTATTCTATATCATAATTTACTGTTATTCATTGGTATATTTCATATTAGGAGAGGATACTTATGTTATTTTATCTGTTTTTGCATGGTTGATGACTTTTGGAGCATGGACCGCTGCAGTCAGGATTCTAATGAAAAAGGGGCTGTTTGGAGGCGAAATTCGCGAAGACTAGAAAATCCAGGAAAATAAATGGAAAATTCTATTTTTCCAGAAGATGAAGGTTGCTAGAAGGGGGAGTGGAGATGGGCCACAGGGGGCCCACACCACCCCCTGGCGTGAGCAACCCTAGGTCACGCCACCAGGTGGTGTGGCCACCCTAGCCCACTCCTGGCTCTCCCCTTTGGCGTATATTATCCCCTCGAAACCCTAATAACTAGAGAGCGACCACAGAAAGATTCCGCCGCCTCTGCGGGGCGGAAAACTATAGAGAGAGAAAGATCTATCCGCTAGACAGAATTCTGTCGGGGGAATTCCTTCCTGGAGAGGGGAGATCATCGCCATCAACACCACCATCAAGCTGGACTTCATCGGGATCATCATCATCTCCACCAGCACCATCATCACCACTCCTTACCGCTGTAACAATTGGGTTGAATCTTGCATAGTTCTTAGGGGAAACTTTCCCGGTGTTGATTACTTGTTGTAGTTGATGCTATTAAGTGGAACCATTGAATTATTGTTATGTTCAGATTGTTGCTTATCATTATATCATCTCTGATCTTGATCCATATGATGTCTTGTGAGTAGTTCATTTTGTTCTTGAGGATATGGGAGAAGTCATGTTGTTAGTAGTGGAATTGTGTTGAGAAAGATTCAATAGTTTGTTATTTAAGTTGTGGTGTTATTCTTCTAGTGGTGTCATGTGAACATCCACTACATGAAACTTCACCTTTATGGGCCTAGGGGAATGCATTGTGTATTTGGCTACTAATCGTAGGGGTTGCCGGAGTGACAGAAACCTGAACCCCCGTTAGGAAACCTTTGCACAAGGGATGTTAGGATCTTAGAGTTTAAAGCTATGGTTAGGTTTCTATCTTAATTACTTTCTTATACTTGCGGATGCTTGCAAGGGGTATAATGACAAGTATGTACTAGTCCTAGGAAGGTCGGTACATTAACACAGGTTCACCCACACAACACTTATCAAACTAAAGAAGATTAATCAACTATATAAAGTGAAAGCACTTGACGATATTCCCGTGTGTCCTCGAGAACGTTTGGTCATCTTAAGTAATACAACCGGCTTGTCCTTTACTAAAGAAAGGATTGGGCCACTTGCTCCATTTATTATTATTGTCTTTTATTTACTCGCACTTTATTTACATGCATTATCAAAAAACTCTAAAAATCCGTTTGCTAAGTATTTACAGAGAATTCCTGCTCCAAGCCACTCGTCAACACCTTCTGCTCCTTGTTGGGTTCGATACTCTTACTTATCGAAAATACCGCGATACACCCCCTATACTTGTGGGTCATCAAGACTATTTTCTGGTGCCGTTGCTAGGGAGTGAAGCGCTATTGGAGAGTGGAACTAGTAAAGGAAACTTCTATTGTGAGTATTGTTTACTTCTGTTAAGTTACGTTATTTCAATATGGATAATTCGCTGAGTTTATTATTTCGTAATGCTACTACCACTGCTAAGGTAGTAGATGAACCACCACCTGCTGAAAATGATACTTTTAAAATACCTACAAGAATTGTTGATCGTGTTATGGATAACTACTATTTTGGAGATGGAACTGTCCATCCCGGTGATCATTTGCTCTTTATACACGAATTATGTAGGTTGTTTAAGTGTGCAGGTATTACAACAGATCAAGTCAAGAAGAAGTTATTCTCATTATCACTGAAAGAAAGAGCTGAGGAATGGTATAAGATGCTGAAGAATGGCCAATCTCTTGAATGGGAGGAAATAGTGCCTCTCATTTATTCAAAATTTTATCCTCCTAGTGAGATTCATAAAGATCGGAATCAAATATACAACTTTTGGCCTCTTGATGGAGAGAGTACAGCTCAAGCTCGGGAGAGATTGAAGTTACTAAAGCTCAAATGTCCTATTCATGAGCTCCCGAACAACATTATTATCAATAACTTTTATGCCAGACTTTCTCTTCATGATAAGGATTTATTGGATGCTTCTTGTGCTGGATCATTTACACGCATGGAAGAAGGAGCTAAATGGGATCTCCTAGACCGTATTCAAGACAATGCTGAAGCATGGGAGAATGATAAAGGAAGAAAGTCAGGTATAAATTATGATTATGAATGCATTGAATCTTTTATGGGAACTGATGACTTTCAAAATATTAAAAATACTTATGGTCTAGACTCTCAAGCTATTGCAACTTATTTTAAGGCTTTTGCTTCCTATATTAAAATTCCTAAAAAGAAATGTAATAAGTATCATGAACCATATAAAGATATTGCTAATTGTATTCCTGCAAGAAATACTGAAGTTTATACTGCTAATCATGTTTTACCTGAACCTTACATTGAGAAAATACCTTTCCCAGTTAAGATAAAGGAACATTCTATGATAGCTAGTATGGTTAATGAAAGTACAAATAAAGCTGTTGAACCTGATGAACAAGTAGCTATTGAACCTATCATAGCAAATGTGAAAGACTTTATCACTAAATAAGTAGAAGAGGGACACACTATCCTTTGTAAGGATATCCCTAATATTGTTTCACAAAGTAGTGTTATGAGAACTAGCGTCCCTGTGTTTTCTGTTAGGATAAGTGATCATTGCTACAATGGTTCTTGTGATAGTTATATCATTAAATTTATGCATGATACTGAAAGTTATTATGAGAGAGGGGAAAATGTTCTAATACATCTCAATAATATTAAGTTTCCTCACTTGATGCTGAAAGTCTTTATGTTGCACTTGTTTTGCCTTCCTATGCTAGCAGGCCCTGGTTTCAACAACTTGTTTTCTTACAAAATTCCCTTGCATAGGAAGTGGGTTAGACTTAAACATGTGCATTTTTGCTTCTTGATGCTCTCTTTTACTTCAATTCATATTCTTATGTGAGCATCATTGAAATTATCATGCCCATCTTAATGGCTATAAAGAAAGATCTTTTTGGGAGACAACCCAATATATTTTTGCTTTCATTTGTTTTTGTTTCTTTGAGTCTTGAAAGTTATTAATTCAGTAATAACCTCTCCTTATCCTTTTTGTTGGGTTTTTGTGTCAAGATCAACCTCTAATGAGAGAGAAATAATATTTGGGAAAGTTGTTGTCCCGAAACAGATTTTTTTAGCTTCGCCATAAAAATTCGTGAAAAATTTCTGTGCATCGGTTTGAGCTGTAATTTTTTGTGCTTATGCCCCAGGTTGTTATTTTACTTTTATTAGTTTTGCACTTTTTGATTTGAGCAACAGAAGATTTTAGAAAAAATTGATCTTTACCTGCTGGTATGTTTTGATAGATTTTTGCCACTCTTGCATTTGCCTCTTAAATCGATTTCCTTTCTGAATTCTTTTTGGGTTTTCGGAAGGAGTTGCTACAGTAGCTTATGTTTTGATGGATTTCAGTTGAAAATGAACTTAAAAGGTTTATTATCTCGCTTACACTAATGTTGCTAATGAGAATTGTGTGAAGTTTTGTGTGAAAGAAATTTCTAGGTTACCGGAGAAAATGGTGTAATAAGATAGTGAAAGGTTTCATGACTCAAGCAATATGTGTATGAATATGAAGATATTGATGTTATTCAAGCGGTGACTCAAGAAGAATCTACTAAATGCCAACTTCAGAGACCTGTAGAGTCTGTTTTCGAATAGGTAACAGTTCTGGTAAGAAAAAGTCCGCGAAAAATCTGTCCAGTTATATTTTTGCAGTTTTTATCCAACAAGGAAAGCAACGAAGCGAAAGAGGGACGGAAACAGAGCCAGGGTGGCTCACACCACCCCCTGGCACGGCCCCCTGGTCGCGCCAGCAGGTGGTGTGGCCACCTCGGACTCCGTCTCCGACCCGTTTTCTCCCAGTACCTTCCTTTTGTTGTAAAAAATCGTAATATATAATCCCCTAGATCCCCCGAGGTTCGTATATCGTGTTCTCGTCGTGTTTTCGTTTCAATCTGTTTCTGACCGGTAGAGTCTCTGTTTTGGAGCCATGATGTCTTCCTCGGTATCAACCAAGAAAGAATCCTCCGCGGATATCATCAACCCATACATGCGTGAGTTGAAGATTCATTCCAAGGAGTTGTTGCTTGAAGATGGGGAGGTACAAATAAAAGAGGTTCAGGGCCCTAAAGGTGAAGGAAGTCTAGAGGACAGGATGGAAGCACTAGAGCAAGAAGTCTTTAGGTACAAGAAGATGGCGGAATGCGAAGTGGACATCATCCATAAGATTTGTTCCGAACTCATCGCCGAGCACCAAAAGGAGACTGCTGAGCTTAAGGATGAAATTCTCTCACTCCACCAAACGAACAACCAACTGCAAGCACAGCTCTACAACGTGCAAAATCAAAACTGTGAGTATGAGGTTAGGTTTAAACGCATAAGTGTTGCTGCTAGTTTCAGGATGATGGAGACCATGATGTCTTTTGTTGATGGGGAACCCTTACCTTGGAAGTCGGACGATGATGAGAGAACACCACCACCACCAAAGGGGGCAATTCGTCATCAGGTTTTGGCATCCCCTTGGTTTGTTCCAAGCTTGGGGAGTGTCGCGGTATCATATCACTATCTTCTATCTTTTTACCTTTTTAGTAGAGTCATATCATGAATATAGAAGTTATCATGTAGGATGGTTTGCATTATGGAAGTGTCCCCACTCTAGTTAGATATCTATGTATCCCTTGGTGTGAGTTGCCATTATGGAATACTAATGAGAAGTTCTATCATTTACTCTTTTGCATATCTTATTTTAGTTCTCAATTACTATTATATGATTGATCTTGTTGTTAGTATTAGTATCACTTTGGGATAATTGAGTAAATTTAGTTGGTTTTGGCAAACCTGTCTCGGTCAGTAGCAACACTATTTTTATGATTGAATGAAAAAGATAAAAGTACTCTAAAGAAATATAACATCATCATCATCTTTCTTGAGTTGCTCATAAGCTTAGTATTCTCTAGTTAAGATCTTTTGTGCTTAAAAGGAAGATTGCATGTTTGTTTTTATCACCTATATGTTTGTTTGTTTCCTTCAACTCTTATGCTTGCTACCCAGCCTTGCTAGACAAAAACCTGTACTGAGAGGGAATGCTTCTCGTGCATCCAATCCTTAAACCAAAACCTATGCCATTTGTGTCCACCATACCTACCCATTAGCATTATTGTTATTCTAAGTAAATTCATGTTTTTATCTACCTTCCGAATTAAACTTGTTATGTGAAAATTAGTGATTAAATCTCTCACGAACTTGATGACACACTTTACTTTCTTGCACTTAATAAACTTGAACCATTGTGCCCATCTATGTTGCGTATATGCTTGCGCTTTGTAAGTTGTGAATTAGCAGAACCATGATGTCATGGGGAACGCTTTCAACATTGCACTTTATTTAGTTGATATCATGCTCTTTTGTTTATGGATGTCGTCAGTGTGAAATGAAAGGGGAGCTTGTAAGTCCATGGAGTTATCTATGTGTGTTAGGGAAACGCCTAGGCCGCTGGTCTAATACATGCCTAATCATGCTGGAAACCTGCAGCGTAACCATAATGAGCAATCTATGAAGCATTCTTCTTATAAAAAAAGAGATAGAGATTGAGAAAAAGAGAAAAAAAGATAATAAAAGAGGAAAAAGAGAAAAAGGCACCATTTTCCCATGGTAAATAAGAAGATTGTTGAGATGCTCGTTGTCTGCTTGCCTTGTCATTTTGATATGGGGATTCTTCCATATCATCGGGCAAGGGGTACCCCATTGGCGGTTCTCTATGATACACATATACTTACTATGACAAGAACTTACCGGTAACTTGTAACATGCCAAAACTTAATCCAAGGTGAATCAAGATCAAACCTACCCAATTTAGGGTTAACAAAAACTTTTCCATTTAAAAATGATTAAGCATTCATATGGGTGTGCATATAATTTAGGAGTTGATTTGAATTGCCATGTTTGAGTGATCCATTGATTGTAAAATGATTCTAAGGTGAATTAAACATCATCTAGATCATCCCCAAACAAATCCCAAAGAAAAACAAATCAAAAAAATAAAATAAGCAAATGGTCACTTTTGCCATTTTAATCACCATGCCTACTTTGGCTATTCCTAAAACTCAAATCTTAACAAAAACAATTGTGGATATTTGCACCCCTTGCTAGTACAAGTAGTGATGTACCAAGGCCCACCTTGTTTCACCCCAAAAACTTTCAAACACTAAATTTAAATGACATTTGAAATTTGAATGTAGTTCATATGTATAGATCACACTTATTCAAAAACCACTCAAATGAACTCCACTTTTAAAACCCAAGCACACCTAGAAGCTTAAGCATAAGATACATCACTCCACCAAAATTCAGTCCAAAATTGAAAAACTTTTTCATGCGGCCATTGTGTCGAACAGGTTGCAGACAGAAATAAACCTGCCTAACTAACACTGCTCCTAGTTAAACCATTGTCCCCCAATTGACCCTATCTACTCTCCCCTATCCCCCTGAGACCAACCAAACCCCTAGCTAGCCCCTCCCTTAGCCGTAACAGTAGTGGAGTGCCGCCACTTTGTGGTCACCGCCAGCCAGAAGAGGGCAACGCGCCAGGGACCGCGCCGCGCCAAACCAGCAGGTCCCCTAGCTCCGCCCAACCCTATCGCACCTTCCTGTCCACCCCTCGATCAACCCCAGCCCCTGGACCACTCCCCAACGTTGCCACCCTTTCTCTCTGCGAGCTCGCTAGAGCGCACCAGAGCACGATAGCTGCCAGCACGCAGCAGACCGCCCCTCGACCTCATACCACGCACGCTGCTCCGCCTCGACCCTAGCACCCCGCCAGACACGGCCGTGCACCACCGCGTGACCCACAGTCGCCGACCGCCGGGTCGAGCACCGCCTCTGTCTCCCAGAGCGTGCAACGCTCCCGACCATATGCCACCGCCCCTAGCTGCACCATTAAGCCGTAGAGCACCACCAGAAGGCAAGCCACCGTCCGTCTACACCGCCCATGCCGATAGCGCCATGTATTGTCGTCACCGACGAGCTCGCCGTCGCTCCCTCTGTCCCCTCCTCGAGCCTATATAAGGAGGCTTTCCTCAGCCTCAATCTCCACACCATTTGACTCCCCTCTCACTCCTAGTCCTTCCCCACCTCTCGCTGGAGCAGCTCGAGCAGCAGGCCGCTGAAATTTCACCGGAGGCAGCCGTTGCAGAGGAGGAGACGCTATCGTCGATTCCGTCCACCGCAGCCCCTGTCGTGACCTCGCCTGAGTCCGCCATCGTCGTCCAGTTTGATCGCCCGCCTCGCCTCACTAGCTGGAGCCCTGGTACGTCCCCAGTAGACCCCCACCGGCCGTTTAGGGTTCGATCTCACCGACGACGAGTCCGTCGTCGACGACGACTATGAGCCATTGATTCACATTATAATCGTGTGGCCCAGATCGCTAGATACCGTTTCGGGTTTTAAGTCTCGCTAACAAGCGGGACCAACCTGTCAGCCGCCCTCTGCACCGCTGAGCGTCACTAGGCCGGCCCATTTTCTATCCCGCGCTGACCCAGTAATTCAAATCTAGATTTTTCTATTTATGATTGAACTCAATTCTGTTCCTTAGTTTAAAAATCAATTCAGGAAGATTTACTGAACCAAATTGAGTGATTCCAATTTTGTTGGAAAGCGTGTGAAAAGATCTATCCAAGCCCGTTGGATTTAATTCATTTAGAGTTAGAGATCTCTCCTAGTAAAAATAACAAGACAGAAGCTTTTGCATATTCAAACATTTTTATAAAATCAACCATAATAGCTTTTGAGTTGATTCCAACTTTCAAAATTCACATTTAACCATACCTATCTGAATATGTAATAATATTAAGGTTTGCATGCAGTGACTTTGGACTAGTACCAAAATAATGCTATATAGGCATTTCTAGACACTTTAAATCATTAAATGTTAAACTTATTAAAATGTGATCCAACCTTTAAATCACATTCCCATATGTTAGGATATGTGGTGATGACATGTGTCCACATGATCCCATATTTTAATTGGAGAATATTAAATCTTAGTTAATTTCAATGAGTAGAAATTACTTTTCTCAAATAAAAAGAATAAAGCTAGTTAATTAAACCTTGTGATGTTTGTGATGATACTAGATCATCAATTGTGTGCCTTAGAGTGCTAAGTAGACTAGTTAAGCTTTGTTTGGTGATTGTGTACTCTGTATGTATTTATAGACGATAGTACCGACCAAGCTTACGAGGAGGAGGAGTTCTACCAAGAAGGAGGAGGAAGAAAACTTCAACCACTGCACTACCCAAGGCAAGCTAACACTTGCAAGTATTATACTAGCAAGACATCATTAACAATGCAAGCTAACCCTTGCAAGCTAGATAACCTAAGCAAAGGCATTAGGCATGCTTTGGTTATACCACTTTGACTATTACCTACCCCAAGTTTTGTTTCCAAGCTTTTACTTTCTTTACTTTATTAAAGTCCTTTACTTGTTTTGAAGGTAGCATAAGGAGTATAAAACTTGACCTATCTAGTTAGACTTAGATGTCATTCTATGGCATGAGATTGAGATTAGCATCCCACCTTAGTGAACACTCTTAACTTAGTAGTTTAGAGCTAAACTAAAACTTGAGTCACTTTAGATGGGAATACTTGGTGAAAATGGATTGTGAAAACCTTGGAATGATGAGTCATTCTATTGAGATGTTTTGACATGTGTTGAGAAACACAAATGGTTTATGATGATGAAAATGTTGAGGCATGAGCCTTAGCCCTTTTACAAAACTGATGGTTGGGTTCGGATGCGATACCATTCCAATTTTACCGTACAACCACAATACCTGAATTGGGTAAGGCTTAGCCGGAAGTTTATATGCATTAGTATTAGTTCCCTCGCGAGAGAGGTTTGAGCTGAGGCTACCTCTCAATGTTGTCAACCTATGCAGTGCCCAAGATGACAGATGGTCATGGTTGGGAGGCCATGCTCATAGGAGAGGTGCTTATACTAGAGTGTGTAAAGGAAAGGTTATGTTTGATTATCTGCATACTAAGTATGATGATTCAGGGTTATCCCTGACAGATATATCGAATCTTGTGGTGAAAGTGTACCACCTCTGCAGAGTTTAAAACTATTCGAATAGCCGCATCCGCGGTTATGGACAGTTGGAGTGGCCATACTGTTCCGTTGTCAGATGTTTTCAAAACAACTTATGAAATGAATTGTGACATGAGTTGACCACAACAAAGTTGTGGCTATGAGAATTAAGTTCCCACTTAGGTGTTTTCAAACTTCTTTTATCTTTCTTTGTTTCTGAACTCAGCTTAGGTTTCAAACTTAACTTTATAGTTAAACTTAGAGTTTAACTTTCCTACTAGAACTATCTTACTTGTTAGTGGTAGTTTGCGAGTACTTAAAGAGTACTCATGGATTTTGTCCCTGGCTATTCCTATGGCCAGACTATGAAGGAGACTACCAAGATGAAGGACAACAGGATAGCTATGATAACTAGGACTATCTTCCATCGTCAGCATTGCATGTGACTCTGAAGATGGACCCCACCGCTACGCTTATTATTTTATTCCGCTGCTTGTTGTATTAAGACTAGATCATGAGATCCTTTATTCGTGTAAGACCTTATTATGGTTTGTAATGGATGATGTCCTGTGATATCCAATCTATTATGTCTCGCAAAAATGGTAATCCTGGGATTGCGATGTATGACATAACAGGCATCTGGGATGAAAAACTTCCAGAATACTAATCCCCCAATCTTTAGCACCTCGAAGAACCCACTTGATGCTGATGACTGATTGGAGACGATGAAGAACAACCTAGAAGTAGCTGGAGTAGATGCCAATGAGAAGGTTCTCTTTGCCACCCACTATTTGGCAGGAGATGCAAGAGCATGGTGGAACAGTATCCGCACAATGAACCATGGTCAAGTGATGACATGGGAAGCCTTCAAAATCAAGTTCAGACGCACCCACGTGCCGCAGGGTCTAGTCACCCGAATGACGGATGAATTCAGAGATTTGAAGCAAGGCAGAATGACTGTAGTGGAGTACCGTGACAGATTCCTGTCCCTTGCAAGGTATGCACCTGATGAGATCAACACATAGGCCAAGAAGAAGGAGAGATTCTTGAACGGACTGCATGATGAGATGTAGACTATCCTCGTCAATATCCGCTTCGAGGATCTCGAAGAGTTAGTCGACTCTGCCATTCAGATGGAAGGGAAGATTAACCAGGCAAACGACAACCGCAAACGTCATATGATGCATTAAGCTGGATCCAACAATCACCAGAAGTACTGTCCCAACCCCTCACCAGGATATGCACCAAGGAACAACCGACCCCCAATGTCTCGCCCAAGCTACCCCAACTGTAGCGGAGGCAATGTGAAGTCCGAAGGAAACAACAACAACCCCGGCAACACCAGCAATTTCAACCGTGCCCCTCCCAAGAGCAACAACAACAACAACACTGCACCCAGAACTAGAAGCAATGTTGTGCCCGTGGCAGCGAAAGACAAGTCTCAGATAACTTGTTTCGAGTGTGGAGTTAAGGGTCACTATTCTAATGAGTGCCCCAAGAAGACAGCCGCCACTGCCAATGTGAATGCCCCAGCTCAACAGCAGCGTCGTGTTCAACCAGGAAGAAGATTTGCCCCAGGGAACCCTCACAACTGCAACGGCCATCTCTTTCACATGAACGCCGAAGAAGCCCAAGAAGCGCCAGATGTAGTGCTGGGTATGTTTTCTGTCAACTCAGTTTTAGCAAGAGTGTTGTTTGATTCTAGAGCATCGCACTCATTTGTCACCGAAGAATTTGCATGCACTAGTAAGATTCACCCAACCAACTTGAAGCATGTCATGATAGTTCAAATTCTTGGTTCAACTACAAAAGCTAGAAAAATTTGCAAAGCTATGCCTATCAGAATACATGGAATAGAATTTTATGCTAATCTAATAGTACTTGGAACCAAAGGATTGGAAGTAGTACTAGGTATGGACTAGATGTCAAGGCATAAAGGACTGACAGACTGTGCCAAGAAAGCAATCACCATGACCAGTAGCTCTAGAGTAACAGTAGAGCATATATCTGAAACCTTACCTCGTCAATTCAAGTGCAACAAGAGTCTAGCCCTGCCCACCATTGACCAAGTCAGAGTAGTCTGTGAATACCCCGACGTATTCCCAGATGAATTGCCTGGTATGCCCCCGGATAGGGATATTGATTTCATTATTGAACTAATCCCCGGAACCGGACCCATGGCCTAGAGACCCTATAGCATGAACCCCTCAGAGTTAGTGGAATTGAAGAAGCAGTTGGATACCATGTTAGCAACAGGCTTGATTCAACCAAGCGCATCGCCATGGAGATCGCCAGTGTTATTTGTCGACAAGAAAGATGGAGGCAACCGTTTGTGCACCGATTATAGAAAGCTGAATGACGTCACCATAAAAAAAGTACCCTTTGCCAAAGATAGAAGATCTATTTGATTAGTTGACTGGTGGCCAGGTATTCTCAAAGATTGATCTTTGGACTGGTTATCACCAACTTAAGATTCGTGCAACGGATATTCCGAAGACCGCGTTTACTACTCGTTATGGTTTATATGAGTATACGGTTATGTCTTTTGGATTAACCAATGCCCCTTCTTATTTCATGAATCTCATGAATAAGATCTTTATGAATTTCCTAGATAAGTTTGTAGTTGTGTTTATCGATGATATCCTTATCTACTCCAAGTCAGAGGAAGAGCATGAGCAACATCTGAGGATCATCCTTGACACCCTTAGAGAGCATCGGCTGTATGCCAAGTTCTGCAAATGTGAGTTTTGACTGAAAGAAGTAGGATTCCTAGGACATATTGTGTCTGCCGGAGGAGTCTTTGTTGATCCTGCCAAGATTAAAGATGTCGAAGAATGGGAAGCCCCAACCACTCAAACCCAAGTCCGTGCATTTCTCGGATTGGTGAGATATTACCGCAAGTTCGTCGAAGGATTCTCAAGCATAGCCAGACCCATGGCCCAATTGTTGAAGAAGGACAAGAAGTTTGAATGGACCGACAAATGTGAAGCCAGTTTCCAAGAGCTGAAGAAGAGATTGATATCAGCCCCGATATTGATCATGCCAGATATCAAGAAGCCGTTTGATGTGTATTGTGATGCATCCAAGATTGGTCTCGGATGTGTACTGATGCAAGAAGGCAAAGGCATCGCTTATCTGTCTCGACAACTGAAGCAGCATGAGCAGAACTATCCGACCCATGATCTTGAGTTAGCAGCCGTAGTTTTGGCATTGAAGACATGGCGTCACTATCTGATGGGTAATCATTGTGAGATTTACTCAGATCACAAAAGCTTGAAGTATATTTTCACTCAGAAGGAGCTGAATATGAGGCAAAGGAGATGGATAGAGTTAATCAAGGATTATGACCTTGACATTCACTATCACCCCGACAAAGCCAATGTGGTAGCGGATGCTCTTAGCAGATTGCCTTGTAGGCTAAACACCATGATCAAGGAGAAGCAACCAAGTTTGTATGAGGAGTTGGAGCAGTTCAGAACTGAGCTAGTTAGCAAAGGATTCTTAGCTAGCATTGAACTTCAACCCACTTTGATTAGCCAAATCAAGGAAGCCCAGAAGGGAAATGAAAGTATCAACGGAATAAAACATCGTATTGGTACAGGAAAAGTACCTGGATTCACTGAACACGAAGAAGGAGTTCTGTGGTACAAAGGATTTATCTGTGTGCCATCAGATTCGGAGCTGAAGCAAGTTATCATGCAGGAAGCTCATGATACTCTTTATTCTATCCACCCCGGAGGAACGAAGATGTATCAAGATTTGAAAGAGCAATTTTGGTGGAACAAGATTAAGAGAGAAATAGGAAGCTACATCGTGAAGTGTGATATCTGTCAAAGAGTCAAAGCAGAGCATCAGAGGCCCGCAGGACTATTGCAACCTTTGCAGATTCCGGAATGGAAATGGGATTCTGTCAGAATGGACTTTATCACCGGTTTGCCTACTTCTAGTAGGGGAAATGACTCAATCTAGGTCATCGTTGATAGTCTGTCCAAAGTAGCTCACTTTATACCTGTCAAGACAACTTACCAGAGTTCGAAGCTAGCAGAGCTATATATTGCTAGAATTGTTAGTCTACATGGAACCCCCAAGATCATAGTATCAGATCGAGGAACCCAATTTACCTCGAGATTTTGGAAGAAAGTCCAGGAAGGATTAGGAACCAAGTTGAACTTCAGCACCGCTTATCACCCGCAAACTGATGGACAGACTGAAAGAGTCAACCAAATCTTAGAGGATATGTTGAGAGCTTGTGTTTTGGAGTACGGATCAAAATGGGAAGACCGCCTGCCTTTCACAGAATTCTCATATAACAACAGTTACCAAGCCAGTTTGCAAATGGCACCATTTGAGTTCCTATACGGAAGAAAATGTCGCACCCCTTTGAATTGGTCGCAAGTAGGAGAGAGTCAGATCTTTGAACCCGACATTCTTCGAGAAGCCGAAGAGCAGGTTCACAAATTCCATGAGCACCTCAAGACTGCCCAATGCAGACAGAAGAGTTATGCTAACAAGAGAAGGAGATACTTGACTTTCAATGTCGGATATTTTGTATATCTCAAGGTTTCGCCATTGAAGGGAACGCAACGCTTTAGTCTGAAAGATAACTTAGCCCCTAGATAAATCAGGCCCTTCAAGATTCTGAACCGTCGATGAGAAGTATCATATTAACTGGAACTACCAGAGGAGATGTCAGCCATCCACAATGTGTTCCATATCTCATTACTTCGCAAATGCCTAGAAGTGCCGGAGAAGACTAAAGTGTTCAAGAACATCGATCACCGAGCCGTTGAGATCAACAAGGATCTGACGTATCGTGAAGTGCCCATCCGTATCTTAGAGGAAGCCTACAGAACCACCAGGACCAGGAGTATCAAATTTCTCAAGATTGAATGGAGCAACCATACCGAAGAAGAAGCCACTTGGGAGCGAGAAGATTACATTAGGACAGAGTTCCTAGATCTCTTTAGTTCTTAGTTTTCTTTTATAAATCTCAGGACGAGATTTTATTTAAGGGGGGAAGGTTTGTAACATCCCAAAACTTAATCCAAGGTGAATCAAGATCAAACCTACCCAATTTAGGGTTAACAAAAACATTTCCATTTAAAAATGATTAAGCATTCATATGTGTGTGCATATAATTTAGGAGTTGATTTGAATTGCCATGTTTGAGTGATCCATTGATTGTAAAATGATTCTAAGGTGAATTAAACATCATCTAGATCATTCCCAAACAAATCCTAAATAAAAACAAATCAAAAAGAATAAAATAAGCAAATGGTCACTTTTGCCATTTTAATCACCATGCCTACTTTTGCTATTCCTAAAACTCAAATCTTAACAGAAACAATTGTGGATCTTTGCACCCCTTGCTAGTACAAGTAGTGATGTACCAAGGCCCACCTTGTTTCACCCCAAAAACTTTCAAACACTAAATTTAAATGACATTTGAAATTTGAATGTAGTTCATATGTATAGATCACAGTTATTCAAAAACCACTCAAATGAACTCCACTTTTAAAACCCAAGCACACCTAGAAGCTCAAGCATAAGATACATCACTCCACCAAAATTCAGCCCAAAATTCAAAAAACTTTTTCATGCGGCCATTGTGTCGAACAGGTTGCAGACAGAAATAAACCTGCCTAACTAACACTACTCCTAGTTAAACCCTTGTCCCCCAATTGACCCTATCTACTCTCCCCTGTCCCCCTGAGACCAACCAAACCCCCAGCTAGCCCCTCCCTTAGCCGCAACAGTAGTGGAGCGCCGCCACTTTGTGGTCACCGCCGGCCAAAAGAGGGCAACGCGCCAGGGACTGCGCCGCGCCAAACCAGCAAGTCCCCTAGCTCCACCCAACCTACCGCACCTCCCTGTCCACCCCTTGATTAACCCTAGCCCCTGTACCACTCCCCAGCATTGCCGCCCTTTCTGTCTGCGAGCTCGCCAGAGCACGATAGCCACCATCACGTAGCAAACTGCCCCTCGACCTCATACCACGCAAGCCGCTCTTCCTCGACCCCAGCACCCCGCCAGACATGCCCGTGCACCGCCGCGCGACCCACAGTCGCCCAGCGCCGCGTCGAGCATCGCCTCTGTCTCCCAGAGAGCGCAATGCTCCCGACTATATGCCACCGCCCCTAGCTGCACCATTAAGCCGTAGAGCACCGCCAGGAGGCAAGCCACTGCCCGCCTATGGCGCCCATGCCGGTAGTGCCCTGTATTGTCATCACCGACGAGCTCGCTGTCGCCCCCTCGGTCCCCTCCTCGAGCCTATATAAGGAGGCTTTCCCCAGCCTCAATCTCGACACCATTCGAGTCCCCTCTCACTCCTAGTCCTTCGCCACCTCTCGCTAGAGCAGCTCGAGCAGCAGGCCGCCGAAATTTCACCGAAGGCAGCCGCTGTAGAGGAGGAGATGCTGCCGTCGATTCCGTTCACCGCAGCCCCTGCCGTGACCTCGCATGAGTCCGCCGTCGCCGTCCAGTTTGATCGCCCGCCTTGCCGCACTAGCTGGAGCCCTGGTACTTCCCCAGTAGACCCCCACCGGCCGTTTAGGGTTCGGTCTCTCCGGCGACGAGTCCGTCGTCGACGACGACTATGAGCCGTTGATCCGCGTTATAATCGTGTGGCCCAGATCGCTAGATACCGTTTTGGGTTTTAAGTCTCGCTGACAAGCGGGACCAACCTGTCAGCCGCCCTCTGCGCCGCTGAGCGTCACTGGGCCGGCCCATTTTCTTTCCTGCACTGACCCAGTAATTCAAATCTAGATTTTTCTATTTAGGATTGAACTCAATTCTGTCCCTTAGTTTAAAAATGAATTCAGTAAGATTTACTGAACCAAATAGAATGATTCCAATTTTGTTGGAAAGTGTCTGAAAAGATCTATCCAAGACCGTTGGATTTAATTCATTTAGAGTTAGAGATCTCTCCTAGTAAAAATAACAAGACAGAAGCTTTTGCACATTCAAACATTTTTATAAAATCAACCATAATAGCTTTTGAGTTGATTCCAACTCTCAAAATTCACATTTAACCATACCTATCCGAATATGTAATAATATTAAGGTTTGCATGCAGTAAATTTGGACTAGTACCAATATAATGCTATATAGGCATTTCGAGTCACTTTAAATCATTAAATATTAAACTTAAACTTATTAAAATGTGATCCAACCTTTAAATCACATTCCCATATGTTAGGATATGTGGTGATGACATGTGCCCACATGATCCCATATTTTAATTGGAGAATATTAAATCTTAGTTAATTTCAATGAGTAGAAATTACTTTTCTCAAATAAAAAGAATAAAGCTAGTTAATTAAACCTTGTGATGTTTGTGATGATACTAGATCATCAATTGTGTGCGTTAGAGTGCTAAGTAGACTAGTTAAGCTTTGTTTGGTGATTGTGTACTCCGTATGTATTTATAGACGATAGTACCGACCAAGCTTACGAGGAGGAGGAGTTCTACTAAGAGGAGGAGGAAGAAAACTTCAACCACTACACTACCCAAGGCAAGCTAACACTTGCAAGTATTATACTAGCAAGCCATCATTAACAATGCAAGCTAACCCTTGCAAGCTAGATAACCTAAGCAAAGGCATTAGGCATGCTTTGGTTATACCACTTTGACTATTACCTGCCCCAAGTTTTGTTTCCAAGCTTTTACTTTCTTTACTTTATTAAAGTCCTTTACTTGTTTCGAAGGTAGCATAAAGAGTATAAAACTTGACCTATCTAGTTAGACATAGATGTCATTCTATGGCATGAGATTGAGATTAGCATCCCACCTTAGTGAACACTCTTAACTTAGTAGTTTAGAGCTAAACTAAAACTTGAGTCACTTTAGATGGGAATACTTGGTGAAAATGAATTGTGAAAACCTTGGAATGATGAGTCATTCTATTGAGATGTTTTGACATGTGTTGGGAAACACAAATGGTTTATGATGATGAAAATGTTGAGGCATGAGCCTTAGCCCTTTTACAAAACTGATGGTTGGGTTCGGATGCGATACCATTCCAATTTTACCGCACAACCACAATACCTGAATTGGGCAAGGCTTAGCCGGAAGTTTATATGCATTAGTATTAGTTCCCTCGTGGGAGAGGTTTGAGCTGAGGCTACCTCTCAATGTTGTCCGCCTATGTTGTGCCCAAGATGACAGATGGTCATGGTTGGGAGGCCATGCTCATAGGAGAGGTGCTTATACTAAAGTGTGTAAAGGAAAGGTTATGTTTGATTATCTGCATATTAAGTGATGATTCAGGGTTATCCCTGATAGATGTATCGAATCTTGTGGTGAAAGTGTACCACCTCTGCAGAGTGTCAAACTATTCGAATAGCCGCGTCCGCGATTATGGACAGTTGGAGTGGCCATACTGTTCTGTTGTCAGATGTTTTCAAAACAACTTATGAAATGAATTGTGACATGACTTGACCACAACAGAGTTGTGGCTATGAGAATTAAGTTCGCACTTAGGTGTTTTCAAACTTCTTTTATCTTTCTTTGTTTATGAACTCAGCTTAGGTTTCAAACTTAACTTTATAGTTAAACTTAGAGTTTAGCATTCCTACTAGAACTATCTTACTTGTTAGTGGTAGTTTGCGAGTACTTAAAGAGTACTCATGGCTTTTGTCCCTGGCTATTCCTATGGCCAGACTATGAAGGAGACTACCAAGATGAAGGATAGCAGGATGGCTATGATAACTAGGAGTATCTTCCATTGTCAGCATTGCCTGTGACTCTGAAGATGGACCCCACCGCTACACTTATTATTTTATTCCGCTGCTTGTTGTATTAAGGCTGGATCATGAGATCCTTTATTCGTGTAAGACCTTATTATGGTTTGTAATGGATGATGTACTATGATATCCAATCTGTTATGTCTCGCAAAAATGGTAATCCTGGGATTGCGATGTATGACATAACAGGCATCTGGGATTAAAAATCTGGGTGTTGACTAAACTTGAGTAGCATGAGGAGCGGCCCTCGTATTCAAGGGACATGAGATTCTCAATTTACAACTTGTAAAGCATATCCTCATATTTGATCACTTTAACCTTAATCACCTAAAGATGCCTATGATAGGGGCAATGGGAGCTAAAAGCTAATAAGTACCATAATTTTTGGAAGCTCTTTATGAAACTTGAAATCCCTGCTTCCCTCTGCGAAGGGCCTATCTTTTAATTTTTAGTTGAGTTAGTAAACCTATACCCTTCTATCTCAGCAAGTATTTTGAGTTGTTGTGTTTCATTCATTCATATGATGATTTATTCAATCATGTTTCTTATGTTCCTTGTTTTGGACGTTGCTCTTATCTTAGTGTTTATTACTTTGAAAGCTATCATTAAAAACCCGTTATGTGTGAACTCCTGCAAATTGTCAACTATTCTTCGACCAAGAGCTAAGTTTGCCATTACCAATTGTTATTTACTTTATGTATCTTTACTTGTGTTTCCTTTACTTATTGCAAGTTAAGTTATATAATGGTGAGTTTTCTTCTATTATGATTTGTGTATTAATGAATGTGATGTTTTTTGTCCGTATTCTTTTATTGACTCTTCACTCTATAAACCTAAGGTCATGTTTATTGAGCTCAGTTTTCGCTTGGGGACAAGAGAAGTCTAAGCTTGGGGGAGTTGATACGTCCATTTTGCATCATTATTCTATATCATAATTTACTTTTATTCATTGATATATTTCATATTAGGAGATGATACTTATGTTATTTCATCTGTTTTTGCATGGTTGATGACTTTTGGAGCATGGACCGCTACAGTCAGGATTCTGAGGGAAAAGGGGCTGTTTGGAGGCGAAATTTGCGAAGATCAGAAAATTCAGGAAAATACATGGAAAATTCTATTTTTCCAGAAGACGAAGGTTGCCAGAAGGGGGAGTGGAGATGGGCCACAGGGAGGCCACACCACCCCCTGGCACGGGCAACCCTAGGCCACGCCACCAGGTGGTGTGGCTACCCTGGCCCACTCCTGGCTCTCCCCTTTCGCGTATATTATCCCCTCAAAACCCTAATACTCGGAGAGCGACCACAGAAAGATTCCGCTGCCTCTGTGGGGCGGAAAACTACAGAGAGATAAAGATCTCTCTAGCAGACAGAATTCTGCTGGGGGAATTCCTTCCCAGAGAGCGGAGATCATCACCATCAACACCACCATCAAGCTGGACTTCATCAGGATCATCATCATCATCACCACCATCATCTCCACCATCACCATCATCACCACTCCATACCGCTATAACAATTGGGTTGAATCTTGCATAGTTCTTAGGGGAAACTTTCCCGGTGTTGATTACTTGTTGTAGTTGATGCTATTGAGTGGAACCATTGAATTATTGTTATGTTCAGATTGTTGCTTATCATTATATCATCTCTGATCTTGATCCATATGATGTCTTGTGAGTAGTTCGTTTTGTTCTTGAGGACATGGGAGAAGTCATGTTGTTAGTAGTGGTATTGTGTTGAGAAAGATTCAATAGTTTGTTATTTAAGTTGTGGTGTTATACTTCTAGTGGTGTCATGTGAACATCGACTACATGACACTTCACCTTTATGGGCCTCGGGGAATGCATTGTGTATTTGGCTACTAATCGTAGGGGTTGCCGGAGTGACAGAAACCTGAACCCCCGTTTGGAAACCTTTGCACAAGGGATGTCAGGATCTTAGAGTTTAAAGTTGTGGTTAGGTTTCTATCTTAATTACTTTCTTGTACTTACGGATGCTTGCAAGGGGTATAATCACAAGTATGTATTAGTCCTACGAAGGCCGGTACATTAGCATAGGTTCACCCACACAACACTTATCAAACTAAAGAAGATTAATCAACTATATGAAGCGAAAGCACTTGACGATATTCCCGTGTGTCCTCGAGAACGTTTGGTCATCTTAAGTAATACAACCGGCTTGTCCTTTGCTAAAGAAAGGATTGGGCCACTTGCTCCATTTATTATTATTGACTTTTATTTACTCGCACTTTATTTACCTGCATTATCAAAAAAACCTAAAAATCTGTTTGCTAAGTATTTACAGAGAATTCCTGCTCCAAGCCACTCGTCAACACCTTCTGCTCCTCGTTGGGTTCGACACTCTTACTTATTGAAAATACTGCGATACACCCCCTATACTTGTGGGTCATCAGTAGGCTGTTGGTATGTTTTACAAATTGGACCTTGTAATGCCTCTTAATCTAGAGAGTCGACCTCCTAAGGCTAGTTCGTCTCTCTGCCTTTCCCATCTCCTGTACCACTGCGGCGGCCAATCTAGGGTTATGAAACAATTGGTGATTCGTCTCTCTCTTGGCCCCCGGTGTTGAGGCACCAGTGCCCTGCATACAGATCGACCAGTGGCAGCTCCATGAGATTACGTCGATGTTTGTAGTGAGGTTGTGCTCTAATTCCGGGGACACAGACGCTACGGCTTCATAGGCGCGCCGACCATCTTCCCTTGTAGCTCAAGATTGATCTGGATTATGGGGTATGTACTTTTTTCTCTACTATCTGTTAGTGTGTATGGTTCTTCTAGTTCATTTTCCCACAATTTGTGTCAAACAAGTGACATTTGGGAAAGCTGAATATTGTGACCACCGAATTGATGTATGAGATGCAGCTACAATGGATTATACACTAGTAGAAAAACGGCCTTTGGTACCGGTTCCAGAGGGGCTTTGGTACCGGTTTGGCAACTGGTACCAATTAACCGGGACTAAAGCCCCCCCTTTGGTACCGGTTCCTTATGAACCGGTATTAAAAGTGCCTCCACGTGGGCATGGAGGAGCCCGGGGGCTGGAGACCTTTGGTACCGGTTTGTAACACGAACCGGTACCAAAAGTGGGGGACGCGACAGAGAAAGTGCATAAATCTCTATCGCGGCAAAGAATTCAGGGTTTAGGGTTTTGGGGTATCGAACCGTTTCATCGTACGAGGATCGCGTTGATGCGCCAGAAACGCGTTTGGGTTTAGGTAGTACATGAAGATCAAGGTGATGCATATCAACTTGGTGCATATATATAACACATGTAATTGCATAAGATCGCAAATTAAGTAGTACATGCATAAAGATCGATCTTCATGCATAGTGGTACTCTCCGAGGCATACTATATATTACATGTAGCATAGTGGTACTCTCCGAGGCAAACTATATATTACATGTAGTACGTGCATGAAGATCGATCTTCATGCATAGTGGTACTCTCCGAAATTAGCTATGACATCCCGAAGGAAAAATCCCGCCAATTCCTCACTAATTGCTTTGAAGCGGTGCTCGATTAAGAGCGTGTCCCGCTTTCTTGCCCTGTAAAAGAATGAGATACAAATGAATACATGAGATATGTGTATATATATATCAAATCATAATCAAACAATTATGACTGAAACTCAGCACAACTAATGGTAACAAAATAAATTTGTGAATATTGTTTAGGTACCTCTTTATTTCTTTGATTATTCATTCTCTCACTAACAATCTTGTGAATATACTCGCAAACATAGTATCTACATTGATTAGTCCCCAATGGTTGTTTCGTGCATTTCTGTACAATAATATAATTCAATCAAACAATAATCAAGTATGATAAAGGTGTGTGGACCTAGGTAGTACTACTTACTTTGTTCGTGCCATATCATCTTCAGTTTCCATCCACCGGCCGGATCTTCCTGGATGAACGATTTCCATACACTGCCCGACAAATAAAATGCATAAAAGAGTTATCAATTTGTTGATATCAGGAAATTAACGAAACAACCGATAAGAATTAAAAATACTTTTTGAGCATATTGATACGTCCATTTTGCATCACTATTCTATGTCATAATTCACTATTATTCATTGATATATTTCGTATTAAGAGGTGATAGTTATGTTATTTCATCTGTTTTGCATGGTTGATGACTTTTGGGGTATGGACCGCTGCAGTCAGGATTCTGATGGAAAAAGTGTTGTTTGGAGGCAAAATTCGTGAAGATCAGAAAATCCGGGAAAATATATGGAAAATCCTATTTTTCTAGAAGACGAAGGCTGCCAGAAGAGGGAGTGGAGATGGGCCACAGGGGGCCCACACCACCCCCTGGCGCGGGCCACCCTAGGCCGCGCCACCAGGTGGTGTGGCCGCCCTAGCCCACCTCTGGCTCTCCCCTCTAGCGTATATATTCCTCCCGAAACCCTAAGACTCGGGGAGCGACCACAGAAAGATTCCATCGCCTCTGCGGGGCGGAAAACATCGAGAGAGAAAGATCTCTCCAGCAGACAGATTTCTGCCGAGGGAATTCCTTCCCAGAGAGGGGAGATCGTCGCCATCAACACCACCATCAAGCTAGAATTCATCGGGATCATCATCATCATCATCACCACCATCACCATCAGCACCCTCATCACCATCTCCATATTGCTGTAAAAATTGGGTTGAATCTTGCATAGTTCTTAGGGAAACTTTCCCGGTGTTGATTACTCTTTGTAGTTGATGCTATTGAGTGAACCGTTGAATTATCGTTTATGTTCAGTTTGTTATACATCATTATTCCATCTCTGATCATGATCCATATGATGTCTTGTGAGTAGTTCGTTTTGTTCTTGAGGACATTGGAGAAGTCATGTTGTTAGTAGTGGAGTTGTGTTGAGAAAGATTCAATGGTTTGATATTTAATTTGTGGTGTACTTCTTCTAGTGGTGTCATGTGAACGTCGACTACATGACACTTCACCTATATGGGCCTAGGAGAATGCATTGTGTATTTGGCTACTAATCGTAGGGGTTGCCGGAGTGACAGAAACCTGAACCCCCGTTAGGAAACCATTGCACAAGGGACGTAAGGGTCTTAGAGTTAAAAGCTGTGGTTAGGTTTCTACCTTAATTACTTTCTTGTACTTATGGATGTTTGCAAGGGGTTTAATCACACGTATGTATTAGTCCTAGGAAGGTCGGTACATTAGCACAGGTTCACCCACACAACACTTAGCAAGCTAAAGAAGATTAATCAACTATATGAAGCGAAAGCACTTGATGATATTCCCATGTGTCCTCGAGAACGTTTGGTCATCTTAAGTAATACAACCAGCTTATCCTTTGCTGCATAAAGGATTGGGCCGCTTGCTACATTTTTCCTACTGTATTTTATTTACTCGTACTTCGTTTACTTGCTTTATCAAAAACCCCTAAAAATCCGTTTGCTAAGTATTTGCAGAGAATTCCTTCTCCATACCACTAGCCAGCACCTTCTGCTCCTCGTTGGGTTCGACACTCTTAGTTATCAAAAATACTATGATACACCCCCTATACTTGTGGTTCTGGCGCCGTTGCCGGGGAGTGAAGCGCTATTGGAGAGTGGAACTGGTAAAGGAAACTTCTACTGTGAGTATTGTTTACTTCTGTTAGTTGCTTTATTTTCGTTATGGATAATTCGCTGAGTTTCTTATTTTGTAATGCTACTACCACTTCTAAGGTAGTATACGAACCACCACCTGCTGAGAATGATGCTTTTAAAATACCTACAAGAATTATTGATCGTGTTATGGATAACTACTATGTTGGGGATGGAACTGTCCATCCGGTGATCATTTACTCTTTATACACAAATTATGCAGGTTGTTCAAGTGTGCAGGTATCACTACAGATCAAGTTAAGAAGAAGTTATTCTCATTATCACTAAAAGAAAGAGCTGAGGAATGGTATAAGCTGCTGAAGAATGGTCAAGCTCTGGAATGGGAGGAAATAGTGCCTCTCTTTTATTCAAAGTTTTATCCTCCTAGTGAGATTCATAAAGATCGGAATCAAATATACAACTTTTGGCCTCTTGATGGAGAGAGTACAGCTCAAGCTTGGGGGAGATTGAAGTTACTAATGCTCAAATGTCTCATTCATAAGCTCCCCAATAATATTATTATCAATAACTTTTATGCAAGGCTTTCTCTTCATGATAAGGATTTATTAGATGCTTCTTGTGCTGGATCATTCACTCGTATGGAAGAAGAAGCTAAATGGGATCTTCTGGACCGTATTCAAGACAATGTTGAAGCTTGGGAGAATGACAAAGGTAGAAAGTCAGGTATAAATTATGATTATGAATGCATTGAATATTTTATGGGAACTGATGACTTTCAAAATATAAAAAATGTTTATGGTCTAGACTCTCAAGCTATTGCTTCTTATTTTAAGGCTTTTGCTTCCTATTTTGAAGTGCCTAAAAAGAAGTGGAATAATTATCATGAACCTTATAAATATGTTGCTAAGAGTGTTCCTGCAAGAAATACTAAAGTTTATACTGCTAATCATGTTTTACCTGAACCTTATATTGAGAAAATGCCTTTCCCAGTTAAGATAAAGGAACATTCTATGATAGCTAGTATGGTTGATGAACCTATAATAGCAAATGTGAAAGACTGTTACTAAATATGAAGAAGAGGGACACACTATCCTTTGTAAGGATACCTCTAATATTGTTTCACATAGTAGTGTTATGAGAGCTAGTATTCTGGTGTTTTCTGTTAGAATAAGTGATCACTGCTATGATGCTCCTTGTGATAGTTATATCGTTAAGTTTATGCATGATACTGAAAGTTATTATGAGAGAGGGAAAAGTGTTCTTATGCATCTCAATAATATCAAGTTTCCTCGTTTTATGCTGAAAGTTTTTATGTTGCATTTCTTTTGCCTTCGTATGCTAGTAGCCTCTGGTTTCAACAACTTGTTTGTTTAAAAAATTCCCTTGCATATGAAGTGGGTTAGACTTAAACATGTGTATTTTTGCTTCTTAATGCTCTCTTTCACTTCAATTCATATTCCCATGTGAGCATCTTCAAAATTATCATGCCCATCTTAATGGCTATAAAGAAAGGGCTTTTTGGGAGACAACCCATTTTATTTTTTGCTTTCAGTTTGTTTTTGTTTCTTTGAGTCTTGGAAGTTGTTACTTCGATAATAACCTCTCCTTATCCTTTTTGTTTGGTTTTTGTGTCAAGATCAACCTCTAATGAGAGAGAAGTAAGATTTGGGGAAGTTGCTGTCCCGAAACAGATTTTTTGTGCTTCACCGTAAAAATTCGTGAGAGATCTCTGTATGTCGGATTGAGCTGTAAGTTTCTGTGCTTCTGCCCCAGGTTGTTATTTAACTTTCGTTAGTTTTGCACTTTTTGATTTGAGCAACAGAAGATTTTCGAAAATTTGATCTTTACCTGCTGGTCTGTTTTGACAGATTTGGCCACTCTTGCATTTGCTTCTTTATTCGATTTCCTTTTTAAATTATTTTTGGGTTTTCGGAAGGAGTTGCTACAGTAGCTTATGTTTTGATGGTTTTCAGTTGAAGTTGAACTCAAAAGGTTTTATCACTTCACTTATACTAATGTTTCTAATGAGAATTGTGTGAAGTTTTGTGTGAAAGAAATTCCCAGGTAGTGGAGATAATGGTGTAATAAGGAAGAGAAAGGTTTTATGACTCAAGTAATAAGTGTATGAAGATGAAGATATTGGTGTTATTCAAGTGGTGACTCTGGAAGAATCTACTAAATACCAAATTCCGAGACCTGCAGAGTCCGTTTTCAAATAGGTAACAGTTCTGGTAAGAAAAGTTCCGCGAAAACACTATCCAACTATATTTTTGCAGTTTTTAGACAATAAGGAAAGCTACTAAGCGAAATAGGGGCGGAAACGGAGCCAGGGTGGCTCACACCACCCTTTGGCACGGGCCCACCCCTGGACGCGCCACCAGGTGGTGTGGCCACTCCGGACTCCGTCTCCGACCCGTTTTCTCCTAGTACCCTCCTTTTGTTGTGAAACTTCGTAATATATAATCCCCTGGATCCCCGAGGTTCGTATATCGTGTTTTTGTCGTGTTTTGTTTCGATCTATTTCTGCCAGGAACTATTTTTGAAAGCTTTGAAGCACAATGGTGTCTGCCAAAGATAAAGGAAAGGAGCCTATGGAGGAGGACCTCCAAGACCCCAGGCAGGAGAAGGAGATCAAGAGCGAAGGTGAAGAGGAGGCAAAGCACACCGACACTACCATTGCAAGCATTGGAGTGGTGGTAAACCCTTCCGGGACTATGTCAATTGGAGGGAAGCCTCCTCATCACCGTTCAGATCCCTGGTCACTTCCTCCACGCACCAAGAATCCTTTCCATACTCTTATCCATGAGCATCAATACCAGAATATGCCCAAGGGGAAATTACCCTCCAATTGGGATTTGCCTCGTTCTAGCCATGCAGGAAAAGAAGACTTCAAGGAGGTAGAGTGGGGAAAGAATCGCAAGAGCTGGGATTCTTAACCCGACATGATAATGAGCCGCATTGAGCAAAACTCGCAGCTTATTCGTAATCTCACCTTCAAGATTGAGGACTTGGGGAAATTGATCAAAGAGCTCATCAAGAGCATACCACCACCACTGAAGGAGTAATTCGTCATCAGGTTTGGCATCCCCTTGGTTTGTTCCAAGCTTGGGGGAGTGTCACGGTATCACATCACTATCTTCTATCTTTTTACCTTTTTTAGTAGAGTCATATCATGAATAGAGATGCTATCATGTAGGATGGTTTGCATTATGGAAGTTTCCCCTCTCTCGTTAGATATGTATCCCTTGGTGTGATTTGCCATTATGGAATATTAATGAGAAGTTCTATCATTCACTCTTTTTCATAGCTTATATTAGTTTTCAATTCGTGGTTATATGATTGATCTTATTGTTAGTATTGGTATCACTTTGGGATCATTAAGTTAATTTAGTTGGTTTTAGCAAACCTGGCTCGGTCAGTAGCAACACTATTTTTGAGAGTTGATTGAAAAATATAAAGTTCTCTAAAGAAAAAAATAATTTCATCATCTTTCTTTCTTGATTTGCTCATAAGTCTAGTATTCTCTAGTTAAGATCTTTTGTGCTTCCAAGGAAGATTGCATGTTTGTTTTTATCACTTGTATGTTTGCTTGTTTCCTTCAACTCTTATACTTGCTACCCAACCTTGCTAGCCAAAAACCTGTACTAAGAGGGAATTCTTCTCATGCATCTAGTCCCTTAAACCAAAATCTGTGCCATTTGTGTCCACCATACCTACCTATTTGCATTATTGCTATTCCAAGTAAATTCCTGTTTTTATGTACCTTCCAGATTAAACTTGTTATGTGAAAATTAGTGATTAAAGCTCTCATGAACTTGATGGCACACTTTACTTTCTTGCACTTAATAAACTTGAACCATTGTGCCCATCTATGTTGCGTATATGCTTGTGATTTGTAAGTTGTGAATTAGCAGAACCATGATGTCATGGGGAACACTTTCAACATTGCACGGGTACGTTGTACCTAGTTGATATCATGTTCTTTTGTCTATGGATGTCGTCGGTGTGAAATGAAAGGGGAGCTTGTAAGTCCATGGAGTTATGCTTGTGTGTTAGAGAAATGCCTGGGCCGCTGGTCTAATCCATGCTGACATGGTGGAAACCTGCAGCGTAACCATAATGAGCATCTATGAAGCATTCTTCTTATAAAAAAAGAGATATAGATTGAGAAAAAAGAGAAAAAGAAAAAAAGATTATGAAAAGAGGAAAGAGAGAAAAAAGCACCATATTCCCATGGTAAATAAGAAGATTGCTGAGATGTTTGTTGTCTGCTTGCCTTGTCACTTTGATATGGGGATTTTTCGTATCATCGGGCAAGGGGTACCCCGTTGGCGGTTCTCTATGATACACATATGCTTACGATGACAAGAACTTACCGGTGACTAAACTTGAGTAGCATGAGGAGCGGCCCTCGTATTCAAGGGACATGAGATTCTCAATTTACAACTTGTCAAGCATATCCTCATATTTGATCAATTTAACCTTAATCACCTAAAGATGCCTATGATAGGGGCAATGAGAGATGAAAGCTAGTAAGTATCATAATTTTTGGGAGCTCTTTATGAAACTTGCAATTTCTGCTTCCCTCTGCGAAGGGCCTTTCTTTTACTTTTTAGTTGAGTCAGTAAACCTATTCCCTTATATCTCAACAAGTATTTTGAGTTGTTGTGTTTCATTCATTCATATGATGATTTATTCAATCATGTTTCTTATGTTCCTTGCTTTGCACATTGCTCTTATCTTGATGTTTACTACTTTGAAAGCTATCATTGAAAATCAGTTATTTGTGAACTCCAGTAAATTATCAACTATTCTTTGACCAAGAGCTAAGTTTGCCATTTACCAATTATGATTGACTTTATGTATCTTTATTGTGTTTCCTTTACTTATTGCAAGTTAAGTTATATAATAGTGAGTTGTCTTCTACTATGATCTATGTATTGATGAATGTGATGCTTCTTGTCCGTATTCTTTTATCGACTCTTCACTCCATAAACCAGAGGTCATGTTTATTGAGCTCAGTTTTGCTTGGGGACAAGCGAAGTCTAAGCTTGGGGGAGTTGATACGTCCATTTTGCATCACTACTCTATGTCATAATTCACTATTATTCATTGATATATTTCGTATTAAGAGGTGATAGATATGTTATTTCATCTGTTTTTGCATGGTTGATGACTTTTGGGGCATGGACCGCTGCAGTCAGGATTCTGATGGAAAAGGTGCTGTTTGGAGGCAAAATTCGCGAAGATCAGAAAATCCGGGAAAATATATGGAAAATCCTATTTTTCCAGAAGACGAAGGCTGCCAGAAGAGGGAGTGGAGATGGGCCACAGGGGCCCACACCACCCCCTAGCGCGGGCCACCCTAGGTCGCGCCACCAGGTGGTGTGGCCTCCCTAGTCCACCTCTGGCTCTCCCCTCTGGCATATATATTCCTCCCAAAACCCTAAGACTCAGGGAGCGACCACAGAAAGATTCCACCGCCTCTTCGGGGCGGAAAACACCGAGAGAGAAAGATCTCTCCGGCAGACAGGTTTCTGCCAGGAGAATTCCTTCCCGGAGAGAGGAGATTGTCGCCATCAACACCACCATCAAGCTGGACTTCATCGGTATCATCATCCTCATCACCACCATCATCACCATCAGCACCCTCATCACCATCTCCATATTGCTGTAATAATTGGGTTGAATCTTGCATAGTTCTTAGGGGAAACTTTCCCGGTGTTGATTACTCTTTGTAGTTGATGCTATTGACTGAACCGTTGAATTATTGTTTATGTTCAGATTGTTATACATCATTATTCCATCTCTGATCATGATCCATATGATGTCTTGTGAGTAGTTCGTTTTGTTCTTGAGGACATGGGAGAAGTCATGTTGTTAGTAGTGGAGTTGTGTTGAGAAAGATTCAATGGTTTGATATTTAAGTTGTGGTGTACTTCTTCTAGTGGTGTCATGTGAACGTCGACTACATGACACTTCACCTATATGGGCCTAGGGAAATGCATTGTGTATTTGGCTACTAATCGTAGGGGTTGCCAGAGTGACAGAAATCTAAACCCCCGTTAGGAAACCATTGCACAAGGGACATAAGGGTCTTAGAGTTTAAAGTTGTGGTTAGGTTTCTACCTTAATTACTTTCTTGTACTTACGGATGTTTGCAAGGGGTTTAATCACAAGTATGTATTAGTCCTAGGAAGGTCGGTACATTAGCACAAGTTCACCCACACAACACTTAGCAAGCTAAAGAAGATTAATCAACTATATGAAGCGAAAGCACTTGACGATATTCCCATGTGTCCTCGAGAACGTTTGGTCATCTTAAGTAATACAACCGGCTTATCCTTTGCTGCATAAAGGATTGAGCCACTTGCTGCATTTAGTCCTACTGTCTTTTATTTACTCGTACTTCATTTACTTGCTTTATCAAAAAACCCTAAAAATCCATTTGTTAAGTATTTGCAGAGAATTCCTGATCCATACCAATAGCCAGCACCTTTTGCTCCTCGTTGGGTTCGACACTCTTACTTATCGAAAATACTAAGATACACCCCCTATACTTGTGGGTCATCACATATCAAAAGCCGTCTTGTATAGTATAGGCTCTTTGCTTAGTGAGTCAAAGACTTCAACTTCTCCATCGTACATTTTAATGACGATAAGAATAAAGTTGAACCTGCGCATGTTTAAATATGCAGTGTCACAGATATATGTCATCAGTTAAAAGTTTAACATCTGGTGAGCAAAATAGAATGTGTTAGAAGACAGTAACACTCACTTCTAGTTGTAAGGCCAAAGTATTATTTTTTTGTCACGTTGTCGCTTTAAAAACCTTAGCAAAGTCTCCGGTGTATCCTTGTTATACATGGGTTCTTCTATGGTTTTTCCATGCATTGTATCCGGGTCAATGAACCCAATGTCCATGATTTCATCCCTTTTGAATTTGAGCTTCTTTGATCTGCATAATATAGCGCACACAAGATTAAATTGAGGATAATTGCAGACAATGAACGAGCTGAGCTAAAGACTTCTCAAATTACATAAATAAATCACTTATACACAATAGCAACTGATGATAGATTTGTCGAGGGCCCGGAGATTGTATAACTGAAAAAGTTCACAAAAGTCAACGCTCACAATGTATTCTTGGAAGTAGTGCTCATCCTTAACTCGCACCATGATAGTCTCAATCCCTCTCTGTGTGAAATTAGTGTACCATATATGCAAATTACGCATACTTGTTGGTAGCGACCTAACATTCTCAACCAAATCTTTCCCTTGAACAAATTTATATGCTATTTTAGCGATGGGGTAATTAGTTGTGTTTTGTCGAGAACTTTGAATGGCCTTCTCGTCAAACACCTTAAGAGGGGGACCGATTGAACGGGTTGTTCTCCGGGCTGGTGCACTTGTTTCCCTTTTTTGCCTGGACTACCGATTGATCGGGTTTTTTTGCCAGCACCATCTCGTCATATGACCTTTCAATAGAACGCCTATAGTTAGATGGCGGTGATGGTAGAGGTTCATATAGATTCTGAATGGTACGCACAACTTTCACCGGATCTAGTGTCTTCTCAAAAGGTATCTCTGGCACTTTCTTAGCAAAATGGGCTTCCACCTCGGACTTAGAGATTACGGTGCATTTCTTGATAGTTCTTTCCCAAGGTAACTTCTGAATAGGCGGATGTGTTTTCTCCTTTCTAGGTCCCTTCCTAGTCGGCGAACCGTTCTGCTTAATAGGCGATTTCTTACGCGGAGGATATGGAGATGGTGGACTCGCGCTAGGGTCCCTCTCAGGTAGGTGTGGACTTTGCTACTCATGTGGACTGCTACCAGGAGGAGTCGATGGCCTTTGCTGCTCATGTGGACTTTGTTGCTCATGTGGGCTGTTGCAAGGAGGAGTCGGTGGCCTTGGCGAAAAGACGATGTATTTCTTATTCCATAGGGAGAAACTGTGCTTGACATCAGCCATTGTCTTCTCATCATCACCTCCAGGAAAATCAAGCTCCATTGTTTCATAACCCGTCACAACGTCATCCACCCCGACACGAGCATAGCCAGCTAGAATGAGCATATGATGGTGCGTTGCTCCATCTTCATTTGGGTAAACATAGTCGACCACCGCGCCACCTTAATGGACATGTTCCTCATTGGCACATGTAGCTCGCAATCTGTCTTCTCCGTGACATAATCCATGGGGTAGCTTGCCCCACATACTTCAAGATGCGAGGAACCCATGCTGCTTCTTGGATGAGATGGGGCGACATCGGCTTGAGGATCTTGTAGAAACAGTTGCTGATCAGGTGCCCTCTGCCGACTAGTTGAGTCTATTGGATTTTTCACAAGCAGCAGCACCGTACGTTCCAATTCTGATAACCGGTCTAAGTCCTGCTTCTTCTTTCTCGAACGGCTTCTATAACTATCAGCGCACTCCGGCCACACTTCCTTCATGGTGACACCTGGGAGGGACGATACGTTGCAAACGTATCTATAATTTTTGATGTTCCATGCTTGTTTTATATCTACTTTCTTATGTTTTGTCCACACTTTGGAGTATTTTTATACACTTTCTTGGACTAATCTATTAACAAGACGCCACAGTTCCAGCTGCCTGTTTTTTGCTGTTTTTGGTTCCAGGAAAGTCATAAAATGAATATTCTCGTAATTGGACGGGACAAAAGCCAAAGTCAATATTTCACCCAGGGGGACACGGATCTAGAAGATGAGACGGAGAGGGGCCAGAGGCCGGCCACACCACCTGGCCGCGCGGCCAGGCCTGGCCCGTGCCAGGGGGTGGTATGGCCGCCTAGGGCACCCCCTCGGCCTCCCCTTTCGCCTATAAGAAGCCTCCAATACAGAAACCCTAAGTACCTAATCAAAATTCCACGAAAGAGTCTGTATCCGCCGTCATCTCCATCCCTAGATCGGGAGGGATCTGAAGTTCTTCCCGGCACCCTGCCGGAGGGGAGAATCCACCCTGGAGGCCTTCTTCATCACCATGCCTACCTCCGGTGTGATGCGTGAGTAGTTCATCCCTAGACTACGGGTCCATGTAGTAGCTAGATGGTTGGTTCTTCTCCTTTGTGCTACCATGTTTAGATCTTGTGAGCTCCGTTCATGATCAAGATCATCTATTTGTAATCATACATGTTTTGTTTGCGGGGATCCGATGGATATTGAGATGTTATTTCAGATTGATTATTGATTCTATCATGTATTTGTTATTTGTGATCTTGCATGCTCTCCGTTGTTAGTAGCTATCTTGGCCGAGTAGATGCTAGCAACTCCAAGAGGGAGTATTTATGCTCAATAGTGGGTTCATGTCTCTAGGAATCTGGGGAAGTGACAGAAATCTCTAAGGTACTAGATGTGCTGTTACTACTAGGGAGAAAACAACAATCCTTTGTTCATAGAACAATCGTATTGTTTACTTTACACACAATGCTTAATGCAATTATCTGTTGCTTGCAACTTAATACTGGAGGGGGTTCGGATGATAACCTGAAGGTGGATTATTAGTCATAGATGCAGTTGGATTACGGTCTATGTATAATGTTGTAATGCCCAATCAAATCTCATAGGAGTCAAGATGATTAGTATATGCATGTATGCTTTCTCGATGTTTGTCAATTGCCCCGCTGTAATTTGTTCACCCAACATGTTATCTATCTTAAAGAGAATCACCACTAGTGAACTATGGACCCCGGTCCTTTCTTTTACAATCAATCTATAACTATTTACTGTTTTCTGTTTACTTTCTGCAAGCTATTACTATCTTCCACACAATACGTTTAATCCCTTGTTTTTAGCAAAACCGGTGAGCTTGACAACCTCACTTTAAGTTGGGGGCAAAGTTCTGTGGTTGTGTTGTGCAGGATTCCAAGTTGGAAACAACACCTTGGAGGTGTTTCCTTGCTCCTACTGATTTGATAACCTTGGTTTCATAACTGAGGGAAAACTTGTTGTTGTGATCATCATACCTTCCTCTTGGGTTCCCAAACGAGCTCGATATATTTTGAGCCATCAAGCTATTTTTCTGGCGCCGTTGCCGGGGAGTCAAGGACATCTTCACAAGGGGAGTCCCTCATAACCAATCTCTTTACTTTGTTTTATTTGTTTTGCTTAGTTTATTTTTGCATTGTTTGCTTGTTTCTTTATTAAAAACACACAAAAAATAGTTGTACTAGTTTGCTTTCTATATTAAAAACACACAAAATTGACTACTCTTGAAAATACTAAGTTGTGTGACTTCACTAGCACCAACAACAATGATTTCATGTGCACACATATTGCTCCACCTATTCCTGAAGCTACTTTCTTTGAAATTAAACCTGCTTTACTCAATCTTGATATGAGAGAACAATTTTCTGGTATTGGTACTGAAGATGTTGCTGCTCATCTTAATAATTTTTTTGAACTTTGTGAGATGCAAAAACATAGGGATATAGATGGAGATATTATTAAGCTTAAATTGTTTCCTTTCTCTTTGAGAGGAAAAGCTAAAGAATAGTTGCAATCCCTAACTAGAAATAGTATTGATTCTTGGACTAAATGCAAAGATGCTTTCATTGGAAAATACTATCCTCCTGCTAAGATTATATCTATGAGAAGTGAAATAATGAAATTTAAACAATCTAATAATGAACATGTTGCTCAAGCTTGGGAAAGAATGAAATCTTTGGTAAAGAATTGTCCCGGTCATGGACTGACTGCTTGGATGATTATCCAAACCTTTTATGCAGGACTGAATTATTCTTCAAGAAATCTGCTGGATTCTGCTGCTGGAGGTACCTTTATGACCATTACTTTGGGTGCTGCAACAAAACTTCTGGATAATATGATGGTTAATTATGGATCGTATGGGCACCTAGAGGGGGGGTGAATAGGTGCTACTTCAAATTTTAATGCTTTTTCAATTTTAGGCTTGACACAAAAGGTAAATTCTCTAGATAAGCTATTAAGAAGAATTTCCCTATATGCAAACCTAGCTACTAGCGAGTAAAGGCGAGAGAGAAAGAGGAACGAGTAAACCATTGTGGAGCACACGGAGACACATGATTTGTTTTACCGCAGTTCCTTCCTTGTTAAGGGAAGTACATCTGCGTTGGAGGGGTGGGCAGTACTAAGACCACCACGCCACAATAGGCCTCACCCTGTTCTCCGATGGATCCCGCCACCAAAGGCCTGATCCACCTTTCCACTATAGGAACCCTTCGAGGCGGGAACCGGCGCCTTTACACAACTAGCGGGGCACAACTCCACAACCAAATTGGAGGCTCCCATAATGACAACAAGCTGCCACAAGAACAAGTTATCAATAACAAAACACAGGATCTAGATATTAACGAGAATACTATATCGGGGATTTCTCCAAGTGAATGGAGAGGAGTTGGTGTGCTTGATTCATGATGACGATGTAGATTGTCTCCTCCTTCAATTCCACCAAAGATAGGAGCCTTCGGGTGGTTGAAATGGGAGATCTAGAGAGAGAGCTCTTGCAATGGGTCTGACACTTTTCGAATGAATCAAGAGTTCTGAATGGAGGGGATAAAGGGGCTTTTATACCCCCTGCACCCACGGAGCCGTTGGAGCCATTTGGGGCCGGATTATCCGGCCCAAGTGAGGGCCGGATTATCTGGCCTAGGGAAAACTCTGCCCCAGACTCGGATTATCCGGCAAATAATCCGTCCCCACTCAGAGCGACACGCCGAGCCTGCCCTTGATCGTCTCCTAGGGGCCGGATTATCCGGTCCCATGCGAGGGCCGGATTATCCGGCCAGGGAAGGAAAAACCGCCCCCGTTCGGATTTTCCGAGAGAAAATCCGAACCTACTCAGAGCGTCGCGTCTTTGCTGCCTTTGATTGTCTTCTAGGGGCGGATTATCCGGCCTCATGCGAGGGCCGGATTATCCGGCCAGGGGAGGAAAAACTGCCCCTGTTCGGATTTTCCGGGAGAAAATCCGAACCCACTCAGAGTGCCGCGCCTTGGCTGCCATTGCCAAATGAGTTAGGCCGGATTATCTAGCCCTTGATGGGGGCGGATAATCCGGCCCCCCAAACACAAAATCATTCCCTACACACTTATCACACATGAGAAAAACTCCATGGTATTGTTATCTAACACTCAAAACATAGGGAACCGTGAAATGTTCTTTCAATCCCCCCCCTTTTTGGTGTAAGATGACAATACTAGGATTTGCAAGATAGATCTCAAGATAACAAGATTTAATGAATGAAAAATACTCCCCTCAATGTGTGCATACTAAAAATTGCATTTGATTACAAATACACACAAGAGGGTATAAGTCTATTTCATTGGAACATAAAGCTCATACCACCGGTAGGGAGATAGATGCGTCTTCAACACATTATAAGAATATCCAATGATAGCCATAGTGAGCGCCTCCCTCGATATAGATATCCAATAGCCATAAGAATATCCAATAAGATAGATGACTCCATATGAATAATCCACAGGATAAATCCACAGCGACACAAAAAAGTCTCATACGACACAAAACACACATAAAAGTTCGACGCTAAAAGGGGCACAAGCGAGGAAAAAACAAAACGCTAAGAGAAAGAGCTTGTGCCCGGCCCATGCAAATCCTCGGAGACCTAATAGAACTACTTCTCCCCTTTGGCATCGAGATGCCAAAAAGGAAGAAGAGCGATGCTAACGCCCCAAGGGATCACTCGAAGTCCTCATCCGCGTCTTCATCCTCGTCGTCATCCTCAAGCTCCTCTGTGTTATCCTCCTCATCATCAGCAGTGTCCACTGAAGGATACAGGTGGCGCTCCAGCTCTCCATAGTTAAGTCCGGAAGAAGAGTTCTACCGAGCATATGGTGTGGGAGGAGTAGGAGCAATGGGATCGCCAGAAGCACCGGACACATGGTGAAGGATGAGATGCTGAGAGTAAGCCATCTCATAGCGCTGCTTGTAAGCCTCATACTAGCCTTTGCGGGTGTCCACGCCCATGCAAAGAATGTTCCGCTAGAACCAGTCCAGCTGCTCGATCTCACGAGCAACAGAAGGCATTGGGGGCCTATGAGCACTAGCACGAGCATCCCTCATGGGGCCCTCATGAGCAGAGGAGGGGTGAGAGGTATTCCTAACCTTGGTGTAGATCTTCTTGACCTTGTGCACAACATCAATGTTGAAATCTTCAGTGGGGAGCAGGTGCTTGATCAGCAGCATGATGTAAGGAGCATATGGGATGGAAAGCCTGTTGAACATGGCATCAGTCAACTCATGGTAAATAAAATCCATCACATCCAGCTGGTATGATACAGACTCATCCTCATAGGATGCCACCTCATGAGAGAAGGCAAGAAGTTGAACAAGGTGACCACGGATGCTGTCATTGTTGCCTCCACTTGGAGTGAGAGAATCACGAAAGAGACCCACCAAGCTAGCATATATGGGAGACAGACCAGCAAGGGTGCCCATAACACCATTGTCATCGGTGCATGGATATAGGACGTCATCTTTGTTGGGCTTGAGTTGGGTGATGATGCGGTGACCACTAGCACGATCCCTGTGGAGGAAGGAATAACCAAGAACCTCAGCAAAAATACGGAAATCAGCTTGCATAGGCCTGTCACGGGTCATCCACTTCATGGTGCGGTGCTCATCCCCACAAATGACCAAGGTGGAGAAGAACTGCTTCACAATCTCAGAATCATAGGAGCATTGGAGGGCCATGAGATGGTGCAGCCCCATCCTCTCACACACATACATGGCATCAACAAGGTGAGGCTTCTCCAAGGCATCAGCAAGAACCAGAGGATGCATAGGCTGAATCTTCTGCTGAGCATACACATCTTCATCGATACCCTTTTGTTCAGCGCGCACCAAAAACGAGAGTCACCCAGCTCAGTATCATGCAACACTTCATCAAACAGATCCTGATGACGAATAGAAGAGAAGGTAATAGGGTCCATCTTCTTATAGTTAATCTTGGGCCCTTTGCCCTTCCTCTTGGACACACCCTTCCTATCCCTCTTTGCCTGTTCAGCCATCCGCTTTTCCTCGTTCTTTCTTCTCCTTAGCTCAACCTCATCCACTAAGTTACCCTCACTGTCGTCCCGAAAGTATTTACCACGAGGACGACGCTTGTAGATCTTGGGAGCACTAGAACCACCTGTGAAGAGAACAAGACGGATAGCATGGGGATAAGCACACACACACACAAGTCCAAGAGAGAATGTAGAAATAGTAGGCAAGAAGTTCATAGTCCAAACATACTCAAGGCACAAATCCATACGAGACTGAACCAGATTTTAGTCTGTCAGGCCGGATTATCTGGCCTAGCCAGGGGCAGATAATCCGGTCCTGGCAGAAATTTTCAGAATCGCCTAGATTGAGTGCAAAAAAGTAGATCGGGCCTAGATACTGCAAGACTACAATTTCTATGCGAAACAACATCCTTCTAGACAATGTTCCACCCAACAAGCAACACATCTAGCCAAAGATGGGGAGAGAGAGAGTTACCCTCACCCATTGGAGGAAGAACACGGAGGAGAAGGTACCCGGAGGCGCGAAGAAGAAGATCCGGGGAGTCCTAGAAAATCCGGTGGCCGGAGAGGCTCCGAGGAGGGTGGGGGATGGCAGGCGGCAGCTGGGGAGAGGGAGAGGGTCGGGGAGAAGTGCTGCTCGTTATGAGCCCATCCCCCGACCCCAGCCCTTAATGACTGAATCTGCCAGGGCTGGATTATCCGGCCTATACTTTGGCCGGATTATCCGGCCTAAATTATGAATTTCTATTATACATAGATTCAGGCCCGCGCGTCCCCAAACAACACCCCTGCAAGGTGTACAAGGGACTTGTGTGCAAGAATAGATGGCTTAGGGGTAGGGAAAGGCTTAGGATTCAGAGAGCCAAACTGAGATGGTACTACACACTCAAAATTGCAAGAATCAAAACAACCAAAGGCCAAAATTAAGTGTGATTCCCATAAGAACATAAGATGAGCAAAAACAACCAAAAAGATCCAAATAAACTCAGCTCTTCTCATGGAAGAGGGCGATGGCCGAAGCCACCTTGTTGGAGTGTATGGTATGACACCGCGAAGATATATCTTGGGCTCATGACCAATACTCATCAATAAGCTCACATATCACAAAATGATATTAAGAGGAATGATTTGGACTTGTTTTTGGCATTACGGGGGGAGGGTTAGCCCAATCAATTAGGACCACACTCCCCTATATTCATGCCCACATCTTGACCAAATAAGACTGAGATGTACGAGTGAGTGCATGGGTAATCAAGACAAGCTCCTTGAATCAACGATATTCAGCTCATTCCTCAAGTAACAAAACCTTGCTTCGTCAAGTGGCTTCGTGAAAATATTAGCAAGTTGGTTCTTCGTGCTCACAAAAGCTAGGTCAATATAGCCTCGAGCAACATGGTCCTAACTAAAATGATTTGGAATCTCAATATGCTTCGACCTTGTGTGTTGTACCGGATTGTACGAAATTTTGATTGTACTTTCATTATCGCATAAAAGAGGCACTTTGTCACAATTGACACCGTATTCCTTTAAAGTTTGCCTCATCCATAATAACTGAGTGCAGGCACTAGCAGCAGCAACATATTCAGCTTTGGCGGTGGAGAGAGATATACAATTCTCCTTTTTAGAAGACCAACAAACTAGAGACCTTCCCAAGAACTGACAAGCTCCAGAAGTTGATTTCCGATCATCCTTATCACCAGCCCAATATGAATCAGTGTAACCACATAGAGAGAAATTGGAGCCCTTGGGATACCATAAACCAAAGTTAGGGGAATGAACCAAATATCGGAAGATCCTCTTGACCGCCACTAAGTGGCTTTCTTTAGGAGCTGCTTGATACCTTGCACACACCCCCACACTCAACACAATATCGGGTCTAGATGCGCAGAGGTAAAGAAGAGAGCCGATCATAGACCGATATAACTTTTGGTCCACATCTTTACCGTGGGGATTAAGTTCAAGGTGACATTTTGTTTGCATTAGAGTGGTGACGCCATTAAGATCTGTCATCTTGAATCGCTTGAGCATGTATTGGATGTATTTTCCTTGATTAATGAAGGTTCCTTCTCTAAGTTGCTTGATCTCGAATCCAAGAAAGAACTGTAACTCCCCCATCATAGACATCTCAAACCTGTCAGTCATAAGCTTTGAAAATTCTTCATTAAAAGCTTTATTAGTAGAGCCAAAGATGATGTCGTCTACATATAGTTGGCATATGAAGATCTCCCCCTTAACCTTCTTAGTAAAAAGAGTGGGATCGATTTGCCCAACTTCGAACCCACGGTCTAGCAAAATCTCTTTAAGGTGCTCATACCATGCACGTGGGGCTTGTTTAAGGCCATAGAGTGCCTTATCGAGTTTGTAGACATGGTTCGGGAAGTTAGGATCCTCAAATCCCGGGGGTTGCTTTACATATACTAACTCATGTAGAGGACCATTAAGAAAAGCACTCTTAATGTCCATTTGCTGCAATTTAAAATTATTATGAGCACCATAAGCAAGAAGGATACGGATGGACTCAAGACGAGCCATAGGCGCATAGGTCTCGCCGAAGTCAATGCCCTCAACTTGGGAATAGCCTTGTGCCACGAGTCTCGCCTTGTTCCTCACAACAATGACATTCTCATCTTGCTTGTTTTTAAATATCCATTTAGTGCCGATAACATTGCGACAATCCTTGGGCTTCTCTACTAATTTCCAAACCTTGTTGCGTTCAAAGTTATTCAACTCTTCATGCATAGCAACAACCCAGTCTAGATCTTTAAGAGCTTCAAACACTGTCTTGGGTTCCACCATTGAGATGTGAGCTTGATGCTCACCAAAACTTGCCAACTCCCTTCTTGTGGAAACCCTTCGTCAAAGATCACCTACAACTTTGTCAAGAGTGTGACCCCTTAACTCAAGGTTCCTATCAGCACGAGCTTTGTGATGAAGTTCAATAAGCTTGTTGTCTCTTGGGGGAATAACTTCATGAGTCTTTGTTGGAATCATTGGCTTGGCCTTGATATGTAACTTGATTAGTAGGAGTCAGAGATGATGAACCTTGCCCTTGATGTGGATCAACAGCCATAACAGGAGGCTGCTGCACTACAGGAGTTTCAGGGCCGAATAATCCGGCAAAGGGTGGGGCCGGATAATGCAGCGTGGGAGATCCTGAAGCATCTTCACTGGGTTGACAGGAACTTGCTCGAACAGGCGAGTGGACGGATAATCCAGGGTTAGCCGGAAAATCCGGCCTGGGACTTGCAGCTATTTCTTCGGTATGATGATCAATATGGTCGTCAGTGGAGTGATGGCCGGATAATCCGGTGTTGACCAGATAATCTGGCCTGGAGTATTCAGGAGCATGTTGACCTTCATCATTTGGTGGAGTTAGTGTAGAAGTTTCTCCCGTGGTTGGAGCATGTTGAATCTGTGTAGATGAGGGCTCTACATGAGTAGAGCATTGTCCTTCCCGATCCGCCACCAGGGGTTCCTCAATGGGGCGGAAAAATCCCACGCCCATTCTTCTTATGGCATCTTCGGGTATTTCAACATCTGCATCACAAACATTAACTTGCCCCGCATGGGAGCCATCATTTTCCTCGAACACCACACTACAAGATTCTACAACAGTTTCGGAGAGCTTATTGTAGACTCTATAAGTGTGGGATTCGGCACCATAACCAAAAAAAATGCCTTCTAAAGCCTTAGACTCAAATTTAGATAAACAAACTCCTTTGATGAGAAAGAAACACTTTCAACCAAATACCCGGAAGTATGAAATGTTTGGCTTGTTACCGGTAAGTATTTCATACGGAGTCCTGTCCAAGATTTTATGGAGGTATAGCCGGTTGGATGAATGACAAGCGGTAGAGATTGCTTCAGCCCAGAAGTTATATGATGTAACACCCTCAGAATCGGCCCTATGCAAGTTTTAACGATCCCCGCCAAACTCGCATAGAAACGATTCAAGGTGCCCACCAGGCACTTTCGTGCGGGTGGAAAACGAAGTAATATCATTACACAATAGTCCTCGATGGAACCCACAGAACAGATATATACAACAATGACTCCATGAGTCAAGAATACGGATACACAATACAAAGATCCAAATCAACTTGAAAATGATACAGCGTCCGACTACGGACAAGATGCAAATGGGGCTAAGAGCCCTGAAGAATAACCGATGGCGTCCATAACCCTGCCCAGGCCAAGCCGGAAGGGTAACCCTGCTAACGACGTCGATCTCAAAACCTGCTTAAACAAAAGGGGTGCCGACAAAGGGCAAACGAAAAAGAGAGCGGTCAGTACTGAGGCCAGTACACGGCGAGACTAGAATTCGGCGGTCCTCGCCTACATAGGTATGGTGGACTGAGCGGCAGCACAACAGGCACTAAACAACCTATAGAGACTCGATACAAATAGCGGCTATCAGAGAGGGGTAAGAAAGACCTATTCGGAACCAACCTGATACTACCACCAAACATACCCATCCTGGTGTTTCCCCCTCGAGACCAAACGAGGAAGTCAACCGAGGAACTCACACCGTTGGCAGTTTTATTTATTCAGTTATCGTTGCAACAATTACTAGTCAGGTATAGATAGTCATCCTGATATAATAAGCAGTGGGCACTTTTAGTTAACCATTCCGTTGTAGTTGCAACACTTACTAGTCAGATACAATTAGCATGAGATATACCAAACCCAGCAGTTGTTGGTACATTTATTTAGCCAGTCCGTTGTAGTGGAGCTGATTACTAGTCATATCGGATACAAGTCAATTTATAACAGTAAACTTTAGTTATAGTTATCTATGATCGAGAACTGTGCTCCAAGTCGTCCATAACCGCGGGCACGGCTTTTCGAAAAGATTTAACCCTGCAGGGGTGCACCAAAGTATCCACACGCACTTCGACCCTTTTTGCCAGATCAGTTAACATACACCCATCGGTATGTCGGCGGGCCTAAGTCATGACGTTTCCCAGACCCAAAGCAAGTACATGGGGGCCACCCCACTAAGCTACCCGCAACGAAGTCGGCCGGTCTCCGAGACAGACTCAGGGTTTGCGTCAATGGCTGTAAACGACTGGGAACCCGAAAGTGTGACTGGGCTTGTCGATACCGCGAAAGCACTCCGCAATCCTAAACAGTACAGGTGCTCCACGCACAATCTTAAATAAAGCAGTAAATCATGGCATAAGTACAGGATAGTAATAAAGCTTCAAACTACTTTGTGGCCCCCAGTACAATACTTTGAAATCAGGTACTAATCGATGGGGTGCCCACACACCCCACCTGTGGTTAGCGCGCTCGATCTCGGAACAGGTGTCAAGAACTCGGGGTCCTACGGGACACCAGTGAGCGGTTAAAAACCAAAAATTGTCTATTGCCCACCGGTGCCTCTGCATTTACCTACTTCAATTTTAGTTATTAAACAGTAATTAAAGCCATGATCATCTCCAACATTAAACATGCGGCAACACTCCAACAACTGAGGTACTTGACGACACGCAACAGCACTTGAGCAAGCGACTACGACGCGCAAGTCCAACTATCTACCAATCAACAGGTAATAGGATGTGTCCAAGGCAATATAAGGCTGCAAGGGATATCACGGGTATGAAAACTAGAGCATCGCAACACAGATAGCAATAGATCAACAGGGGGAATAAATACCATAAAAGTAAGATAGGTAGAAAGGGGGAGCTGCTCGCCTAGAAAACATTGCCGAAGGTTCATCCGAAGAACGGGCGACACTCGCATCAACTCATCGGCCTAATCCGCGAAGAAGCAAAGCACTAGAAGAAACACCGGATGCACTATTTAATACTACGGCAAAAGATCGGGCATGATGCATGTATGATGTATGACATGGCAAAGGTGCGATGCAACTAGGCCACATTAAGCGGAACCGGGGTCCCGACAATTAAGTATATGGTTATAGTTGTTCTAGATACCCCGCAATTTAAATGTTGTATTAACAGGGCAAGATAAGTTACCGGTTCGCTACACAAATTTAAATGGTTCCAATATAAGACTAGATTTGCCCGCATATGGACTCCATATTTAATTATTAGGTGAATCGGCATAAGGCCCTCAAACCACACTATATGTATGCAAGCATGGCAATTTAATATGCAACAAGTATGATATGTCAATTTATAAAATAGAGGCTCGGGAGGGGTCACACATTGGTCCGAAGATCTTGGGGGTTCGGGGTTCGTCGGGGTCGGTCTCGGCGGGATCGTTCTCGGATAACGGAGTAGATCTTGGCGTTCTTCAGGTTCGGGTCTTGGCGTCCGAGAGGAAGCACTTGATGGTTTCGAGAAGGAGGTCCTAGCGCTTCGGATCGGTCTTCAGGGTCTCGGTCATCGGATCTATGAAGGAGAACTTGTCGGTCCCAGGTTCCATGTCGGCATTCTCGGTGTCCCGCGGTGAAGTGCTTGTCGTTTTTGTGGCGAGCTTGGCGGTCATCGGGTTTGGCGCCGATGGTCGTTGGCGAACTTGGGGTGAATCTTGGTCTTCGAAAGATCTTGGCGAGAGATCGGATGACACCACGATGTGGAGCAACTCTTACACATGACCACATCGGACCACAGCAACTTATGCACAGTAGAATGACACAAGGAAGAATAGGAACATAGGAACACTGCCGTGTCGTTCGGACTTTAACGCGAGCACCTTGCAAACGGGGTGCGGCAGGGGGGCACAAACAGAAGGAGACCAGGTCGAGGGCAAGGACAGAGGGGCACCACGCATGTGGGGAAACATGGCGGCGGTGTAGAGGTCCAAGGGGGAGCGAGGTCTCGCGCCGGTGCGAGTTGCAGGAGGCGGACTCCACGGGAACGAGGGCGAGGACGCGCGCTGCAGAGAAGAGACCAGGGAAACGGCTCCATGGCGTGGAGCAGAGGGGCCGTGGACGCGGGGAGGAGGCAGCGACCAGAGTGGCGAGCGGCTAGTGGCCGAAGAGGAAGGTTAGCCACGGGAAGGAGAGCTCGGGCTCGACGGCGGCTTGCACGCAGGGCCGGGGCCGGAGGAGACCAAGGCGGGGTCGCTGGCCAGAGGCGGGGTCGGCGCGGGACCGGGCGAGGCAGAGGGCGCGGTCGGGCGGTAGGGTAGGCGGAGGCCCGGGGAGAGGAGGTGCTCGCGAGGGCATCATGGCGCGCTGGAGACGGCAGCGACGGAGGGCGCGATCTGCGGTGGGGGAGGACGCGCGGCGGTCGTGGCCAGCAAGGAGGAACCGACGGCGGCAGCGCCTGAGACGGATGCTCGCGGCCGGAAGCAGAGGCCGAAGGAGGACCTGGTGGTGGCGCCTGGGCGAGACCGGGCTGCAGAGCGGCGCCCGCAGCGGCGGCTCACGGCTCGGGGTAGGCGAGGGTGGCCAGATGGCCGGCCGCGAAGGGGAACGGGGGCACCGAGCGACGAGGTGAGAGGTGCCGGACGAGCTCGGGGACGACGCGGTGGGGGGGAGGCCGGGACCGCGAGGTAGGACGGCGGTGACACGGAGGAGAGGTGCCAGTCGGGGCGGCGTCGGGAAGCGGGGAGGGGGCTCTGGCGGCGGCAGGGGTCGACGGGATCGGCGAGAGAGGACGGGGTGGAAGGCGGGCCCGACGGTGGCGGCGGCGTGCGGTTGGTGGAGGAGAGAGAGTAGCGGGAGGAAGAAGAGAGAGAGACGGCGCGGGGTTGGTGGGGAGCTGTCCAGGGTGGGGCCCGGGGCGGGGATTCCGAGGCGGGTCAGGTGGGGCGGGAGAACGGTCGGTGGCTTGCGCGTCCACCGGGGGTGGACGGCGGGTGGGGCCCAGGCGGGATGGGCGGGATAACGGTGGCGCTGGGTGGCTGTGTGAGGTGGAGGGGGAAAAGAGTGGGGCTGGTGATGTGGAGGAAGGGGATTGGCTGGGGTGAGGTGGAAGGCTGGGTAGGATTAGAGTGGGTAGAGTTTTTGGTAGAAAAAGGTTAGGATAGATTCTGGGTAGGTAGAATTTTATCTGGAGGTGGCCGGCTAGGCTTTTGGGCCTGGCGGGCTGCCTCCTAAAAATAAAAGAAATTTTTTATTATTTTAAACGGGCTTTTGAAAACAGTTGATAACAAAACAAAATAATCCGGAGACCTGGGTTTTAATTTGAATGAAGGACGGGGCATTTAGAAAACAAAACCATGCTTTTCGAAAATAGTTTTATGTAAACAAATGCCAGATGACATGACGATGCTCAAATGCAAGGTGGCATGATGACATGAGCATGCGGTCATGATGATGCAATGCACAAAAACAACGCGATTCTCTAGTAGTGGTTTTGCGGGATGCCACATATGAAGACTTGAATTCAGCTATCATAGACCTTGCCATATCCATTAGGGTCCAGTTCTTCCTCTCGGCAACACCATTTTGTTGAGCGGTGTACGCAGCGGAATATTGATGTCTTATCCCCTCTTCACTTAGGAATTCATTTAAGGTGTAGTTCTTGAACTCGGAGCCGTTATCACTTCTTATTGCCAAAATGGGAACATTGTGTTGATGTTGAACCTCGTTGGCGAAGTCGATGACAGTTTGTTGAGTCTCGCTCTTCAACTTGAAGAAATACACCCAAGTGTATCTTGAGTAACCATCAACAATCACAAGGCAGTACTTCTTCCCACCGAGGCTTGCATGTGATGGAGGACTTCCTTCGATGAGGAGAGTCATGCATTTTCCCTTCAACACAAGCCCTGCAAACACGATCTTTGGAAAAGGAAACATTTTCTTTTAGTCCAAGGATGTGGCCACCCTTGTGGTGACTTTGCAAAGTTGTCATATTGGCGTGGGCTAGTCGGCAATGCCATAACAAACCCGTGTTAGCCTTTCAAAAAAGACACATCGGGCCTGTAGTGGTTTTCCCCGAAAAGTCCACCACGTACAGGTCATTTTCGACATATCCCACGAAAGCGACTTTTAGAGACTTGCTCCACAAGATTACCACCAAATCAGCATCAATACAAACTGCAAAGCCCATCTTACCAAGGGCACAAACTGAAAGTAAATTGTAACCAAGGGTCTCAACAAGCATGACGTCCACGAGAGAGATATTGTGAGCAACCACAACTTTGCCGAGACCCAATACCTCAGATTTTGACTTGTCACCATAGGATACGGTTATATGATCATGATTTGGCGGCATCTCCGTGATGGTCTCCTTGCTTCCGGTCATGTGACTCGTGCACCCGCTATGAAGTACCCATTTAGACCCACCGGAAGCATAGCCCTGCAAGAAAGTTACTTCTTGGTTTTAGGTACCCATTTTTCCATGGGTCCTCTCATGTTAGTGACAAGGGTCTTGGGGACCCAAATAGACCAAGGAATGTAACAATCATAAGGACCTACATAACTAGCATAAACATCACCATAATAATCACAATATAACTCAAAGTTAGGATTGTTAGTCCCTGCAAAACCATCATAATTAGACTTGTCATTAGTGGTGGTGCTAGTCTTTGGTTGAGCAGTCTTGCTCTTCTTCTTCTTGTTCTTCTTGTTCTTTGTGTTGGGAATATAACCAAGACCCTCTTTTCCATTGTTTGTCATTTGCTTGCTAAGTATCTCATCTAGAACTTCTTTACCTTTGTGTTGAGATCCCTTTGCAAGTTCTTCTTGTCCACAAGATGGTGTGGAGGTGTTGGGCATATAATACTTATCCAATTGAGTTTGGAGCTGGTCACGAGACTCATTTAGAGTAGAGTGTTCACTCTCCAATGCCTTGTGAGCAATGTCAAGTTTCTCAAACTTCTCCGAGAGTCTAGCATGAGCAGCCCCAAATTCAATCTTTTCCTTCTTTAGTTTCTTTACCTTGGCAAGAGCGTTGTCATGTTCTTTGATGAGCTGAGCCACAACTTCTTCATGTGACTCCTCAATTGATTCGAGTCTCTCTTCCAAGGATACTCGAGCTTCCTCTTCTTCTTGCAAGACATTCTTCAAGGAGGCTATCTCCAAGGCATCTTCTCTTTCAATTCTGCCCTATTCTTCGAGGAGATCTTCGGATTAGGCAAGTTGACTCATAAGAGCATCAAAATGAAGTTTGTGCTCACCTTGCAGGTTAGAGAAAAAATTGTCCAAAGCAATAACTTCTTCTTTTACCTTGAGACTAGTATGATCATCCATGTCCATATTTATGTTAGTCTTAGGAAATGAAGAAATAGAAGATGATACCTAGGACCCTCTTGCCATAAGTCAGGTGACATTGCTGTTGATGACGTATTCATTTGGAGAGTTAAAGAGTGATGATGGAGTAGATGTAGTGGCTATAGCAGCCACCTCACGAGCACTATCTTCATCCTCTTCATCTTCACTTGCAGAGGAATATTCTTCTTGTGCCACCAAGACAATCTTGGGTTGTTTCTTGTAAGGGCCATTCTTTTTGATAAATGGCTTCTTTCGAGGTGCTTTGGATGTTTCTTTAAGGATGAGCCTGCCACCATTGTCTTCTCTATTTTGATATGGACACTTAGCCACAAAGTGTAGCCTATCTCCACAATTGTAGCATGTTCTTAGTTTTGGGCCATTCTCTCTTCTTCCACTTGACCCATTCTTGCGCTCTAGTTCCGACTTGGCCTTGGCTGGATCCTTCCAAAAGTTCCTTGCATAGAATGCCATGTACTCACCATGAGCACGCTTGACTTCCGCGGGGCATCCCATGGAGACACTCTCGAAACATCTTTCATCCTCATCTTGCTCAACAACATTTGCCTTCAGAGCAACATTGACCCCTTTTTGCATTCCAATGGCTTGGGCACGAGCATATTCCGCATTCTTAGCTGCAACCTTGAATGATTCCATTTCTTGCATGACTTCTTTGGAGGTCATTTGATGGTAGTTGTGTCTACCCTGCAAGCTCTTCAAGTCCGTTGGCTCAAAAGGCATTAGAGCACTCACATATTTCCTTTTTATCCAAGCATCATCAATGTGAGTGGCTCCATGCTTTCTAAATGTTGTTTGCAATGCCCTTGAGTCTTCTATAAATATCTTCATGGTTTACACCATCCAACATGTAGAATCCTTCAGCTTCACTGCTAAGGGAATCATACCTATTTCTTCTCATGCTTTCATTTCCAATAAAGAGATCGGTGAGGGCATCCCAAGCTTCTTTAGCGGTGTTAAGATGCTCAATGTGGGGCATGTCCTTGGGACCCACTCCGAATTGTATCATGTGGAGAGCTGTTGCATTCAATTGACTATCCACCACTCTCTTCTTGTGAAGTTGGTGTGATCTCCAATATGAAGACCCTCTTCGATGATCCTCCAAAGTTCAATTGAAGAGCTACAAACATGAGATTGATACATTGCAAATGTATCTATAATTTTTGATGTTCCATGCTTGGTTTTATCTACTTTCTTGTGTTTTGTCCACACTTTGGAGTACTTTTCATATGATTTCTTGGACTAACCTATTAACAAGAGCCATAGTGCCAGCTGCCTGTTTTCTGCTGTTTTTGGTTCTAGGAAGTCAGAAAATGAATATTCTCGGAATTGGATGGGACAAAAGCCAAAGTTATTATTTTACCAGGGGACACTTGGAGCCAGAATACGAGACGGAGAAGGGCCAGAGGGCGGCCACACCACCTGGCCGCGCGGCCAGGCTTGGCCCGCGCCATGGGGTGGTGTGGCCAGCCTAGGCACCCCCTCGGTCGCTCCTTCCGCCTATATATAGCCTCTGATACGGAAACCCTAAGTACCCGATCAAAAATCCATGAAAGATTCGGTAGCCACCATCGTCTCCATCCCTAGATTGGGAGGGATCTGAAGCTCTTCCCGGCACCCTGCCGGAGAGGGGAATTCACCCCGGAGGCCTTCTTCATCATCATGCAAGCCTCCGGTGTGATGGGTGAGTAGTTCATCTCTGGACTACGCATCCATGTAGTAGCTAGATGGCTGGTTATCCTCCTTTGTGCTTTCATGTTTAGATCTTGTGAGCTCCGTTCATGATCAAGATCATCTATTTGTAATTCTGCATGTTGTGTTTGCGGGGATCCGATGGATATTGAGATGCTATTTCAGATTGATTATTGATTCTATCATGTCTTTGTTATTTATGATCTTGCATGCTTTCCGTTGTTAGTAGCTATATTGGCCAAGTAGATGCTAGCAACTCCAAGAATTAGTATTTATGCTCGATAGTGGGTTCATGCCTCTAGTAATCTGGGGAAGTGACAGAAATCTCTAAGGTACTAGATGTGATGTTGCTACTAGGGAGAAAAAAAATCCTTTGTTCATAGAACAATCGTATTGTTTACTTTACACGCAATTCGTGATGCAATAATCTGTTGCTTGCAACTTAATATTGGAGGGGGTTTGGATGATAACCTGAAGGTGGATTATTAGTCATAGATGTAGTTGGATGGCGGTCTATGTATAATGTTGTAATGCCCAATCGAATCTCAAAGGAGTCAAGATGATTAGTATATGCTTGTATGCTTTCTCGATGTTTGTCAATTGCCTCGCTGTAATTTGTTCACCCAACATGTTATCTATCTTAAGGAGAGCCACCTCTAGTGAACTATGGACCCCGGTCCTTTCTTTTAAATTCAATCTACAATCAAACTATTTAATGCTTTGTGTTTACTTTCTACAAACTATTACTTCCTTCCATTCGATACGTTTAATCCTTTTTTTTCAGCAAAACCGGTGAGATTGACAACCTCATCGCAAGTTGGGGACAAAGTTCTGTGGTTGTGTTGTGTAGGTCTCCACGTTGTTGTTGGCACCGGTAGTGCGCCCTGCCAACGTTCAGCTAGCTACACCTTTGGGATGTTTCCTTGCTCCTACTGGATTGATAACCTTGGTTTCGTACTGAGGGAAAACTTGCTGTTGTGCTCATCATACCTTCCTCTTGGGGTTCCCCAATGATCTCGATATATTTTGGGCCATCAAAGACTTCATTAAGAATTACAATTGATTAAAAGAAGATGCAGTGAGCTTGGGTGGATCACCCCTATTGTTTATATGAGGATGAGGGATAGGTGGATCGTGGGAACATAGGTGATGAACCTCACTATAGTCCTCCTTACCACTTCCCTTCTTGGAGGCGGAACCATTATGTTTTTCACCTATCACTTCATCTTCCTTGGATCCAGTGTTAGCCTTATCATTGGATGACGGAGTGGCAGCCTCCAAGGAGGTTGGAGTTGGGGCTGCGGATGATGTGAGGCAAGCAATCATTTGTTGCATCTCCTCCATCTTGGTCTCAAAGGATTTCAACAAGGTTGTTTCCAACGTCTTGAGATCATCCATTGTGATCTTGTCCATAGCCTCATTCCCATTCTCCTTGGTACCCATACTTCTCTTAGGCGGTTAAGCCCGAATAAAGAGCCGGGGCTCTGATACCAATTGAAATGGATCGTATGGGCACCTAGAGGGGGGGGTGAATAGGTGCTACTTCAAATTTTAATGCTTTTTCAATTTTAGGCTTGACGCAAAAGGTAAATTCTCTAGATAAGCTATTAAGAAGAATTTCCCTATATGCAAACTTAGTTACTAGCGAGTAAAGGCGAGAGAGAAAGAGGAACGAGTAAACCGTAGTGGAGCACGCGGAGACATGGGATTTGTTTTACTGCAGTTCCTTCCTTGTTAAGGGAAGTACATCTGCATTGGAGGGGTGGGCGGTACTAAGACCACCATGCCACAATAGGCCTCACCATGTTCTCCGATGGATCCTGCCACCAAAGGCCTGATCCACCTTTCCACTATAGGAACCCTTCGAGGCGGGAACCAGTGCCTTTACACAACTAGCAGGGCACAACTCCACAACCAAATTGGAGGCTCCCGTAATGTCAAGAAGCTGCCACAAGAACAAGTTATCAATAACAAAACACAAGATCTAGATATTAACGAGAATACTAGATTGGGGATTTCTCCAAGTGAATGGAGAGAAGTTGGTGCGCTTGATTCATGATGACGATGTAGATTGTCTCCTCCTTCAATTCCACCAAAGATCGGAGCCTTCGGGTTGTTGAAATGGGAGATCTAGAGAGAGAGCTCTTGCAATGGGTCTGACACTTTTTGAATGAATCAAGAGTTCCGAATGGAGGGGATGAATGGGCTTTTATACCCCTGCACCCATGGAGCCGTTGGAGCCATATGGGGCTGGATTATCCAGCCCAAGTGAGGGCCGGATTATCTGGCCTAGGGAAAACTCCGCCCTAGACTCGGATTATCCGGCAAATAATCTGCCCCCACTCAGAGCGACGCGCTGAGCCTGCCCTTGATCATCTCCTGGGGGCCGGATTATACGGTCCCATGCGAGGGACAGATTATCTGTCCAAGGAAGGAAAAACCGCCCCCGTTCGGATTTTCTGGGAGAAAATCCGAACCTACTCAGAGCGTCGCGCCTTTGCTGCCTTTGATCGTCTTCTGGGGGCCGAATTATCCAGCCTCATGCGAGGGCCGGATTATCCGGCCAGGGGAGGAAAAACTGCCCCTATTCGGATTTTCATCTGAACCCACTCAGAGCGTCGTTGTTGGGGGATACCCCCGGGTAGGGTAACACCGGGGTATAAGGGCTGAGTTAGCCAGGGTACGGCGCGGTCAAAGCAAGTGCTGACCGGGTCACCTCAAGGAAGGCCGAACCACGGTGTGACCTAGCCCGTGGAGCATCTCCTTGACTATGGTCCAGCCAGCATAAGTTATATGTCGGCCATGTGTATTTGTTTTGCAGCTGACTTGGTAAGCCGGATTAGCTATATGCTAGCCGGATTATCTTATGGCTTTCAAGAGAAGGAATCCCCCGCTGGTCAAAAGGTGGCTTTATTAGCTGTAGCATGAGCAAAGTAAAGTAAAGAAGAGGACCAACAGGTCAGGGCGACCAAGGTGACGCGGGTAAAGCCGGATGACGTAGCCCGTGTCTGGTGACACCGAAAGACAAGGATTACGCTGTGGGTTATGTCCAAAGCCCGGACGAGCCGTTAAAGAGAATAAAGAAGCATCTGCTTTAGGCAAGGAGCATATTCGTAGAATATGCTGCCACCTATGCCCTAGAATGGTAATCCGGGCTCCCCTATATAAGGAGCATTGGGGCCTCCATAGAAGGGGATGGATCATTCTCTCTTTCTAAGGTAGGACTCTAGGGCTAGTTGGTAGGGAGTAAGAGACATCGTCTCCTTCTTGCTGAGAGCCTCAAGAGCCCTTGTAAACACCATTGATAGAGAAAAATACAAGAACTTCCGTGCGTGGAATCACCATGTTCTCCCCCCTGGATTCCCCTAGCACTCATTGGCCCCATCTTTAGCCTATCCATGGCATCTGCCGTGCCACCACCATGATAGTTGGCGCCCACCATGGGTCTAGCGGTGCTAGCAGGGGTGAAAATTCAGACGGCAAACTTCTCCAGCAACGGCGAGTGTGTCGTCTCATGCTTGGTTCAGTGCTTTGGAGCACTGGACTACGTCAGCGACAATGCAGGAAGCTTCGGCAGGCACCCTCCACCATGCAACGACGTCTTCATCAAGCTTGGCGCGCACAAGATCTACGTCGGCGTGGACGAGTCCTGCGTTCATCCGCGACACATCGTCGAGGAAGGCGAGCCACCTCTCAGCGTAGCTCGTGGAGTGCGTATCACTCGCCCCACTAGTAGTGTTGAGGTCCTGATGACCACGCCTAACGCGGAACCAAGCAAGGGCCCGGCACTAGAGCCGGAGGTAACGCCAAAGCAGACCAGGTCTAGGTTTCCTCCGCTAGAAAGGCCAGAGAATGTGCTCCAGCAAGCAATAGATAGCCTAGCGACGCCAATAGCACCTATGGTAGATCCGGCTCAGGCAAAACCTGAGTTAGAGGAAACTAGGCGGAAAATGTTAGCTGGGGCAAAGAAGGTAGCAGAGCTGCATTAGTCTTTGAACATCACCTTGAGAGAATATGCAAAGGCAAACCGCATATATGGAGTGAAAATCCGGGGCAGGAACCTAATCACTGAAATTGACAAGGAATACGAGCCTAGGCCGGGTCAGACATCCACGATAGTAATAGAAGGGCTAGATCGGTATAGTACTCCGGCAAAGAACCTCAGGGCAGCAAACGCGGCCGCATCCGAGTTAGAAGGTTTAACTGGAGAGGCCTAGCAAAGGCAACAAGAGAGGGTAAATCACTTGTTAAGAGTCGCTTGCCAGCAAAATGAAGAAATAAACAAGGCAAAACCAGCGCCACCAGGAGCCTCACAGGTGGTACATTCGGCCAGAAATAACCCGGCGAGACCCAGAGGAGCCGTGTCATCCCCGGGTCATAATCCCAGGAGAGAAGAAGTAGTAGACTCCAGAAGAAGAGACAAACAGATGGTTCCTTATGACCCGGTAAGGGCTGGAAAAGACAAAGCAGTGCAAGTTGATGAAGATCGGCACAGTACCAGCCGAGGTGTGGCCGCCCGAGGTAACCGTGACCAAGGCAATGCCGGTCAAAGAAATGCTGCCAATGGCAATGCCGGACAGCATGATCCCGTGGGAACGGGGCAAAATTTACCTCGGACGCAACAACAACGCGCACCTCGGCAAGAGGGGAGCGCGGGACAAGCAGCACAACAACATAATGCTCGTCCGGATCAGGAAAGATACAATGATGGTTATTCGGCTATGGTCAACGACGGATACCCTAGACCAGATCACCACATCATTGGGTCGAGGCTGGGGAGCAGGAACTTGCCGCCAGATGATGCAAGGCTAAAATTGGATAGGATTTATAGGTCGGAGCAAATTTAGATACAAGGTCCACCGGGTCCAGCATGCTTTGGGATCCGGATCATGAACGAATCACCAGTGCCGAACTTTCAGCTGGCTAGAGGAACCCGAACTTATGATGGTAGTACCAGGCCAGAGGATTGGCTGATTGACTATGCCACAACAGTCAAGATCCCAAGAGGAAATTTGAGATGGGAGGTAAGGTATGTGCCACAGATGCTGGAAGGACCAACGCGAGTTTAGCTGAACAATTTGCCACAGGGAGTGTCAACTGTTGGTTGGATTTCGAGGAGCTATTCATTGGCAACTTCTCAAGCACTTACAAGAGACCCAACAGGCCACAGACCCTTGCGTTGTGCCGGCAGAGACCGAATGAGCCAGATAGAGACTTCCTAACTTGATGGTGCAACGTGCGAAACTCGTGCGAGGGAGTAATTGAATCACAAGCTATTGCACGGTTCGCTCAGGGATGCAGATATGGAAGTATGCTGTGGCAGAGGTTACAGCGAGACATGCCAAATACCTTGGCTAAGACGATCCGGATCGCAGATTCGTATGCCTTGGGAGATCCAACGCAACCCCGACTAATGTCGAGCGAGGCAAACGAGGAATATTACGCCGAGATGGCTCCGGATTGTCAAGGAGGAATGATTTTCGAGGAAAGAAAAGGGATGAGCGTCTGGATTACCAGTATAACTTGCAACAGGTCGCAGCGGTAGACCGGGATCAATCCAATGTTGGAGCCAGCCAACGCCAAAAAAACTGGAGGGCAAAGCTGGCAGCAGAAAAATGAAGGGAAAAAACTTTGGACCCCGGAGCAGAAGAAGAAATGGCAAGAACGAAAGGATAGACCAAGGTATACGTTTGAGTCCATGCTGGATCAACCTTGCAAGTTCCATACGCCAAGCCGAATAGTCCGGCGAATCATACAACCCGGCAATGTGAATGGATGAGGAAGTTAGAACAGGGAAGTTCGGGGAATGCTCAGGCACCTCGGAACGAAGCACCTAGGAACAAAGCACCACGGCCACCATTACTGACAGGGGGAATGGACAACAACTGATGCTGCCACCACCTCCTCCGAGGTACGAGAATATGGAAAGAAGGGATGGGGTACATCAAGTGGGCAATAGCCAGCAACAAGGTCAGGGTTACAATGAGAATGAGGGACGAAACGAGTACAGGGAACATCATCAAAGCTACTGTGTGTTTACCACGGAAGAGAACGACCGAAAAATCTTGCAGTGCCGGCATATGGAGGTGAACGCAGTAATGCTAGCAGTAGTGAGATATATGCCCTGGGCGGATCAGGAGATTACATGGAGTGTCAAGGACCACCCAAAGATCATGCCAATCCTAGGAACCTATGCTCTAGTCCTGGATCCGACGTTCATCGGGCCGAATCTCAATGTAAGGTTTTCTAAGGTACTGATTGACAATGGCAGTAGTATCAACATTATGTACAAGGATACCATGCACAAGTTGGGAATAATAGAGAACATGTTGCAAGCAACGAGGACCACCTTTCATGGCATTGTACCGAGTATTTCCTGTGAGCCAAATGGTAAGGTCAGGGTTGACGTGTTGTTCGGCACAAGAGACAATTGCCGTACTGAGAACTTGGAATTCGAAGTGGTGAATCTTGAGAGAGCTTATCACGCGTTACTCGGCAGGCCAGCGCTGAACAAATTCATGGCAACTACCCACATCAGTTACCTTAAGATGAAGTTGCCCGGGCCAAGGGGCGTGATAACAGTATCAGGGGACTTCTGGCGTTCGATCGAGTGCACCTCAGCCGGATCTAATTTAGCCGAGTCACTCGTGATAGCTCAAGAAAAAATGAGGATACTGGAAGTGGCGGCACTGGCTCAATCCACGCAACAACATATGCCGGCCCTGACCAACCCGCACGGGAGCGTATCATTCCAAGCAACTAAGGACATGAAAAAAGTGCCAATCGATGATCAGTTCCCAGAGCGTACCATGACCATTGGTGCCGGGTTAAGTAGCAAATAGGAAGGCGAGCTCATCAACTTCCTCCGTGAGAATCGAGATATCTTTGCTTGGTCTACTCAGGATCTGTAAGGTGTATCGAGGGAGTTGGCTGAGCACTCATTGAACGTAAGACTTGGGGCTAAGCCGGTAAAGCAACCACTCCGGCGTTTCACCGAAGATAGGAGGAAAGTCATTGGAGACGAAATAGCTAGGCTCCTAGCGGCCAGATTTATCATGGAAGTACTCTATCCGGATTGGCTCTCTAATCCGGTGCTAGTGGAGAAAAAGAAAGATGATCCGAACGTAGTTGTGGTATGGCGCATGTGTATTGATTACACGAACCTGAATAAGGTGTGTCCCAAAGATCCATTTCCACTCTCTAGGATAGATCAAGTCATAGACTCAATGACCGGATGTGAGCTACTATCATTCATTGATGCATATTCTGGTTTCCACCAGATACCCCTGAATCCGGATGATCAAATAAAGACTACGTTTATTACCCCATACGGGGCTTATTGCTATCGCACTATGCCATTTGGATTATGTAATGCAGGAGCAATGTACCAGCGATGCATGCAAAAATTCTTACATGATCAGATAGGTCGAAACGTGCAAGTCTATGTGGATGATGTGGTAATAAAAACCAAGGAAAGAAATATGCTCCTTGATGATATCCAGCAGACATTCGCGAACTTGAGAAGGTTCCAAATGAAGCTGAACCCGGAGAAGTGCACCTTTGGCGTACCCGCCGGAAAGTTACTCGGTTTTTTGGTGTCTAGCCGTGGCATTGAAGCTAACCCGACAAAAATCTGGGCCATAGAAAGAATGGAACTGCCAAAATGCCTTAACGATGTGCAGAAGTTCACTGGTTGCCTGGCATCATTAAGTCGGTCCGTGTGTCGGTTGGGAGAGAAGGCCTTGCCCCTCTACCAATTAATGAAAAAGGCAGACAAGTTCACATGGACGCCACAGGCAGATCTTGCATTTCAAGAGTTGAAAAAGATGTTATCTACTGCGCCAATCCTAGCCGCACCACTACCTAAGGAGCCAATGTTGCTCTACGTAGCCGCGATCAACCGAGTCGTAAGTGCAGTAATCGTAGTGGAGCATGAAGAGGAAGGAAAGTCCATGCAAAGGCCGGTGTACTATCTGAGCAAGGTATTGTCAGCCTCGAAACAGAACTATCCTCACTATCAGAAGACGGCGTATGACGTATATATGTCGGCCAAGAAACTCAAACACTATTTTGAGGAACACCCCATCAAGGTGATATGTGAGGCGCCCATTTCAGAAATTATGAGTAACAAGGACACAAGCGGCCGGACAACAAAGTGGGCAATCGAGTTAGCTCCCTATGCACCACAGTTTGACAGAAGGGATGCAATCAAGTCACAAGCTGTGGCGGATTTCTTTGTGGACTAGGCTGAAATGCAATACGAGCCACCCTTGCTGGACTCCAATTATTGGCAAATGCACTTCGATGGATCGAAACTGAAAGATGGGTTGGGCGTCGGAGTAGTGCTTACATCGCCCAAGAAGGATCAACTGAAATATGTCCTTCAAATCCACTTCAGTGCCTCGAACAATGTGGCGGAGTACAAATCATTGGTGCATGGTCTCAAAGTGGCGAAAGAAGTAGGGATACGTCGGATACAATGCTTTGGAGATTCTGATTTGGTGGTGCAGCAAGTGTCTGGAAATTTGGATGCCTTGGATGCTAACATGGCCCTGTACAGGTTCCATGTTCAAAAGATAAGTGGGTTTTTTGAGGGATGTGAGTTCCATCACATACCCCGGATTGAAAACGAGGCGGCGGATACGCTGTCCAAGTTAGGCTCGTCCCGGCAGCCAATCCCACCGAATGTCGCCTTGGAGCACCTGAGATAACCATCTATCATGCCTTCACCCGAATCAGATTGCATTTACATCTCGGCACTCTCCGGATCAGGAGTTGCACCTATGGAGATAGAGTGGGGAAGTACCTCAGCAAACCCGGGGACTGCTCTAGCAAACCCGGGGACCGCCTCAACAAACCCGAGGACTGTTCAGTCTGATCCGGCAGGAGTTATATCGGTGGATGCAATGGAAGTTGACGAGGAACCATTTCCCGTCCGGACTGTACCAACTTGGGCCAAGCCAATTTTTGATTTCCTGAAAGAGGGAATCTTACCGGATGACGAAATAAGTTCAAGGCAGATTCAGAGAAGGGCAAAGGCCTATACAATTATCAACGCCAAACTATACAAAAGAAGTGTGACAACAGTACTATAGCGGTGTATTGATCTGGAGGAAGGACTTGACATACTCCGGGATATTCACCAAGGGGAATGTGGCCACCATGCCTCCTCAAGGGCGTTAGTAGCAAAAGCTTTCTGGCATGGATTTTATTGTCCCAGTGCTTTGGAACAAGCAGAGGACTTGGTGAGAAAATGCAATGGATGTCAAAGATACACCACGAAAACTCATCTACCAATGTTGGAGCTGAAAACTATCCCCATTACATGGCCATTTGCTGTATGGTGCCTAGATATGGTAGGACCATTTAAGCCGGCCAAAGGAGGGATGACCCATATTCTAGTCATGGTTGACAAGTTCACCAAATGGATTGAGGTGAAACCAATTCGGAAATGTGATGGGGCAACAGCAGTCAGATTCCTCAAGGATATTATCCTAAGATACGGCTATCCCCATAGCATCATAACTGATAATGGAACAAATTTCACTGAAGGATCGTTTGCGAGATTCTGCTGAGAAAAGAAGATCCGGTTAGATATCGCCTCAGTCGCCCACCCCGCGTTGAACGGGCAAGTGGAAAGATCTAACGGACTGGTATTGTCCGGGATAAAACCCCGGCTCATAGATCCACTTCAAAGATCAGCGGGGTGTTGGATAGAATAACTACCAGCGGTACTGTGGAGCTTAAGACCAACTCCAAATCGATCAACAGGTTATACACCCTTCTTTCTGGTATATGGGGTAGAAGCTGTATTACCAGCCGACATAGAGCATGATTCACCAAGAGTCACCCAATACATAGAAGCCGAAGTGCGCGAGGCCCGGAAAAATGATGTTGATCTGCTGGAAGAAGCGAGAGAACTGGCCTTGTCCAGATCAGCCATATATCAGCAAAATCTTCGATGCTACCATAGTCGGAAAGTAAACCCCCGAGTCTTCCGGGAAGGTGATTTGGTACTCCGGCTAATACAGCGCACTGCTGGCATGCATAAGTTATCCCCTCCATGGGAAGGACCTTTCATTGTGAGCAAAGCCTTGCACAATGACTCCTACTATCTTATTGATGCACAGCCCCAGGAAAAGAACAAGGCGGACAGGTCCGGAGAGGAATCCAAACAACCGTGGAACGTAGCACTGCTTCGTCCTTTGTACACCTAAGAGGTGAATGTATTCGAGCTACTCATATGTCGGTATGTATGTCGGCGATGAGCTTATCAATAAAAACTTTGCCACCCCGAGTAGAGACTCGGGGACTGCTATAATACTTCTTTCTCATTTTCGTATTTTTATGTCGGCTGGGTTAAGTCGCTTATATCTTAGTTGGATTAGTAATGTGTAAGCACCAAAAACCTAACTCTTCGACTTTTCTGTTGTCCAACACGAATTGGCTTCATGGAAAGCAAGAGAACAAGTTTGGAATGGCAAAGCACATGAAAAACGACTAAGGGAAAGAACTTAAGCGGGCCGACATTGGTTGTTTGACTAACCCTTAGTTTGTTTTGGTCACTAAAACACCGGATCATTTTGAGCTAATCTCAAGGTTTCAAGTATTGTTAAGTCAATTTTTTGAACCTCGGACTCGTAAGTCGAAAAACCGAATCAAGGTAGACGCGAGCCGAGTCAAAAATTGGGGGAACAAGAAAACGAAACTCGGGGACTTCGCCCATGATAATCCAGCAATAAAACTTAGTTCAGAACATAAAATTGTAGCACAACCAAACTAAAGTATTTGGATACATCTAAGCTCGGCATTCCGGGGATCTGATAAATATGAACAGTGTTTTCTAAGGAGCAGGAGCAGCAGACGAATCATCCCTCGATGGAGGAGGTACTTCGGAGTGTGGGGGAGGGGCGCTAGCCTTGGCTTCGTCCTCCGGGTTAACCTCGCTATCCTCTAGGTCTTCGGCCTCATCGCCCAGTTCGGAGCCCTCACTTTCACTCTCTCCCTCTTCACCTTCAGAGACAACTTCTTCTTCAACGGCATCGAGATAACTCGGCCCCTCATTCCAAGCATGGCAGAAGGAATACTAGATGAGCTTGTTGGCACAGGCTTTGTGGTGCGCGATCCACTCCGGATCCTTGCACCACTTAGACCCAGTGCGCATGCGAGTGAGCAACCCCAGATCAATCCCTTCATACCATGAAAGAGCGAATTTCAAGGCAATGTCGTCCCCAGCCTGTGCGGCAGATTCGCGCCACAGATGCAGCTGCGTGTCACACTCCATTAATTTGGCTATGAAAGCCGAGCCTTTCTTTGGAATGGATTCACTGGGCCAAAGACAGCTGAACATCTGCGTTGCCGCTGGGATAATATCTATGCCATGGTTCTTCACTACCTCAAGACGAGCGGTGAGACTCGCCAGTAGATCCTCCTTATTATACGGGATTGGCTCGGCACCAGGGGCAGCAAGAACACCATGCTGTTCGCGGGAGTGGCGTAGGGCAGCAGCACCAAGCGTATCACTCTCTCGAAATTTGCCTAAGAATGAGAAGAAAAATAGTGAACAAAAGGACCAAATCCGGAGGAAAGAAAATCAAGCAAGGGCAGAAAACTCACGCACAATCTGGAAGAGGAGTCGTTGAAGCTCGGAATGAACATCGGTGCTATGGGCCTAGAGTTTCTCATATTCGGTGGTCACCGATGTAAGCTTGACGTCGGCTTCCTCCAGTAGGCTCTTATCCTTGGAGATTTGTGTGGTTAAACGCTCTTTCTCCTCGGCAAACTCCTGGTCGGCCTTCTCCAACTCGGACTTATGGAAGCTCTTAAGCCTCTGAATTTCAGCATTCAGCCGAGTGATCTCCGAGTCCTGGTGTTGGAGCCGAGCTATCTCTTCATCTTTCTTCTTCAGCTCAGCCTCATGCTTCCCTGCTTGTTCGAGGAAATGAGTCATCATTTCAGGCATAGTGATGCTATCCTCGAGAGCAACTGCAACAACATAATGATCCAGAGGACCCAAAGTATAAGTGTCCACCGGATAAAGGAAGGAAAATACAACGATCATGTGGAGGGGATAAATTTACCTTTGATTTCAGCAAGGTTTTTCCGCATGATTATGTTTTCAGCCTCAACCTCGGCTGCATGATTCAGACAACAAATTCATATGGATCCTAAGAAGTTTGAATAAATACGGAAGAGGAAGAATGGAAAATTACCCCTCTTCTGGTACTCCACCAGGACTTTACCATAACGCGTGCGAATGTCTTTATAGGAGTCCAGCAGGTGCTGGAACTCAGCGGATCAGTGGTTAGTGGTAATCTGAAATAAGCAAGGTAATGGCAGAGTTCAAAGGCAGAGTAAAAACAATTCGAAGTCTATGAGATCAGGGCCAAGTGGAACTTAACCCAGCTCTAGGTGTGTGGATATTCGGAGTCTACAAAATCTGGGCCAAGTGGAACTTAACCCGGCTCTAGGTGTGTGGATATTCAAAGTCTACAAGACCCGGGCCAAGTGGAACTTAACTCGGCTCTAGGTGTGTGGATATTCGAAGTCTACAAAATCTGGGCCAAGTGGAACTTAACCCGGCTCTAGGTGTGTGGATATTCGAAGTCTACAAAATCTGGGCCAAGTGAAACTTAACCCGGCTCAAGGTGTGTGGATATTCGAAGTCTACAAGACCCGGGCCAACTGGAACTTAACCCGGCTCTAGGTGTGTGAATATTCAAAGTCTACAAAATCCGGGCCAAGTGGAACTTAACCCGGCTCTAGGTGCGTGGATATTCGAAGTGTATAAGATACGGGCCAAGGGAACTAGACCCGGCTCTAACTATATAAAAATTTGATGTCGTTACGAACAAAAACTAGATTCTATATGAAGCATCCGACCGAATAACAAGTTATTCCCTCAGAGGCTCGGGGACTAGGGGTTATATCTACAGGTGCTCAGTTATGTAAAACATCAACATCAGAGAAAAAGAGTTACCTCCATCATCCGGCCAGCTAAGGAAATAGCCTTGGTAGTGGAGTTCATCTAGGCGCTGAACTCGGCAGGGCCGAACTTCTCCGGCAGATCATCTTGAGGGTCGATGAATTATGCATTGTTCTAGTTCTTCACATACTCAAGGAGCAGTGGACTGTAGCTTTCGCCGCTTAGAGAATAGTTCGCCACAAGGCCCTTCACGTGGGCCTCTCGCCTGGCGGATTGAGCTGCAGCGGGGCTGGTATGCAAAACCAGCTGTTGGCTGCCCTCTGACCCAGAAGCGGTAGACCCGGATGAAGTTCTTTTTGCTGACCTAGAAGCCTTCTTGACTTCGCCAGATGAAGGTGGAGGAACTGTTTGGAAGATATCTGCCATTGAAGGGGTAGACCCGGAGGGAGCCGACGGGGCTTTTCCCTTGGGAGGCTTGGTGGAGGCTTTTGCTACTGTTGGTGCTGATGCTGGTGCTGCTGGTACTGCTGGTGCTGCTGGTGTTGCTGGTGTTGGTGCTGGTGCTGGTGTTGCTGGTGCTGGTGCTGGTGCTGATGCTGGTGATGCTAGGAACACTGGAACAAAAGGACTTGTTGGGGGCGGCGCCGATGAAACTGGCACCTCAAGATTTGGCACTGAGGCCGAGGAACTGGGGAGATCCGGCATCACCGTATCCAGAGCTGCCCCACTACCCCTCGCGCCGACTTTGCCCTCCTCTTGGAGAGGTGGGCCCTGGTCAGGCGCAACCGCGGAGCCCTCTTGAATAGGGATGAGCGAATGATAATAATCGTTGCGGGGGGGAGAGGGACTGCTCCGGAGTGGGAAGGCTATGCCGGAGCCGCTCTGAGGGATATCCCTAGGAGCTCTAAGAAAAAGAAAAAGCACCAAGTCAAAAAGAGAGAATCAATAAGAAACAAAGGCAAGCAAAGGAAAAATCCCAAGTAGCGGTGCTAAAGGACTTACTCATCCGCAGTAGAAGGATCCCGAGGTTTGGGCGCCCTCCGAACCGTGCTCTTGGTGGCCGGCTTGGACGAGGGTTTCACCCTAGATTTCTTCTACCTCTTCTTGGGCGGCGGCACCTCCGAAGCTATGGCCGAGGTAGCCGTGCGCTTCTGGGAAGGAGCAGGGGCTAGGCCACCAGTGGCAAGGGGAGGAACCTCGTGGACCTGACCGTCTGGGTTAGCTGAACATTCGAACATAGCCAGATGCGCGTAAGAGATGGGAACTGGATCAAATACCTCTAGGACCTCAACATCTGAGTCATCGTCGTCTGGCCAATCCCTTAGAGAAGAGGCGTTACCAGCGCTGTGTTTGACGACATCCGAAGTAGGCAGGAAGGCCTCCGGATCAGGCTCCTCCTCATCCTCCTCGGTGCGTTCCGGCAACCACTTGCTCACCAGCACCTCGCCATCCTCCAGTGGCTGCTAGAGGAATCGCTGAGAACAAGGCAACAATTGACAAGTTACAAAAGTGAATTGACATACAGAGAAGATTCTAAGAATAAGAAAAGGAAAATTCACCTTTGGAGGAGGGTTGACCCGGGTGAAGGGCTCAAGTCCCCACTCCCAATCCTCGGAGAACTCCTTCTCCACATTGAATATGGACTTAACCCGGCGGTAAACCGCCGAGTTATCCAGCTCAATGGAAGAAGTCCGGTGGGGGTCGAGAGGGTCGCTCAAGTAGCCGATCTTGTGGGCTCGCTTCTGGAGGGGGGAGACACGGCTGCGGAGAAAAGTAATCATAATATCCTCCCCCCGGAGATGCTCCTTGAGCAGCTCCTTGATCCGGTGCTCCACTTGATTCGCCAGGGCCATGGGCCGCTTTGGAATGCTCTCCCAACGCGAGGTATCAGGAGAGCCAAGTTTGAAGGGGAGCAGCCAGATCAAGTCCTCCTTGGTGGTGTTCCGGACATAGAAGAAAGTACGGGCCCAGCCCTTGCAGGACTCGAGTCTGGTGACCCAGGGGAATACGGAGTTTTTCCGGGGAGAAATGGAGGCGGCGCCGCACTGGGTCAAGTGTTTGTCCTCCAGGGCAAGCTCCTTGTCTGGAACTACATTCCTCCGGAGACCAAAGAACTTGATCCAAAGTTCTTTGGTTGGCCAGAGGCCGATGTACCCCTCAATGCCAGAAGCAAAGGAGGACAGAGAAGTAATAGCATTTGCGGGGAGGTGATGCGGTTGCAACTTGTATGTAGAAATGAAATCAAAGAAAAAATCGGAAGTGGGAAGGCCGAAGCCGCGCTGGAAATGCGAAAGAAAGACAAAATATTCCCCAGAATTGGGGGAAGGAGAGACTTCACCGGAGGTGAGGCGGCAGGCAACACCGACGGGGACGCGGAGCCAGTCCAGGTCCTCCTCGCGGACGATGGAGCCGTCCCAGCAGCCGCACTCGTGAACCTCTACTCCTTCTTCCTGTTGCGCCACCACCGCTGCTTCCTCTTCTGTCATGATGGATTCGAGGTCTTCAAGAGTGAAATCGTTGTACGAATAACCGAAAGAGGGGAAACGGGAAGCGCAAGGCCCCGTAGTGGAAATCTGGACTAGGAATAGCGGCGCTGGTGCGAGATGCTGCCTGAGCACGATCGCGGTGGCGCTGGAGCAACAAGAAACTGGCGGCGGCAACAAGGTTGCGGTGAGAGAGAAAAAGGCTAGGAGGCGCGGAGAAAATGGAGGAATTTCCCCTGAGAATGCCCCATGCCCTCTACTTAACTGCGCAGCACACGCGTCGTGGGATCTTTTGCGGTGGCCATGCCGCACGCAACGGGCGTGTGCACGGTCGAGATGGCCAATCAGAGCGCGGCCACAGAAAGGGCCATAGGAGCGAACGATCCTATGACGTGACGCAATGTTACAGTTAACGAGGCGCTGTAGTGAAGGGACATTTACAGCAGTTATTCCTGACATTGCGACAGTAACCGGCGCATTAAATGCGTGTGGCCCTTAAAATGAGGCAAAATGATGATTACCCTCCATGTAGGATGTGGGGAAGCGTACAAGGGAAGGAATGGTAACCCGGATAAGCAAGCAAGAAACCGGGCCAGCGAGGAATAACTCAGAATGAGCCAAAGGGTCGCAAGATGAGAAACTCTGGGTTACGAGGTAACTCGGCCTAAGAGGCAAAAGATCAGGATATGGGAACCTACTATGGCCTTAACAACTAGAAGTTGCTAAGACCGCACCAACTTCGCGGACTAATGTTGGGGGGATACCCCCGGGTAGGGTAATGCTTGGGTATAAGGGCCGAGTTAGTCAGGGTACGGCATGGTCAAAGCAAGTGCTGACCGGGTCACCTCAAGGAAGGCCGAACGATGGTGTGACCTGGCCCGTGGAGCATCTCCTTGACTATGGTCCAGCCGGCATAAGTTATATGCCGGCCATGTCTATTTGTTTTGCAGGTGACTTGGTAAGCCGAATTAGCTATATGCTAGCCGGATTATCTTATGGCTTTCAAGAGAAGGAATCCCCCGCTGGTCAAAAGGTGGCTTTATTAGTTGTAGCATGAGCAAAGTAAAGTAAAGAAGAGGACCAACGGGTCAGGGGCGACAAAGGTGACGCGGGCAAAGCCGGATGACGTAGCCCATGTCTGGTGACACCGAAAGACAAGGATTATGCTGTGGGTTACGTCCAAAGCCCGGATGAGCCGTTAAAGAGAATAAAGAAGCATCTGCTTTAGGCAAGGAGCATATTCGTAGAATATGCTGCCACCTGTGCCCTAGAATTGTAACCCGGGCTCCCCTATATAAGGAGAACCGGGGCCTCCATAGAAGGGGATGGATCATTCTCTCTGTCTAAGGTAGAACTCTAGGTCTAGTTGGTAGGGAGTAAGAGACATCGTCTCCTTCTTGCTGAGAGCCTCAAGAGCACTTGTAAACACCATTGTTAGAGAAAAATACAAGAACTTCCGTGCATGGAATCACCACGTTCTCCCCCTGGATTCCCCTAGCACTCATTGGCCCATCTTTAGCCTATCCATGGCATCTGCCGTGCCACCACCACGACAGTCGTGCCTTGGCTGCCATTGCCAAATGAGTTAGGCCGGATTATCCGACCCTTGATGGGGGTAGATAATCTGGCCCCCCAAACACAAAATCATTCCCTACACACTTAGCACACATGATAAAAACTCCACGGTATTGTTATCTAACACTCAAAACACAGGGAACCATGAAATGTTCTTTCAACTATTCTGAATGGTACACTGAGAGAGCTCCACAACGTAAGAAGGTAAATTCTATTAAAGAAACCTCCTCCTTGAGTGATAAAATTGATGTTATTATGTCTATGCTTGTTAATGGGAAAGCTCATATTGATCCAAATCATGTTCCCTTAGCTTCTTTGGTTGCACAAGAAGAGCAAGTTGATGTGAACTTTATAAGAAATAATAATTTTACCAACAATGCCTATAGGAATAATTTTGGTAATAATAATTATAGGCCATATCCTCTCAATAATGGTAATGCTTATGGAAATTCCTACAACAATAATACGAGTGCACCCTCTCAACTTGAAGTCATGCTTAAAGATTTTATTAGTAAACAAACTACTTTCAATAAAACTATTGAGGAGAAACTCTCTAATGCTGAAAGAAATATAGCATCATTGTCTGAAGCACAATCTTCTTTAAATAAAATGGTTGCTAAATCTGAAACTATTGAAAATCCCTTTGCTGCTACTAATGCCATACAAGTTAGAATTGATGAAAATGTTAGACTATTAGCTGAATTGCATGCTAAGTGGGAAAGAGAAGATGAAATTGCTAGAAATATTAGTATTTCTACCATCACTACCACTAATGTTGAAGCTAGTAAACCCCATGGAACCTTTTCTAATAAAAATGTTGAAATTCTTCGAAATATGGGAAACAATAGCTCTACTACTTTAGATGATAATTATGATTTTGATCTTGATGGTTGCAACATCTCTGAAGTAATTATGTTCCTACAAAATCTTGCTAAAAGTCCTAATGCTAGTGCTACGAATATGGCCTTTACAAAACACATTACTGAGGCTCTCATACAAATTAAAGAAGAAAATATGAAACATAAAGTTTCTATTCCTATGAAATTAGAAGATGGTTGGGAACCCATCATTAATATGAAAGTGAATGATTTTCATCTCAAAGCCTTATGTGATCTTGATAGTAGTGTTTATACTATGCTTAGAAAGATTTATGAAATGCTTGATTTGCCACCAATGGAAGATTGTTATTTAAATGTCCCACTTGATGATAATGCTAAAAATAAACTCATGAGGAGCATTAATGATGTTCTTATTATGGTTAACAATGCTTATGTCCCCATTGATTTCTATGTTTTGGATGTTGAATGCAATGCTTCTTGTCCTATTATTTTGGGAAGACCTTTTCTTAGAACTATTGGTGCCATTATTGATATGCAAGAAGGCACCATTAAATATCAACTCCCACTCAAGAAAGGTATAGAATACTTCCCTAAGAAGAGAGAGAATATTCCTTTTGCCTCTCCTATTAAAACAAAATTTGCTCTTGATGCTTCTTCATTTGAGAATACTTGATTCTTTTCTTGCTTCTTATGCCTAACTTAAAGGCGTTAAAGAAAAGTACTTATTGGGAGATAACCCAAAAGTTTTAGTTGAGTCTTGAAAGTTATTGCTTCTGTAATAACCTCTCCTTATCCTTTTTATTTGCTTTTTGTGCCAAGAGTAACCTCTAATGAGAGAGCAGTAATGCTTGGGAAAGTTGCTGTCCCGAAACAGATTTTTGCGCTTCGCTGTAAAAATTCATGTAAAATCTCTGCACATCGGTTTGATCTGTAATTTGTCTTGCTTCTGCCCCAGGTTGTTAGCCAACTTTCGTTAGTTCAACACTTTTCGATTTGAGCAACAGAAGGTCTTAGAAAAAATCATTTTTTACCTGCTGATCTATTTTGACAGATTTCTGCCATTATTTGCATTTGCTTCTTATTGATTCCTTTTTGGGTTTCTTTTGGGGAATTGAACTTTTTAAAGGAAGTGCTACAGTAACTTGTGTTTTAATGAAAGTTTTACTTGTTTTGGAACTTAACCAAAAGAATTATTATCTTGAGTACACTAATGTTGCTAATGAAGATTGTGTGAAGTTTTGTATGAAGGAAATATGTCAGGTGTAGGGAAAGAATGATGTAATGAGATGACGAATGGACTAAAGATCAAGCTTGGGGATGCCACACCATGTCAACCCAATAAATATCCAAGAAGTACAAGCGTCAAAGCTTGGGGATGCCCAAGGCATCCCCTTCATCAATAAAAATCTCAGTTTCTTCCAAACACTTCATTTTTATTGTTTCATGCACATTTGTGTTGTTCTTGGAGCATCTTCGTTTTTGTTTTTGTTTCCTTGGTTTTCTTAGTTTGCTTGAATAAATTGGTTGGACCCCCTCATTCATACATTAGTTTTCAAATAATATTGGTTTGGATTAGAAAAAAGTAGGAAAGTTCATGCTTAAGTGGTAAAAAAAGAGCTTGTTTTTGACTATGGCCTATGCTTTGTCATGTCATGCTTGATATTGTTTTGGCTTTATGCTTAGTGATTTTTTCTGTAGCATGAAATATTATAAACAATTGAGATTGCTTAATGTGCCTTGAAAGAATCATGTGTTGTTTTAGCATATTAAAGCATAGTATTGTGGTATTCTCCTTTGATGCTTTATTTGGGTTGACTTGGCGCATGCTCACACCATGTTAAGACTATCCAAAGTTGCCATAGACTCTATGATCCTTTAGTTTTCAACTTGTAATATCACTTTATGCTTTAATTAATGATGTTTTGTCGCTTTGCATGATTATGGCCATTATTGCTCTCTTAGTTGGGCGCTCCCAGTCTTTTGCTAGCCTCCATTACCAAGTATGAGTTCCACTCATGCATCCAACTCCAAATAAAACTAAGTTATTCCAAATAGTCCACCATACCTACCTATTACCATTTGCTATTCCAAGTATATTCATGTTTTTATCTACCTTTCGAATTAAACTTGTTATGTGAAAATTAGTGTTTAAAGCTCTCACGAACTTGATGGCACACTTTACTTTATTGCACTTAATAATCTTGAACCATTGTGTCCATCTTTATTGCGTATATGCTTTCTCTTTATAAGTTGAAGTTAGCAGAACCATGTATCATGGGGAACGCTTTCAACATTGCACTTATAATTCCGTTGATATCATGATTCTTTTGCTTATGGATCCCGAGGGTGTGAAATGAAAGGGGAACTTGTAAGATCATGGAGTTTGTATGTGTGTTAGAGAAACACCTGGGCCGCTAGCCTAAGCCATGCCTAATCATGGTGGAAACTTTTAGCATAACCATAATGAGCATTCTATGAAGCATCCTCAATAAAAACCTATGCAAATAGCAAATAAAAAGATCGCTGAGATGCTCATTGTCTGTTGCCTTGTGATTTTGATATGGGATAGCTCCTGTGTCATGGGGCAAGGGGTACCTTGTTGGCGGTTCTCTATGATACATATGTACTTACAATGACAAGAGCTTACTTGTGACTGAAGTTGAGTAGCATGAGGTTTGGTACTCGTAAGCAAGGGGCATGAGATTTCAACTTATAACTTGTCAAGCATATCCTCTTAGTTGTGTCACTTTAACCTTAATCACCTAAAGATGCTTATGATAGGGGCAATGAGAGTTGAAAGCTAATAAGTACCATAATTTTTGGAAGCTCTTTATGAGACTTGAATCCATGCTTCCTTCTATGAAGGCCTTTCTTTTACTTTTATGTTGAGTCTCCATCTTCTATCTTTATGCACCTATTGAGAGAGCATAGTGGCCATTCTTAGTTTAATGTGCATTATCCCAAGAATTGTTGATTGATGCATAACTTTGATATTGCTTGTTCTTAAACTATTTGTATCTAGTCACCCTTATGAACTTTGAAGGTGTCCTATGCATTTATGTTTTGCTACACTATGAGGGACAAGCTGAATGCCATTCTCATTATGCTTTCTTTATGTGAAACAAACAAACGTCTTGCAAAGCATTGTTATTCATGAATCTTTTGTTTGTAAATTTTCATGTTACAACATAGTTGCTATGTCTTATTGTTAGAACTAAATCTTTCATGCTATGTTAAAGTACTATGATCCCAGCTATCAATGTTCTACAAATACTTTGATCAAGTTTATGATGGTGCATGTCACCTCAAAAATTATTCTTTCTTTTTATTACTTACCTCTCGAGGACGAGCAGGAGTTAAGCTTGGGGATTTTGATACGTTGCAAACGTATATATAATTTTTGATGTTCCATTCTTGTTTTATATCTACTTTCTTATGTTTTGTCCACACTTTGAAGTATTTTTATACACTTTCTTGGACTAACCTATTAACAAGATGCCATAGTGCCAACTACCTGTTTTCTGTTGTTTTTTGTTCCGGGAAAGTCAGAAAATGAATATTCTCAAAATTAGACGGGACAAAAGCCAAAGTCAATATTTCACTGAGGGGGACACGGAGCCAGAAGACGAGATGGAGAGGGGCCAGAGGCCGGCCACACCACCTGACCACGCGGCCAGGCCTGACCCGCGCTAGGGGTGGTGTGGCCGCCTAGGGCACCCCTCGGCCTCCCCTTTCGCCTATAAGAAGCCTCTGATACAGAAACCCTAAGTACCCGATCAAAATTCCACGAAAGAGTCTGTAGCCGCCGTCATCTTCATCCCTAGATCGGGAGGGATCTGAAGCTCTTCCCGGCACCCTGCCGGAGGGGAGAATTCACCCTGGAGGCCTTCTTCATCACCATGCCTGCCTCCGGTGTGATGCATGAGTAGTTCATCCCTGGACTATGGGTCTATATAGTAGCTAGATGGTTGGTTCTTCTCCTTTGTGCTACCATGTTTATACCTTGTGAACTCCATTCATGATCAAGATCATCTATTTGTAATCATACATGTTGTGTTTGCGGGGATCCGATGGATATTGAGATGCTATTTCAGATTGATTATTGATTCTATCATGTCTTTGTTATTTGTGATCTTGCATGCTCTCCATTGTTAGTAGCTATCTTGGTCGAGTAGATGCTAGCAACTCCAAGAGGGAGTATTTATGCTCGATAGTGGGTTCATGCCTCTAGGAATCTGGGGAAGTGACAAAAATCTCTAAGGTACTAGATGTGCTATTGCTACTAGGGAGAAAACAGCAATCCTTTGTTCATAGAACAATCGTATTGTTTACTTTACACATGATGCTTAATGCATTTATCTATTGCTTGCAACTTAATACTAGAGGTGATTCGGATGATAACCTGAAGGTGGATTATTAGTCATAGATGTAGTTGGATTATGGTTTATATATAATGTTGTAATGCCCAATCAAATCTCATAGGAGTCAAGATGATTAGTATATGCATGTATGCTTTCTGAATGTTTGTCAATTGCCCCGCTGTAATTTGTTCACCCAACATGTCATCTATCTTAAGGAGAATCACCACTAGTGAACTATGGACCCCGGTCCTTTCTTTTACCATCAATCTACAACTATTTATTGTTTTCTGTTTACTTTCTGCAAGCTATTACTATATTCCACACAATACGTTTAATCCTTTGTTTTCAGCAAAACCGGTGAGATTGACAACCTCACAGTAAGTTGGGGGCAAAGTTTTGTGGTTGTGTTGTGCAGGATTCCAAGTTGGAAACAACACCTTGGAGGTGTTTCCTTGCTCCTACTGGTTCGATAACCTTGGTTTCATAACTGAGGGAAAACAGCTCGTCATTCTCTCTATCAGGAATGTACTCTCCCTTTCTAACTTTTTCTATTGCGTCTACAAGCAGCGTCGTGACTTCTGCAATTTTTTCCATCCATTTTCCCTTTGCAACGATCTGCCCTGTCTTTGGGTCCAGCCCTGCCCCATGCGTGAACAACCAGAACTTGGACCGGTCGAGCCAGTCCCATGTCTGTGGAATGATCCCTGCATCCATTAGTTTAGCTTCAAATGCTTTCCACTTTGGAATGGCAGTCTTGTAGCCACCTGACCCCAATTTATGGAAATATTTCATCTTTGCAGCATTTTTTGTATTTGTGACCGATCGGGACACATCAATAGATGATTCCTTATACGCCTTAAATGTGGGCCAGTGCGCTTCTATCTTAACTAGACTTTTAGTGAATATTGGATCTTCATCTTCATATTTGGCCCATAATTTTTTCTTCTAGGTCTGGAATTGTGTGGCCATCTTCTTAAGAGTCCATTCCTTGACTTTTGTCTTCTGGCCTCCCGTCAAGTTTTCCGGTAGGTTGAAGTGTGTCAGTAGACTGTCCCAAAGAAAAAAATTAGAGTATCGTTGACATAACTACCTTCACCCCCCGCGTTCTTCGGCTTATGCCACTCTACAATATTGATCGGTACATGGTCCCTAACAAGAACTCCATCTCGATTTATAAATTTACGGTAGTACTCTTTGGGTTCCACCGGTTGACCACTATCCTTAAATGCGGTGAGGGATAACCTAGCCTCACCCGATAGATGTTGCATCGGGCCTTGTTGCTTTTTATCACATTTGCTCGATGATCCAGAAGGCTAAAAGAAAAAATGATTCGTTAATACGTGCAATACAAATAAATCAATGCATCTACTGATGAACATAGCCTTAATATATAAATACACCTCGCCAGAGTTTGTTAAGGACACTTCGTCATCTCTTCTTTCTTCAGACTCAAGTCCCTCATCGACATCGTTCAGAAATTGTGAGCTGAAATCATCGTCATCTCCATCGGGTTCTGGTCCACGGACACTCTCATATATCATTTTTTGCACAATGTCTTCTTGCTCCTCATCTCGGATGAAGTGGCCGTCCTCCATAGCTCAATGTCACTACAAAATTTTGTAATGTCAACATACTCACAGACATGATGACTACCAAGTGTAAAATTTTCTACTTTTGGCCGTCCTCCATGACTAGCAATATTCTACTTTTGGCAACAACATCTCTATGCGGCAAAACATCGAACAGTTGGGCGGCATGACTGGAGCGGTGCGAGTGGTGGTGTCGGAGATCGGGTGGCTGTCCAAGGGGGACACGAAGGAGGTCGGCGTGGGCACGGGGAACACGAGCTCGGGGAACCTAGTGCGGCGCGTGCTGTCGGGGAACGGCAGCATCCCGCGTCGGCCTGACACGGTGGACCAACGAGAACCAGAGCCCGGCCAGGGCCACCTCCGAGCGCAACTACGGCATCGCCGGGGTCGACGTGGTGCGTCGCGAACGCGATGGCCAGCAAGCGGGGGGAGCGACGCTGGACTACGCGTGCGGGGCTAGCGGTGCTGACTGCCGCCTTAACCGAGAGGAGGGGACAAGGGAAGGAGGCGCGAGGACTCACCTGCTTGCCGGCAAGCGGGAGGGAGTGGCGACGGCTGTAACACCCTCGAATCGGCCCTATGCAAGTTTTAGCGCTTTCCGCCAAACCCGCATAGAAACGATTCAAGGACGCCCACCAGGCACTTTCGTGCGGGTGGAAAACAAAGTAATAACATTACACAACAGTCCTCGATGGGACCCACAGAACAGATATATACAACAGCGACTCAAAGAGTCAAGAATACAGATATAATATACAAAGATCCAAATCACCTTGAAAATGATATAGCGCCCGACTACGGACAAGATGCAAATGGGGGCTAAGAGCCCTGAAGAATAACCAATGGCGTCCATAACCCTTCCCAGGCCAAGCCGAAAGGGTAACCCTGCTAACGACGTCAATCTGAAAACCTGCTTAAACAAAAGGGGTGCCGGCAAAGGGCAAAGGAAAAAGAGAGAGCGGTCAGTACTGAGGCCAGTACACGGCGAGACTAGAATTCGGCGGTCCTCGCCTACATAGGTATGGTGGACTGAGCGGCAGCGCGGCATGCACTAAACAACCTATAGAGACTCGAGATAACTGTCGGCTATCAGAGAGGGATAAGAAAGACCTATTCGGAACCAACCTGATTCTACCACCAACATACCCATCCTGGTATTCCCCCTCGAGTCCAAACGAGGAAGTCAACCGAGGAACTCACACAGTTGGCAGTTTTATTCATTCCATTATAGTTGCGGCAATTACTAGTCAAATATATATAGCCATCCTGATATAATAAGCAGTGGGCACTTTTAGTTAACCATTCCATTGTAGTTGCAACACTTACTAGTCAGATACAATTATCAGGAGATATCCCAAACCCAGCAGTTGTTGGTACTTTTATTTAGCCATTCCGTTGCAGTGGAGCTGATTACTAGTCATATCGGATACAAGTCAATTTATAACAGTAAACTTTAGTTATAGTTGTCTATGATCGAGAACTGTGCTCCAAGTCGTCCATAACCGCGGACACGGCTTTTCGAAAAGATTTAACCCTGCAGGGGTGCACCAAAGTATCCACACGCACTTCGACCCTTTTTGCCAGATCAGTTAACATACACCCATCGGTATGTCGGCGGGGCCTAAGTCATGACGTTTCCCAGACCCAAAGCAAGTACATGGGGGCCACCCCACTAAGCTACCCGCAACGAAGTCGGCCGGTCTCCGAGACGGACTCAGGGTTTGCGCCAATGGCGGTAAACGACTGGGAACCCGAAAATGTGACTGGGCTTGTCGATACCGCGAAAACACTCCGCAATCCTAAACAGTACAGTGTGCAGTACCTCGCACAATTTAAATAAAGCAGTAAAGCATGGCATAAGTACAGGATAGTAATAAAGCCCCAAACTAATTGTGGCCCCCGGTACAATACTTTGAAATCAGGTACTAATCGATGGGGGTGCCCACACACCCCACCTGTGGTTAGCGCGCTCGATCTCGGAATAGGTGTCAAGAACTCGGGGTCCTACGGGACACCAGTGAGCGGTCGGAAACCAAAAATTGTCTATCACCCACCGGTGCCTCTGCATTTACCTACTTCAATTTTAGTTATTGAACAGTAATTAAAGCCAAGACCATCTCCAACATTAAACATGCGGCAATACTCCAACAACTGTGGTACTTGACGACACGCAACAGCACTTGAGCAAGCGACTACGACGCGCAAGTCCAACTATCTACCAAACAACAGGTAATAGGATGTGTCCAAGGCAATATAAGGCTGCAAGGGATATCACGGGCACGAAAACTAGAGCATCGCAACACAGATAGCAATAGATCAACAGGAGGGAATAAATACTATAAAAGTAAGATAGGTAGAAAGGGGGAGGTGCTCGCCTGAGAAACATTGCCGAAGGTTCATCCGAAGATCGGGTCAACACTCGCATCAACTCATCGGCCTAATCCGCGAAGAAGCAAAGCACTAAAAGAAACACCGGATGCAATGTTTAATACTAGGGCAGAAGATCCGGCATGATTATGATATGCATGCGAGATGAACATTTAATATGCAACAAGTTATAATGTCATATTGTAAAATAAAGGGGGTATCGAATAGGGAATCACATTAGGGTTCGGCGAACTTGGGCTCCGAGGGGTTCGGAGTCGGGTCTCAGGGGCCGGATCTGGGGTTCGGGCTCGGCGGGATCGTTCTCGGATAACAGAGTAGATCTAGGCGTTCCGCGAAGAAGGACTTGGTTCGGCGTCGGGGCGCATCGGATTCGTCCTGGTCGGTGTCGATCTTGTCGTTGCGAAGATCTTGTCGGGTCCGCGCCATCGAGTCGGTCTTGGCATTCGGGGTGAAGAACTTGGCGTCCTCGAGGAAGTACTTGGCGTATCCGTGTCGACGACCTGGGCGTCCGGTTTCTCGGGCATCAGATCCGGGAAGAAGTACTTGTCGCATCTATCGTCTTCGGGTTTGCTTCAATCGGGTCCATGACGAGGTACTTGTCGTCCCATGTAGAAATCTTTGTCGATCTGTGGCGATGATTTCAGGTTCGGGTCTTCGGGGTACATGAGGAGAACTTGGCGTTCCGAGGGGTTCGGTCTTCGAGGTTTGTCCATCTACGCCATGTCGGAGATCTTGAGGTTTCGGCTCGATCGAAGGTGCAGGGCTTGAGTTTCGACGCAGGCGATCTTGAATTAGGCATCGACCTTGTGCGGATCTTCGGGTCCTCGTCTCGGTCGATCTCGGTCTCTCGAAGTGGCCGGATGAACCACAACATCGGGGAGTGACGCCACAACAGACAACAAGGATAACTCTTGTGAACCTGTGCTGCCACGAGACACACACAGAGGCCTCATGCACACAAGCCCGGCCAGGAAAACAACAGGGGCGTGGCGCAGCAGGCGGACAAGGCGGGGTGCTGTCGCACGGCTCCTGCGGACGGAAGACGGCGAGGGCGCGGCCAAAGGGGCGGGTCGGGGTCGCGGCCGCGAGCGCCGGAGGTGCGGGCGACGAGGCGCCGAGAGGAGCAGCGGGCGTGCAGAGGAGGGTCGAGGACGGGCGGCCATGGAGGGGGCGCCGACGGCTCGGGGTGCACGCGGGACGGAGGCGAGGGTCGATGCAGAGGCGGCGGGAGGTCGAGGACGAACGGGAGCGGGGTCCGACGGCGTGCGGGTGCTCGCGTCGGGGCAGAGGTGCGAGGCCGGCGGAGCTGCGGAGGAAGACGGGGGCGGGGAGAGAGCACGAGGCACGCGGCGGCGGGGCGCGGTCGCGGGCGGAGGAGGGGGAGGGCGCACGCCGGCGCGGGTCAGCGCGGTGGGGCGAGGGATCCGGCGGCGGCGGCTCAGGGGCTCGACGAGGTACGGGGAAGGGGCGACGGGGTCGGCTCGGGCGACGACACGCAGGAGGGGGAGGCCGGGGGGTCGCGACGGCCACGACCAGAGGACGGGCGGGGCAACCGAGGGCGGCCGGCGAGGACGAGGTCGGGGCCGGCGGCGATTGCTGCGGGGGAGGGCGGAGGCCGACGAGGACGACCACGGCCGAGGAGATGCGACGCCGGAGGGAGAAGACGCGGCAGCGTCGAGGTGGACCGCGGGGCCGGCGAAGCGGGGCGTCGGGCCAGGGCGGCGGAGCCCGACGGGGGGAGGGTTCCTGGGCGGCGGCGCGCTTGGAGGTTGGCGGGGATGCGGCGGCGCTCGCGTCGCGAAGTGGGGTTCGGGGCAGCACGCGAGAGAGAGACAGGGTGGGGCCAAGAACGGGACATGGGAGCGTCAGGAGAGGCCGACGCGCGCGTGGGGGGCGCGGTCATGGTGGGGCCAGGGGAGTGGGTGGACCAGGTGGCATGGGGGTGTGGGCAGGTGCCGCGGGCGGCACGCCTGTCCACCCCGGGGTGGGGCCCGCGCGGGAAAAAAAGGAGGCAGGTGGAGGGAGGTGGCGGCTGGATGGGGTGAGGTGGCGTAGCGGGATTGGCTGGAGGAAAGGGAGTGGTGAGGTGGCGGCAGGTGATAGGCCGGGGTGAGGTGGAGGGGGGGCTGGGTAGGATTAGGTGTAGGTAGGATTAGGGCTAGATATTTTGACTAGGGTTTGGAGGTGGCCGGCCGGGCTTTCGGGCCTGGCGGGCTGCCTCCTAAAAACAATTTAAAATTTTTATTTATTTAAAACGGGGCTTTTGAAAACCGTTGGCAGACAAAACAAAAATATTCCGGAGACCCGGATTTTGTGTTTGAATAAAGACAGGGCGTTTAGAAGACAAAAATAGATTCTTCGAAGATAGTTTTATGCAAACAAATGCAAGATGACATGACGATGCTCAAATGCAATGTGGCATGATGACATGAGCATGCGGTCATGATGATGCAATGCACAAAAACAACGCGATTTTCTAGTAGTGGTTTTGCGGGATGCCACAACGGCTTGGCGTCGGGGAGCTGCGCCGGGGAGCCCGGGGGCGTGGCTGCGGGGGCGGCGATTTGGATAGAGAGAATTGCATCGATTTGGAGCGGCTGCAGGGAAGAAACCGTGTTCAAGACCTTTGGTACCGGTTCTCTCCAACAACCGGTACGAAAGGTCACCTTTGGTACTAGTTCTCTCCAACAACCGGTACCAAAGGATTTTTCTATTTCTGTTTTGCTATTTCTATTTTTGTTTTGCTATTTCTGTTTTTGTTTTAAATGCTCATATATACTATATATATGACATATTTGCATGCATTTTCAAATTATGTTCATCTGTAAGCTGGTAAAATACGAAGTCGAATGTAGTTTTGGTGAGCTTTGTACTGCGGTTCTTAATATTACTAGCCAGGGTTGGCAAGGCGGCACGCTGCGCCCATGGGTAGCACCACATTTGAAAAAAGATGCACGCATTTGTTGGCGAAGTACCCTCTAGAGAACTATACCTAATCCGGCGCAAAATGAACCAAGTAGTGGGTCGACTGTCTTTTTTTATAATGGGCGCTTTATTTCCTCGACAATCTTACCTCAGGCCAAATGACGGAGGAAATGGGCGGGAGGAAAAGGATGGGAAATAATGGGCGGGAATAAAATTTTATTACGATTGAACTGGAATTAAAGTACATAGCTCAACTAAAAATTAAGATACATGGCCAGATTAAGTCATAATCGGCCGAACTTGTTTTCAAATGTTGGAGTGATTCAGTCATACTCGTGCCTAGCCCTATAAACGTCGCCACTGTAGTCGTCGTAGTCACCGACGTTGTCGTTGCTGGCATTGGGGTCATGGTAGTCGAACCTCGGCGGGTGAGCACGCGTGGGCTGGGACTGAGGGTAGCGCAGGCGGGGGCCACGGTAGGCCATGACGCTCTGGAGAGTCCGGCCGCACCATTATGGAAATGGAGGCCAAGCATACATATATATAGTGAAAATGGCGGGAAGATGGAGGCGGGAAGCGGTGGAAAGCGCGGGAAGAAAATAGGCGGGAACGCAGTGGCGCGGGAAGAAAAAAGGCGGGAACACAGTGGCATGGGAAGAAAAAAGGCGGAAAGAAACCGGCGGCGACCAGGAAAGAAAGAGCCTCTTGGAAGCACGGACAATGTTCACGGAGAAAGGTTTAATACATTATTACACATCACCAACAACATCCCTATCTAGTCTTCTGAGTTTTCTTCGTGTGTTTCCCTTTCTTCTGATTGCGACGCAACCATGGACAATCTTCATTATTTAACACGATACTTGGGTCAGTTTTCACCTTGAAGGGTGGAATATCATCAAACTTATTATAATCTTCTCACATGTCTGTCTTGTCCTCTACTCCCATGATGTTTCTTTTTTCTGAAAGAACTATGTGGCGCTTTGGCTAATTGTATGATGTGTCCACTTGCCTTTTTTTTGGTTTGGTAGACATGTCCTTCACATAAAAAACCTGAGCCACTTCACTGGCTAGGACGAATGGTTTGGTGTCGTACCCTAGATTCTTGAGATCCACTGTAGTCATTCCGTACTGCAGGTCTACCTGTACCCTGTCTTTCAGGTTGAACCATTTGCACCGGAACAAAGGGACCTTAAAAGTAGGTCTATAGTCAATTTCCCATATCTCCTCTATGTACTCATAATATGTGACCCTCTTCCCATTGTCCTCTGCTGCATCAAAGCGGATACCACTGTTTTGGTTGGTGCTCTTTTTATCTTGGGTGATCGTGTAAAATGTATTCCCATTTATCTCGTACCCTTGAAAAGTTGATATAGTCGAAGATGGTTGCTTGGCCAACAAGTATAGCTGTTCTTCATCAGTGCCATTAATGAGACGTGTTTGCAATCAACCGCTGAAAGTCTTCATGTGTTCTCCATCAATCCAATCTTCACGTTGCTCCGAGTATTCCGAGCGTAAAATATTCTTGTGTTCCACTATATATGGAGCCACCAAGATGGAATTATGTAGAACTGTGTAGTGTGCTTGAGTGAAAGAATGTCCGTCCATACACATTGTTTCTTTCTTTCCTAGCATGCCTTTTCCATGCAGTCTCCCCTCATAACGCGATTCAGGAACATCGATCGACTTAAGGTCAGGGATAGAGTCAACACAAAACTCAATGACCTCCTTTGTTCCATAGCCCTTAGAGATGCTTCCTTCTGACCTAGCACGGTTATGAACGTATTTCTTTAAGACTCCCATAAATCTCTCAAAGGGGAACATGTTATGTAGAAATACAGGACCGAGAATGCCAATATCTTCGACCAGGTGAACGAGGAGATGCGTCATAATATTGAAGAAGGATGGTGGGAACACCAACTCGAAGCTGACTAGACATTGCACCACATCCTTCTGTAAATTTTGTAGAGTTAGTGGATTGATCACCTTCTGAGAAATTGCATTGAGGAACGCACATAGCTTCACAATGGGTACTCGAACATTTTCCGGGAAAAACCACCTCAATGCAACCAGAAGTAATTGTGTCATAATAACGTGGCAGTCATGAGACTTTAGGTTTTGAAAATTTTTCTCTGACATGTTTATTATTCCCTATATTTGATGAGAAGCCATACGGGACCTTGATGCTACTCAGGACTTCAAAAAAGATCTCCTTCTCTTCTTTGGTAAGAGCGTAGCTGGCAATACCTTGATACTTCTCTGGATTCAAATTGTTTCCTTCGTGGATACATTGCTGGTCCTACCGTGCATCCGATGTATCTTTTGTCTTCCTATACACGCCCAAGAAGTTTAACAGGTTCACGCAAAGATTTTTCGTCACGTGCATCACGTCGATTGCAGAGTGAACCTCTAAGATTTTCCAATAGGGTAGCTCCCAAAATATAGACATATTCTTCCACATGGGTACGTGTCTGTCAACATCATTCAGAACAGATTGTCCGCCAGGACCCTTTTCAAAGATCACTTTTAAATCCTTGACCATATCATATGTAACATCCCCAGTAGGGTGGGTAGGCTTCGTTCGGTTATCTGCCTCACCTCTGAAATGCTTTCCTCTCTTTCTTATGTGATGTTGTTTTGGAAGAAATCGACGATGTCTCAGGTACACATTCTTGTTTCCCAAATATATACTGTCAGTCTCACCTAAACTGTGTGTGCATGCATTGTATCCCTTGTTTGTCTGTCATGAAATGTTACTAAGAGCAGGCCAATCATTGATGGTTACAAACAACAACGCTCATAGGTTAAATTCCTTTTGTTCGTGCTCATCCCACACAGGTACACCTTCTTCACGCCACAACTGTAAAAGTTCTTCAACCAATGGCCTCAGGTACACATCAATGTCATTGCCGGGTTGTCTCGAGCCTTGGATGAGCACTGGCATCATAATGAACTTCCGCTTCATGCACAACCAAAGAGGAAGGTTATAGATACATAGAGTCACTGGCCAGGTGCTATGACTAGAGCTCTGCTCCCCGAAAGGATTAAAGCCATATGTACTTAGACCAAATCTTAAGTTCCTTGCGTCATCTAAAAATGACTTGAACTCTCTGTCGATTTTTCTCCACTGCGACCCGCCAGCGAGGTGTCTCAGCATCACATCTTTCTTACGGTCCTCTTTGTGCCATCGCAACAACTTGGCATGCTCTTTGTTTTGGAACAAACGTTTCAATCGTGGTATTATAGGAGCATACCACATCACCTTGGCAGGAACCCTCTTCCTGGGGCACGACTCGCCGTCAATATCACTAGGGTCATCTCGCCTAATCTTATACCGCAATGCACCACATACCCGGCATGCATTCAAATTTTCGTATTCCTCACCGTGGTAGAGGATGCAGTCATTGATGCATGCATGTATCTTCTGCACCTCTAATCCTAGAGGGCAGACAACCTTCTTTGCTTCGTACGTACTAGAGGGAAATACATTCTCCCCTAGAAGCATCTTCTTTATTATTTTCAGCAACTTTTCAAATCCCTTGTCAGAAGTATCATTCTCTGTCTTCCATTACAGCAATTCTAGTATGGTATCCAGCTTTTTCTAGCCATCTTCACAATTTGGGTACAACAGTTTGTTGTGATCCTCTAACATTTTCTCCAACTTCAACCTCATCTTTTCACTTCCGCAGTTTATCTTCGCATCAAGAATGGCCCGACCCAAATCGTCATCAGGCTCATCAAAAATGGGCTCTTCTTCAGCTTCGTCTCCCCCCATTCTACTATCACCATCTTCAGTGAATATAGGATAGTTGTCATTATCCTCTTTTTGTTCGTTGTCTTCCATTATAACCCCTCTTTCTCCATGCTTGGTCCAACAATTATAGCCGGGCATGAAACTATTCTCAAGCAGGTGGACGTGAAGGGTTTTTGAGGTAGAGTAATCCTTCGTATTCTCACAGGAACTACATGGACAACAAATGAAACCATTCGACCGCCTGTTTGTCTCAGCCACGTTGAGAAAATAATGCATGCCAGTAATGAACTCGGGATGGCATCGGTCACCGTACATCCATTGTCAATTCATCTGCATTATATAAGTATATCAAAAATCATTAATTACACAACATCATGAATATATGAGTGACCAAATTAATTAATATTCAAGTTCATCACATAAAACTAAGTTTTTTTTTCTAAAAAAAAGAGGCTCACCGAGGTGGTGCCGGCTAGGGGACGGCGGTGAGGACGGAGACGATACTAAAACCAACAAATCATACTTTAATTTGAGCTCAAATTGCATATAAAAGAATGAAATCCCTAACTTAGGCATTTCATCGAACACCTTGCTAGCACTAGAAAAATGATACAAGTTAACTAGCAAAGAAATGAGCTAAATTAGGATGATATTGCTAACCCTTGGATAGATGGGTGCCGTCAATCTTGACAAAATGGAGAAAAATGGAGATTTGTTGGAGTGTGAGAGGAAGGAAATATTTGGAAATGTGAGAGGAGAAGCAATAATGGAGCTGGCTCGGGTGGCTCGGGTGAAGAAATAGGTCTGGAGACCCTTTAGTACCGGTTCTTTATATATGAACGGTACTAAAGGTGCAACGCTGGCCCCACCTCCGCCTTAAATTTGGCGCGAAACCCTTTCGTACCGGTTCGTAACACGAACCGGTACTATAGCTCTTAAACGAACCGGTACTAAAGTTTGCCGGCGACCTGGGCAGTTAAACCGGTACTAATGCAGCCTTTAGCACCGGTTCTTCAAATCCTTTGACTAGTTTTCTACTAGTGATAATAGTGGGATGACTATGCATTCTTGTGATTCACTTTGCTCATCTTAAATGGAAAAGGCCTTTATTTTGATGTCCGATTGAACTTTCTGATAGCATCAGTACTTCTTTTTGAGCAAATCGGAAGGGGAGAACCCCTACCTAGAAATTCATTAACAAGAGCTAAGGTAGCTCAAAGCTCTTACATGAAAGAAGTTACATGAGTTACATGGAGAGGCAGAAGGAGGGTAACAAGAAGGAGGGTAACAAGAAGAACATGAAGTGATTATGCTACTCACTCCGAGCATCAGTACTTGTTCTTGTTACTAATCTTTTCTTGCTGCTACCCATATTGTAGCAATGCTCTCAAGTAACAATCTACATCAGCACAGCTCGCACGGGTCTTGTAACTTATATGATCAACTTGGCTATAGGATTAGCTGCAACCTTGTAGGTAGGCATCTGTAGCGCACTGTAATACTGTATCATCTATGGTCTAAATTATAAGGAGACTATCCTTATTGTAGATGTTGGTGGTCGATAATGGTGGCACAGCTACCGGGGAGGACGGAGAACAAGGGCAATAGTAGAGCCAGCTGTTGGCTATAAGCCAAGTCCATGTCATCTAAAGTCAATCTAATAGCCAACATGTATAATAGTTAGGGATCAAAATATACTACTTTATTAATGTATGACCCACTTTTCACTCTCACATAGTGCCTAGGAGCACGTGCTGTAGCTGGCTCTTAACTAAGCACCCACTCCTCTTCTCTCTCCTCTTCTCTCTCATCCAACTAAGCACAAATATAGTATTTTAAGTCCTATAGTCTGCTGACTGGACTTTATTGTAATTGCTCTAATGGCATCAAGAACTACCGGGACAGAAGGCTCAAGAAGAAGCTTTCCGGCAAGTAGTCATGCAAGGACCAGACGCATCAGCATTTTGCCCCCTAGGCAGCCAATGGTGGGTAGAAGGAACAAGGAATAAGGGACACAAACATACTCAACTCCATTGTTTTCCCATTCAGCACGGGAAAGTAGCCGAGAGCTTTGATGTTGTTTGGAAGATAATTAGTTTTTGTCAGCTGCTTGAAACTTTAGTAGATTGTGTGTATTCTGCAACATTTAGTAAAAATAATGCATAATTGTTCATGCGCTGTCAGGCGCTACAGGACTAATGTCAATTAATTAGAACAATGGTCATCCTGATTGAAATTTCCATTTTCTGGGATCTAGAGTAAACTACATTTGTTTAGTAGCTGAGCAGTAGCTACTCCATAAGATTCTTTGCTGACATATGATACAACATATTGGTCCACCATGGATTAACAATATTATTTGTTATGACATCAATGGATTAACATTATGCCAGGAAATGTAGCGAATTTACAATATTTCGATTTCTAACTTTGTTTGCAATTCAAATGCAGAGGTATGGAGAAAAGAAAGGCACATGAGCTGGTGCATCCAAACTCCAAAAACCTGAAGACCATATTCTGTGAGGACGATGATTGCATTTTTTTGTCTTTGAACACCAGTTTTTCCATAATTATTGTAGTATGAACTGATAATACTATGTCTTATTGTCAGGAAAATTTATGTGATCCTGCAGCTATGATGTGATTACTTCTGCTCAGGTCTGATTTTCAGAAAATCATGGACTGTGTAATAGGACGAGTAATAGTGTTCATGTGTTGTTACCGAAGCATATGAAGGCATGTATACTTCTGTTTGATTGAGCCTGTATTTTGAACCGTGTATTATACCTGAGAAAATAGACAGGTGCCCATGTACTGCTACCAGATTGCTTGTTGCTGATTTTAGAAAGAACGTCCCATATATGCTGAACTTGTGTTTGAACCGTGCTCTTGAGAAAATTGAAAAGTTATGCCTTGTACTAGTTCATGTACCTGCTGCAGTTGAAAGATGCCCACTGGGCTAGTACAGAGAGGTACAGGAATGAGAAACAAGCTCTGTACAGAAAAGAGAAACAAGCGAGATAGACGATGGGTCTGGGAGGACTTTTCACGCAGTTAAATGACTCTGTAAGGTGGAATATGTAAAATGTACCGGCACCCACCTTGTGACAGCATCCGGTCCCTCTATTCTCCATCTAGTGGCCCATAATCCATTGGTGCAGGTGCATGAGTTTAACCGTTTCACCAGATTCACCAGATAGGTTCTCTATCTATATACTCCCTCCGATCCAAATTAATTGACTCAGATGATTCAGATGTATCTGTAGCTAGTTAATGCGAATTTAAACAAATCCAAGTCACTTATTTTAGGACGGGAGGGAGTATGACATTTTGTTCTGCATTTCACAGCATGTGGTGGCACATCAAAGGCCCTTATTGCATGGACATTCCACAAACCGTCCGGGAAAAAACAGATATCGGGCAAACTACAACTGTTAGGGACTCCTGGTCGTGAAAAGGGAGCTCAGGAGTCTCTTGCTAGAATTCGATCCTGTATCTCAGAAAATTTCTTCACATCTCCCCCCCACAGCCTACAACAACAGCAATAGATCAGCCAGACAGACACAGAAACAAAAGTCCAGTGCTCGACACACTAATAAAACATGATGTTCACACGACGAAGGAAACAAAATGGACAAAAAAAAATGCATACCAGCACTCAAGTCCGATAGCATTAGCACCCGCCTTGTCTGCAGTTTCATCATCCCCTACATGTACGGCCTTGCTGGCTTCCACACCAATTTGATCTGCCAAAAAGGAATAGGATTTTTTTTTTACATATTTTGGTTCTAAGTAGAACATGTGCTGAAGCTTTTCGTCTGTGAGCATGTCATTGAAAGAACAGGATGTATGTCTCTATATACTTCAAGTATAAACTTAGCTTGAACAAGTTAAACTCTATGATACCTAATGCTATTTTGAAGATCTCCGGAGCAGGTTTCTCATATCCAACCTCCGACGATACCACAATGGCATCAAACCTGGACAGCTCAAGATCTGTTAGTGCACGTCCATCACTCACATACCAAATATATTGGAAACAAATAATACTGAAGCAAGATCGAGGAATTTAGACAGCACATTTAGTGAGCACTTACATATCTGAGACATTGAGGTCCTTAAGCAATTTCCTTAGCCGTGTGTCGAAGTTAGACACGACAGCTAGCTTGACTGAAATTGACACATTATTAACATGAACCATTTGTACGATATATAGAGTCATGCAAGAGTCTGAATGGGGAAAGTTAAAAATCAACTTGAAGTAAAGTAATGGAGAAATGCATATCATATAAACTGAAAAAGGAAGAAGATACATGGGCTACATATTACCTCCAGCATCTTTCAAATCATGCAGTGTTCTGTAAGCTCCATCAGGCAGACGCCATGCGTCTCCATGTGCGTAGTACTAATGGATAAGAACAATTCAAGTAAACAATGTTGGCCTGGAGACTGTAACTACACATTGAACACAAGACCGAGAACACAGTGGTACCTGATATACTTCCTCGAAATAATCGCTGTCCATGCAGCCGGTTGCTTCGGCCACGACAATCCTCCAGAATGGCCGCCCATCACCCTGACATCACAAATTCACAACACAGTCCAGCATATCATATCATCCCCTCCACAACAATCACACCACGATCCCACATTCTACACATATGCAACATTGCTATTTTCTGATGCAATTCTTGTCTGTTCCAAGGCCGTTACCTGGTACCTGAGCGTCTTTGGCCATGGGGCCGAGAAGGCCCGCCTGAACCCCTCCTTGATGTACTTTTCGCGCTTTGTCACGCCTGAAAGACGATCGGCGAACAGCACGAGCAGTGTTCGATGAAATGGCCGAGCGAGATACATGGGATAGAAAATAAAGCTGGTTTTCTTGGGAGATGTCCGAACCGTATCGACGGCCGAGAGACGCGTACGTCTCGGCAACGGGCCTTGCCAGCTGCAGCAGCGTGCCACCGGCGTCGAGCAGCAGCCCGCCGTACGCTGGTGAGCGCCCCTCGCTCCCGCTCCCGCCCCCCGCGGCTGCACAGACAGGACGCGCGCCGGATGGGGAGAGGGAACGTCGGAGTGCGGCCGCCGGATGCCGCCCCCGCCCGAGGAGGAGGGGGCAGCGCGCCGCTGCGGCGGGCATCTCGAGAAGCGCTCGCCGGCGAAAAGAAGACAAGGGAGAGGGCCGTCGGCCGAAATGCGCGTTACGAATCTCAATGCACGGAACATATTCCAACTAGCGGGAGCCAGGGGGTACTTTCGTCAGACCAAAATATCGGAGCAGAACGCTAGGTCAGGGGAGAGGGGAAAAAAGGTGGAGTAAAAAACCAAACCCTAAACCCCTCCTCGCCGCCGTTTCGGTCCGTGGAGGCGACCTGCTGCGGCCGCTGCGTCCAGGTGAGTTCCTCGCTGTCCACCTCCGGGATTTCTCCAAGTTCCCGCGGCTATTATTCATTCTTGTTGTTCACTAGAGTATTTGTGCTGGAACTGACGAACTATATATGCGTCTCTGTCTGCAATTTTTATCTACCAGATTGATTTGCAGTGAACGAGCTATTATCGGTGCATAATGTCGTCGAATTGGCGGTCACTGCAGCACCGGCATCGCTACACCTACACCTCCGTTGTTGTCCCCAAGCACTACCTGGAAGCACTAGCCCTTGTGCCTGCCGAGGTCTCCTCGTCTAGTTTCTTCCTTCAGCTGAACAATTTGATATCTTTGACCTCCACCTACGCACAAGTCGTTGTGGTCAAGGATTTCGCCGCGGCGTTCGTGCAGTTTCTTTCCGGTCCAGCAGTTCCCGATGATGCCGTGCTTGTTGCCGTGAAGCTTTATCTGGAGATCCTCTTCTTTGAGAACTCTCTTCCTCTCCATCGAACGCTGATATCTGTGCTTGCCAAGTGCAAGAAGTTCTCTGCGGTGATCAGCGGGTGCTTTACTTTGCTCTGTGAGGAGTATGGCGGCTTTGGTGTCAAGGCGAAGAAGAGATTCTTGGTATCTCGAGCGGCGTTGTCACTGATTGGGTACCCGAAATTGGGGTTTTTGGATGAGGCAGTGGAGAAGGGTGTGGAGATGATGGCATTGGATGTGGTTGCCGGACTTGATGGAGTGATTAGAGACATAGATGATGGGTCCCGGCCATCTCCAGTTGTGATGGAGCAGTGCCAAGAGGCCATGTCTTGCATGTACTACTTGCTGCAGCGTTACCCTTCTAAGTTTACTGGTCTCGACAAGGCATCAGGTGTCTTCAAGACTGCTGTCAGGACAATATTGACTGTTCTAAGGTCGTCAGCCTTCTCGAGGGATTGTCTGGTGGCATCTGGAGTGGGCTTCTGTGCTGCAATTCAGGTTTTCATGAGCCCCGAGGAGATTTCCTGGTTTATTTCTCAAGGTCTCTTTGGTATCTTCCCTGATCATGGAGATACAAAAGATCTAGCTGTGCATGGAGCGCTTGCTGATTTTGATCTGAGTCAAGAAATCGGAGATCTCTCGGTTTTAAGTAGACTGTGTTTGCTGAGGGGGATTTTGACGGCTATTCCAAGGAAAGCACTCACCGTGCATCAGCTTCATCCGAATGGATCTTTATGGACTGTACTGTATGATGGGATTTTACCTGAGCTTTGCAAGCACTGTGAGAACCCAGTTGATAGGCACTTCAATTTCCATGCTCTTACTGTGACTCAAATATGTCTGCAGCAGATAAAAACTTCTGTTACGGCTGATTTCGCTGACTTCTCTGGTGACTATAAGCCTTTCTCAAGGGATATTATCAATCGTATATTAAAAATCGTATGGAGCAACCTGGAAGATCCTTTGAGTCAGACAGTAAAGCAGGTGCATCTCATCTTTGATCTCCTATTAGATATTGAATCATGTCTTTCATCACAAGACCAAAACAACAGACTGGTTCTGTGCAACATTGCAAATGATTTACTCCGCCTAGGTCCACGATGCAAAGGAAGATATATACCTTTAGCTTCTTTGACGAGGCGATTGGGTGCCAAATCTCTTCTAAGCTTGAAATCAAACCTTCTTTTGGAAACAGCTTATGCTTACATAGATGATGATGTTTGCTGTGCTACAACATCATTTTTAAAATGCTTCCTTGAGAATTTAAGAGATGAATGCTGGAATAGTGATGGTGTTGAGCAAGGATATGATGCCTTTAGAGCTTTGTGCTTGCCTCCTCTGATGCGGGGATTAGTATCTGGAAGTTCAAAGCTACGATCTAATTTAAATACTTATGCTATACCTGTTGTCATTGAAGTTGACGCAGATAGTATATTTGCAATGCTTGGATTCATCTCTGTTGGTCCAAGTGCAAAGGCAACTAAACTGGATATTCCTTTGAAGAGTGACCAGTGTATAGCTGCACTGGTTTCACTGCTAAAGGTTTCTCGAAATCTCGCACTTGTGGAAGGGGACATTCATTTGGATTCTGGTGAGTTGCCTCAGCAGGGGGATAATAAGGGGGCTGTAGTCATATCTGTTAAAGGGGTTACTGTTACAGTGCCTGTTAATTGGTTTGTTTTGGCACTGACACACAGTGACGAAACTCTCCGTATTGATGCTGCTGAATCTCTCTTCTTAAATCCCAAGACATCAAGTCTTCCATCCTCCTTGGAACTGAGCTTGCTTAAAGAGGCAGTCCCATTGAATATGCGTTGCAGCTCAACAGCATTTCAAATGAAATGGACAGGTTTATTTAGAAAGTTTTTTGCTAGGGTGCGGACAGCACTGGACAGACAGCTAAAGCAGGGTTCTTGGCATCCATCTCCAACCTCTATTGAAGCTAATTCTGTTGATACCGTCATAGACACTGCTGTACAGAGGGCGGAAGATCTCTTCCAATTCATGAAGTGGTTGGGCTCCTTTCTGTTCAATTCTTGTTACCCCTCTGGCCCTTATGAAAGGAAAACTATTGCAATGGAGCTTATTCTTATACTGCTGGATGTATGGCCTATTCGTCGCTCTGAAGGGAAGACAGATCTTTATCCTTATAATGACAGCATAACGATGCCAGATTCAACAATTTCATTTGTAGGGTCTATAATTGATAGCTGGGACAGGCTAAGGGAAAATTCTTTTCGCATTCTGTTGCAGTTTCCAACTCCGCTTCCTGGAATTTCCCTGAGTACATCGATAAATGATATTATCAGATGGGCAAAAGAACTCGTGCTAAGCCCGCGTGTCCGGGAAAGTGATGCTGGCGCATTAACCTTCCGACTTATATTTCGGAAGTATGTTTTGGAGCTTGGATGTGTTCTTGTGTTTTCTGAAGAACATGATTGCCTTCAGTGTTACACGAAATCTACAGACGGGGTTACAGAAGTAATTACCAGTCAAAACCCAGTTGCACAGTATATTTCAGCACTCATTCAGTGGCTCTGTACTGTTGTAAAAGAGGGTGAGAGGGATCTCTCTGAAGCATGTAAGAAAAGCTTTGTTCATGGAGTTCTTCTTACCTTGCGCTACACATTCGATGAGCTGCATTGGAACTCTGCAGTAATTCAATCATGTGTTTCTGAAATGAGGTGTTTGGTAGGAAAGCTTCTTGAACTCATAATGCGTATAACGTCGCTAGCCCTGTGGGTGGTTTCGTCTGATGCATGGTATATGCCATATGATATGGATGACATGATTGATGATGTTTCTTTCCTCTCCGATATAATTGGTGAGCAGCAACCTGATACTGCTTCAGCAACGTCAGAGAAAAATGCCAAATCAGGGAATAATGGCAAACCGGCCGATAATGTTATTATGGTTGGTTGCTGGCTTGCTATGAAGGAGGTAATGGATTAGTTCCTTATCACATTCACCTAACTTTAAAAGTTTGTTTTTCAGTTCAGTAATTGCCCAAAATGTATTGATTATATGGTACGATGTAACTTCCCGGTCAGTAGTTTTTTTCTTGAGAATATTTGTTTGTCCACTGAAATGTTATGCTTATGTAAGGTTTCTCTTCATGTTTTAGGGCATAAATGTTGTAAGGTTTCTCTTATGTACCATTGTTCGAATGCGATTATTTGTATATTATTCTTAAATGCTCTTTCTATGATTTAATCTTTCCATTTATATTTCAGGTTAGCCTTCTTTTTGGAACTATTGTCAGGAAAATTCCATTGCCTGTCTGTTCTCATTCAAATTCATCTCAGACTGAGGAGACAAGCATGTCTGGGGAAATTCTCGGTGTGGAACAGTTAGAGATGATGGGTAACCATTTTTTGCAAGTTCTTCTCAAAATGAAGCATAATGGTGCAATTGATAAGACAAGGGCTGGACTTACTGCCCTTTGCAACCGTCTTCTTTGCTCCAATGATCCAAGGTATGTTTCATTAAGCTGGTTACTGACCCTTTCTGGAAACCAAGGGAAACATTTTTTTATGCACATACAACTTGGTGTTTTAGTTGAAAATGTGTGTATGAGTAATTGAGCAATGGGTGAAATTTTGTTCATTGAGTTTGTTAAATATCATATCACACAGCACCATCCTCCGACTTGCTAATCAGTTTCATCCTTTTGGTAGTACAATCATATCTCACATGAATAAATTGAGTCGTACAGTGATGACCTATATATTGTAACTGTGGACACCAGTAAATTTGTGACGTTCTGAAGGGTGAAACTCAGAACTGTGTAAGTTGTCCTTGTTCATAGATATATCTATCTTGCCATCATGGTCTGAACAGTATAAGTAGTTCTGATTTTTTTGTTGAAAGCTGATTGTATTTTGTATGTAGAGTTCAAACTGTCAGTTAAACCAGATTCTACTATCTACAGCTCTGTATCATGTGCAGTATTAACTTTTGATAGTTTACATCCTAGTTTTGATCATATTTAATTTGTTTCATCACTCGCAGGCTATGCAAAATGACGGATTCGTGGATGGTGTTACTGATGGATAGGGCAGTAGCTGAAGGGCAAACTGTGGATGATTTACTAAGAAGGAGCGCAGGAATCCCAGCTTCTTTTATGGCTCTGTTCCTGGCAGAACCAGAAGGAACACCAAAGAAGCTACTTCCAAGGGCATTAAAATGGCTGATTGAATTTGCTAAAACATCATTAGCTAATTTTCAAAAAGATTGCAACCAGGAGTCTGAAGCAATGAAAGATGATACCGTAGTTTCATGTGAGTCACAATCAGGAACTACCACAAGTGTTCATTCAAATGGAAATTTGTCTAAAAACCGAGATGAGGGTGTTGTTCCTACAGTGCATGCGTTCAATGTGCTTAGAGCTGCCTTTAATGATGCGAATTTAGCAGCTGACTCTTCTGGTTTCTGTGCTGAGGCGACAATAGTTGCAATACATGCATTTTCATCTCCTTACTGGGAAGTGCGTAATGCAGCTTGTCTTGCATATACTGCGCTAGTTCGACGCATGGTTGGGTTTCTGAATGTGCAGAAACGTGAATCAGCACGGCGGTCAATAACTGGCCTTGAATTCTTCCACAGGCAAGTTCATCACATTTTTATACATAGTTTTCAATCTGTTAATATTGGTCTTGTGATCTTATATTGTCCTAGTGTTCTCACAAATTAATATCACGGGGAAAATAGCAGTTAGTTTGTTCAGATATTCAAATCTGCACCCAAGAGCATATGCTCCTGGGGTGAAACAAGTTCTTAAAATCAAAATGATCTGAAAAAAATTGAATATGTTTATGTCCATGTTCTATGTGTACATGTAAATTTTAATGGTGAAAAGATAACTTCTGTAGCCTATATGAAAAATATAAATTTATGTTTCTAAAATTGCAGTTCCAGAGCACCTATTTTGTTTTTTCGCCCGAGGGCGCAATATATGTCTCTTATGAAATTTTCCACACAGATGAAAGACATGGACATATTTGTTGTATTTTTTTTTGATGATTTTGATGTTTAAGCATTTTAAACGATTTTACTGCTCATTAGGAGCTTGTGCTCCTGGGAGTTGCCAGTATAAAGTTAATAATCCTTTTTTTTTCTTTTCTTTCAGTTCAGCACTTTGGTGCTGTTTATATGATAATGAGCAGAACTGCTTTTGAAGATATTGCTTATTTATTGCATTTCTAAATTAGGATTGTTATTACTTCTACTCCCTCCGATCCATATTACTTGTCTCTGAAATAGATGTATCTAGCACTAAAACATGTCAAGATACATCTATTTCCACGACAATTAATATGAATCGGAGGGAGTATCAACCTTTTATTTTTCTGTTTGTTATGGTGAAGGAGTATATTCAATATTTTTCCCAGACTAATATTCAGTTGGTGGAATCAACTATTGTATTGACCGAGTTGTGCCTTGTTATATTATGTAGGTACCCAGCACTTCATCCTTTCCTTTCTAGTGAACTGAAAGTTGCAACGGAACTGCTAGCTGATGGGGTTTCCCGCAATTTAGAGTCACGTATTGCAAAAGCCATACACCCCAGCTTGTGCCCTATTCTTATTCTTTTATCAAGGCTTAAGCCGTCACCTATAAGCTGTGGAACTGAGGATCCTTTAGATCCTTTTTTGCTTTTACCTTTTATCCAGAAATGTGCTACCCAGAGTAACTATCGGGTTCGTGTCCTTGCATCAAGGGCCCTGATTGGTTTGGTATCTAATGAGAGACTGCAGTATGTTATTAGTGATATACTGGATCATTTACCTTGCGGAACTCGTGAAGTGGCAGCTCACAGTTTTCAGTGTTCTGATCCTTCTGTATCAGCTAATATGGGAAATGGAAGTTTACCTTGGCCTGCAAAGTATTCATTCAATTCAATTCATGGCCTTTTGCTGCAGCTGTGTTCTCTTCTCGACAACAACTTTAGAGGTCTCACGGACAGTAATAAGAAGGATCAGATTCTTGGCCATCTAATTGAGGTTCTCTCGAAATGTTCTTGGCTTGGTTGCCGTAAATTATGCAGATGCTCTGCTGTAAGTACATCATACTTGTTGGTTTTGGATCAGATGCTTGATGTTGCAAGAACAGGGAAAAGCAAGCATACTGATATCATCCGGTCACTGCTGTTACCTTTGAGTTCCCAGTGCCTGAACAATGCAACATCGACCCACTATGCATTCCATGATCCTACCCAGATTGAACTTCAACAGCAAGCAGCTGCATCATATTTCAGTTGTGTTGGCATTCCCAAAGGGCATGATGAAACTGCTGAGGAAGATGTACGATTGCAAATACTTGATCAATCGAATTCAAGCATGTCGGAGACGCCTTGTGAGGTGTCCCTCCCTGAACTGCATAAGGAGATCATGTCTTGCCTTGCTGATCCTATATATGATGTCAGAATTACAGTGCTGAAGAGGATTCTGCAGCTTGTGAAATCAATCAGATGTGGTGATAGCAAGAACATTCTGCACCAATGGGCAAGGGCTAATCTGCACTCCGTGATAATGGAACGGTTATTTTTGGAAGAACACCCCAAATGCCTTTATTATAGTGTAAAGATCATGTTTTCATGGAACATGGAATGCCAGTTCAATAATGGAGAAGATTCTATTACATTTTTATCCATCTGGGAAAGATTAGTTCATTTGAACAGCACCGTGTCACATGCAAAAACCAGAGAAATAATTCTATGTTGCATGGGTATGTACATGAAGCAGTTTGCTAAATTGCTCAGGAATGGTGTGTTACTGGAAGTTCTTAAAACGAGTGAGCTCTCTACTTCCTCTGTCAGTATCAACGAAGAGAACAGATTGCCCGCAGCACTTATCAGCACAAACTTTTTTGTCAGCCATGTAAAGAACCAAAGTGATCCCTCTGAAACTGTGAATTCTCGAAGGGCTGCCGCTGAAGCAATAATTGCTTCGGGCCTTCTTGTGGAGGCAAATTTTGTTAAAGCATGTGTGTCCAATGCATATCTTCCTTCAGAACACGATGAAGACCATCTCGAGGAGAAATGCTTGAAAGCTAGCGTGGGTGAATTTGCAAGTCTTTATGCATGCAAGATACTTGACTTATGGTTCATATGCATCCAGTTACTGGAGGATGAGGATATCCATCTTAGGCAGAAACTTGCCAAGAATGTTCAAAAGATAATCGCAAATGGATCAGCTAATAACTTATGTGATGATTCCGCGCCGCTGCAAGTGGATAGAGTGATTGAGCTGAGCTTTGAATTTGTAACCAATTTGTTTGGCCATTGGCTGAAATACATTGAGTACCTATTAAGGATGGTTTTGGACACTGCTAACACTTTGGACTCAGATGGAGACTTGGTCCGTCAGATATTCGATAAAGAAATCGATAACCACCATGAGGAGAAGCTGCTGATATGTCAAATCTCCTGCTCAAACATCCAGAAGCTTCTGCGGTCTGAGTATGATCTGGGGACAGCAGGGAGCACTGAATTGTTCTTGCAGAACTGGAGGGAGAGCTTCTTGCACCAGCTCACGGCACTGACAAGCGGCTATCTTGAAAAGGAGGGGAAAACCGATTGGATCGGCGGCATCGGCAACCACAAGGATGTGTTCACATCAGTGTACGCCAATCTGCTCGGCCTGTACGCTCTCACTGAATCAAGGTCACTGGAACAACCGGAGGGCAGGCATGAATCGTATCTGCAAGAATTTTCAGATCTGAAGGGGTTCATCACGCCATTCCTGAAGAATCCTTTGATCTCTAACCTGTATTTGCTGGTGAAGCGATCGCATGGGGTGTTTGGATCCCAACATAAGCCAGAGGACCAAGTGGGAAGTTTTGACCCGTATTTTCTGCTCAGATGATTTTTCTCATGTACAATTTGATTCTTTACAGATAGCTATTACTCTGTTGTAGACCTAATTACCAATTACCCGATTACTATATATATCATCTGTATTTCTACAGCCAGTTTTGCAGCCACTGTCGTACTATGTTCTTTAGAGAAAATTGCCAGACCTGTGATCAACATGTGTGTTCATCTTCTGAGTACATAAAGTTGGCAGGCTAGTATTATTCTCTACAAAAAACTCCCCCCGTGTCGCTGCCCCAGGCGACACCGGGGGAGACTCCCTCGCGCGGCGCCTGCTACCCCCTCCTGGCCTCTACGCCACGGTGGCGGCTGGCCCCAAGTACTGAAGGTGCCGTGGAGGATCTTTTCTCCTGCTGGTTGCGTTGGTGGCTGCCTGGGGCTGGGAGCTGGGACGACGACGGGCAGCTCGCCAGCGTGGGCTCCCGGGGCGTGGTGGCTGTCGGGTGCGTGTAGGCTTCCGGTGGAGGCTTCTAGTGGGCGTCGATGCGGAGTGGGGCGCGTCCTGGATGCGGATCGATCCAGACCCGTTCTTGGGCGGAGTGCTGGCGTGGGAGGCGTCCGACGTTGGGATGGCCAGGTTCTTGCTCGTGGCTGTGTTGTGGTGGCGTGTGCGGAGGACCTGGCTCCGAGGGGCTCCGATCTTGGAGCGGCCGGTGAGATGCGAGGTGGTGGGGCTGGCGGTGATGCTCTGTTGCTGGCACGCAGATCTCTGGCTGCCCCAATAACCAAGGAAGGCCGACTTGACGGCCTTGATGTGTGATGGTGGGAGCCCTAAGTGAAAACTCAGCCGTGACCCTGGTCGTGGCCGGCGTTGACGACGTCTCAGGACGCCGTGCCCCTCCTTGGAGGCATCGCCGTGGGGCTCATTCCTCTCTGGCCATCGAGGTCTCATGCTCTCCGGGTGAAAATCCAAGCTCTAGCCCCAGTCGGAGCGGGCGACAATGATGGTCTCGTCGTTCTCCTCCTTGGAGGCTCGTCTTGGAGAGCATGACCTCTGTTGGGCAACAGTGGTTTCTGTCATGCAGTTTGCGGTGTCATCTGCCAGCGGGATGGTGGATGTTGAGGTAGCGACCTCGAGCAAGAGTGTCGGCTCCAGAAGGCGGTGCGACGATAACTCTATGCTGGAGGGTTGTGGCTTGTCACGACTTGGGTGGCGACCTTGGTCGTGTGGTCGGCAGGGTCCTCGGCTCGGTCGGACGCGTCCTAGAGGGGATGGTTGGACGTTATGTCCGGGCGGCGGTCCCGGATGAGTTGGTGTGATGTCAGTGGTCTGTGGCTGATGGCCTTGGGTAGCTTGGGTTGTGGGTTGTTGGTTTGTGCGGCGTTGCAACTCGGGAGCGAGTGGTGCTATGTCGGGGCCGCCCCGGATGAGTTGGTGTGATGTCTGTGGTCTGCGGCTGATAGCCTTGGGTAGCTTGGGCTGCGGGTTGTTGGTTTGTGCGGCGTTGCAGCTCGGGAGCGAGCGGTGCTATGTCGGGGTGGCGGCCCCGGAAGGTGGTGGCCTTGGCTACCACGCAGGGCGTAGCGGAAGTCGGAGCAGCAACTCCGAGTCTTTGAGAACTTTGAGGGTGCTTGTCCTTTGTGTCATGTTGGCGACGAGGTGGCTCTAGATGTTGGTCGCCGGCATGTCTGATGCCACTTCTGGTGCATGGTTTTGTGGATGCAGGCTTCTTCACTTTTGTGGGAGCCTCTGGATTCTGCTCCTCTCATAGCAGACGAGACTTCTTCTTTTCGGGCAGTGGTGTGACTTCGGCTAGCTCGGCGAAGCGGGTAACCGTTGTTTATGTCTGTTTGGGTGTCGTCATTTTGTGGTCTTCAACATGTCGTCTGCGTGGGAGGGTGGGCGTGTCTCTGTTGTGTCCGTCGAGTGGGTTTGGCCCCGTTGTATCGGTTTTCGTCCGGTTTCCCTCTAATTAACCACACACATTCTTTTTAATTAATGGATAAGTCAAAACTTTTTCCTTCGTTTAAAAAAATAAAAAGTTGGCAGGCTCCATGTAGGTTGCATCAACTGGTAATATGGTCATCCAGTTCCCTAGACTTCCAACACACGAGTAGGAAAACACTGACATGACACGGTAACCATCGTGAGTGGTGAGATTCTGGTGTTGGAGCGTGGCTAAGCAACGGTGGTCTCCGCCACAGGTCCTGAAGAGGCCCTGCTGTGTAGAGAACCGGTGAGTTCGTACGATCTAACCGAAGAGGTGATCTTACCATTTTCGTGAAAGAGTATCCAAGCAATTCACCCTCCATTCCGCCCATCCTCAGCAGGCCACATCTGTTCGAGCTTGGACTAGTTTTTGATCATTTCAAGAAGGAAAACGATACGATATCCGGGGGATCGCACGTTCCTATCCCCCGGGTCGCTATCGCGAACAAGAGGCCACGCGTGTTCGGTTCCCTTCCACCTTGTCCCCTCGTCGTGTTCCTGTGCGCCCACGTCCTGCAGCCGCGCCGCAGCAGGCTCGCCTCGATGCCTCGCCGCAGCCTCGCCCCGCCGCCTCGCTTAGCCGCAATCGCAGAATCGCCGCCGCCGCTGCGGTGGTCGACCACGAGTCGGGGGCGCTAGCTCTCGACGACTCCAGCCTCCCCCATCTCCGCACGTACTCCGCCATGGGAGTGAGCTCCGGCCGTCGACGAGCTGTGCGGCCCGCGCTGGTGGTGGTGCTGCCCGCGCCGGTTCGTGGTGGCAGGTGCTGCTGGCGCCGGTAGTGGTGCTGCCCGTGTCGGTGGCGATGCTACTCTCTGCCCCGCTATGATTTGTGTGAGGTTCTGCTACAAGCAGTCATCAGACTAGCTACAAAGGCATGCCGGCCTCGCTACAGAGGCACGGCGGGGGAGAGATATAGCGGAGGCACCTTTTGCTACAAGCGGTGTGAGGTTCTGCTACGAAGTCACGACGACCTTGCTACAGAGGTATGGCATCGTCTTCTTCGGCAATGGCGTCAGCCTTGCCACGGAGGTATGCCATCACATTCTCTAGTGATAGCTTTTTTGCTACAAACGGTGTGAATCCCTTCTACATGGGCACAACGGCCTTGCTACAAAGGCACGGCGGAGTCTTCTCTGGCAACATCTTGTTCTCCGTCGACATAGCCTTTTTGCTACAATTGTTAACTTTTTTTGCTAAAACCATTTTATGATTTTGTACAGCAGTGCAAAATTGTTGCTAAGAGATCTCCGGTGAGGTCTTCCGATGAAAGTCTCGGCGATGTCATCGGCAAAGTCGGGTTTGCTACATTCGCATAAAAAAGTTTGCTACATAGTCTCCAGCGAAACTCCAGCGAGATTTGTCTTTTTATTTTTATCTCGTGAGCGAACCGTTTTGCTACATGTAACAAATGCAGAATATTTTATAGCAAAAATAGATGTTTTTAAGCAAAAGCGGGATTGGAGGTATTTTCTGGGACACGTGGCGGCCTGAGGCCCGGGGGATCGAGGGGATTTATCCCCCGGGGGACGCCTAGCACGACCCTTTCAAGAAGGGGGCTGGAGGGCCGTTTCACAACAAGTCGATGTATATGTAGATGAACCAACCTGCCAAGTTCAACTACTCCTAATGCATATTACTCTTTTACATCTTACATCTTATGTGGAAAATGTCATACTGGGGTTGGACTCTCTTTCCTGAAACTGTTTTAAAATAAGATGGGCATAGAATATTACCCTATAATCTATATTTCCTCAATCTATCATCATTTTTCCTTCCTGATAATTATAATTATCTACAACTGATAGTACGTACTTAACTTGTTTAGTGCCATTGTTCAATCACATTTTCTGAAGCTCCTGCATTTCAATAGAATGTAATAATAATATATATAAAAATTGATTGTTACATATATTCGTTTATGATACACTCAGTGTGCTACAAGTGCACAGCTGGGGAAGGTACAGACAAGACTCTTTCCTATGGCACAGAGGCTTTTCATGAAATGGCAAGTACAGCACCAACTTGTCCACAGGAAGCATGATCTTCGCTCAATCATGGCGAGCTCCAGAGTCAAAAGTATGATGTCACTGCAGCCGCCTTCTAGAATCTGGGCCTGGTGTTTTGCTTTTGCACCGGCCTGTTCGAGTTCGAACCAGTTGTTTTGGTGATGGTTATGGTTGAATTGGGTCGATGCATTGTCGTTGTCCTCAATGGCTGTCCGTTAGGAGAGGCCAGCCTTGCTGCTGGCTGGGATGACCTGTAAATGCAGAGAGAAGTAAAACTGGAAGGGATTTATGGAACAAAATATGTCTGCAATTTTCTGGCATGATTTTGTAAGATCACAGTGAATTGCAGTTGAACAAACCTTGCAACAGTATTCCTTTGGATAGTAGCTTGCATTTTCGCCCGACTGTTACACAGGATTAGTGTATTAAAAAATAATCTGAGAAGTTTCATTTATGATCATCATTCCAAGAGTGATAGTTACCTGTCAACCTCCATCCTTGCCTTTTTCAGGATAGGGCTCTTGTAGCTGGAGTTAGATAGGCTGCTGGATCCACTTCCTGTCAAGATTTGGGACTTATAAAATACTGGGAAGCATAACATACTGCGGGCCAGGATCAACGAGAAACAGACAGGAAATCACCTCCAAACCAACATCTTTTGCTGCTTGGTGGCACCTTTGTACAAAGTTTAATTTGTTTGCATTCTTTCTCTGGATATAAAGGAGGAGAAAATTATATTAGCACAAGAGTCATATTTTCGCGGAAGAATTAGGTGTTAAATTCTCGAAATAATAAGCTGTGTAATCTCACATTTATTGGGAGTCGGAAACACACAAGTTTATAAGATGGGTCTCAGGGTTCGTATTCAAAAGGGCATGAAATCCACATTTATCTCAAGTTTGAGCCTTGGTGAAGAAGTTGGCAACTTTAAATTCAGATGCCGGACTGCTCTACAATGAGACAATGCAATCCCACAGAGTGTTTCGTTAACTCATACTCCATGTCACCATGTGCTATTTGAATGGCACCAATGTTGTCATAAAGAAGAGGTGTAAGAGAATCACATAGGATGCCCATACCAGCCAACAACTAACAAAATCAGCCAAGCCTGAGGTACTGGTAGCAACTAGCAAGAGTCGGGAGAAACACATGGGCAAGAAAACTTGTCCGCAAAACACTAGCTTGCATAAGATGCAGTTTTTTTTAGCGGAAAACTGTAGGGGAAGCCCCGATAGCAGAAATTTTTATATAAGGAAAAAATATTTACAAGAGAAAGATGGGATATACAAGGGGCGTAGCCCATGGGATAGCTACAAGCTATCTAACCAGCTAATAAGGGGAGCTCTAAGGTGATCCTTCACTCTGTAAGAAAGAGGAAAAAGATCCCTTTTATAAGTAAAAGACCAAGAACTTCTACTAGGTATTACATTGTCAAAAATTCTAGCATTTCTAGTCTTCCAAATAGCCCAGGTGGCAGTGGCAAAAACTTCCATGAAGAAGGGCTTGTTAAAGTTACTCTTAGCCAAGGAAAGCATATCTGCAACGTCCAGGTCTTCATTAAGATCAACATTGATATGGCTCCAGCAACTTCTGCTGAATCAGCATTCCAAAAGAGATGATCTCGTGTCTCCAGATCGCCATTACTGCAAAGGCAGCAGCTAACGCTGTCATTACTGTAGAAATTTCTTCTAATAAGCATTTCTTTGGTGTTTAGGTGGTCATGGAGCAGGAGCCAAAAGAAAGACTTGATTTTGGCAGTACATTTGGACTCCCAAATCCAATTGATTGGGCTTTGAACTTGAATATGCTCGAAGTGAAGGTTGTGAAATCTTGAGGATGAGAACAAGCGGCCCCATTGGAAGCTCCAATTGTCCGTGCCATTGTCATTGATGGTGTGTTGTGTTTGAAGGACCAACTGCCTGAATTCAAGATATTCTTCAAAAGCTTGGGCTGAGAGAGTGTTGTGGGTTCTTTTGGGATTGACCCTTGGGGTGGCCTGATCTTCACGGATTTGGGCGGGGAAGTGATGGGAAAGGAGATGAACGCAATGAACTCAACACAAAAGGCAAGGTAAAGATACAAACACACGCAAACACACACTATTTGATTTGCTCCTGTTGATTCGAACAACCAATCCAATAGAATTCCGAGTGATCTTGTGGTAGAATCACCTGAGGGAAGATTGGCAAGCAAATGGTAGAATCCAAAATAAGGAGAGAGTAGCATCAAGTAGAATCCCAAAGGGAGAGACCAAGCAACTACTAGAATCCTTGACTTAGAGAGACCAAGTACTTGAGGAGGACCTTGCACAACTCATAGATTCAATCTAGAGAGGGGTTCCCATCTAGGGTTCTTTGGCACATGCAAAAGTCTCAACTCAATTCATCTCTAGGGTTTCTAGGAGGAGGTGGTGGCATATTTATAGGCCATCCACTTAAAAAGGGGTATTTTAGGCATAAATAAGAAGTTTTGGGCGAGATGGGGCGTTACATGGGCCAGGCCCAGCTCCAAGGCACATAGGCCCACTTCTTAGGCCGAAGACTCCGGTGTCAGTATGCCGGAGATTCCGGGGTGATCTCCAGGGTCACTCCAGGAGCTCCTGGAAGTTGGGCCGAAGTCCTTGTCGGAGTCCTCGTGGCGTCTCCGGGGTATGTTTCCGGAGTTCTCGCTGTAGGGTCTGGAGTCCTGGCCGAAGACCTTGGGGCGACGGGCCAGAGACTCCGGGGTCCAGGGGCGAGACTCTGGTCCTGGGTAGCTGCTTCTTGCATCTTCTCTTCCATGCTTCTTGCTTGGGTGTCTTGGCTCCTGGGGCATCCTTGTCTGCTCCTCTTGGCATCATGGTCATGGGCCTAGTCTTACAATAGGTACTTGTCTCAAGTAGGATCCCATTCAAGTGATGACCAAAGGACGACAATAGATGGAAGGAATTCACCTTTGTAGGAATGGTTGGTGTAGCATGATGTGGACCAATGGTGTTTGCCATATGTTGGGCTACATCTCTTCCCCCGCTTGAAAACGAGTCGAGCTCAACGATGTTCCTCCATCATCATGCAAGGAAAGGGCTATGCCCATGGTCTTGATCATGTATGCGATTGGATCTCCGGTGTCAAAGTCTGGTGTTTGCCATATGTTGGGCTACATCTCTTCCCCCGCTTGAAAACGAGTCGAGCTCAACGATGTTCCTCCATCATCATGCAAGGAAAGGGCTATGCCCATGGTCTTGATCATGTATGCGATTGGATCTCCGGTGTCAAAGTCTGGTGCATACTTGTCGAAGAGCTTGTAGTTATTCTTGCCGACGTGTTGCGTTTGGAGATCTTGTATCATGTGTCTTGGAGGTGGTGGTCGATCTTGAGTACCTTGCAAAACCAAGAGAGGGAATTGTATAATGGATTGTTAGTTTGGGTTGCACTCATCTCACTTTTGGTGGCATCCGGCGTGGCACTTGAGATTTTTCTGCTCATTTGAGGATCGTGGCACTCACTCACGTGTTGGTGCTTCACTCTCTCGCCACTCATCTCACAAGGATCCTTTTCTTGTTGTATCTTGTGTAAGCTTGACAAGTGGGAGGCAATAATTTGGCTTCGCGCCATTGGTTGGAGCACAAAGTTTTTATCGTTCCACTTGATAGAGTATTGGTTCGTGGTACCCTCATGTATAGCTCCTCTATCATATTGCCATGGTCTCGCACGTAGCACGTGACAAACAGACATAGACACTACGTCACACTCGGCGTTGTCTTCATAGGGGCCAATCTTGAAGTAGACGTTGACTTTGTGTTTTATCTTGATGGCTCCATTGTCGTCAAGCCATTTGACGTGATATGGATGGAGATGCTCCATCTATGGCAACTTGAGTTTCTCACAAAGTTCGGTACCCGCGAGGTTGTGACAACTTGCTCCGTCAAAGATCACTTTTATGGACTTGCCATCAATTCCAGCTCGAGTTTGGAAAATATTGAGGCGTTGGTCTTTTCTTGGAACAGAGTGTGTTGTCAAGACTTCCGTTATGACGAGTGAAGGACTTGGATCATGCTTGCATAGAAGGGTGTCATCCTCTTTCATTGCGGCTTCCTTTGCAAGAGCAGCTTGTGCCAAAGCTTTATACTCCCTCCATCCCAAGGCTTAAGGCATATAACTTTTTTGAAAAGTCAAGCCATGTAAAGTTTGACCAAACTTTTAGGAAAAACTATCAAGAACTATTATGTTATATAGATATTTTGTGAAAATATGTTTCATGATGTATGAAAGGGTATGGATCACATAGTGTAAATATTAATATGAATCGTGCCATCGTTTGCTCTTGGAGCTCTTTCACATCGACTCGCATCATTGTCATTTCCATTTCCTTGTAGCACTCTTTAATTGATCTTGTGCCTTGTTTTAAGTTTTGGAGTTTGTTGAAGAGGTCTTCTCTATAGTGGTCAGGGACGAACATTGCATACATTACTTGCTTCATTTCCATCCAAGTGCTAACCGGTGACTCCTCTAGCTTCTCACGGTGGCTTTGATAGTCTTCCCACCAAACATTGGCGTAGTCCTCAAACTCAAGAGATGTGATGATAACTTTCTTCTCTTCGGAATAGTTGTGGACTCGGAAGATCTTATCAACTTTGAGTTCCCATTCAATATATGCACCGACATCTTCTTCTCCTTTGAACTTGGGCATAACGAACTTGAGTTTCCCAAACTAGCCATCATCACGCTCACGGTAGTTGTTTCGGCTTTGAGACAGAGCAATTGCCTGGGACAGGCAGGCATGATCAAGAGAGTGTCGTCCACGTACTGAACAATAGGGAAATATGTGTGGCACTCAACCGGGAAATGCTTGGTGGCATTCGATCATCGTTAAATTGAACGGCTTGCAGGTAATACACCTGTTAAGCATGAAGGTCCTATAGTATATAATATTGACTGTTGGTGTGAAAGTTTAGGTTGTCGCAAGCTTTGAAAAACATACAAATGCATGACTTAATGTTAAAATGTACTTGCCAGCTTTTTGTGCCTGATATTTCTTTCTGAGTCTGGCAGCCATAACTTCTTCAACTTCTTTCTGCTTTTCTGTTTTTGCCTGCACAAGAATAAGAAGCAATGGTTCAAGAATGAAGGGCAATATAATTCAAAATGAAACAGACCACAGAAAAACAAAAGTAGAGAATTATTTTACCTTGAAGAGTTCCTTCCATTTGTAACGTGCTCCACTCTGCTTCATTTTCTTGATGACGAGGTTCAAATTCTCCTCGCCAAACTGCTGCTGGTAGAATCTCTTCCACAGCACATCGGTAACAGGGCTAATGTCCATCTGTCAGGTCAGACAACAAGAATCACAACCACAGTTCAGTCTCCGAGAGAAAACGAGTTGCTCCATCGAGAGTACCTCTGTACGACTCTCAATGCGGGTGAGTTGGTCCAAGGTGCAGTGGGGCATGATTCTCTTCAGCAGTTGCATCTCCACACCATCCATGCTGCCGACATATCGGAGGTTGTCGATGACGTTCCGGACGCATAGCTCCAGCAAACTCGGAGGTGTCCTTGCAAACTCCATCTCTTCTAGCAAAAAGATCAACTGCCTCTCTCTACAAAAAACGGTTGCCTCATCAGATACACATACATGATCGCGTTGTGCAAGAAAATTACAGAAAGGCTTCACCAATAAGCCGTACCGATACAACATGTTGCACATGGAAATCCCATTTTGACATGAAGCAATTTATTTAGAGCATCTCCACTCGGGGGCCCTAAAGTTCCCCTAAAGGGCTATGGCGGGTGCTAGCGCTCAAAATCGTGCCCAGCCCGCCCTCCAAACTTTTTTTCGCGCCGGCGTGGCCCGGTTTGCCATCCGGCACCCCAGGCCGAACCCAACCCACGCAGGAGGGGGGGGGGGGGTGTTAGCGGGGGCGTCGGATGGAACTGAAAACGACGCAGGCCAGCCCTGGCAGTGAGATAGACGGCTCGTCTCCCGAGCGTCGTCCCGTCGCTGGCCACGCGTTCTCCCGTCATGCCCTTCCACCGCTTCCCGCCCTTTTCTCGCTATATGTAGGCATGACGGCTATCGCCATTGCAGATCTACACCATGGCCAGACCTCGCACCCTCTCCCTCTACATCTAGGCCGGCGGCCGGCGGTGCTGCTACTGCCAGTAGGGCCGGCGCACAGCCATGCCTGGCCACCGTGCTCCTCCACCTCTCTCACCGCCCGTAGAAGAGCCATGGCACCCATTTCCGCCTCTCCCTGGACCCAACCACACCGACTCAGAATGCCCCTACCCCGACGACTCCTGCATAGCCAACACCGACGAGCTGGGCTGGTTCAGTCCTCAGCCCGAGCCCGAGGAGCTTCCGCGGCCGCCGATACCCCACGGACCGGCTTACCGGACCACCGGCGAGTCTTACAGGTGGGACATCTTCCGCCAAGTTTTCCTGCCAGAGCACCTCCGGCTGCAAGAACTTGACGATGTCCATAGGCGTTTCTATGCGTCGCACAAAGAGCCCAACGACGCTGACTTGCGTGCCAGACACGACCGAGCAAAGGAGGAGGCCAAGGTGCAGCTAGCAAGATACAACTCGCTGTTCGACCTGTGGGGTGTCGCGCCGCCGCCGCCACCGCGCCCTCCTGACGAGAGCAGCGCCTTCGGCCGCCGGAGTAGTTGATCTTTTCCTTTGTATGTAAAAATTGAAAATGAATGTACCGAAGTGTTTGAATGCTCCATTAAATTTTTAATGGGGGACACGGCAGGTAGCCAGCCCCAAAAATCGTGAACTTATCCGGAGCCCCAATACAGTCCAAAATCGAGCCACGCCGGGCGAATGGAGATGCTCTTTGCAGACGAAACGCGTCAGGTTATAGTCCTTAAATTTCGACGAAGGGACACACCTAGTCACTCCATTTAATTACAGATTTACGAATTTCTCAAGCAGAGGGGCAATTTTTGTAGCTAAATTTGGCCCACAACTGAAAGATAGGACCGCCTATACCTACGACCGGAAGGAAGAACGAAACGGGAATCTTGTTCTGATGCCGGATGAGGAAATCTAATTCGCCAAATCAAGGGGTTTTGGAAGAATTGCCCATGTACAACTAGCTGGACAGACGAGCTCACCAGGGGGAGAAGGGCACCGGCCGCCGGCGAATTGGGCGGCGAGGAGACTCCGCTGCGGCCTGCGGGTGTCCTCGCACGGCGCCGCTTCTCCTGCTTGGCTTCGATCGAGGCAACAAGGGAATATCGGATCCAATAGGGGGGAAGAGAAAAAAAAAGAATGGAAAAAAGTGCGTCCGTTGTGGAGTAGGAGACGGGACTGCCGCCGGATATAGGATCCGAAACCGTTGGGCAGCAGGCACGTGCCCGAGTCACCACCCTTCGATCTGTCAGCTCCTGCTGATTAAGCGGGCCCCCTCCACCCAAAGGAGCTAAGCTCGTGGCAACTCTTTATCTTTCCCTCTTTGATCGTAGATGGCGTGAGCTTCCATTTTCTTCAATTTCCTCTTTTATGGTATTTTCTTCTCTTTCTTCATACATGGTGTTATCTTTATCTTTACTATTAAAAAAGAGTTGGTGATTATAGATCATCCTCAAACATTAAACATTGGAGCAATTTGTACTGTCTGATATTTATTAGACGGACGTTGATCAGGAGTGTTGAATTGTTTGCTCTAAAATTACCCACGGATGCCACCGCTAAAATGCCGCTTCAAGCGAATGGCTCGAGTAATACACGGAATCCCTCGCCCACCCCCCATTCTATACCTGGCGACGAGCCGCGGACAGAGCTCGCGGCGGCGACCAGTGCGGGTAGAGGTCCTCCCAGAGCTGAGCTGCCCGGCCATCTCGGGGACCTCCTACAAGTCGCCCACCCTCCTTCCTCATCCCAGGAGGCAGCCCCTTCCGCCGCTCCCATCCAGCGAAATAGGAGATCGGGTTAGTTGGTGAAAGCGCGTAGGAGCCGAGGTCACCATGGGAGGCGGCGAGCGCCGGCGAGGTCCAGTACGGCTACTAGTCGTGGCTTTCTGCTGCCGCACCTCCCTTCCGCCGCCAGGACACTCGCAGCCGCCCATCATAGTAGCCAGTCGCCACTGCCTCCCCGTATTGTCGGACACATCTACGGCGAGGTCCGCAACAGCTGCTGCCCCTCAGACCGATAGCAAGGAGACCATGCCAGATGCAAGCAGGTGACTCCCATCTATCTCTCCTAGATAAGACAACTACATGCTGAAATAGATCTGATGGATTCTGGTGGATTTTGCGTGCCGCTTGATGTTTACTGCAGAAATCGATGAGTGGTTTAATAGCTGACGTTGACGATATTTCGGATTTCCTCCCAATTTTCTTAGCAGTAGTTGCTTTTTTCTGTGAACGACCGGCTCGTCAGGATACGGTGAGTCGCGAGCCGCTCGCATGCGCCCCAGCAGGCTTCGTCCATGAGGTTTGATCTGGTCCTGGTCTTCCTCTGCTCCTCACCTGTGCGCCAGCTTTATATGCGTGTGTGGATGATACATATATATTATATATATGGATCTGGTTGCTATTTCGTTCCTAGCTGATTGTGTGTAGATGATAGGCTCACCGGTGGCCTCCCTGCTAAGCGAGGTGCGCCGCCGGCATCAGCAGGGAGTGCAAACTACCTATTCTGCCCCGAGCTGTGATTCTCAGAGTAAGTAAGATATCAAGATGGACTTCAGGCTATTTTTTTGACATCACCTATCATAGGCTGGTGGTCTGGTTGCTGATGTTTGATAGCACAATCCCAGCAACAAAGGAAAAATAGCCGAAGCAATAGACAATTGAGCAAACCTCCCTTAAATCTCATCTCCTCCCATGGCGCTGCACTCCATCCTAGCAGGCCGCTGCTGGCCGGCCGTCCCTCAATTACAAACTCATCCGCTTCGGCCGATGCCTCTTTTTCCCCACCACACCCTCCCCTCCGATGTTTCCACATGTTAGTTGGTCATGTCGCTGCCGTTGTGGCCATCAAGACTGGCAGAGGGCCAACCGTGGCGATGGAGAGTACGAATGGGAGGTGAGGAGAGGGGGCGCTCGGGCTGCCGAGTGCAAATTACATCCGCAGGGAAGAAATTCAGAGGTGGTTCTACTCATGTAATGCACGTCTATTGTACTTCTGCACTTGGGGTGTTTGTGATAATGCCCGAATGTCAAATTCTTTCTGTAGTTTCTACATTAGATAACATTTTATATATAAAAATAAAGGCTGGATGTTCCTGAACCGATTGGTCTTGACTTATTTTAATTTCTAAGTTGTAAACCAACTAACGCAAATAATAGTTGAGATAAAATTATTATTTATGCCTCAAATATCACGTTGATCTATTGATTGATTCTATTAATTAATTCCTGATATCATTGTACTGAATGTACTCAGAAACGAAGAAGTGTCATGGTGTACCGTGGCATCATGATATGCATAATTCAACAAGGCTATGTATCCGTTGAAGCAAGGTTTGCATCTGTACAAGGTTTGCATCTGTATATCCTATGGCAGTTAAATTCTCAGCCGTAACAGCTGCGATCGGCGCTGCTGCCGCCAGATACAACTCTTGTGACGAGCCTTTCAAGGTTTTCCTTCTCTTCAATTCACCGATTCTGCTTTCCCTCCGATTGATTCGGTGGAAAGAATTAACAAATACTACCGATAAAGGTACAGTCCGTCCAACTCCCTGGTGAATCTGGGCGTGAGCATCGTGCTGGAGAAGAAGGCATGGTGGAGTGCTTCGCCAAGTATAGGACCCTCTGCTCGACTTCATTGCCCATGTTGCTCAAGTTATACTCTCCTTTTTTATGTTGCTCCCACAGAATAGATGAAACTAAGGGTTCATATGTCCTGGTTCAGATCGTCATTTCTTATGATAGTGTTGTGAACTGATATTATCATGGCTGATATTGCAGGCAGTCAGCTGAGACAAATGCAGTTTGTTCAAAAAGTCTAAGAAGATGATGCTGAGGTAAGTCTGGGGTAAATCCATGTTCATGGAGGATGCTACTGATGAAGCATGCGTTGTACCCTCCATGGATGGTCTCGGTGACATCGTCCATAGAGCTGCCACTCGAGCCAAAGTTCATCGATTGATAACCGACCAGTCGCTTTCAGTTCCATTGGCCACCAATACATGCATATACGATCTTCAGAGTCAACCAGGTCAGAATTTTCTTTAATTGCCCTTAGGATCGATCTGGTGGTGTTCTCATAAATCAAATTCCTCTTGACTGTCATACCAATATGCTTTAGCAAATCCTTCAAAAAAAAACAATCCTTTGACAGAACTGAAGTACACCAGATTCATATATAGTGATGAGTTGAAACTTAGAGTTTGTATACTGGAAAATCATATTAAATACTTCTTGATTTAGAAATTATAATTATGTGCTACCGTAGTTCTGAAAAAATTAGGCAGTAGCAGCTTCGTAAGCTTTGAAATACTCATGTGTACTTCTCTCGATCCGGTGGTGTTTTCATAAATCAAATTCCTCTTGACTGTCAGACCAATATCCTTTGGCAAATCCTTCAAAATAAACAATCCTTTGGCTGAACTGAAGTACACCAGGTTCATATATAGTAAAGATTTGAAACTAAGAGTTTGTATACTGGAAAATCATGTTAAATATTGATTTAGAAATTCTAATTATGTGCTACTGCGGTTCTAGAAAAAATTAGACAGTAGCAGCTTGCATAAGGTTTAAATTACTCATGTGTACTTCTATCTTCTCCTAACATTCCCGTGAATGAATTATGCCTCTCTTCCATATGTCAATATAATTAGATAAACTCTGCAACTCCTTAAAATAATAAGTGTACTTTTCTTACAAAAATCTGTAAGTGGGAAATGTCATCATGGTTTAATAAATGATTGTAGCAATGGGGGAGAAGAACTTGGGCAGGCGTCAAAGTGGAGGTCTTGGCTGACTATAAAAGTGCGGTCATCAGACACGAGCAGGTTGCTATACATTTCTTTGAACTTAGATGAATTGCCTTCTGTTTCTTTGAAGCTGAACTTTTGCCTCACTTTTATTGTCATTTCACCATTTCTTTACTGTTAAAAAATAGGAGTTGGTGATCGTAGGTCACGTCAAACATTGGAGCAATCTTAGCCACCAAAACACAAACATCAAACACTGGAGCAATCTCAGCCCTTAAATCGTGGGAACTCACAATCATGGGTCTTGATGGAAACTCACGATTACGGGATAGAAATAGAAACTCACAATCACTGAAAGACACCTTTATTTCCCTCATTAGGCACACCATCTCGTATGACAAATCAAGTTTTACATGCCAAATATCTCTAATACCATTAATTTACTTACCAAAATCTCGCTCATACCACTAATTACTTCCTAAAAATCTCCTCCCAAGATTGATATGCTACGGTATCAAACTGGAGTTGCCAAAAACATTCATGCTTGTCTATATGATATGGCCCAACTGCGTCATATACGTAATCAACACCAATATGGGAAAAAACTCATTTTATCACCGCCGCCATGAGTCTGCTTGCACGTAATTCGTTGATTTCGCTTGGAAATGATTTCCCCACAACAGATGTCGAACGACACTCCTCACGCCCCAAGGCGCCTAGACGCTGATGAGCAATACGCCCTAGTTGTCCCTGTGAAGGCGCTATCCAGAACCGACTCGGTACGCCGTCATCTGCGCCACATCGTCGCCATCCCCGCTCCATCATCGAACGCCCCCGACCATCATCCACTATGGGCTCGCCTCACTACCGGCAGCTTGCCCATTTGCTTGTGTTTTCATATATTGAGGAAGAAATCGAGGACCTCGGACATGTCCTGTCCTCGCCCCATCATCGAGCGCCCCTACCCGTCATCTATCAAAATTTAAACCAGACACCGATGTAGCACATCCCTGCCCGTCATCCGCGGTTGAACAAGTCCCTCCAGCCGAATAACCTCTCCATTGGGCATTCATCTTGCAGCCGCACCGTGCTTCTCCTCTGGATATAGTTGTACATAAATCTTTTAGGTACGTGGCGTGCAGCTTAATAGCTGACTTTCTTAGCACATGACTATATTTCCTCTAAAAATTACAGTTTTTCATGAAATAGGATCCATCACAATGAACAAAAACCAGACATAGCTTGAGATAGACAGGGTGTATGTGATTGTTCGGTTATGATTTGGTTACATTTAGTTCAGATTAGAGGAGATGGACAAATTCATTTCTTTGTAAAAATTCTATTTTCAGTTTATTGAAGAAGCATTTTGGCTGGAAGATTATAGGATTATTATTTAGCGCTTAAACCCCCTTTAGCGCTTAGACCCCCTCATGTTGAAGCTGATGGATCCTTTGGTCATTGCAATTTTCCTTGAACAAATTTGTTAGAGGATTTCATTGGTGCATGCTCATGATTGCAAAAATTGTACTATGATCTCTATAAATTGTTATTAAATATTTTCGCTTGGAATATATGCACTTTAATTTATAATTGTGTTATAAAGATTAAATTTAGCTTATAAACTAGCGTCTTCTGATTGCAATCCTCTTATTTTGTTTTCAGAAGAGTAGTAAAGAAATCAATGTTCTTATACACATATAAATGATATGAGGTAATTTTTTCAGCTTTCCTATTAGTTTGTTTAACTATTTTTGCTACTTCCTATGACTATTGGTGTTTCAATTAAGAAATTTCAAAACACGATTATCCATGTAATCCATGTAATCTGGACGGGCTCTTACTGTGGTTATACCAGTCCAACAATCTCAAGAAGAGTGTTGGGATCATCTGAGGTGTTGAATCAGGTGGAACAGAAGCTAATACATCTATAATTATAGGTGTTTTTTTTGGAAAATGATCATGGTTATGAAGTCAAGGGAAAAAATTCAGGAGTGCGTTGAGGAGTTGTGTGGATTAGAAGGCATAGAAGCAATAAATGGAATTGTATGTACATCACTTTGAGCATGATAAAGCATAATATCTTCATTATGTCCCAAGTGTCTGATCTTTCAATGATCTCTAATAACTTGAGATAACCTCCATTTTTTATAGTTGATGCATATCAGGTAATTCAACCACTTTGACTTTCTTATGTGTTTTTGCTTCAATCTCTTTTCATTGGTTCTCGTATACAACTGTAACAGAGCATACACCTCTTCTATAACAGGCAAGGTGACATTGAGCAGTGGATCCTGGTGGGTAAGGGTTAGTGGTGGATGACTATCAAGGGCCATGGCCAACCAATATCGAATAATGGGAGGAAGCACTTGGAGAGAGCAGCGGGCTACATGTGTAGAAGGGCCTAAGTCTAGGGTATAACTGGGTGGCAAGAATGTAGCAAGCCGGAAGAATTTCAACTGACTAGAAATTCAGTAAAAAAAGCAACTTTATCTCTCTGGTCCAATATTAACTTTATATCTATAATTTAGTACTATTTATTCAGATCACTCTATTTTTTATTTCAAATAATTGGAGGATCTTAGGAAATGTTCTATCTTGTCGTATGAGAACATGACTTTTATTTTAGAATAAATTATTAAATGGATTTTTTTCAAAAACATGCACTATCTAATGTGGCATGACTGATTATATGATCAATTTTTCATGCTTCTCCGTAGCAACGTACGGGCACTCAGCTAGTTATAGTTAAATTCTGAGATCGAGCGCTAGCTCGGCTGGTAAAGAGCACCTCCACTCGCGTTCCGGGAAAGTCTCACCGTACCTTTTTCTTTATCCGGATGGCAAATTTTCGTTCGTTTTTCAGTACTTTGATTTTTGCTGGATTTGTCCCAAATTTTATCTGGCGTTTCCAAGCTGAACCCGACGCGCCGGGTGTCGCCTGGGAACACCGGATGAAGCAAAAAACTAGGTGGACCAACCCTATCAGCGAGACATCCCTTTTTCCCACCGCAATTCGACTCCCCTGGCACAGAGCCTTCTCCCTACCTAGCCCTCACCGCCATGTCGCCGTCGACGTTGCCCCGCGCTGCCCCGCCAAACCCACACCGATAGAAAGATCCACCGCCGCCGTTGCATCCTCTCCCCTTGCTGATGGCCTTGTTTCGCCTTCTCGCGGCGTCGTCGACAACTCGACTCTGTTCCAAGCTCATGCCCACCACGCCCGCGAAGTGTTCGGCGTTTTGCATGTTCAGCCATGGACTCCAACGACGAGGAGGATATGTTCGCCATGTTGTTCGTGGAAGAGATCGCCGCAGTCGTCGAAGACGAAGAACATATGCGGATCCTCGGCTCTCTGGCCAGATCGTACGCAGACTACAGCGCTAAAGCATGGAGGCTCGGCGAAGGGTCGCCGGAAGTGCAAAGCAAGGCAGCGGATGGAGGGCTACTGCATGCTATACGTCGACTACTTCGCCGATAACCCGCTGCACTTGGCGCCTGACATAGGTACGATTATTCAGATGCTTGCAATTTGTTGCCCTATGCTGGGTAAAAGGATTATGGCCCATGAAGATTCCAGATGATGGCCCAAAGAAGCAACCGACAGAGACTTTGATTGTATTAGGAAGGAGACAATGAACCAACATTGTGTTGGTATTGTAATTAAGCGTGTATGAAACCTATCCGCATACAGCTTTGAGACCCGGCCTATTATATATAGGACGGGAGAAACTCAAGCGAGGGTACCGAAATCTAGAAGACAACTTGTAGTAGTGTAATTTCCCAATATTCAGGCAACTTTGACTTCATTATTTTCCTGACATCCGACAAAATCCCCAACGTTCTATTTTCCACAAAACCCTAAGTCCATCACTATGGGCATTGTCGAGGTTACCTCTCGTCAATTGGCGCCGTCTGTGGGAAACCTGAATGCTGGAACCATAGATTCGGCGGACCTCTCTCCACCAAACATCAAACCGACGAAAGCAGTTCCACACCCGCACACCCCTATATTGGTACCCGCCGATTTCAACGGCGGATCCGATCTAATCATCAGAAGCTTTCACTTCCAAGTAAAAGACCCGCAAGAATCACACCTTCCGGCCCTGATCACATTAGAACCGTCGGTGGGAAAATTTACGCCTACGGCGGTATCAGAATTTTCCGTCGGGTCCTCCACGGACGCCACAACACAGATCGAAGCAGCGAAGAAATCGAGCAAATCGAGATGGATCTGGGGGACCTTGATGATCTTTACGACAATCTCTCCTTCGGATCGGACCCACAGCTAACCCCACCACGCGAAGCAAACCCGGCGAATTCCGAACCCGAAGAAAGCAGCGAAAACATCGACTTCGGAATAAGGATGGCGAAGATTTACCCAGAACTACAATTTCAGAATACTAGCAGCGCATCCTTCGGAGTAGAGGACAACGTCACCAGCCCACGCATAACACGCTACCAAGTGTGCATGGTCAACAGGAACACCTCAACACCACGCGACTCTAACGGTAACCCTATCCTCGACCCCAATGATATTTTATTAGATGACAATGCAGGAAATCACAATAATGAAGGGGATCACAGAAACGAAGGAGAGATGGTGCATAACCGCATAGTCCAAGGAAGAGGCAAAGAGCCACATGAAGGAGAGAGGCGAACTCTTCGGCTACCAACATCGGCATGGAAAAGGCCAAGGGAAGCAATTTCAGGACCAGTCCTGATGACAGCGGACGCTTCACACGAGGATCTATTAGCATATCAATATTTGCTTCATCACAAGAAGAGAGATCTACTCGGGATGCAAAGGCAACTCGATGAAAGAAAGAGATTAGCCGACGAATCCAGCTTACGACGGGTGCAGTTAAGCTCCACCCGAGGATCAGGGAGCATAACAGGAGGAGCACCACCAGGAAGGAGAACATCTCGATTAGCGAATATCCCTGAAGCAGAGAGAGGCGGACTCATCCGCGATCTTGATCTATCGTTTATGTTGATCGACCAAGCAGGAAACATCAAGGCAAAAATGGCCCAAGCAGCCATTATGGCCGCGCAAACATATCTACTCACAACTCAGCCCGCACCCGACAATCCCCGTGTGTCCCTCCACCACTACGCCCTGATGAACCTTGGCATGGTGGGAGCCTCCCTCGTAGAAGCAGAGCAAGGGACCACGCGAAAGCCTGATAGATCTCCACGCTGTCACAATAGTCCTTGGCAAGTGGGACACACCTGACGATCTCGATCACCACACTAGGAACATCTCATAGCACCCGAGCCATGAAGCAACACAAGAAACGACAACACGCAACACAGAAATGATGGATCAAGGGACGAAAACCGCAACCGACGATACCATGATAGACACAATGAATACGATCACGAACTATGCGGGGCCAGCTGTTTCACTCAGAGGATTCGCAAAACCTCGGTACCCAAGGACTTCAAACTTCTGCATGATCGCCACAAGTACGACAGACTCCAGGAACCCGAAGCATGGTTGGCAGATTATTTGGCCACTGTCAAACTGCAAGGCGGCTCCACAGCTACCGTGATGCAAAGCTTACAACTACACCTCGTTGGCACCGCAAGATCATGGCTCAGACAGTTACCTGAAGATTCCATCGACAGCTGGAATGACCTGGAAGAAAAATTCATCCGACACTTCCAATCCATGTTTAAACGACCAGCATCCTTGGAGCAGTTGTGAGCATGCAAACAAAAATCTGGGGAATCAATAAGAGCATTCATCCAACGATGGAATATCATCAAAAACTCAGCTGAGTCCATATCCGACGAAAGGGCCATCGACGCCTTCAACGACGGCCTCCGTCGCCAATAATTCATAGAAGAACTGGGACGGGTCAAACCCAAAACAATCTCACACCTAATGGAAATAGAAAATCGCTAGGCTGCTAGGGAGGATGCGCTACATAATAAGCGTACGTGATCACCCGAAGAAGACAGGGATAAACGCGGCAACGACAGAAGGAGAAGGAACACCAATGGAAACATGAGACCAAGTTACGTCGCAGCCGGTTTTTTGGGTGAAGGTAATAACAGAAGCAACGACTACAACGGTGGGTACCGCCAGAATAGGGACGACGTCGGAGGAAGCTAGTCAGCACGGCGGTATCAGCCAAGAGCACGAGACCCACCCATGTCCGCAATGCAAATGTTGGAAGGACCATGTAACATGCACTTTTACGTCGACTTAGCAGGCAGGCAACAATCTAACCATCTCATGAAAGACTGTCGAACATTCTTGAAGATGCAGGAGCTATATAATGCAAAAGCAACTAAAGCGGCAAACCGAGGATACACATCTACGCCTGGTACATTAGCCATTGGCGCACCACCACCATCACCAGTGGCACCACCACAAAACACAAATGATCAAACCAACGAGTACCCTAGGTCAAAAGGATCAATGTCCATGATTTAGAAAGGGCGTCCATCCAACAGAACCTATAATCTCATTACAAGGCAAATCAATATGGCAGAAAAAATAACATCAACCACACCCGAATATCTCCATTGGTCCGAGCAAGAAATCACATTCAGCAGAGCCAATCACCCGCTTTGGGTCCCACGACCAGGTCACTCAGCCCTGATAGTCGAAGCACAAATAAGCGGGTTTGATATGAGCAAAGTCTTCATGGACGCAGGAAGCAGCATAAATCCGATCTACGCAAAAACATTACGAACAATGAGCTACCACCTGGACAATCTTGCACCAACAGAGACATCTTTCCACGGAATAGTACCAGGTAAAGCCGGAATTCCTTTAGGCAAAGTATTTCTTGACGTTGTTTTTGGTTCCAAAGTAAATTTCAGGCGAGAAAAACTCGAATTCGAAGTCATGGACTGGCCATCACAATATCATGTGATCCTGGGACGACCAGCTTTCGCACGATTTATGGCAGTACCGCATTATGCGTATTTAGTCATGAAAATGCCAGCACCAAAGGGAATCATCACAGTAAAAGGAAGCTTCACACATGCCGACAATTGCGACAGGGAGTTCAACAAAATTTCTGAATCTTTCGGGATGGCAACGGAGTTCGAACAACTCAAAACTTCAGCAATTGCAGAACCACTAGAAGTAGCGCGTGTCAATCCCGATCAGGCTTTTCACACCGCAAAAGACACAAAAGAAGTACAGATCCACCCCATCGACCAGGCGAAAACAACTTTTGTGGCTTCCAATCTTGATCTCACGTAGGAAAGCGCGCTCATTGAGTTCCTCCGTGAGCACTAGGAGATTTTTGCATGGCTACCTTCTGACATGCCGGGAATTCCCAGGGAACTCACTGAGCACGCATTAAATTTGGATCCAAAGGAGAAGCCATTAAAGCAACCGCTTCGCCGTTTCACAGAACTAAAGCGTAAAGCCATTGGAAAGGAGCTCCATCGCCTTACTGATGCCAATTTTATCAAAGAACTAACAAAAGCAGAGTGGGTCGCAAATCCAGTATGTGTCCCAAAGAAAAATACTATAGAACTTCGGATGTGCATTGACTTTACTGCACTGAACAAAAATTGTCGAAAATATCACATCCCATTGCCGCGAATCGACCAAATAATTGATGGAACCGCGGGGTGTGAACTTCTTTCTTTCTTGGATGCTTACTCAGGATACCATCAAATCAGAATGAAGGAAGAAGATCAGGAGAAAACAGCGTTCATCATGTCCTATGGTGTATTCTGCTACACAACAATGCTCTTTGGTCTTAAGAACGCCAGAGCAACATATCAGCGGATGATGCAGAAGTGCTTGGGAAGCCAAATAGGCACAAACATACAAGTATATATCAATGATGTCATAGTTACAACAAGACAAGGATCAGTGCTCATCAAGGACCTCGAAGAAACATTCAAAAACCTCGACAAGTTTAGCATTAAACTGAACCCGAAGAAATGCTCCTTTGGAGTCCCGGCAGGGCAACTCCTTGAATATTTGGTATCATCCAGAGGAGTCGAGGCTAATCCCGAGAAAATACAAGCAATCCTAACAATGAAGAAGCCAACAAATCTACGTGGCGTACAACAGCTGGCAGGGCGAGTAGCGGCACTCAGTCGTTTCATTGCAAGGTTAGGAGAAAAAGCATTGCCATTTTACGCCCTCATGAGGAAATTGGAAAAAATCGAATGGACGTAAGAAGATCAGCGCGCCTTTGAAGATCTCAAAAGGACACTTTCGACATCTCCTGTTGTCGTGTCGCCAAAAGAGAAAGAGCATTTACTGCTTTATATCGCTGCCACAAATCAGGTGGCCAGCACGATCTTGGTCGTGGAGCGACCCAAAGAAGGAAAAACCCATAGTGTGAAGAGGTCAGTCTACTTCCTAAGCGAGGTCTTACCGCCATCAAAACAAAGGTACCCACACTACCAAAAACTAGCATATGGGGTATTTATGACAGCACGAAAACTACGTCATTGTTTTTCGGAACATCTGATCGTAGTGGTCAATGAAGCACCTTTGTCAAGCATCCTCAACAATCCAGAAGCAACTGGGCATGTCTCTATATGGGGCATCGAATTATCCCCCCGAGATATCACGTATGAGAAGCGCAAAGCAATCAAGTCGCAAGTTCTTCCGGATTTCATCACATAATGAACAGAGTTGCAATGTGCAGGTCCACCAGACCTTTCTAGTACCTGGACAATGTACTTTGATGGATCAAAAAGAACGGAAGGAGCAGGAGCATGAGTCATATTAGTATCACCATAAGGCGACAAAATGCGCTACATACTTCGGATGAGCTTTGCAAACGCATCCAATAATTGAAATGGATCGTATGGGCACCTAGAGGAGGGGGTGAATAGGTGCTACTTCAAATTTTAATGCTTTTTCAATTTTAGGCTTGACACAAAAGGTAAATTCTCTAGATATACTACTATATAGAATTTCTCTATATGCAAACCTAACTACTAGCGAGTAAAGGCGAGTAAAGTGAGGAACGAGAAAATCGTGATGAAGCACGCGGAGACACATGATTTGTTTTACCACATTTCCTTCCTTGTTAAGGGAAGTACATCTATGTTGGAGGGGTGGGCGGTACTAAGACCACCACGCCACAATAGGCATCACCCTATTCCCTAATGGATCCCGCCACCAAAGGCCTGGTCCACCTTTCCACTATAGGAACCCTTCTAGGTAGGAACCAGTGCCTTTACACAACTAGCAGGGCACAACTCCACAACCGAATTGGAGGCTCCCGTAATGACAACAAGCTGCCACAAGAACAATAGTTATCGATAATAAAGCACAAGATCTAGATATCAACGAGAATACTAGATCAGGGATTCTCCAAGTGAATGGAGAGGAGTTGATGCGCTTGATTTGTGATGACGACGAGTGATGTCTCCTCCTTCAATTCCCCCAAAGATCAAAGCCTTCGGGTGGTTGAAGTGGGAGAACTTGGGAGAGAGCTCCTGCAACAGATTTGATCTTTTTCGAATGAATCAAGAGTTCTTACCGGAGGGGTTGAAGGGACTTTTATACCCCTGTCCAACCAGAGCCGTTGGAGCCATTTGGGGCCAGATTATCTGGCCCAAGTGAGGGCCGAATTATCCGGCCTAGGGAATACTCCGCCCAAAACTCAGATTATCCGGCAAATAATCCGCCCTCGAATAGAAGCTCACGCAGGGCGGTCCTTGGCATCTTCTCCTGAGGACCGGATTATCCGGCCCTAGAGGAGGGCCGGATTGTCCGGCTGGGGAAAAAATCTACCCCAACAATGGATTGTCCGGGGGAAAATCCGCCCCCAGACAGAAGCACGCGCAGACGCTCCCTTGGGCAATTTCCCTGGGGCCGGATTATCCGGCCCTAGAGGAAGGCCAGATTATCCGGTCCGGGGAGAAAATCCGCCCTAGAGCCGGACTGTCCGGGGGAAAATCCGCCCCCAGACAGAAGCACGCGCAGACGCTCCCTTGGGCAATTTCCCTGGGGCCGGATTATCCGGCCCTAGAGGAAGGCCAGATTATCCGGTCCGGGGAGAAAATCCGCCCTAGAGCCGGACTGTCCGGGGGAAAATCTGCCCCTAGACAGAAGCTCACGCGCGGCCAGCCCTAGCCAAGATGGTCAGACCGGATAATCCGGCCCATGATAGGGGCGGATAATACGGCCCGCAAACACCCAAAAACTTTCCTGCAACATTTAGTGCATATTAGAAACTCCACAGTATTGTTATCTAACACACAAAACATAGGGAACCATGAAATGTTCTTTCAATCTCCCCCTTTTTGGTGTTAGATGACAATACTAGGATTTGCAAGAAAGCTCACATGACCACCAACATTAAATACATGAAAGAGACTCCCCCTTAATGTGTGCATACTAAAAATTTGCATTTGAATACAAATGCACAGAAATAGGTATGAGTCTATTTCATTGGAATATAAACAACATAATCATACCATCGAGAGAGAGAGGCATCCTCAAGATAGCCAGTATACCCAATGTGATAACCATTATAAACGCCTTCCTCGAGATAGATATCCAATATGATAGAATATGATAGATGAATCCATAGGGGTAATCCAAGAGATAAATCCAGAGCCACACAAACACATAGTCTCATACAATGCAAATCACAAATGAAGGTTCAACACTAAATGGGCACAAGCGAGAAAATGACGAAAAGATAAAGTGCAAATGCTTGCGCCCGACCCATGCAAATCCACGGAGACCTAATAGAACTACTTCTCCCGCTTTGGCATCGAGATGCCAAAAAGGAAGAAGAGCGATGCTAACGCCCCAAGGGATCACTCGTAGTCCTCATCCTCGTCCCCGTACTTGTCCTTGTCCTCATCCTCTAGCTCCTCGGTGTCATCCTCCTCGTCATCAGCAGTGGCCGCGGAAGGAAACATATGATGCTCAAGCTCTCCATAGTTGAGCCCAGAAGAAGAATTCCACTGAGCATATGGTGTGGGAGTAGTAGGAGTAGGGGGATCACCTGATGCTCCAGACATATGGTGAATAATGAGCTACTGAGTGTGGGCCATCTTGTGGTGCTGCTTGTACGCCTTATACTATCCCTTGCGAGTGTCCACCCCCATGCAAAGAATGTTTCGCTGGAACCAATTCAGTTGCTTGATCTCACAAGCAATAGGAGGCACTGGGGGCCTACGCGCACTGGCACGAGCATCCCTCATGAGACCCTCAGGAGCAAAAGATGGGTGTAAGGTCTTCCTAACCTTGGTGTAGATCTTCTTCGTCTTGTGCTCAACATCAATGTTAAACTCCTCAGTGGGAAGCAGGTGCTTGATCAGCAACATAATGTATGGTGCATATGGGATGGAGAGCCTATTGAACATGGCATCAATCAACTCATGGTAAATAAAGTCCATCACATCCAGCTTGTAATCAATGGACTCATCCTCACTAGACGCAACCTCATGAGAGAAGGAAAGAAGCTGAACCAGGTGACCATGAATACTGTCATTGTTCCCTCCACTTGGGGTGATAGAATCACGGAAGAGACCCACCAAGCTAGCATATATTGGAGAAAGACCAGCAAAGGTGCCCACAATACCATTGTCAACTGTGCACGGAGAGAGGACAACATCTTTATTGGGCTTGAGTTGGGTGATGATACGATGGCCACTAGCACGATCCCTGTTGCGGAAGGAATATCCAAGCACCCCAGCAAAAGCACGAAAATCATATTGCATAGGCCTGTCACGAGTCATCCACTTCATGGTGCGGTGCTCATCACCGCAAATAACCAAGGTGGATAAGAACCGCTTCACAATCTCAGAATCATAGGAGCATTGAAGAGCCATGAGATGGTGCAACCCCATCCGCTCAGCCACATACATTGCATCAACAAGGTGAGGCTTTTCCATGGCCTCAGCAATAATCAGAGGATGCATAGGCCGAATCTGAGATGGAGGGGGTCGAGGGAGAAGTGATGCTCGTTATGAGCCCTTCCCCCTGACCCCAGCCCTTAAAGACTGCAGCCGCCAGGGCCGGATTATCCGGCCTACACTTGGGCCGGATTATCCGACCTAAAATCTAAAATTCTGTTACATACAGATTCATGCCCGCACGTCCCCAAACAAACCTCCCACAAGGTGAACAAAGGACTTGTGTGCTAGAAGAGATGGCTTAGGGGTAGGGAGAGGCTTGGGATTAGAGAGCCAAACTGAGATGGTACTACACACTCAAAATTGCAAGAATCAAATCAACTAAAGGCCAAAATTGAGTGTGATTTCCATAAGAACATGAGATGAGCAAAAAACAACCAAAAAGATCCACATAAATCCAACTCTTCTCATGGAATAGGGCGGTGGCCGAGGCCACCTTGTTGGAGTGCATGGTATGACACCGGAAGATATATCTTGGGTTCATGACCAATACTCATCAATAAGCTCACATATCACAAAATGATATTAAGAGAAATGATTCGACTTGCTTTCAGCATTATGGGGGGAGGGTTAGCCCAATCAATTAGGACCACACTCCCCTATATCCATGCCCACACCTAGACCAAATAAGGATGAGATGTAAGGATGAGTGCATGGGTAATCAAGACAAGCTCCTTGAATCAACTATATTTAGCTCATTCCTCAAGTAACAAAACCTTGCTTCATCAAGTGGCTTCATGAAAATATCAGCAAGTTGGTTCTTCGTGCTCACAAAAGATAGATCAATATCGCCTCGAGCAACATGGTCCCGAATAAAATGATTCTGAATCTCAATATGCTTCGTCCTTGTGTGCTGTATCGGATTGTACACAATTTTGATTGCACTTTCATTATCGCATAAAAGAGGCACTTTGTCACAATTGACACCGTATTCCTTTAAAGTTTGCCTCGTCCATAATAACTGAGTACAGGCACTAGCAGCAGCAACATATTCAGCTTCGGCGGTGGAGAGAGATATACAATTCTGCTTTTTAGAAGACCAACATACTAGAGACCTTCCCAAGAATTGACAAGCTCCAGATGTTGATTTCTGATCATCCTTATCACCAGCCCAATCTGAATTAGTATAACCACATAGAGAAAAATTGGAGCCCTTGGGATACCATAGACCAAAATTAAGGGAATGAACCAAATATCGGAAGATCCTCTTGATCGCCACTAAGTGACTTTCTTTAGGAGCTGCTTGATACCTTGCACACACACGTACACTCAACACAATATCGGGTCTAGATGCGCAGAGGTAAAGGAGAGAGCCGATCATGGACCGGTATACCTTTTGGTCCACATCTTTACCATGGGGATTAAGTTCAAGGTGACATTTTGTTTGCATCGGAGTGGCGACGCCATTAAGATCCATCATATTGAATCTCTTGAGCATGTCTCGGATGTATTTTTCTTGATTTATGAAGGTTCCTTCTCTAAGTTGTTTGATCTCAAATCCAAGAAATAACCGTAATTCCCCCATCATAGACATCTCAAACCTATCAGTCATAAGCTTTGAAAATTCATCATTAAAAGATTTATTAGTAGAGCCAAAGATAATGTCGTCTACATATAGTTGGCATACGAAGATCTCCCCCTTAACCTTCTTAGTAAAAAGAGTGGGATCGATTTGCCCAACTTCGAAGCCACGGTCTAACAAAATCTCTTTAAGGTGCTCATACCGCGCACGTGGGGCTTGTTTAAGTCCATAGAGTGCCTAATCGAGTTTGTAGACATGGTTCAGAAAGTTAGGATCCTCAAATCCCGGGGGTTGCTTTACATATACCAACTCATGTAGAGGACCATTAAGAAAAGCACTCTTAACATCCATTTGCTGTAATTTGAAAGTATTATGAGCAGCATAAGCAAGAAGAATACAT